>CM035119.1:25747217-26947217 GCA_020205555.1 Panax stipuleanatus
TTAAGGATACCTTCTATTGTTTCATTGGTTCTCTAAAATTGTGAAAGAAGGAGGTGATTAGGACTTTTATTACTTCGTTCTAATTTTATTAGCATCAAAAAAAGGCAATCCCATGACTATCGCGTTAAAAACGACGCGTACATCTCACAGAAGTCTTGATTTAGGGAGACCTTCTTATTGTTTCATTGGGTCTCTCAAATTGTCAAAGAAAGAGGTGTGATTATGAGTCCTATGAATTCATTCTAGTTTGATTAGCATCAAAAGGACCAATCTTTGTCACTAGTGAAACGAGCCGTACATCTCACACAAGTCTTCATTTAGGGAGACCTTCTTAATGTTTCATTTGTTCTCTCAAATTATCAAAATATAGGTGATTATATGTTCTATTACTTCGTTCTAATTGAATATAGCATCAAAAGGAGCAATCTCATCACTATCGCGTCCAAAACGATGCGTAGATCTCACACAAGTCTTCATTTAGGGATACCGTCATATTGTTTCATTAGTTTTTTCAAATTTATAAAGAAAGAGGTGATTAAGAGTTGTATTACTTCGTTCTAGTTTGATTAGCGTCAAAAGGAGAAACCCATGACTATCGGGTTCAAAATCAAGCGTACATCTCATAAAAGTATTCATTTTGGGAGACCTTCATATTGTTTTATTGGTCGACTAAAATTGTCAAAGAAAGAAGTGATTAGGAGTCCTATAACTTCGTTCTAGTTTGATTAGCATCAAAAGGAGCAATCCCATGATTATCGCATTAAAAACGATGCGTACATCTTACACATGTCTTCATTTAAGGAGACCTTCTTATTGTTTCATTTGTTCTCTAAAATTGTGAAAGAATTAGGAGTCTTATTACTTCGTTCTAATTTGATTAGCATCAAAAGGAGCAATCCCATGACTAACGCATTAAAAACGATGCGTACATCTCACACAAGTCTTGCGAGACTTTCTTATTATTTCATTGGGTCTCTCAAATTGTCAAAGAAATAGGTTATTATGAGTCCTATGAATTCGTTCTAGTTTTCTTAGCATCAAAACGAGCAATCCTGTCACTAGTGCCTTCAAAACGATCCGTACATCTCACACAAGTCTTCATTTAGGGAGACCTTCTTAATGTTTCATTAGTTCTCTCAAATTATCAAAATATATGTGATTATGAGTTCTATTATTTCGTTCTAGTTGAAAATAGCATCAAAAGGAGCAATCACATCACTATCGCGTCCAAAACGATGCGTAGATCTCACATAAGCCTTAATTTAGGGAGACCTTCATATTGTTTCATTGGTTTTTTAAAATTTACAAAGAAAGAGGTGATTAAGAGTTGTATTACTTCATTCTAGTTTGATTAATGTCAAAAGGAGAAACCCATGACTATCGGGTTCAAAATCAAGCGTACATCTCACAAAAGTATTCATTTTGGGAGACGTTCTTATTGCTTAATTGGTGCACTAAAATCGTCAAATAAAGAAGTGATTAGAAGTCCTATAACTTCGTTCTAGTTTGATTAACACCAAAAGGAGCAATCCCATGACTATCGCGTTAAAAATGTTGCGTACATCTCACACATGTCTTCATTTAAGAGACCTTCTTATCGTTTAATTGGTTCTCTAATATTGTGAAAGAAGAAGGTAATTAGGAGTCTTATTACTTCGTTCTAATTTGATTAGTATCAAAAAGAGCAATCCTATGACTATCGCGTTAAAAACGATGCGTACATCTCACACAAGTCTTGATTTAGGGAGACCTTTTAATTATTTCATTGGGTCTCTCAAATGGTCAAAGAAAGAGGTGATTATGAGTCCTATGAATTCGTTCTAGTTTAATTAGCATCAAAAGGAGCAATCATATCACCAGTGCCTTCAAAACAATCCGTACATCTCACACAAGTCGTCATTTAGGAAGATCTTCTTAATGTTTCATTAGTTCTCTCAAATTATAAAAATATAGTTGATTATGAGTTCTATTACTTCGTTCTAGTTGAAATTAGCATCAAAAGGAGCAATCACATCACTATCGCGTCCAAAACGATGCGTATATCTCACACAAGTATTTATTTAGGGAGACCTTAATATTGTTTCATTGGTTGTTTCAAATTTACAAAGAAAGAGGTGATTAAGAGTTGTATTACATCGATCTAGTTTGATTAGTGTCAAAACGACAAACCCATGACTATCGCGTTTAAAACCATGTGTACATCTCACACAAGGCTTCACTTAGGGAGACCTTCTTATTGTTTCATTGGTGCTCTAAAATTGTCAAAGAAAGAGGTGATTCTGAGTCCTATAACTTCGTTCTAGTTTGATTAGCATCAAAAGGAGAAATCCCATGACTATCGCATTAAAAACGACGCGTACATCTCACACATGTCTTCATTTAAGGATACCTTCTTATTGTTTCATTGGTTCTCTAAAATTGTGAAAGAAGGAGGTGATTAGGACTTTTATTACTTCGTTCTAATTTTATTAGCATCAAAAGAAGCAATCCCATGACTATCGCGTTAAAAACGACGCGTACATCTCACAGAAGTCTTGATTTAGGGAGACCTTCTTATTGTTTCATTGGGTCTCTCAAATTGTCAAAGAAAGAGGTGTGATTATGAGTCCTATGAATTCGTTCTAGTTTGATTAGCATCAAAAGGACCAATCCTGTCACTAGTGAAACGAGCCGTACATCTCACACAAGTCTTCATTTAGGGAGACCTTCTTAATGTTTCATTTGTTCTCTCAAATTATCAAAATATAGGTGATTATATGTTCTATTACTTCGTTCTAATTGAATATAGCATCAAAAGGAGCAATCTCATCACTATCGCGTCCAAAACGATGCGTAGATCCCACACAAGTCTTCATTTAGGGAGACAGTCATATTGTTTCATTGGTTTTTTCAAATTTACAAAGAAAGAGGTGATTAAGAGTTGCATTACTTCGTTCTAGTTTGATTAGCGTCAAAAGGAGAAAACCATGACTATCGGGTTCAAAATCAAGCGTACATCTCATAAAAGTATTCCTTTTGGGAGACCTTCTTATTGTTTTATTGGTCGAATAAAATGGTCAAAGAAACAAGTGATTAGGAGTCCTATAACTTCGTTCTAGTTTGATTAGCATCAAAAGGAGCAATCCCATGATTATCGCATTAAAAACGATGCGTACATCTTACACATGTCTTCATTTAAGGAGACCTTCTTATTGTTTCATTTGTTCTCTAAAATTGTGAAAGAATTGGGAGTCTTATTACTTCGTTCTAATTTGATTAGCATCAAAAGGAGCAATCCCATGACTAACGCATTAAAAACGATGCGTACATCTCACACAAGTCTTGCGAGACTTTCTTATTATTTCATTGGGTCTCTCAAATTGTCAAAGAAAGAGGTGACTATGAGTCCTATGAATTCGTTCTAGTTTTCTTAGCATCAAAACGAGCAATCCTGTCACTAGTGCCTTCAAAACGATCCGTACATCTCACACAAGTCTTCATTTAGGGAGACCTTCTTAATGTTTCATTAGTTCTCTCAAATTATCAGAATATATGTGATTATGAGTTCTATTATTTCGTTCTAGTTGAAAATAGCATCAAAAGGAGCAATCACATCACTATCGCGTCCAAAACGATGCGTAGATCTCACATAAGCCTTCATTTAGGGAGACCTTCATATTGTTTCATTGGTTTTTTAAAATTTACAAAGAAAGAGGTGATTAAGAGTTGTATTACTTCATTCTAGTTTGATTAGCGTCAAAAGGAGAAACCCATGACTATCGGGTTCAAAATCAAGCGTACATCTCACAAAAGTATTCATTTTGGGAGACGTTCTTATTTTTTAATTGGTGCACTAAAATCGTTAAAGAAAGAAGTGATTAGGAGTCCTATAACTTCGTTCTAGTTTGATTAACATCAAAAGGGGCAATCCCATGACTATCGCGTTAAAAATGATGCGTATATCTCACACATGTCTTCATTTAAGAGACCTTCTTATCGTTTAATTGGTTCTCTAATATTGTGAAAGAAGAAGGTAATTAGGAGTCTTATTACTTGGTTCTAATTTGATTAGTATCAAAAAGAGCAATCCTATGACTGTCGCATTAAAAACGATGCGTACATCTCACACAAGTCTTGATTTAGGGAGACCTTTTAATTATTTCATTGGGTCTCTCAAATGGTCAAAGAAAGAGGTGATTATGAGTCCTATGAATTCGTTCTAGTTTGATTAGCATCAAAAGGAGCAATCATATCACTAGTGCCTTCAAAACGATCCGTACATCTCACACAAGTCGTCATTTAGGAAGACCTTCTCAATGTTTCATTAGTTCTCTCAAATTATAAAAATATAGTTGATTATGAGTTCTATTACTTCGTTCTAGTTGAAATTAGCATCAAAAGGAGCAATCGCATCACTATCACCTCCAAAACGATGCGTATATCTCACACAAGTATTTATTTAGGGAGACATTAATATTGTTTCATTGGTTGTTTCAAATTTACAAAGAAAGAGGTGATTAAGAGTTGTATTACATCGATCTAGTTTGATTAGTGTCAAAACGACAAACCCATGACTATCGCGTTCAAAACCATGTGTACATCTCACACAAGGCTTCATTTAGGAAGACCTTCTTATTGTTTCATTGGTGCTCTAAAATTGTCAAAGAAAGAGGAGATTCGAAGTCCTATAACTTCGTTCTAGTTTGATTAGCATCAAAAGGAGCAATCCTATGACTATCGCATTAAAAACGATCCGTACATCTCACACATGTCTTCATTTAAGGATACCTTCTTATTGTTTCATTGGTTCTCTAAAATTGTGAAAGAAGGAGGTGATTAGGACTTTTATTACTTCGTTCTAATTTTATTAGCATCAAAAGAAGCAATCCCATGACTATCGCGTTAAAAACGACGCGTACATCTCACAGAAGTCTTGATTTAGGGAGACCTTCTTATTGTTTCATTGGGTCTCTCAAATTGTCAAAGAAAGAGGTGTGATTATGAGTCCTATGAATTCGTTCTAGTTTGATTAGCATCAAAAGGACCAATCCTGTCACTAGTGAAACGAGCCGTACATCTCACACAAGTCTTCATTTAGGGAGACCTTCTTAATGTTTCATTTGTTCTCTCAAATTATCAAAATATAGGTGATTATATGTTCTATTACTTCGTTCTAATTGAATATAGCATCAAAAGGAGCAATCTCATCACTATCGCGTCCAAAACGATGCGTAGATCCCACACAAGTCTTCATTTAGGGAGACAGTCATATTGTTTCATTGGTTTTTTCAAATTTACAAAGAAAGAGGTGATTAAGAGTTGCATTACTTCGTTCTAGTTTGATTAGCGTCAAAAGGAGAAAACCATGACTATCGGGTTCAAAATCAAGCGTACATCTCATAAAAGTATTCCTTTTGGGAGACCTTCTTATTGTTTTATTGGTCGAATAAAATGGTCAAAGAAACAAGTGATTAGGAGTCCTATAACTTCGTTCTAGTTTGATTAGCATCAAAAGGAGCAATCCCATGATTATCGCATTAAAAACGATGCGTACATCTTACACATGTCTTCATTTAAGGAGACCTTCTTATTGTTTCATTTGTTCTCTAAAATTGTGAAAGAATTAGGAGTCTTATTACTTCGTTCTAATTTGATTAGCATCAAAAGGAGCAATCCCATGACTAACGCATTAAAAACGATGCGTACATCTCACACAAGTCTTGCGAGACTTTCTTATTATTTCATTGGGTCTCTCAAATTGTCAAAGAAAGAGGTGATTATGAGTCCTATGAATTCGTTCTAGTTTTCTTAGCATCAAAACGAGCAATCCTGTCACTAGTGCCTTCAAAACGATCCGTACATCTCACACAAGTCTTCATTTAGGGAGACCTTCTTAATGTTTCATTAGTTCTCTCAAATTATCAGAATATATGTGATTATGAGTTCTATTATTTCGTTCTAGTTGAAAATAGCATCAAAAGGAGCAATCACATCACTATCGCGTCCAAAACGATGCGTAGATCTCACATAAGCCTTCATTTAGGGAGACCTTCATATTGTTTCATTGGTTTTTTAAAATTTACAAAGAAAGAGGTGATTAAGAGTTGTATTACTTCATTCTAGTTTGATTAGCGTCAAAAGGAGAAACCCATGACTATCGGGTTCAAAATCAAGCGTACATCACACAAAATTATTCATTTTGGGAGACGTTCTTATTGCTTAATTGGTGCACTAAAATCGTCAAAGAAAGAAGTGATTAGAAGTCCTATAACTTCGTTTTAGTTTGATTAACACCAAAAGGAGCAATCCCATAACTATCGCGTTAAAAACGATGCGTACATCTCACACATGTCTTCATTTAAGAGACCTTCTTATTGTTTAATTGGTTCTCTAATATTGTGAAAGAAGAAGGTAATTAGGAGTCGTATTACTTCGTTCTAATTTGATTAGTATCAAAAAGAGCAATCCTATGACTATCGCGTTAAAAATGATGCGTACATCTCACACAAGTCTTGATTTAGGGAGACCTTTTAATTATTTCATTGGGTCTCTCAAATGGTCAAAGAAAGAGGTGATTATGAGTCCTATGAATTCGTTCTAGTTTGATTAGCATCAAAAGGAGCAATCATATCACTAGTGCCTTCAAAACGATCCGTACATCTCACACAAGTCGTCATTTAGGAAGATCTTCTTAATGTTTCATTAGTTCTCTCAAATTATAAAAATATAGTTGATTATGAGTTCTATTACTTCGTTCTAGTTGAAATTAGCATCAAAAGGAGCAATCGCATCACTATCACCTCCAAAACGATGCGTATATCTCACACAAGGCTTCATTTAGGGAGACCTTCTTATTGTTTCATTGGTGCTCTAAAATTGACAAAGAAAGAGGTGAGTAGGAGTCCTATAACTTCGTTCTAGTTTGATTAGCATCAAAATGAGTAATCCCATGACTATCGCATTAAAAATGATGCGTACATCTCACACAAGGCTTCACTTAGGGAGACCTTCTTATTGTTTCATTGGTACTCTAAAATTGTGAAAGAAGGAGGTGATTAGGACTTTTATTACTTCGTTCTAATTTGATTAGAATCAAAAGAAGCAATCCCATGACTATCGCGTTAAAAACGATGCGTACATCTCACAGAAGTCTTGATTTAGGGAGACCTTCTTATTGTTTCATTGGGTCTCTCAAATTGTCAAAGAAAGAGGTTATTATGAGTCCGATGAATTCGTTCTAGTTTGATTAGCATCAAAAGGACCAATCCTGTCACCAGTGAAACGAGCCGTACATCTCACACAAGTCTTCATTTAGGGAGACCTTCTTAATGTTTCATTAGTTCTCTCAAATTATCAAAATATAGGTGATTATAAGTTCTATTACTTCGTTCTAATTGAATATAGCATCAAAAGGAGCAATCACATCACTATCGCGTCCAAAACGATGCGTAGATCTCACACAAGTTTTCATTTAGGGAGACCGTCATATTGTTTCATTGGTTTTTTCAAATTTACAAAGAAAGAGGTGATTAAGAGTAGTATTACTTCGTTCTAGTTTGATTAGCGTCAAAAGGAGAAACCCATGACTATCGGGTTCAAAATCAAGCGTACATCTCATAAAAGTATTCATTTTGGGAGACCTTCTTATTATTTTATTGGTCGACTAAAATTGTCAAAGAAAGAAGTGATTAGGAGTCCTATAACTTCGTTCTAGTTTGATTAGCATCAAAAGGAGCAATCCCATGATTATCTCGTTAAAAACGATGCGTACATCTTACACATGTCTTCATTTAAGGAGACATTATTATTGTTTCATTTGTTCTCTAAAATTGTGAAAGAATTAGGAGTCTTATTACATCGTTCTAATTTGATTAGCATCAAAAGGAGCAATCCCATGACTATCGCATTAAAAACGATGCGTACATCTCACACAAATCTTGCGAGACTTTCTTATTATTTAAGGATACCTTCTTATTGTTTCATTGGTACTCTAAAATTGTGAAAGAAGGAGGTGATTAGGACTTTTATTACTTCGTTCTAATTTGATTAGCATCAAAAGAAGCAATCCCATGACTATCGCATTAAAAACGATGCGTACATCTCACATAAGTCTTGATTTAGGGAGACCTTCTTATTGTTTCATTGGGTCTCTCAAATTGTCAAAGAAAGAGGTGATTATTAGTCCTATGAATTCGTTCTAGTTTGATTAGCATCAAAATTAGCAATCCTGTCACTAGTGAAATGATCCGTACATCTCACACAAGTCTTCATTTAGGAAGACCTTCTTAATGTTTCATTAGTTCTCTCAAATTATCAAAATATAGGTGATTATAAGTTCTATTACTTCGTTCTAATTGAATATAGCATCAAAAGGAGCAATCACATCACTATCGCGTCCATAACGATGCGTAGATCTCACACAAGTCTTCATTTAGGGTGACCGTCATATTGTTTCGTTGGTTTTTTCAAATTTACAAAGAAAGAGGTGATTAAGAGTTGTATTACTTCGTTCTAGTTTGATTAGTGTCAAAAGTAGAAACCCATGACTATCGCGTTCAAAATCAAGCGTACATCTTACAAAAGTATTCATTTTGGGAGACCTTCTTATTGTTTTAATGGTCGACTAAAATTGTCAAAGAAAGAGGTGATTAGGAGTCTTATTACTTCGTTCTAATTTGATTAGCATCTAAAGAGCAATCCCATGACTATCGCGTTAAAAACGATACGTACATCTCACACAAGTCTTGATTTTGGGAGACCTTCTTATTGTTTCATTGAGCCTCTCAAATTGTCAAAGAAAGAGGTGATTATGAGTCCTATGAATTCGTTCTAGTTTTATTAGCATCAAAAGGAGCAATCCCATGACTATCGCGTTAAAAACGATGCGTACATATCACACAAGTCTTGATTTAGGGAGACCTTCTTAATGTTTCATTAGTTCTCTCAAATTATCAAAATATAGGTGATTATGAGTTCTATTACTTCGTTCTAGTTGAAATTAGCATCAAAAGGAGCAATCACATCACTATCGCATCCAAAACGATGTGTAGATCTCACACAAGTCTTCATTTAGGAAGACCTTCTTATTGTTTCATTGGTTTTTTCAAATTTTCAAAGAAAGAGGTGATTAAAAGTTGTATTACTTCGTTCTAGTTTGATTAGCGTCAAAAGGAGAAACCCATGACTATCGGGTTCGAAATCAAGCGTACATCTTACAAAAGTATTCATTTTGGGAGACCTTCTTGTTGTTTCAATAGTCGATTAAAATTGTGAAAGAAAGAAGTGATTAGGAGTCCTATAACTTCGTTCTAGTTTGATTAGCATCAAAAGGAGCAATCCCATGATTATCGCATTAAAAACGATGCGTACATCTTACACATGTCTTCATTTAAGGAGACCTTCTTATTGTTTCATTTGTTCTCTAAAATTGTGAAAGAATTAGGAGTCTTATTACTTCCTTCTAATTTGATTAGCATCAAAAGGAGCAATCCCATGACTATCGCATTAAAAATGATGCGTACATCTCACACAAGTCTTGATTTAGGGAGACCTTTTTATTATTTCATTAGGTCTCTCAAATTATTAAAGAAAGAGGTGATTATGAGTCATATGAATTCGTTCTAGTTCGATTAGCATCAAAAAGAGCAATCCTGTCACTAGTGCCTTCAAAACGATCTGTACATCTCACACAAGTCTTCATTTAGGGAGATCTTCTTAATGTTTTATTAATTCTCTCAAATTATCAAAATATAGGTGATTATGAGTTCTATTACTTTGTTCTAGTTAAAATTAGCATCAAAAGGAGCAATCACATCACTATCGCGTCCAAAACGATGCGTAGATCTAACACAAGCCCTCATTTTGGGTGACCATCATATTGTTTCATTGGTTTTTTCAAATTTACAAAAAAAGAGGTGATTAAGAGTTGTATTACTACGTTCTAGTTTGATTAGCGT
The DNA here is from genome assembly GCA_020205555.1 of Panax stipuleanatus. NCBI lineage: Eukaryota > Viridiplantae > Streptophyta > Magnoliopsida > Apiales > Araliaceae > Panax > Panax stipuleanatus. The sequence goes on from CM035119.1 coordinate 25,757,153, forward strand.
CAAAAGGAGAAACCCATGACTATCGGGTTCAAAATCAAGCGTACATCTCATAAAAGTATTTCTTTTAGGAGACCTTATTATTGTTTCATTGGTGGACTAAAATTGTCAAAGAAAGAAGTGATTAGGAGTCCTATAACTTCGTTCTAGTTTGATTAGCATCAAAAGGAGCAATCCCATGACTATCGCGTTAAGAACGATTCGTACATCTCACACATGTCTTCATTTAAGGAGACCTTCTTATTGTTTAATTGGTTCTCTAAAATTGTGAAAGAAGAAGGTGATTCGGTGTCTTATTTCTTCGTTCTAATTTTATTAGCATCAAAAGGAGCAATCCTATGACTATCACGTTAAAAACGATGCGTACATCTCACACAAATCTTGATTTAGGAAGACCTTTTTATTGTTTCATTGGGTCTCTCAAATTGTCAAAGAAAGAGGTGATTATGAGTCCTATGAATTCGTTCTAGTTAGATTAGCATCAAAAGGAGCAATCATATCACTAGTGCCTTCAAAACGATCCGTACATCTCACACAAGTCGTCATTTAGGGAGATCTTCTTAATGTTTCATTACTTCTCTCAAATTGTAAAAATATAGACGATTATGAGTTTTATTACTTAGTTCTAGTTGAAATTAGCATCAAAAGGAGAAATCACATCACTATCGCGTCCAAAACGATGGGTAAATCTCACACAAGTCTTTATTTAGGGAGACCTTAATATTTTTTCATTGGTTGTTTCAAATATACAAAGAAAGAGGTGATTATAAGTTATATTACAGAAAACTAGTTTGATTAGCGTCAAAATGATGAACCCATTACTATCGCGTTCAAAACCATGTGTACATCTCACACAAGGATTCATTTAGGGAGACCTTCTTATTGTTTCATTGGTGCTCTAAAATTGTCAAAGAAAGAGGTGATTAGGAGTCCTATAACTTCGTTCTAGTTTGATTAGCATAAAAAGTAGCAATCCCATGACTATCGTGTTAAAAACGATGCGTACATCTCACACATGTCTTCATTTAAGAAGACCTTCTTATTGTTTCATTGGTTCTCTAAAAGTGTGAAAGAAGGAGGTGATAAGGAATTTTATTAATTCGTTCTAATTTCATTAGCATTAAAAAGAGCAATCCCATGACTATCACGTTAAAAACGTTGCGTACATCTCACACAAGTCTTCATTTAGGAAGACCTTCTTATTGTTTCATTGGGCCTCAAATTGCCAAAGAAAGAGGTGATTATGAGTCATATGAATTCGTTCTAGTTTGATTAGCATCAAAAAGAGCAATCCTGTCACTAGTGCCTTCAAAATGATCCGTACATCTCACACAAGTCTTCATTTAGGGATATCTTCTTAATGTTTCATTAATTCTCTCAAATTATCAAAATATAGGTGATTATGAGTTCTATTACTTTGTTCTAGTTGAAATTAGCATCAAAAGGAGCAATCACATCACTATCGCGTCCAAAACGATGCGTAGATCTAACATAAGCCTTCATTTAGGGAGACCTTCATATTGTTTCATTGATTTTTTCAAATTTACAAAAAAAGAGGTGATTAAGAGTTGTATTACTACGTTCTAGTTTGATTAGCGTTAAAAGGAGAAACCCATGACTATCGGGTTCAAAATCAAGCGTACATCTCACAAAAGTATTCATTTTGGGAGACCTTATTATTATTTCATTGGTGCACTAAAATTGTCAAAAAAAGAAGTGATTAGGAGTCCTATAACTTCGTTCTAGTTTGATTATCATCAAAAGGAGCAATCCCATAACTATCGCATTAAAAACGACTCGTCCATCTCACACATGTCTTCATTTTAGGAGACCTTCTTATTGTTTAATTGGTTCTCTAAAATTGTGAAAGAAGAAGGTGATTAGGTGTCTTATTACTTCGTTCTAATTTTATTAGCATCAAAATGAGCAATCCTATGACTATCGCGTTAAAAACGATGCATACATCTCACACAAGTCTTTATTTAGGGAGACCTTTTTATTGTTTCATTGGGTCACTCAAATTGTCAAAGAAAGAGGTGATTATGAGTCCTATGAATTCGTTCTAGTTTGACTAGCATCAAAAGGAGCAATCATATCACTAGTGCCTTCAAAACGATCCGTACATAAAATACAAGTCGTCATTTAGGGAGATCTTCTAAATGTTTCATTACTTCTCTCAAATTATAAAAATATAGGCGATTATGAGTTCTATTACTTAGTTCTAGTTGAAATTGGCATCAAAAGGAGTAATCTCATCACTATCGCGTCCAAAACGATGTGTAGATCTCACACAAGTTTTTATTTAGGGAGACCTTCATATTGTTTTATTGGTTGTTTCAAATTTATAGAGAAAGAGGTGATAATAAGTTGTATTACATCGATCTAGTTTGATTAGCGTCAAAATTACAAACCCATTACTATCGCGTTCAAAACCATGTGTACATCTCACACAAGCCTTCATTTAGGAAGACCTTCTTATTGTTTCATTAGTTCTCTAAAATTGTCAAAGAAAGAGGTGATTAGGAGTCCTATAACTTCGTTCTAGTTTGATTAGCATAAAAAGGAGCAATCCCATGACTATCGTGTTAAAAACGATGCGTACATCTAACACATGTCTTCATTTAAGGAGACCTTCTTATTGTTTCATTGGTTCTCTAAAATTGTGAAAGAAGGAGGTGATTAGGAATTTTATTACTTCGTTCTAATTTGATTAGCATCAAAAAGAGAAATCCCATGACTATCACGTTAAAAACGATGCATACATCTCACACAAGTCTTGATTTAGGGAGACCTTCTTATTGTTTCATTGGGTCTCTCAAATTGTCAAAGAAAGAGGTGATTATGAGTCCTATGAATTAGTTCAAGTTTGATTAGCATCAAAAGGAGCAATCCTGTCACTAGTGAAATTATCCGTACATCTCACACAAGTCTTCATTTAGGGAGACCTTCTTAATGTTTCATTAGTTCTCTCAAATTGTCAAAATATAGGTGATTATAAGTTCTATTACTTCGTTCTAATTGAATATAGCATCAAAAGGAGCAATCACATCACTATCGCGTCCAAAACGATGCGTAGATCTCACACAAGTCTTCATTTTGGAAGACCGTCATTGTTTCATAGGTTTTTTCAAATTTACAAAGAAAGAGGTGATTAAAAGTTGTATTACTTCGTTCTAGTTTGATTAGCGTCAAAAGTAGAAAGGCATGACTATCGGGTTCAAAATCAAGCATACATCTTACAAAAGTATTCATTTTGGGAGACCTTCTTATTGTTTCATTGGTCGTCTAAAATTGTCAAAGAAAGAAGTGATTAGGAGTTCTATAACTTCGTTCTAGTTTGATTAGCATCAAAAGGAGCAATCCCATGATTATCGCATTAAAAACGATGCGTACATCTTACACATGTCTTCATTTAAGGAGACCTTATTGTTTCATTTGTTCTCTAAAATTGTGAAAGAATTAGGAGTCTTATTACTTCGTTCTAATTTGATTAGCATCAAAAGGAGCAATCTCATGACTATCGCATTAAAAGCGATGCATACATCTCACACAAGTCTTGATTTTGGGAGACCTTCTTATTGTTTCATTGGGTCTCTCAAATTGTCAAAGAAAGAGGTGATTATGAGTCCTATGAATTCGTTCTAGTTTGATTAGCAACAAAAAGTGCAATCCTGTCACTAGTGCCTTCAAAACTATCCGTACATCTCACACAAGTCTTCATTTAGGGAGACCTTCTTAATGTTTCATTAGTTCTCTCAAATTGTCAAAATATAGGTGATTATGAGTTCTATTACTTTGTTCTAGTTGAAATTAGCATCAAAAGGAGCAATCTCATCACTATCACGTCCAAAACGATGCGTAGATCATGGGTTAGTTTATCTCTCTAGGATTCTCTCTCTCTTCTCTCTAGAACTTTTTCTTTTTCGTTAACCCCCTTCCTTTTGCCGTTAACCCCTCCTTTCCTTTTCTGTCCCCCGCCCACCCCCACCTAATTTTTTCTATCCCACCTAACTTTTCTGTTTTCCCCTTTTGTTCCCTCCCCGGCCTTCCTCCCTTTCTCCCGGCCGGCTATCCTTCCATTGCACAGTTTCGCCCTCTTCTCCACCTTCCCCTTCATTCGCATCAGTTTCTCTTTTCTCTTTCTCTTTCCCTCCCCGCTCCTCTTTCTTCTATGCCTCCCATGGTTGACTACTCTCATCTCTCCGCAGGAAACTCGGAGAGTAGCTGCTCTCACTTTGCTTTTTCTGATTTTGGGGTTTGATTGCCTTCTCCTGACGAGAGGGCTATTCCGGTTGTTGAGATGGTAGAATCTGTTGCTGCTCCGGCTGATCCCATTGGGGTCAGTTCTGAGGATTCGGTCTCTATTAGTGACAGTATTAGTACTGCCCCCCTTGACCCCTTGGCCCCGTCCCAGGTCCAAGATATTTTCCGTGCTGCTTCGCTTTTTTCGCAGCAGGACCGTATGGACGTTGTCTCGGAGAGGAAGAAGAACCTGGACTTGATGAATTTCATCTCCGCTCTTGGTCTCTCTGCTAAGGACTTGAATGCCTTTGTTATTTCTGGTGAGGTGCCTGCTGCCCACCACCTGTTCGCCTCTAGTTCCCAGAGAGCTTCGGCTCCCCTTCCTGTGCCTTTTACTTCTGGTGCTGTTGCCGTTAACCCAGTTTGTTCTCCGACTGTCGAGGCCTCTGGCCCGGTGGTTGGGGCCCCCTCTTCTGCCCTGCCCATTGTGCCAGGTGGTACCCCTCTCCCAAAATCTTGGAGCTCGGTGGTTGCTACTCCGGGTACTTCTTGTAATTTGGGTCTTAACTCTTTCCTCCCAAGGATTCCTCTGGGACCATCACTGTCAGTCCTCCTGTTGAGGTTTTACAGAAGGGACTTAGTATCTGGTCCTCTAGTCTTGTGGGGTTTTCTCTCCACTCTAAACTCCCCTTTAAGTTGGTTGATACTGCTGTCAGGAAGCTCTGGGGTCACCTGGGTCTCTCCAAAGTCTAGCTTCATGAGAAAGGCTATTTTGTATTCAAATTTGATACTTTGATGGCTAGGGATAATGTTCTAGCAACTGGGCCTTGGTATGTTGCTTCCAAGCTCCTTCACCTTCAGCCTTGGCAGGAAGGTGTTGATTTTATCAAAGTGGATTGCCACAAAGTTCCCATTTGGGTTAAGTTCAGCAACATTCCCCTCTCTTACTGGACAAGAGAGGGTCTTAGTTATTTGGCCAGCGCAGTGGGCCGTCCTTTATTTGCTGATGATCTGACTTCCAAACATGAACCCATGAGCTTTGCCCGTATCTGTATCGAAATGGATGCTACGTCCCTCTTTCCCTCCTCTGTGAATGCCGTTGTGTTTGATGGTCAATCATTAGTTGATGAGTCGGTGGCCATTAAAGTTGAGTACTGGAGCAGACCCCCCTCTTGTCCAGATTGTAAATGCTTTGGGCATTCCAAGCTCAGATGTCCTAAGTCCACCTTAAAATGGATCCCCAAGGTCCCTACGGCAGAGCCTAGCTCTAATGCTTTGTTGGTTGATCCCGGTCTGGATTCCCCTGTTTCTAGCTCAATGAAGGAGGCTATTGCCTCAGCTTCTGTTCCTCCTGCACCTCCTCTTCCTCATGTTGCTTGGACTGCTGTCACTAGGGGGCCGAAAGGTTCTTCCACCGGTCCGGTTTCCCCCCCTCCAGCTGCCACTGCTAATGTCTTCTCTCCCTTCTCTGACTCCTCCACCCCGACCGCCCCCGAGATTGAATCTCCCATCCCTCCCAATCCTTTGGTTGATAAACTCAAGCAGGTTGATGAGAAAGAAAGCAGGGACCTCAAGCAGAAGTCTAGACCTGGAAAGGAGCCTTCTAATAGCTCTAAGAAAAGGAACAAAGGTCCTAGGGGTGCTCCCCTCTCTAACTAACCCCCTTCCTCCATGACATCTTTTTGTTCATATAATGTCAGGGGTCTTAATAAGAAGCCTATGCAGGCTTTTATTCGGAATTTTTTGATTTTCAACCATATTTCTTTTGTCGGCCTTCTTGAAACTAGAGTTAAGGCTCCCAATGCTACTAGGATTTCCAGAGCCATTTGTCATAATTGGGTCTGGGTGTTCAACTACGATTTCCACCCGAACGGTAGAATTTGGGTGGGGTGGGACCCATCAATTTGGTCGGTGGATATTTGTTTTCAGTCCTCCCAGCTCACTCATTGCAAGCTTTCCCCTATTAATGGTAACCTGCCCCTTTTTGCTTCTTCTGTCTATGGGCTGAATTCTGCCTTAGAGCGTAGGCAGCTCTGGCGGGATCTTCGTGGTATTTCTCCAAACTCTGCTTGGTGTCTCCTTGGTGATTTTAATTCTATCATGCAGCCTAATGAAGCTGTTGGTGGAGACTCTTCCTGGGACGCTGGTATGACTGACTTCTATGATTGCTTGGTGGACCTTGGAGTTGAGGACATCCGTGCCATTGGCCCCAAATTTACTTGGTGGAATTGTCAGACCGTGAACCCCATTTTCCGTAAGTTGGATAGAGCCCTGGGAAATGCTTCTTGGTTTTGCTCTATGTCTGATTCCCATGTTTCCTTCGGCCCTAGAGGTCTATCTGACCACTGTCCTGTCATTCTAAACTCTGGTCTCCAGATTCAGAAATCCCGGAAGCCCTTTCAATTTTTTAATTACATGCTTGAGCTGGAAGGTTTTCACTCCTCTGTATCTGAATGCTGGAATGTGGTTATCCGTGGCAATCCCATGTTTATTTTGTCTGAAAAGTTGCGAAGAACTAAGAAGGCCCTCATTGCTCTGAACGCTTCTAATGGTAACCTATCCACTAATGTTTCTTCCCTCCAGGCCCAGTTAGCTTCCATCCAAGTGTCTCTCCATGATGACCCCTTGAACCCTGCTCTGCTTTCGGCGGAATCCTGCTGCAATAAGTCCCTTTGGACAGCCCTTGCTCATGAAGAATCTCTTTTGTTGCAAAAGTCTAGGGCTCTATGGCTTGCTCAAGGGGATAAGAATTCCAAGTTCTTTGCTACTGCTATTAAGAGTAGATGGAACCACAACAAGATTTTAGCTATCTATGACAATTCGGGTGTCTTTATTGATGATCAAGTTGGTATCCAGTAGGTGATAGTAGTGTGCATACAAGCCAATCATGTATGATGATAAAGCACATACTTTGTAAACAGTCTTATTTATTTATTAATAAAATATTTATTTACTAAAGACATTTAATTATCTACATGGTGCTGTTTTTATAATATGTAAATAACCCATAGTTTTAAGCAATGCTTTTAGAATCATGATGTTGATCATGCTAATGAGATCTAAATTCTTAGAAAGCTTTAAAACTAAAATAGTTCCCAATCGTGGGATTACTAAAAAGGGGATTAGTAAATCCGGATAGATTGGTACATATGTTGCTTGCTCATTGGATGAGGATGACTGATCTCATGGTCATTTGTGTGGAGACACTAAAGCAAGTATGTAGGTGCTTATTGGAGAATAAGTTCACTGAACGTGACTCGCTATGGAATACCTAATGGAGTTTTACTCGCCTGTCAATAGGAATTCCTAATGTGATAGTAGTACATGTGATCCTTAGACTTGAGATCATCATAGTATCTTGTATGTAACAAATTATACTTTGACTAATTCCTTAAGGCCTTTTAAGGCATATATAGGGTATGCTTGGGTGTAATGAGTTACATATGGAGATAATGAATGATCAATAAAGAATCTACCACCTCTAGTAAAAGAGGAGATATGTCCTATGTGATTCGTTAAATGACAACCCAGGAATCCTTGGCCAATGTAGAATGAAATTAGAAAGAGGTTTCTAATTTGCATTATTTGGAGTTGTGCATTTTCTAATCGAAATACATATGATTAAATAAATTAAGACTTGACAGTAAATTCATGTCTTATATTTAATTGGGACATTGTATGGTGGAAGGATTGAATTATACGGTAACTATTCACTCACAGGTTTTTTTATGATTAATGTTGAAATCTATATTATCTGCAAAGTCGTTGATCGCTAGGGAGGCTTATCCCTATTGTAGAATAAATGTTATTTATTTAAATAGATTATTAGATTAATTTGTTTATTTAAATAAGATTAGAATTGTTCTAATTGATTTATTCACAACCGGTTTAATATGGAGAACCTAAAGGGTCACACCATAAAAGGAAGAAGAATTATTTAAGAAGAAAATGGCATGATAGTAATAATGCATTAAGTATAATTAATTTAATCTATGATGATAGAATAAATTAAATAGCTTAATGTTTATTATTTAATATTTTAGAAATATTAAATATAAATTAATAAGAGGAGTCTTATTAATATTATTATTATTATTATTTTAATTCTAAAGGAGTTTAGAAATTAATATAATATCAGTACTCTCTCTCAATCCTAATAAAGATTAGGATATAAATTAATTAAATAAAACCCTATTCTAATTGGATTAGGAGGGTTAACCTAATATCTATATAAGAGAGTCTTATATCAGAAATAAGTGACGTGAAATTTTCCAAGAGTTGGGAGTATACATATTCTATAGAGATAGAAACAAGGGTTAAGCCAATAACCCATCTTCTTGAGTTCTTCATCTTCCTTGGTGGATCACCGTTAGAGGCCAAACATTTGGGTGGCTGACATTGATCAAAGGAAGGAGCCACTACAGAGGAATCAAAGGAATCAAAGGAGTAGAACTTGTACCTGAGGAAGCTTAGATCTTCAAAGGTATAATTCCATGTTCTCTCTTTTCTGTTATTGATAACAAGCACAAAGCATGATCATGGTTATGGGTTTGTATAAATTTTTGAAAACCTAGTTTTTACGCTTCCGCCCTATTTATGTGATTTGATTGCATAATTGCGTTACGTACAAACCCAACAGTGGTATCAGAGCCTAACTTTGTGCTAATTATCAATTTTATAATTCCATGTATGAATTGATGTGAGAATTGGATCGTTTTTCTGGACAAAAATCATTTTCTGCAAGTTTCTGCGGCGAACGGCGCAGCATCCCAGTTCATTACTGGCGCAGTTACGCCGGTCTGCAAAAAACTGCTGCTTCCGTCTACCTGCGCAGCTGCGCAGATGCCCAGTTCATTACTGGCGCAGCTGCGCCGGTACCTGGACAGACCCTGAAAATTGATTTTAATTAATTAAGTAAACTGTTTATTTAATTGATAAAGTTTTAAAATAAAGAAGTTTATTTTATCTGAAATATGATTTCAGAATGCTAAAATTAAAGGAGTTTAATTTGGATTTATTTTTGATTAAAATAAAAGAGTTTATTTTGTTTCAAAAATAAAATTTAGCAAAACTTTTGTCCATTAAATAACAACGATCTATATATGGAATAGCATTGTTATTCATGAGATGAATGGATATTTATTGATGCATATGTTGATGTGTATGATAATAAATGGGGTTGATTATGGACAATGACCAACGTGATTGGATTTTATTTTGGATGAATGCTTGAATGTATGGGTTTTATAAAATGGGGTCTGCGTACCTCGTCTTCTCTAGTTTTATTCTCGATGTAAATTCTATCTCCTTTCTATGTACTTCCCCTTGACTGCTGATCAAGGTTTCTATTTAATTTTAAAATAGTTAATGTAATAGAGATAGTTAGAATTATTTTGAAGAAATTGGAGACCAAGGAGCAAGGAGTGCGTGAAGACCCGTTTGTATGGAGCCCGGGATTAAATGTAATAGTTACATTTAAAATTGAAATTCTTGCACTCCTAGGTTTGACCTTTTGGTTCACTTGGTGGCTCTAGTGAACCAAACTAGAATAAAAGTCCATAATCAATCCGGGTAGAATATAGTATTCTATATCGCATGCTAAATATTATATATATTATATTTTATACAAACATGCTTCGCATGTTTAATAAAATGACGCGTATTTTATATATATATGTGCATGCGCTCTTAAAAGATGAGACAAATAATAACAAACCCCTCAAATAAATAATATTAAGTCTGAAGCGTTCAAATGATATTTGGAATATCGAACGTCGCCTTCTAGCATGATTAGTTAATAGAGTATTAAATATTTAATATGAGTTTGTTGTGCTATCCACAAGGCGAGTATTGAATGTTTAAGATGTTAATTAATCACATTTGATGCTTATCAAGAAAATTGAACGATCTAGTCTTGTTGTGCTATCCACAAGGACGAAAATTTTTCTTTTTGAATATACGAAAGTGCTAGGCTGGACTTAACTTAAATCATTTTAGTTCAGATGTGCACACACATGACCATTATGATTTAAGAGGAAAAATAAAAGGAGTTACATGGTGATGTAATTGACAAGAGTTGTCTACCTATTTATTTGTATATCGCTTGTTGTGCTATCCACAAGGTTATATACATTTGAAATGGGATCCTTAATCTCACTAGCAAATCTTTAATTAGATGTTGCCGAACTATATGAGTGAGGGTAATATAGTTTGATGAAAATAGTGGGAGATACCAATTTAAAATAAAGACCTAAATTTATTTTGGTATGCAAAGTTAATAAAATGAATGTTTGCTAAAATGTTGTCTTTTCACATGTAGAATTTTAAAAATGTCAAAATCACTAATCTCACTACAAAGCATACTTGATGCAAATAAGCTTACCGGCCCGAATTATGAGGACTGGCTAAGAAATCTGAGAATTGTTCTCACTGCTGAAAAGATTTCTTATGTCCTAAATTCCACTATCCCTGAATCTATTTCAAAAACAGCCTCTGAGGAAGAGATTGCCACTTTCAATAAGTGGCAAGATGATGCATCTGTGGCTCAATGCATCATGCTCGCGTCCATGAATAACGGGCTTCAGCGTCAGCACGAAAAAATGGATGCTCCTGCTATGCTGCTTCACCTCAAGGAGTTGTATGGTGAGCAGAGTAGGACTGCTAGATATGAGATATCTAAGGAGCTCTTCCGATCTCGGATGACCGAGGGCACTACCGTCGAGACTCATGTTCTGAAGGTAATCAATTTGATTGAACGCCTTAGACAGCTTGGGTTCGTCATGGATGGGGAGTTGAGTCAAGACTTGGTCTTGCAGTCACTCCCTGAGACCTTTTCGCAGTTTGTGGTTAATTTTCACATGAATAAGCTAGATGTCAGCTTACCTGAGCTGCTTAACATGCTGAAAACTGCAGAAGGTCACTTCTCATCCAAGAAGAACCATGTCTTGATGGTGAATTCTTCCAATAAAAGGAAGAGGCCCAAGATGTCTTCTGAAAAGAAGAAATCTAAGAAGGCTAAGGGAAAAGGGAAAGAAAATGAGCAAAAGAAACCTGAACCAGCTAAAGGAATGTGCTTTCATTGCAATGAGCCGGGACATTGGAAGAGGAACTGCAAGAAGTTTCTAGCAGAGAAGAAGCTTGGAGAAGCTTCAACTTCCAATCAAGGTTTGTTTATGATTGAAATTAATTTTTCTGAAAGTCATAATTCTACTTGGGTATTGGATACCGGCTATGGTTCTCACATATGTAATACTGTGCAGGGACTGGTCAGAAGTAGAAAGCTGAACAAAGATGAGGTGATCCTACGAGTGGGAAATGGAGCAAAAGTTGCTGCATTAGCTGTAGGAACTTATTGTTTAGCAATGCCTTCGGGCAAATTCATTTATCTTAATAATTGTTATTATGTTCCGAATATTATTAAAAACATTATTTCAATTTCTGTATTGGATATGGAAGGTTTTGACGTTATTATAAAGAACAATGGTTGTTCTATTTATAAAGACGATGTTTTATATGGTATTGGAAATTTGCGAAATGGACTTTATACACTTGACTTGCAAGAAACTATATTTCAAATTGAACAAATTAAGAAAAGGAAAAGAGATGATATTAATTATACCTATATGTGGCACTGTAGACTCGGTCATATCAATGAAACAAGATTATCCAAGTTGCATAAAGATGGGCTTCTCGAGCTATCTGATTATGAATCATATCCAACTTGTGAATCTTGTCTCATGGGTAAAATGACTAAATCTCCTTTTAGTGGAAAAGGGGAGAGAGTTACAGAGTTGTTGGCATTGATTCACACAGACGTTTGTGGACCTATGACAACAAGTGCACGGGGTGGATATTCTTATTTTATTACTTTCACTGATGATCACTCAAGATTTGGATATGTGTATTTAATGAAATACAAATCAGAATCATTTGAAAAGTTCAAAGAGTTCAGAAGTGAAGTAGAGAAACAAACGGGCAAGAGTATTAAGATACTTCGATCAGATCGAGGTGGAGAATACTTAAGCAGTGAGTTTCTCAATTATCTCAGAGAAAATGGTATAATCTCACAATGGACTCCTCCAGGTACACCACAGTTAAATGGAGTATCTGAAAGGAGAAATCGAACACTGTTGGACATGGTTCGATCCATGATGAGTTTTACCGACCTTCTAATTTCCTTCTGGGGATATGCCCTAGAAACGGCTGCATACCTACTTAACAAGGTACCTACCAAATCCGCCCCAAAGACTCCATATGAGATGTGGAAAGGGAGGAAACCAAATCTTAAGCATGTGAAGACTTGGGGTTGTCCAGCTTATGTCAAAAAGTTTGAAAATGATAAGCTACAGACTAAATCCGATAAGTGTAGATTTGTGGGATACCCTAAAGAAACCGTAGGGTATTATTTCTATCATCCAACTGATCAAAAGGTGTTTGTTGCGAAACATGCTACCTTCTTGGAGAAAGAGTTTATCCATGAAGGAGTCAGTGGGAGTAAGATATATCTTGAAGAAGTTCAAGAACCACAAGTTACCACGGACCAAAGTCAGGTACCTAACCAAGTAGAAGAACCTACTGTACCACATCATGTTCGTAAATCTGGAAGAGTACCGAAGATACCTGAGAGGTATGGATTCGTTATAGAGGATGACGATGAGGTACACATCATGAATGATGATGATCCATTGAATTACGAACAGGCTATGAGTAATAAAGACTCAGGTAAATGGCTTGAAGCCATGAAATCCGAAATGGACTCCATGTATGAAAACAAAGTATGGTCTTTGGTTTCACCACCTGAAGGTATTAAACCTATTGGGTGTAAATGGGTTTTTAAGAAAAAGACTAGAGCAGACGGAAAGGTAGAGACCTATAAGGCCCGACTGGTTGCAAAAGGTTTCAAACAAAGATAAGGAGTTGACTATGATGAAACCTTCTCACCAGTAGCCATGCTCAAGTCCATTCGGATTTTGCTTGCGATTGCAGCTTACAACGACTATGAGATCTGGCAGATGGACGTGAAAACGGCCTTCCTCAATGGAAAACTTGAGGAGGATGTGTATATGATACAGCCAGAGAGATTTATTTCAAAAGTTGGAACAAATCAAGTCTGTAAGCTACAACGATCCATTTATGGGTTGAAGCAAGCTTCTCGTAGATGGAACATTCGTTTTGATGAGACAATCAAAGAGTTTGATTTTATCAAAAATGAGGATGAACCATGTGTATACAAGAAGGTTAGTGGGAGCGCAGTATCATTCCTTATATTATATGTTGATGATATATTACTGATAGGGAATGACATTCCTATGTTACAATCCATTAAAATATGGTTATCTAAAAACTTCTCCATGAGGGACTTGGGTGAAACATCCTATATTTTGGGGATAAAGATCTATAGAGATAGATCTAAAAGGATGCTCGGCTTATCCCAAGGAACGTACATTGATACGATGCTAAAGAGGTTTAGCATGGAAGATTCCAAAAGAGGTCTCATGCCGATGAGCCATGGAATAAATCTCTCCAAGAAACAGGCCCCAAAGACACCTGAGGAGAGAGACTGTGTGAGTAAGATCCCTTATGCTTCTGCAATAGGATCTATCATGTATGGTATGATATGTACTAGACCGGATGTTGCTCACGCACTCAGTGTAACAAGCAGATACCAGTCGAATCCAGGAGAAGAGCACTGGAAGGCAGTGAAAAATATCCTAAAGTACTTGAGAAGGACTAAAGATATTTTTCTTGTCTACGGTGGGTCTGAATTAAAACTCGAGGGATTCACGGACTCAAGTTTTCAAACAGACCAAGATGACAGTAAATCTGTTTCAGGGTATGTGTTTACCTTGAACGGAGGTGCAGTGAGTTGGAAGAGTTCCAAGCAGCAAACGGTTGCTGATTCAGTGACAGAGGCAGAGTATATAGCTACAAGTGAAGCTGCAAAGGAAGCTGTTTGGATGAAGAAGTTCATAACTGAACTTGGTGTGGTTCCTATCATTGGAGAAGCGGTTCCCGTATACTGTGACAACACCGGAGCGGTTGCACAGGCTAAGGAACCCAGGTCTCATCAAATATCTAAACACGTGTTGCGGCGATTTCACTTGATCAGGGAGATCATTGAAAGAGGGGACGTCACCTTGGAGCGTGTAGACTCTCAAGACAACATTGCAGATCCATTTACTAAAGCTTTAACACAACAGCAGTTTGATCGTCACTTAGAGAAGATGGGTATGAGATACCATGGCGATTGGCTTTAGTGCAAGTGGGAGATTGATAGTAGTGTGCATACAAGCCAATCATGTATGATGACAAAGCACATACTTTGTAAACAATCTTATTTATTTATTAATAAAATATTCATTTAAGGCATATAATTATCTACATGGTGCTGTTTTTTATAATATATAAATAACCCATAGTTTTAAGCAATGCTTTTAGAATCATGATGAGATCATGATAATGAGATCTAAATTCTTAGAAAGCTTAAAAACTAAAATAGTTCCCAATTGTGGGATTACTAAAATGGGGATTAGTAAATCCGGATAGATTGGTACATATATTGCTTGCTCATTGGATGAGGATGACTGATCTCATGGTCATTTGTGTGGAGACACTAAAGCAAGTATGTAGGTGCTTATTGGAGAATAAGTTCATTGAACGTGACTCGCTATGGAATACCTAATGGAGTTTTACTCGCCTGTCAATAGGAATTCCTAATGTGATAGTAGTACATGTGATCCTTGGACTTGAGATCATCATAGTATCTTGTATGTAACAAATTATACTTTGACTAATTCCTTAAGGCCTTTTAAGGCATATATAGGGTATGCTTGGGTGTAATGAGTTACATATGGAGATAATGAATGATCAATAAAGAATCTACCACCTCTAGTAAAAGAGGAGATATGTCCTATATGATTCGTTAAATGACAACCCAGGAATCCTTGGCCAATGTAGAATGAAATTAGAAAGTGGTTTCTAATTTGCATTATTTGGAGTTGTGCATTTTCTAATCGAAATACATATGATTAAATAAATTAAGACTTGACAGTAAATCCATGTCTTATATTTAATTGGGACATTGTATGGTGGAAGGATTGAATTGTACGGTAACTATTAACTCACAGGTTCTTTTATGATTAATGTTGAAATCTATATTATCTGCAAAGTCGTTGATCGCTAGGGAGGTTTATCCCTATTGTAGAATAAATGTTATTTATTTAAATAGATTATTAGTTTAATTTGTTTATTTAAATAGGATTAGAATTGTTCTAATTGATTTATTCACAACCGGTTTAATATGGAGAACCTAAAGGGTCACACCATAAAAGGAAGAAGAATTATTGAAGAAGAAAATGGCATGATAGTAATAATGCATTAAGTATAATTAATTTAATCTATGATGATAGAATAAATTAAATAGCTTAATGTTTATTATTTAATATTTTAGAAATATTAAATATAAATTAATAAGAGGAGTCTTATTAATATTATTATTATTATTATTATTTTAATTCTAAAGGAGTTTAGGAATTAATATAATATCAGTACTCTCTCTCAATCCTAATAAAGATTAGGATATAAATTAATTAAATAAATCCCTATTCTAATTGGATTAGGAGGGTTAACCTAATATCTATATAAGAGAGTCTTATATCAGAAATAAGTGACGTGAAATTTTCCAAGAGTTGGGAGTACACATATTCTATAGAGATAGAAACAAGGGTTAAGCCAATAACCCATCTTCTTGAGTTCTTCATCTTCCTTGGTGGATCACCGTTAGAGGCCAAACATTTGGGTGGCTGACATTGATCAAAGGAAGGAGCCACTACAGAGGAATCAAAGGAATCAAAGGAGTAGAACTTGTACCTGAGGAAGCTTAGATCTTCAAAGGTATAATTCCATGTTCTCTCTTTTCTGTTATTGATAACAAGCACAAAGCATGATCATGGTTATGGGTTTGTATAAATTTTTGAAAACCTAGTTTTTACGCTTCCGCCCTATTTATGTGATTTGATTGCATGATTGCGTTACGTACAAACCCAACAGTAGGTGGCAGTCAGCTACTTTAAAGAGTTGCTATGCCCTTCTTCTTCTGTCTATCCTGGTTATGAGGAACTCAAACCTTTTGTCTCCAAGTAGATCTCTCCCCAGCAGGCCTCCTCTTTGGCTGCCCCTGTCCTTGAATCTGAGATCTTTTTGGTCCTAAAGTCCATGAAAAAGAACAAGAGCCCAGGCCCAGATGGGTTTAATGTCAATTTTTTTCTGCACTGCTGGGATATTATTGGGCCTGATTTCACCTCGACAATTCAATATTTCTTCATCACGGGCCATATTCCCTGTGGGGTTAATGCCACTGCCATTGCCCTTATCCCTAAGACTGTTAACCCCACTCTAATGTCAGACTTTAGGCCTATCTCCTACTGTAACACTGTTTATAAGTGCATATCCAAGATCCTTGCAAATAGACTCAAGATGATCCATCCCTGCATTATTGATCATGCCCAATCAGCTTTCATCTCTGGGAGGAGTATTAGTGACAACATCTTGCTTGCGCAGGAGCTTTTTAGAAACTACCATAGGTTTTTCGGCCCTGCCCGATGTGCCTTGAAGATTGATATCAGGAAGGCTTTTGACACAGTGGAATGGGGGTTTCTCTTGGACTTGCTCTCCCTTCTTAAGGTTCCACCCATCTTCATTAACTGGGTCCACTCTTGCATCTCCACGCCTATGTTCTCTATAAAAGTCAACGGAGTGTTATCAGGCTATTTCAAAAGCTCCAGAGGGCTTAGACAAGGGGATCCCCTTTCCCCGTACCTTTTTGTTCTTGCTATGGAAGCCTTCTCGATGATTCTACATAAGGAGACTCTGCTCCCGGATTTCAAATTCCACTGGAGAACGGAATCGTCCAATATTACCCACCTATGCTTCGCGGATGATCTCTTGGTCTTTTGCCATGGTAGCCTTGCTTCAGTCTCCATCATTCACTCTTGTATTCAATCCTTCTCCCTGTTTTCTGGCCTGATCCCCAACGCCCTCAAAAGTCATTGTTTTCTGTCTAATGTGGCTGACGAGGTGAAGGTGAGTATCTGCTCCTTGCTTGGTTTTCTCCTTGGTGTTCTGCCCATCTCCTTCCTGGGTGTTCCCCTCATCACTTCCAAGCTCTCTCACTCGGACTGCATGCCTCTTATTATCAGAATCACAGCCATGGTCACCTCTTGGACGGCTCGTTATCTTTCCTACTCGGGTCGGTTGCAACTGATTAAGTCGGTTTTGTTCGCTATTCAGTCCTACTGGGCGGCTCATTTTATCCTACCTAAATCTGTTCTTCGTTCAATTCAATCAATTCTCTGTAGATTTTTGTGGAAAGGGCATTCCCTATCTCTCTATGGGTCTAAAGTATCATGGAAAGATATCTCCTTGCCCTACTCGGAAGGTGGGCTTGCCATTAAAAACCTCTTGGACTGGAACATTGCTCTCATCCTTCTACATTTACTTAAGGTCCTGTCTCCATGCCCTTTATCCCTTTGGTCCAGCTGGGTGAAGATGACTATTCTTAAACGGAGGAACTTCTGGAAAATTAGCGTCCCTTCGGACTGCTCCTGGATTTGGCGTAAGATTCTCAACTTGCGGCCTGTTGCTCTCCCTTTCCTCTTCTATAAGGTTGGTAATGGCAATTCTTTTAGTCTCTGGCATGATCCATGGTTACTAGGGCTGCCGGTTAACCCATCTGAGTCCCTCCTCTCTAACTCTAGGCTTCCCCTCTCTGCCCGGGTTTCCAGTATCATTGCCTCGGGCTCTTGGTCGCTCCCTCTTAGTAATCATCATGAGGTTCTGCAGTTCAGTAATCTCTTCCATGACATTCCTCCCCCCTCTGATGCTGAGGACGCTATCCTTTGGGATGGCTGTGATATTAAAAATGTGAAGGCTCACTCTGTTTGGGACTCCATCCGCTCTAGGGCTCCTGTTGTGGCTTGGTCTAACTTGTTATGGCACTCCCTTCACGTCCCTCGTTTTTTTTTTCACACTTTGGCTGGCCTTGAGACGTAGACTCCCAACCAACGATCGCTTCTCAACCTTTTCCAGTTTCCAGCCTCTTGTTTGCCCTCTTTGTGAGCTTCATACGGAGTCATTCCCTCACCTCTTTTTTGGTTGCACTTACTCTTATACTGTCCTCTCCTCAGTCTTTGCCTTTGGGAACTGGACTAGTTATCCCCGTGATTGGGATAGCTTGATTGAGTTTATCCTTCACTTTAAAGGAGGGTTTATGAATTCTGAGATTTTAAAATTATCCTTCGCCACTACTGTTTACAGAATTTGGGCTGCTAGGAATTCTGGGGTTCATAACCAACCGCAGGTGCCTCCTCTTGTCCTTGCCCGTGATATTATTGCTGTGATCAAATCAAGGCTGGTTTCTTCCTTGAAATTCCATAAAGCTGTTCTTAATTCTCCATCCTATAATATTTGGCTGTAACCGGATGGGTGTCGCTCTAGGATGTGGTTGGAATGCTTGCTGATTATGGTTCTGGTTGCCGGTTGTTTGCTCTCTGTCCTTCAGTTGGGTTAGCTGGTTAAGCTATTGCAGGCTGGTTCTTATGCAGGGTTGTTTGGTTGTTATGTTTCTATTTGGTTCATGATATAATCAAGATGCCTTCGGGGTTATTATTCGGGAGATTTTTAATGTCATTAAATCTAGGCTCTCTTCCTCTTCTAAATTTCTGTTGACTGCTCAGAATTGTCCACGGCTCAGTGTGTGGCTGTAGATTAGTCTTGCTGAGTGGTTGACCTATTATGCTGTGGGTGGTCAGATTTTTGGTTATGTGGCTGGCATGTAGTCGTGTGATGTTTAGGTTGCTCAGGTTTGAGTTGTTCGGGCTGGACTGTTGCAGCTGGGCCCAGTTCGGGCGGGCTGGGGCATGGCTGGTTGCTGCGGTTTGTTGGTTCCATTCCAGGTCGTGGGTGGTTGCGGTGGCTAGCTTGGTTTGGCCGGGTGCGTTTCTGGTTTGGGTTACTTTCTGTTTTGCACAGACTGTTGCTGTTAGGGCCTGTTCGGGTGTACTGGGGCAGGGGCTGGCTTTTGTTATTTCTGTTGGTTCCTGTTCTGGCTGAAGGCTGATTGCTGAAGGCTGTTGCTGTTCTGGTTGTTTGAGATCTGTTGCCAGGTTTCCTTTTTGCTGTTCTGGAGTTTGGATTCCGTTCTCTTGGGTTGTTGGGCTAAGGTTGGGCTAGTTTGGTGGGTTTTGGGCTGGGTTGGTCCCGATGAGTTGTGGGGTTGGGTTGGGCCACTGCTGTTTGGTCCAGGTGCTGCAGCTGTTGTGTGGTTGGTTGCTGGCTTGGTGCTGCTGTTGTCCTGTTGCTCAGATGTTATTTTTTTTTCTTTGTGTTTCCTCCTTCCCTTGGTCTGGTGGGGTTTTGTGCTCTCTAGTGGAAGGATGCCTTTTGGGCAGCGGGGCCGCTCGTTTGCAAGTTGCTGGCTGCTCGGTTTCTTTTGGGTTCTTTTTTTTTTGGTCGGCTAGGATGCTTTATTCCTCTTGTGGTTGTTTAGGCTAATGCCTTGCTTTTCTATTTGTATGCTTATTTAAGCTGTTTGCCTTTCTCTCTTGGTTTGCTTGGCTGTTGGTCTTTTGTTTTATCCTCATAGGGGTTATCCCATGATGATCTTTCTAAAACTTCTGGGGTATGTGATAAGTGGTTTTATAACCACTTATTTAGATATCAACTCACTTCGATTGTTGTTTAATCTCATGTGTTATCGTAGCTTTTCATCCATTTTTACCTTCTTTTGCAGATTTCTGTAGTTGGAACTCTTCGGGTGTATTTTGAGCTGAAACGGATAAGAGAATGCTAAAACGGGAATAAAGTGCATGAAAAGGGGCAACGCTTAAAGAAGCAATGGGCATGGGGGATTGATAAAAGCCATGAGCAGCAAGGATCAAGGTGGGAGTCAGAATAGGGCAACAGGAACAATGCACCAGCAAAGCTGCAGATTTCCAGAACCTGAAGCCCGCACAGCTGCGCCGGTCTCCTCACTGGCCAGTTGACTTTTATTTAATCGGCAGCTTTGGTTTGTTGGGGGCAGCAAGGCAGGCTCGGCTGAAAGAGGCATATAAGGGCATTTTGGCAACAGAATATATATATCTCCCCTGAAGGGAGCTTAGCCCTAATCTTCTTCTTCTATTATCATTTTCTTTTACATTATTTGTCTAGGAGTAGAATAGAAGTAGAGATTAGACTAGTTTATAGTAGTTAATGTGTTAGGGTTTTATTAGACTTGATTGCTGAAACATTTGAAGAACATCAAGGATTCGTATTTTGATCAAGAGAAACCAGATTTGCATTTCTTACTCTTATTTTCTCTTTGATTCATATTTGTGTTCTTATGATGCTTATTCAACATGTGGATGGTATGTTTGAGTTGTCTATGACTTAAAGTATACCTTGAGGTTCTAATGGAATCTAATGAGTAGTCTATAATAATTTCTCTTCCATGTTGGTTCTTATTGATTGTTTTGTGATTGTCTACTGCGATATTTATTTTCATTGCCTAATTGAGTCATGACCAATTACTGTGATAACCCACATGGGATTGAAAGATGAAATGTGGGTTTAGATCAAATCGTAGTAGCGAGCGATTGTACGTTCACATGGCGTTGGATGTATGATTTGTGCTTAGGATAAACATATACCGAAGCGCCGCTCGTAGCCAATAGAGGACTTGACCTTAAACCCTAATTATTTGTAAATCGCATAGACATATAGTGGTTTAGGTAATGTGGGTGTTCACGTGCGTTCTATCATCTGTGGATTGCACGTGATATGGATTAGGTGCATCGAAAGATGGCCTTCTCTGACTTTCGTGTTCTCGGCTAGCACTCTTAACGATTAATTTGACCTATTTGGAAGTGAATTGACTTCGATGAATCATTAGGAGAAATTGGAGTCTCATGCCTTCATTATCTGATTCTACCTTAGGTTTATTTATTTTAATTCCTTACCTAGTTAACTTAGTTTTAATTCCAACTCTTTATCTCTCGTTTAAATAAGACTGAGGAGATTATGTGCTAGTGGTTTGGCGACCTCTTATTTATTAATTCTCCGTGGGAACGATCTTTACTTATCTTATATTACTTGTTGACCGCGTACACTTGCGCGTTAATTTTCGTTGCATAAATCGACCAACAAGTTTTTGGCGCCGTTGCCGGGGATTTAATTGGATAACTGTTTGCCAACATTACTTTAAATCAAATTAGTCTTAATTTAAACTTTTTATTTGTGTTTAATTCTCTTCTCATATTCTCTTTTCAGGTACAATGGACTTAAATTTCTATTCATGGAACTGTACAAGACAAGAGCAACTAAGAGAAGCAAGCACTGATGGACTCGACCCAATTGCCACACTCTCAGCACAGTTAGAGGAGCTCTCGAGAAAGCTGGATACTGTTTCAGTCCAACAGAGTCAAGAGCCAGTGACTTCATATGACTATGGTGCTGGAGCTTATATGAGCCATCAGGAGCCTATCATTTATGGACAGGAGCAGTATGGGGGTGGTTATTCCTACACTGAACCTTATCCCGACTATCAGCAAGAGTGGGGGTATCACCCACACCCTTCAGTAAACTACTATCAAGACCAACACTGGGATCCAAATCCCGCATACGCCCCAGAATGCACCTTCCAGACTCCAGTTTACGAGCCTCAACACAATTTTGAGGGTGACACAGAAAATGCAAGCTTGGAGGAAGAAGGTGACATATCATTGAAGGACATCTTGATTGAGCAACAGAAGTCAGTCAAGAATATCCAGAACTGGGCAGAGCAAATTAGTAGGGCCTTGATGGTAGAGGAGGAGCAAGGGCAGACCCATACTGTGAGCTATCAAGAACAATGCGAGCCAAGTCTAAATTTTGCACCAGAACCCACTTATCAATCCCCGTGTTTACAAGGAGAACGGTTAACAATGGACTTCATGTATAGAGCCTTAGCGAACCAAGAGGAGATGATTAGGAGCCAAGAGCTATCGAACCAGAATTTTCAGAATCAGATGGCCCTAATCAACAATACTCCAACAAATGAGACTCACTACATGGAGCCCGTGGCTGAGACAGAAAAGGAAGGATTGGAAATTATGTGGGGGAATTCCATAGCATCAACACAGGAGACCTTGGTTGAGCAAGAGCAATCAATTGAGGATCTTCAGATTTGGGTGGAGCAAATTAGCACAGCTTTAAGGAATGAGGAGGTGATTGAGGAAGGAACCGCTCAAGATCTTCAAAGTCCAATACCTCAGATAACTGAAGCCGTGAGTAATGATCCCCAGGATACTTGGTGCTATGACATGGGTGCAGAAACTGATAGAAAATCCGAAGTGCAATTGCAACTGGGCGAGCCAAAAGCAATGGAAATAGAGGAGCCAATTGGGGATGTGGAGTATGAACCAACAGTGATAATACCACAAGAGCCTCCTCCGCCGAAGTTTGAGACTCCAGTCAAGTTTGCACACCTTTGCCCCCTTGGTAGCCACATCACAGAGACGGGTCTCGGTGACACGAGAAATTCCGCAGTCTTGACACCATGGTGGTCAGAAGAAAAGAGAAGAGAAGAAGAGTCCGTTGTGTGTTCTATGCCTCCATGCCCCGATCATTTCACATACACAACGGAACCATTGCCTAGCTCCCCTACGTTCCGTACGGGGAATTCTTGTTCATACCATGTGCTAGGTAGTTTAATTCCGAGTCCTCCTCTATTGGGAAGCCTCCAAAAGCATATAGCAATTCTGATGGATGGAGGGGTTCTCCAATATCGTCGGGGAGTCGGATAGCAGTAGTCAGACACAGTCGAGCTAGAGGACTATAAATCAAGCGCTAGATGGGAGGCACCCCATCATCTCTCTTTCTCCCTACCTGTTTAATTCTCCATTACATGCTTTCTATCACATTTCCCTCCCCATGTTTAATTCTTAGTAGTATAGTTCTTAGTTGTAAATATTTCCACAATTTGGTTGTACAAGGTATAGTGCCTACGTTTGTGGACTTAGACAGTGACATGTATAATTTTTGGGACATGAAATGCTTATTGAACATAGTATGATGCGCTGACACATTTCGTATACGCACGTAAAGAAATTTTTGGGATTCAAACGGTTAATGGACATATTTTCGTTGCACGTACATGTTGCATATATTTTTGGGACTTAAAAGTGTTTTGATCATATTTTTGAAAATGAGCTTATTGCTTATGTGCGTATATATAGAAATTTTTGGGATTTGATATGCCTATGATTATCCTCCTTATTGTTTATATTTTTTTTTCTCCATAAATGTTAATTCTCTGCTTAATAGTTAATAGTTAAAGCAACATTTTGTTAGTAGGGATTTAATAAAATTTATATGGTTTGGCAGGTAAAATGTGAATGTGTAGCATGCCCAAAGCCAAGCCCATGGTCAACTGCATTGAGGAAATGCAAAGCAGAGTATTGAAGTTTCTGGAACTTGGCGCGCCCGCGCCAAGGCAAGCATGACCACACGAGCGGCCGCGCTGACTATCAGACAGGCTGTTGGCACTTTACTCACTGAGCAGCTGCGCCTCCAATGCACTACTACCCTGCGCAGCTGCGCCGTCCTTCCTTCTCCTGCAGAAATTTTTAAATTAAAACCGACCCTTTCTTATTTCTTGAATACTCAGCAGCCTACATTCGAAAAACCTACCGAGCCAATATACCTCTCTCCCTCACTCGACATCTCTCTTGTCTCATGCCCCAAAACCCATTAGCCCTAAATCTTCCTACCTCTTCATCTCTAAAACCCTACAGCCTCCATCTCTATTGAACCCCTCACTGGCCTTAGTCCATTCACTGCCACTGGAGCAAACAAGGTTTCAGGTCTATTGTCCAAATCAGGGGATATCAGTAAGGAGCTGCAGGTGTTCTAGGAAGTGTAAGGTGTGTTCTGCTCATCTCAATTCATCTCAATCTGTGTTATAACTGAAAAGGAAAGGTCCAATTTCGAGTTTCTTGGGGGGTGCACTCCAACTGTTTGATTTCGGTCCTGATAAAGAAAGAGGCTTAGTGTTTGGCTGATTTTAGCAGTGGACAGAGTGAGAAGGTTTGCAGAAATTTGTGGGCAATTGAATTCTTCATTGCATTTGGGTTTTAAATTTCATTAAGTCTGCAGAAAAATTGGACAGAGTTTAGGGGCATCATTGTTGACAGATTTTGGAACCTTGAGAGAGGGATTCATAGGCAATTGAGAGCATTCCTATCGACTGATCAACCTTAGGTGTGCATTCCATCCATTTGCTTACTTCAGAGTTCCGAAATCGCCTAACGAAACAGCATGCCTAAGAGAATCAGAACTCCATCACCCCCGTCTCCCCTTCTGAGCACAGAGCATGGCGAGGGTAGTTCCCATGAGGCTCTTGACGCCTTTAGATTTGTGGACTTGACTGCTCAACGTTACTCCTTCAATGTTTTGGACAGAAAAAACTGTGTGAAGGAGAGGGGATTAAAGCCGGGCAAAGACGATGGGCTTATGAAGAGGCAGATTATTGATCATGGCTGGGCGCTTGTTGCGGCCACACCGCTCCCAGCCCCGATTCCCCTAGTTAAAGAGTTTTATGCCAATGCACACGAGGCGAAGAATGGGATATCTTATGTGAGGGGGAAGCATGTGCCGTACACCAAGCAGGCCATAAATGAAATTTTCAAGCTGGACACTATTCCTTCTGGCCCGACAAATTGGGCCGAGTCTCAGCATCATGAGACTAACTTAGACAGACTGATAAAGGAATTATGCAAACCGGGCACCAAATGGTCAATATACTCAGGCACGACCCGAAAGATAGGTTTCCCTCAGACTGCCCTGAGTCGATACGCCAAGGCTTGGTACAGCTTCATTTGTGCGAGCATTCTTCCTTCGAGCCATCATGCCGAGGTCACCACTGAGCGAGCTACCCTACTCTACGGCATCATCAAGAATAGACGGATTGACATTGGACACATTCTGAATCAGTACATGCTGAAGTTTATGAGGGGGAGCACCTCAGGAGGGATTCCACATGCCTCGGTGATTACACGCTTATGTTTGGCTGCTGGAGTGGTATGGGATAATGAAGAGCTGCAGCGCCCGATGCGCGATATAGACCATACAACCATCCAGCAGTACACCATCTGGCAGGGGGCAGAGGTTTGTGCGAGATGATGATTCTAATGAGGATGAGGACGATGAAGAAGACGACGAAAATGAGCCGGAGCAGGCTCAGCAGGCGGCAGGGACAACTCCCGCACAGTATGCTATGCAGCAGAGGGAGATTCGACAGCTGAGGAGACGGATGGATACCACATACACAGACTTCCAGACTTATACATCCGGTTTCTCCCAAGCTTTATCTCATGCATTCGGGCAGTTGGGCATACATGCAGAGTTTCCTACATTTGGCATCGGCAGTCAATACCCTCCTCCAGACACACCACCAGAGCAGATTGATGAGGAGGAGGACGACGAGTCCGACTAGGGGAGTTCCCTTTTTACCCTTTTACCTTCAATGCGGACATTGAACACTTTAAGTTTGGGGGTATTAGGGGGTTTATTTGCATATAGTTTAATTCACATCATATTGTATTTTGTTTAGTTCATTTAGTGCATGTAGTTCGTATTTTGTTTAAATTGTCAATTTTTTTAAAATTTTTGTTTTATTTTAGTTAAATGTGTTAGGACATATTGCATGACATACTGCATAAATCCAGGTTGAAGTTGGTTTGTAAGTTAGTGGCCTATGATGAAAACTAAAATGAACTGATGGGAGACTTAAGCTTGATTTCAATGTCATATATATAAATCCTTATCTGTCAGATACTGTGTAACCAGTGAGCACGATAGAGTAACCACCATGACATGCTAAGTCAAAGTTTCACATACTTGTCTTCTGGTGAAAAAAACTATGTTTTAATAAAAGAGTTTAAGTTTGCATATAATAATAACTAGACTGTTAAAAGCTTAAGTTTAGGGGAAACAGGGGTTTTGCATGCTATGTGGGGAGATGGAGCGTAAAACGCACTCCCCTTTGAAAAGAAAAAAAAATAGAATAAACACTTCGACTACGTTGAGTTCTGTGGCCTTTGATATTCGAGCAAGTAAGCCCTAGGGGTGTCTCCACACCCAACGCCCTAAGGCCGTCTGGTTTGGGAGTCGTTGGTCGAAAGCTCGCTACATGGATATCATTGAAAAGCCTAAGAGGACTAGGCTTTGCACAGTCGAATGTGTACACGGGAAAGTGCGATTATGCCCTCGTGAGTCAATAAAAAGAATAATAAACTCCCTGCTGTCTCTTAACTTAAGTAATACGTGGTCTTAGTTAGAACTTATATGATTTACTGCTTTCCTTAATTTAAAACTGGTTTTTCCCCTAAGAAGCATAGTATGTGATTTATTTGTTCAAAGCATGTTTAATGGTTGCTAAGCACGCAACGCACATTGCATCAGTGCTGACAGATTTGGATTTGTAAAGTTATACTTTTGATCTTGTCTTGGGTTGCTTATCTGTTTGACTGGATGTGGTTTTTCTGAGGCAGTGCACTTGAATATCTATTCTGACAAAGACCTGAATTCACTTTCATGCTAGTGTAGGTTTCATGCATTCTAGTTATTTGAAATGCATCTGTGTTTTGTTTTGTTTGTGTCACTTGAGGGCAAGCAACGTTTAAGTTTGGGGGTATTTGATAAGTGGTTTTATAACCACTTATTTAGATATCAACTCACTTCGATTGTTGTTTAATCTTATGTGTTATCGTAGCTTTTCATCCATTTTTACCTTCTTTTGCAGATTTCTGTAGTTGGAACTCTTCGGGTGTATTTTGAGCTGAAACGGATAAGAGAATGCTAAAACGGGAACAAAGTGCATGAAAAGGGGCAACGCTTAAAGAAGCAATGGGCATGGGGGATTGACAGAAGCCATGAGCAGCAAGGATCAAGGTGAGAGTCAGAATAGGGCAACAGGAACAATGCACCAGCAAAGCTGCAGATTTCCAGAACCTGAAGCCCGCGCAGCTGCGCCTGTCTCCTCACTGGCCAGTTGACTTTTATTTAATCGGCAGCTTTGGTTTATTGGGGGCAGCAAGGCAGGCTCGGCTGAAAGAGGCATACAAGGGCATTTTGGCAACGGAATATATATATCTCCCATGAAGGGAGCTTAGCCCTAATCTTCTTCTATTATCATTTTCTTTTACATTATTTGTCTAGGAGTAGAATAGAAGTAGAGATTAGACTAGTTTATAATAGTTAATGTGTTAGGGTTTTATTAGACTTGATTGCTGAAACATTTGAAGAACATCAAGGATTCGTATTTTGATCAAGAGGAACCAGATTTGCATTTCTTACTCTTATTTTCTCTTTGATTCATATTTGTGTTCTTACGATGCTTATTCAACATGTGGATGGTATGTTTGAGTTGTCTATGACTTAAAGTATACCTTGAGGTTCCAATGGAATCTAATGAGTAGTCTATATTAATTTCTCTTCCATGTTGGTTCTTATTGTTTGTTTTGTGATTGTCTACTGCGATATTTATTTTCATTGCCTAATTGAGTCATGACCAATTACTGTGATAACCCACATGGGATTGAAAGATGAAATGTGGGTTTAGATCAAATCGTAGTAGCGAGCGATTGTACGTTCACATGGCGTTGGATGTATGATTTGTGCTTAGGATAGACATATACCGAAGCGCCGCTCGTAGCCAATAGAGGACTTGACCTTAAACCCTAATTATTTGTAAATCGCATAGACATATAGTGGTTTAGGTAATGTGGGTGTTCACGTGCGTTCTATCATCTGTTGATTGCACGTGATATGGATTAGGTGCATCGAAAGATGGCCTTCTCTGACTTTCGTGTTCTCGGCTAGCACTCTTAACGATTAATTTGACCTATTTGGAAGTGAATTGACTTAGATGAATCATTAGGGGAAATTGGAGTCTCATGCCTTCATTATCTGATTCTACCTTAGGTTTATTTAGTTTAATTCCTTACCTAGTTAACTTAGTTTTAATTCCAACTCTTTATCTCTCGTTTAAATAAGACTGAGGCGATTATGTGCTAGTGGTTTGGCGACCTCTTATTTATTAATTCTCCGTGGGAACGATCTTTACTTATCTTATATTACTTGTTGACCGTGTACACTTGCGCGTTAATTTTCGTTGCATAAATCGACCAACAGTATGCCCCTTTGCGATTGTATTATCTTTCTTTCTTTTCAATTTACAAACAAACTTAGCGGAAAAAAAAAATGATGCGTAGATCTCACACAAGTCTTTATTTAGGGTGACCTTCATATTGTTTCATTGGTTATTTCAAATTTACAAAGAAAGAGGTGATTATAAGTTGTATTATATCGATCTAGTTTGATTAGCGTCAAAACGACAAACCCATGATGACTATTGCGTTCAAAACCATGTGTACATCTCACACAAGGCTTCATTTAGGGAGACCTTCTTATTGTTTCATTTGTTCTCTAAAATTGTGAAAGAATTAGGAGTCTTATTACTTTGTTTTAATTTGATTAGCATCAAAAGGAGAAATCCTATGACTATCGTGTTAAAAACGACGCGTACATCTCACAAAAGTGTTCATTTAAGGAGACCTTGTTATTGTTTCATTGGTTCTCTAAAACGATGCGTAGATCTAACACACGCCTTCATTTAGGGAGACCTTCATATTGTTTCATTGGTTTTTTCAAACTTACAAAGAAAGAGGTGATTAAGAGTTGTATTACTTCGTTCTAGTTTGGTTAGCGTCAAAAGTAGAAACCCGTGACTATCGGGTTCAAAATCAAGCGTACATCTCACAAAAGTATTCATTTTGGGTGACCTTCTTATTGTTTCATTGGTGCACTAAAATTGTCAAAGAAAGAAGTGATTAGGAGTCCTATAACTTCGTTCTAGTTGATTAGCATCAAAAGGAGCAATCCCATGACTATCGCATTAAAAACGATATGTACATCTCCCACATATCTTTATTTTAAGAGTCCTTAATGTTTCATTGGTTCTCTAAAATTGTGGAAGTAGGAAGAGATTAGGAGTCTTATTATTTTTTTCTAATTTGATTATCATCAAAAGGAGCAATCCTATGCCTATCGCGTTATAAATTATCAAAGAAAGAAGTGATTAGGAGTCCTAGAACTTCGTTCTAGTTTGATTAGCATCAAAAGGAGCAATCCAATGACTATCGCGTTAAAAACGATGTGTACATTTCACACAAGTCTTGATTTAGGGAGACCTTCTTATTGTTTCATTTGGCCTCTCAAATTGTCAAAGAAAGAGGTGATTATGAGTCTTATGAATTCGTTCTAGTTTGATTAGCATCAAAAGGAGCAATTCTGTCACTAGTGCCTTCAAAACGATCCGTACATCTCACACAAGTCTTCATTTAGGGAGACCTTCTTAATGTTTCATAAGTTCTCTCAAATTGTCAAAATATAGGTGATTATAAGTTCTATTACTTCGTTCCAGTTGAATTAGCATCAAAAGGAGCAATCACATGACTATCGCGTTAAAAACGATGTGTACATCTCACACAAGTCTTGATTTAGGGAGACGTTTTTATTGTTTTATTGGGTCTTTCAAATGGTCAAAGAAAGAGGTGATTATGAGTCCTATGAATTCGTTCTAGTTTGACTAGCATCAAAAGGAGCAATCATATCACTAGTGCCTTCAAAACGATCCGTAAATCTCACACAAGTCGTCATTTAGGGAGATCTTCTTAATGTTTCATTAGTTCTCTCAAATTATAAAAATATAGTTGATTATGAGTTCTATTACTTCGTTCTAGATGAAATTAGTATCAAAAAGAGAAATCACATTACTATCGCGTCCAAAATGATGTGTATATCTCACACAAGTCTTTATTTAGGGAGACCTTAATATTGTTTCATTGGTTGTTTCAAATTTACAAAGAAAGAGGTGATTAAGAGTTGTATTACATCGATCTAGTTAGATTAGCGTCAAAACGACAAACCCATGACTATCGCATTCAAAACCATGTGTACATCTCACACAAGGCTTCATTTAGGAAGACCTTCTTATTGTTTAATTGGTGCTCTAAAATTGTCAGAGAAATAGGTGATTAGGAGTCCTATAACTTCGTTCTACTTTGATCAGCATCCATGACTATCGCGTTAAAAACGATGCGTACATCTCACACAAGTCTTGATTTTGGGAGACCTTCTTATTGTTTCATCGGGTCTCTCAAATTGTCAAAGAAAGAGGTGATTATGAGTGTTATGAATTCGTTCTAGTTTGATTAGCATCAAAAGGAGCAATCCTGTCACTAATGCCTTCAAAACGATTCGTACATCTCACACAAGTCTTCATTTAGGGAGACCTTCTTAATATTTCATAAGTTCTCTCAAATTATCAAAATATAGGTGATTATAAGTTCTATTACTTCGTTCTAGTTGAATATAGCATCAAAAGGAGCAATCACATCACTATCGCGTCCAAAACGATGCGTAGATCTCACACAAGCCTTCATTTAGGGAGACCTTCATATTGTTTCATTGGTTTTTTCTAATTTACAAAGAAAGAGGTGATTAAGAGTTGTATTACTTCGTTCTAGTTGGTTAGCGTCAAAAAGAGAAACCCATGACTATCGGGTTCAAAATCAAGCGTACATCACACAAAAGTATTTATTTTGGGAGACCTTCTTATTGTTTCATTTGTGCACTAAAATTGTCAAAGAAAGAAGTGATTTGGAGTCCTATAACTTCGTTCTAGTTTGATTAGCATCAAAAGGAGCAATCCCATGACTATCGCGTTAAAAACGATGCGTACATCTCACACATGTCTTCATTTAAGGAGACCTTTATATTGTTTAATTGGTTCTCTAAAATTGTCAAAGAAGGAGGTGATTAAGAGTGTTATTACTTTATTCTAATTTTATTAGCATCAAAAGGAGCAATCCTATGACTATCGCGTTAAAAACGATGCTTACATCTCACACAAGTCTTGATTTAGGGTGACCTTTTTATTGTTCATTGGGTCTCTCAAATGGTCAAAGAAAGAGTTGATTATGAGTCCTATGAATTCGTTCTAGTATGATTAGCATCAAAAGGAACAATCCCATGACTATCGCGTTAAAAACGATGCGTACATCTCACACATGTCTTCATTTAAGGAGACCTTCTTATTGTTTAATTGGTTCTCTAAAATTGTGAAAGAAGGAGGTGATTAGGAGCCTTATTACTTCGTTCTAATTTCATTAGTATCAAAAAGGGCAATCCTATGACTATCGCGTTAAAAACGATGTGTACATCTCACACAAGTCTTGATTTAGGGAGACCTTTTTTATTATTTTATTGGGTCTCTCAAATGGTCAAAGAAAGAGGTGATTATGAGTCCTATGAATTCGTTCTAGTTTGACTAGCATCAAAAAGAGCAATCATATCACTAGTGCCTTCAAAACGATCCGTACATCTCACACAAGTCGTCATTTAGGGAGATCTTCTTAATGTTTTATTAGTTCTCTCAAATTATAAAAATATAGTTGATTATGAGTTCTATTACTTCGTTCTAGTTGAAATTAGCATCAAAAAGAGCAATCACATTACTATCGCGTCCAAAACGATGCTTATATCTCACACAAGTCTTTATTTAGGGAGACCTTAATATTGTTTCATTGGGTGTTTCAAATTTACAAAGAAAGAGGTGATTAAGAGTTGTATTACATCGATCTAGTTTGATTAGCGTCAAAACGACAAACCCATGACTATCGCGTTCAAAACTATGTGTACATCTCACACAAGGCTTCATTTAGGGAGACCTTCTTATTGTTTCATTGGTGCTCTAAAATTATCAGAGAAAGAGGTGATTAGGAGTCCTATAACTTCGTTCTACTTTGATTAGCATCAAAAAGAGCAATCCCATGACTATCGCGTTAAAAACGATGTGTACATCTCACACAAGTCTTGATTGAGGGAGACCTTCTTATTTTTTCATCGGGTCTCTCAAATTGTCAAAGAAAGAGGTGATTGTGAGTCTTATGAATTCGTTCTAGTTTGATTAGCATCAAAAGGAGCAATCATGTCACTAGTGCCTTCAAAACGATCCGTACATCTCACACAAGTCTTCATTTAGGAAGACCTTCATATTGTTTCATTGGTTTTTCAAATTTTCAAAGATAGAGGTGATTAAAAGTTGTATTACTTCGTTCTAGTTTGATTAGCGTCAAAAAGAGAAACCCATAACTATCGGGTTCAAAATCTAGCGTACATCTCACAAAAGTATTCATTTTGGGAGACCTTCTTATTGTTTCATCGGTGCACTAAAATTGTCAAAGAAAGAAGTGATTAGGAGTCCTATAACTTCGTTCTAGTTTGATTAGCATCAAAAGGAGAAATCCCATGACTATCGCGTTAAAAACGATGCGTACATCTCACACATGTCTTCATTTAAGGTGACCTTCTTATTGTTTAATTGGTTCTCTAAAATTGTGAAAGAAGGAGGTGATTAAGAGTTTTATTACTTCGTTCTAATTTGATTAGTATCAAAAAAAGCAATCCTATGACAATCGCGTTAAAAACGATGCGTACATCTCACACAAGTCTTGATTTAGGGAGTCCTTTTTATTGTTTTGTTGGGTCTCTCAAATGGTCAAAGAAATAGGTGATTATGAGTCCTATGAATTCGTTCTAGTTTGATTAGCATCAAAAGGAGCAATCATATCACTAGTTCCTTCAAAACGATCCGTACATCTCACACAAATCGTCATTTAGGGAGATCTTCTTAATGTTTCATTAGTTCTCTCAAATTATAAAAATTTAGTTGATTATGAGTTCTATTACTTCGTTCTAGTTGAAATTAGCATCAAAAGTAGCAATCACATTACTATCGCGTCCAAAACGATGCGTATATCTCACAAAAGTCTTTATTTAGGGAGACCTTAATATTATTTCATTGGTTCTTTCAAATTTACAAAGAAATAGGTGATTAAGAGTTGTATTACATCGATCTAGTTTGATTAGCGTCAAAACGACAAACCCATGACTATCGCGTTCAAAACCATGTGTACATCTCACACAAGGCTTCATTTAGGGAGACCTTCTTATTATTTCTTTGGTGCTCTAAAATTGTCAAAGAAAGAGGTGAATAGGAGTCTTATAACTTCATTCTAGTTTGATTAGCATCACAAGGAGCAATCCCATGACTATCGCGTTAAAAATAATGTGTACATCTCACACATGTCTTCATTTAAGGAGACCTTCTTATTGTTTCATTGGTTCTCTAAAATTGTGAAAGAAGGAGGTGATTAGGACTTTTAATAATTGGTTTTAATTTATTAGCATCAAAAGAAGCAATCCCATGACTATCGCGTTAAAAACGATGCGTACATCTCACACAAGTCTTAATTTAGGTGGACCTTCTTATTGTTTCATTGGGTCTCTCAAATTGTCAAAGAAAGAGGTGATTATGAGTCCTATTAATTCGTTCTAGTTTGATTCGCATCAAAAGGAGCAATCCTGTCAGTAGTGAAACGATCCGTACATCTCACACAAGTATTCATTTAGGGAGACCTTCTTAATGTTTCATTAGTTCTCTCAAATTTTCAAAATATAGGTGATTATAAGTTATATTACTTCGTTCTAATTGAATATAGCATCAAAAGGATCAATCACATCACTATCGCGTCCAAAACGATGCGTAGATCTCACACAAGTCTTCATTTAGGGAAACCGTCATATTGTTTCATTGGTTTTTTCAAATTTACAAAGAAAGAGGTGATTAAGAGTTGTGTTACTTCGTTCTAGTTTGATTAGCGTCAAAAGTAGAAACCCATGACTATCGGGTTCAAAATGTACATCTTACAAAAGTATTCATTTTGGGAGACCTTCTTATTGTTTCATTGGTCGAATAAAATTGTCAAAGAAAGAAGTGATTAGGAGTCCTATAACTTCGTTCTAGTTTGATTTGCCTCAAAAGGAGCAATCACATGATTATCGCGTTAAAAACGATGTGTACATCTTACACATGTCTTCATTTAAAGAGACCTTCTTATTATTTCATTTGTTCTCTAAAATTGTGAAAGAATTTGGAGTCTTATTACTTCGTTTTATTTTGATTAGCATCAAAAGGAGCAATCCCATGACTATCGCGTAAAAAACGATGCGTACATCTCACACAAGTCTTGATTTAGGGAGACCTTCTTATTGTTTCAGGGTCTCTCAAATTGTCAAAGAAAGAGGTGATTATGAGTCCTATGAATTCGTTCTAGTTTTATTAGCATCAAAAGGAGCAATCAAATGACTATCGCGTTAAAAACGATGTGTACATCTCACACAAGTCTTGATTTAGGGAGTGTAATACCCGAGAATTTCCATATATTATTAAATAAATATATTAATGGAAATGAGAATTTATTTGAATATAAATTATTTTGTGTTATGAGATGAATTAATTCAATTATATATAATTGAATAATTATAATAATTGAGAAATTGGTGGAGTTTGTGATAAACTCGTTGATTGCCTTGTGTGGCACAGTGACGTAATATAAGAATGATTATATTAATTTAAGCGAACAATTAATCTATATTAATTGTTAATCGAAGAATATTAATTAACTGTTATAAAATACTAATGAGGATTGATTAATAATATGTGATTATTATTATTGCAAGAAACATAATAATAATGAGCAACGTGTTTATAAATATAATAAGATTTATATCAAAGTGATAATTAATCATATAAGGGTTAATTAAATTGTGATGGAGGTTAACAATTATATTGATTGATGTAGGATATGTGTATATTATTAATTAATATTCAATTTATAAGATGAGAAATTATATGTGCAAGCATGCGAATTAAATGTGTAGCATATATTAGCTGACTATGTAGTATGTGAAGTGTAATATGACACTATTATATGGTAAGACTTATTAAACCATGTGAGCTACTTGATTAATAACTTGTGTGACAATAAATATGTGGGTATACATTGTATAATATATCATGAACATATTGTAAACAATTAGTTTTAATAAAGGAGACAGTGTAATGTGTTAACATCTAATTAAATTATATCCGGTATTAACAGAAGGTACATGGATTATATGCGTACAAGTCACCTTCACTATATTGAAGTATTCCTTATGCAAATTTATATTGTGACATTAAGTTATAACCTATGTAGGGACAATAAGTATATATAATATAACATAAGAGTAGGAAGTATGTTATGTGTGTGTAATAATTTAAGTGTTGTGTACTAATAAAATGCTGAGTATATGGCCTTGTCCCATATTATTAAACACAAACCTTGTACACGTAAAACACTCATGAAGCTAGCCTACTCCTACCTTCTCAAACTCAGCATTCTAGCCATCATGATCATGAAGGGAGTGGGTGGAATAGTGGAGATCACCAACTAAGTACCAACTCCCTCTTATCTAGCAAACATTCCTATAATCTGTTAGTTTGATTTTGGATGTAATTGCATTGCCTGGTTATGAAATTCTTCTATAAATATAACCCATCCTCTTCCTAATTCATTTGCTGAGAATTTTGGCTAAGTAAGTTAAGAGTTATATATATATTTATCAGTGTTCTTGAGTAGCAGCAAGTTCAGAATCTAACAGAAGGTATAATACAGTTTCCTTGTTATTCATTTTCGTTTTCTGTCAAAAGTTCTAATTTTTGATTATGCCAAATTGGTTCATGATTGGTCTGTAGAACCCTTATATTGTTGTTATATGAACATACATACGTGATGGAACCACTATATAGCTTTCTTGACTTTCATTTCCATTGTTGCTCTGTAATTTCTGTAAAGCATCGAATTCGTGAAATTAGTTGGAGTTCATCAAATTGGGAATCGTTTGGGCGATTGACTGTTATATAAGCATATATATGTGTTAGTAAGTTAAAAGGTTAGTCTAATAGCGTATGGGTATGTCGAGATCGATAAAATGGGAGGTTTTGGGTCGGTTTCGCTGCAGTCTGAACTGCAGGAACTGTCCCCACGCCGCAGCGCCGCAGCGCCTCAGCCCGCGCCGCAGCGCCGCAGCCCGCGCCGCAGCCCCACCCACGCCGCAGCGCCACCCGCGCCGCAGCGCTAGAATATGGCTGCTGTTGCCGCGCCGCAGCGCCGGCCTCTTTGTTCAGTTTTCTGCATTCTTCAACAAAACTGTTATGTACTAATTGGTTGATTTTTGTTTAAACAAGCATGGAAGCATGATTAATACATATATATAAACCTAATGAGGCAATGTAAGCATGTTTTAGTATATTAGCATGCATGGTTAACCAAACGACATATAGTTTGAAAACAAACTTAAAGTTTCATAAACGAACGTTAACATTATAAAGCATGTTTACATACTGACCTTACAAGCACGTTAGTACCACCTAGAGACACATGAAGTGCATGTTAGCTTATCTATATTGGTTCCGTAATAAAATATGAACATGTGAACCTAACTAGTGCTCATTCCTAACAAAAATATAAGTTTGAAGGTGGATATGATCATGTAAATGCTATATAGTCATTTTGATGTTATGAGCATGTTTAGATAACTTTGAAATATATGAATGAAGCCTTAACTTGTGTTTATATAGTTCGTAAGGAAGCATGAACATGTTAGGCTCTATTAGTAAGATTCACTAATAGAAATACAAGCCTTGCACATGAGCATTAACACGATACGTGGAGATTTAAATTCTGATATTTATGGACACATGTGATAGTACTCTTAGACTCATTCATGTGTCATGCATATATATATACCATGATTGGTTGCCGTGATTAAAGTTTAGCATAAACAAAGCATGTTTTCAAGATAATAACAATGCTAGCTACATATATGCAATACGAGTACTCATGAGCATGACTAATACAAGTTATATGAATATCTTATGTGTTTAAAAATGACCATGTTAGACCATATGAGTTCGTGTCCTTGAATGGCTTTAAGTATTAACTTAAGAACCTATACCATGTACGATTGGATTTGGAAAAGTTATACAAGCATGTAAAGTATCCTTTAAATATGAATACATGCTACGTGATATTATATGATGTTACTTGAACCCGATTTTGACGGTTAACTTAAGGAGATGCCGTAACTTGCTAAAATGAAATATATTTAGTATTGATTGTGGTCTTATGTGATATTAATAATATGCAAGCATGTTTGCTAATTGTTGAGATCTTATATAATATGAGAATGCGTTTAAACTCTAAAGAAGGAACGTTAAGGATAGAAATTATATTCTATATAACTGTGTAGCTAGGTAAAACTTACCTTATGTGTTGATCGTATATTCAAAGAGAAAATGTGAAGTTAAATTATATGACTAATGAATATCATATATATACGTAACTGTATTACGATAGGAATTCGAAAGTGTTGATTGCATTTCGTGGATAAACTACGCTAAAGGCAAGTTCTCTTACTTACACTCTCTTAAAGTGCAAGTATCCTAACCGACGCATTTACTTTATGCAAGGAAAGCTATGATTGTGAAAGTTTCCTAACTTATACTCTTTTACTATGCAAGTATCCTATCTTGTGTATTGCGAACTAGTTTCCTATTTAATCGGTTGAATTGAATTAGCAAACTTGAACTCTTATTTCATTAAAGCTATTATTCATGTTGAACTTAGTATTGTTCTTGAATATTGTGAAAGTGTCTATGCCATTTGATTCGGCTAGACTTATATTATTGAAAAGCGACCCAAACTAATTGATTGGTGCGGGATCTTGTATTTGACTGAGAAGAACAACCTTCTTTGAAGGGAATATATAATTATCGGAGAACCGACGTGCACACTTGAGTATGATTGATTGTTATGCATAACGATGGTACTTTAGGCTGATCACCTGTTGTACCTGTTTTTGTTGGATTTTCAGTTTATTACTGTCAATTCTAGTAGAAGTTCATAGTCCGTAGTGACTACTCAGTATTCAATTATTTGAAATCTTGAATTGACTTATTATTGAATCATATTGATATTATCCTGTCCTTAGCGACTGTTATTGAGAACTGTTGATATTCTTGTTATTCTTGAACTATCAAATTTTGCTACACCCTTTCGAGAATTGAGAATCTTATTATTCACCCTTATTGTATATTACTTGCTGGGCAATTTGTGCTCATTCTTGCTTTCCCTAAAACATTTCAGTTAAGGCAGAGCATGGCGAACCTTCGGGCATTGTTAAGGGCAAGGGCAAGGCTACCAACTAGCTTATGTCTGTTATGTTTCAAATATATTAATATTGTGTGAAGATGATGTAGTAAGACTGGATTTGTTTATGTTTAAGCTTAAGTTAGATTATATAACAAGTCGTTAATTGATATTGCTATATAATCTATTAAGTACTGTAGGTTGCGAGACTTGGGGGAATAATTATAATAAATCATTGTAAATTATTCTAGAATATATTTTTCGCTGTGGTTGTGTGATATTTAGTTATCATTATTGCGATGTATTACCATGAGCACGTGATGAACCGAATTCGAGAGACCAAGTGGCGGTCCTGGAATTTGGGGGCGTCACAGGGTGACCTTCTTAATGTTTCATTAGTTCTCTCAAATTATCAAAATATAGGTTATTATGAGTTCTATTAATTCGTTCTAGTTGAAATTAGCATCACAAGGAGCAATCAAATCACTATCACGTCCAAAACGATGCGTAGATCTCACACAAGCCTTCATTTTGGGAGACCTTCATATTGTTTCATTGGTTTTTTCTAATTTACAATGAAAGAGGTGATTAAGAGTTGTATTACTTCGTTCTAGTTTGATTAGCGTCAAAAAGAGAAACCCATGACTATCGGGTTCAAAATAAAGCGTACAACTCAAAAAAGTATTCATTTTGGGAGACCTTCTTATTGTTTCATTAGTGCACTAAAATTGTCAAAGAAAGAAGTGATTTGGAGTCCTATAACTTTGTTCTAGTTTGATTAGCATCAAAAGGAGCAATCCCATGACTATCACGTTAAAAACGATGCGTACATCTCACACATGTCTTCATTTAAGGAGACCTTTATATTGTTTAATTGGTTGTCTAAAATTGTCAAAGAAGGAGGTGATTAGGAGTGTTATTACTTCGTTCTAATTTTATTAGCATCAAAAGGAGCAATCCTATGAATATCGCGTTAAAAACGATGCTTACATCTCACACAAGTCTTGATTTAGGGAGACCTTTTTATTATTTCATTGGGTCTCTCAAATGGTCAAAGAAAGAGGTGATTATGAGTCCTATGAATTCGTTCTGGTTTGATTAGCATCAAAAGGAGCAATCCCATGACTACCGTGTTAAAAACGATGCGTACATCTCACACATGTCTTCATTTAAGGAGACCTTCTTATTTTTTAATTGGTTCTCTAAAATTGTGAAAAAAGGAGGTGATTAGGAGCCTTATTACTTCGTTCTAATTTGATTAGTATCAAAAAGAGCAATCCTATGACTATCGCGTTAAAAACAATGTGTACATCTCACACAAGTCTTGATTTAGGGAGACCTTTTTATTGTTTTATCGGGTCTCTCAAATGGTCAAAGAAAGAGGTGATTATAAGTCCTATGAATTCGTTCTAGTTTGACTAGCATCAAAAGGAGCAATCATATCACTAGTGCCTTCAAAACGATCCGTACATCTCACACAAGTCGTCATTTAGGGAGATCTTCTTAATGTTTCATTAGTTCTCTCATATTATAAAAATATAGTTGATTATGAGTTCCATTACTTCGTTCTAGTTGAAATTAGCATCAAAAAGAGCAATCACATTACTATCGCGTCCAAAACGATGCGTATATCTCACACAAGTCTTTATTTAGGGAGACCTTAATATTGTTTCTGTAATACCTGAGAATTTTCATATATTATTAAATAATTATATTAATGAAAATGAGAATTTATTTGAATATAAATGATTTTGTG
Source organism: Panax stipuleanatus (assembly GCA_020205555.1). Lineage (NCBI taxonomy): Eukaryota > Viridiplantae > Streptophyta > Magnoliopsida > Apiales > Araliaceae > Panax > Panax stipuleanatus. Next base: position 25,797,320 of record CM035119.1, read on the forward strand.
TTATGAGAATGATTAATTCAATTATATTAAATTGAATATCTATGACAATTGAGAAAAATGTGGAGTTTACGATAAACTCGTTGAGAGCCTAGTGTGGCACAGTGATGGGAAATATTAATAATTATATTAATTAACGAAGAATTTTTAAGTGAATAATTAATTAATTGTTAATTGTTATTAGAGAATATTAATTGATTGTTGTGGGATATTAACTATGGTTGATTAATAATATGTGATTATTATTGCAAGAAATATAATAATAATAATCCACTTGTTTATAATTGTGCTGAGATTTATATTTGTTAATGTGATAATTAATCCTATGATTATTAATTTGGTGTAATTAATAATCAATGAGGAATAAATTAATTAATATTATTGTTAATTAATCAACGAGATAAATAGTTTAATTATTTGACATTATGAATAATAAAACAAATAAGTGAGTTATTAATATAATAAGATTATATTAATTGATATGTGCAAATGTGCAATACTTGAATATATAAAGTATATGGAATACAACTATATTATATAGTGTAGAGAGACACTTAAGTGTGACCATGCATGTATGTACATAAACTATGTTATATAATGCAATGCGAATATATTACACATATAAACCATATATTACATAAAGCATAATGTGATTATGTGATGTTAAAACTATATGTTAGGAATTCATGATAATGCCTATGTGACAAGGTGAGTGTGTATACAGTAAAATAGTATATCATGAATATATTGTAATCAATTATTGATTGTAGAATTTAATAATGTGATAGTATCTGATTAAATTATATCCGGTATTAACAGAAGGTACATGGATTATATGCGTACAAGTCACCTTCACTATATTGAAGTATTCCTTATGCAAATTTATATTGTGACATTAAGTTATAACCTATGTATGGACAATAAGTATATATAATATAACATAAGAGTAGGAAGTATGTTATGTGTGTGTAATAATTTAAGTGTTGTTTACTAATAAAATGCTGAGTATATGGCCTTGTCCCATATTATTAAACACAAACCTTGTACACGTGAAATGCATCATGAAGCTAGCCTACTCTCTTCTCTCAAACTCAGCATTCTAGCCATCATGATCATGAAGGGATTGGGTGGAATAGTGGAGATCACCAACTAATTACCAACTCCCTCTTATCTAGCAAACATTCCTATAATCTGTTAGTTTGATTTTGGATGTAATTGCATTGCCTGGTTATGAAATTCTTCTATAAATATAACCCATCCTCTTCCTAATTCATTTGCTGAGAATTTTGGCTAAGTAAGTTAAGAGTTATATATATATTTATCAGTGTTCTTGAGTAGCAACAAGTTCAGAATCTAACAGAAGGTATAATACAGTTTCCTTGTTATTCATTTTCGTTTTCTGTCAAAAGTTCTAATTCTTGATTATGCAAAATTGGATTGCAATTGGATTGTAGAGGACTTATTTAGTTGTTATGTGAACTTATATACATGTTTAAATTATAATGTAGTTGATTATAATCAAATTCGTGAAGTAATTTGGCATTTGGCCTGGAAGTCTGCCGACGCAGGCTGTTCTTGAACTGAACCGGACGCGGCGCAGCTGCGCCGGCATTACACTACGGCGCAGCGCAGCTGCGCAGGTCCCCTGCTGCAGTTTTTGATTTTCTGCTTGCTTCCTGCTATATGATAGTTCTTGCATTGACGTACATGAAGCATGCTAGCATGACTAACTTACATGTATAGATATGTAGACCTAAAATGATCATGTTCTATTACGCTTGTGTTCATGGTTGATGAAAAGTATAGTTTTCCAAAACAAACTTAGAACTTTAATACAAGACTTTGACATGTGTGTATGATATCAATGTTCTGACTTATACGGTAACTTGACCTTGCAAGCATATTATCATGATCTAGGAAAGCATGAAAAGCATGTTAGTAGATGTATACATGTTTCGTAAGGTATCATGAGCACGTGGATTGCGTTAAATGAACTTTACTAGTGAAAGTATAAGTTTTGAACCTAAATCTTGACATGTTATATCGAAGTCCAGATTCTGATCATTATGAACATGTTGGATAATGTTTTTAACCTCACTAATGTGTCATACAAGCACGTGTGTACACACCATGCTAGATGCCATAAAGACTACATGAAGCATGATTTCAAAACCAATAGCAATGCTAGTAATATGTATGTGGTAAAGATATTCATGAACATGCCTAGAACACGTTACACGACCACCTTATGTGTGTACATGACAAGTATGATAGCTTCGTGGTCTCATGACCTTGAATGGCTTTAAGTTATTGAAAGTATTGACTTAGAATCTTCATCACATATATTTGAAACGAGGAAAGGTTGTACAAACATAAAAGTATCTTTTAATATGTTTATATGCTATGTGGTGTTGTTGGCTTGCATGACCGGACAGAAACTATAAGGCACAGCTCAGCCTTGGCTTGGCCAGAAGGCTGCGCAGCTGCGCTGGCCCTAGGCTTAACCATGGCGCAGCTGCGCCAGTCTGGAATCAAAATTGAGCTAGTTGTTGATCTGATTTTTGACAGTTAGCTTATGCGATTACTTTAACTTGTAATATATGACCAGTATGCTAAGAAATGTGTTAAGAGGCATGCTAAGTGATAAAATTGAATGTTTGATTATAAACTTCCCAGGGATAAGTCCAAAAGGTATTTGGGGACTATAAAGCAACGATTAAAAACTAGGTGATGACTTCATAATGTCTTGTAAACTGAAATGTGCTATATGTACGCAAAAGTATATGATGAAGTATGTGTATAGTATGCAACTAAGTTAAACGTTTATGGGTGCGTTTAAAATTACATATCATATGTGAGCATAAATGACTAATGAAAATCCTATACTTATAATACACTATAAATAGGATTCAAAAGTGTTGAATTACTTTACGTGGATAAACTACGCTAAAGGCAAGTTTCCTAACTTACACTCTTTTACGGTGCAAGTATTCTATCCTTGTATATTGTGAACTAGTTTCTTACTAAATCGTTGAATTAAATTAGCATACTTGAACTCTTAATTCATTACAGCTATTATACATGTTGAACTTAGTATTGTTCTTGAATATTGTGAAAGTGTCTATGCCATTTGATTCGGCTAGACTTATATTATTGAAAAGCGACCCAAACTAATTGATTGGTGCAGGATCTTGTATTTGACTAAGAAGAACAACCTTCTTTGAAGGGAATATATAATTATCGGAGAATCGACGTGCACACTTGAGTATGATTGATTGTTATGCATAACGATGGTACTTTAGGCTGATCACCTGTTGTACCTGTTTTTTTTATTGGATTTTCAGTTTATTACTGTCAATTCTAGTAGAAGTTCATAGTCCTTAGTGACTACTCAGTATTCAGTTATTTGAAATCTTGAATTGACTTATTATTGAATCATATCCTGTCCTTAGCGACTGTTATTGAGAACTGTTGATATTCTTGTTATTCTTGAGCTATCAAATCTTGCTATACCCTTTCGAGAATTGAGAATCTTATTATTCACCCTTATTGTATATTACTTGATGGGCAATTTGTGCTCATTCTTGCTTTCCCTAAAACATTTCAGTTAAGGTAGAGCATGGCGAACCTTCGGGCATTGATAAGGGCAAGGGCAAGGCTACCAACTAGCTTATGTCTGTTATGTTTCAAATATATTAATATTATGTGAAGATGATGTAGTAAGACTGGATTTGTTTATGTTTAAGCTTAAGTTAGATTATATAACAAGTCGTTAATTGATATTGCTATGTAATCTATTAAGTACTGTAGGTTGCGAGACTTGGGGGAATAATTATAATAAATCATTGTAAATTATTCTAGAATAGATTTTCCGCTGTGGTTGTGTGATATTTAGTTATCATTATTGCGATGTATTACCACGAGCACGTGATGAACCGAATTCGAGAGACCAAGTGGCGGTCCTGGAATTTGGGGGCATCACAGGTTGGTATCAGAGCCGTAGTTATAAACCTTAGGAACGAGTGTCCTTAGACTATAACTTAGGCGAACTTAGAAGTTAGGAAGGAGATAAAACTCCTGTAGAGTTTTCCTTGAGAGACTTAGTCTGTTATGAAATGTAACTTCATTCTATACAATAAACTTATGTTTATTTAACATTCTAATGGAGTTGCTGTTTGTTTGTCTCGTGTTTGTGATTGTAGGATGACAGACACAGGGGTACCTAGTAGAGTTGAAGAGGAGGAGCCCAGGGATATACATGTAGTATACGACGCACCTCTAGAGGCTACACCAGTGCAGGCTGTTGCACCATTCGAGTCTGACGACGAGGACGAGATTGAGATAGAGTCTGATCTAGAGGAGGAGCCGATGGAGGATGAGCCAGTAGAGGACTCGGATGAGGCTACTATAGAGGAGCAGATGTTAGGAGAGTACGAGGAGCGGATCCTAGAGTTAGACTGCAGGGTCCAGGAGCTGGAGACAGAGGCCCAAGAGAGAGAGTCCGAGTTCCAGAAGCTGAGGGACGAGGACCACCAGAGGAAGCTGGCTATACAAGAGTTAGAGGTGGAGATTGCCTACTGTAGGGAGGTAGGGATCCAGATGGGGACTCTGTTTCACAGGTCAGTGGCTAGGAATGTAGATTTGGCAGAGAAGTTAGAAGAGGTTGAGCAGAGGGAACTGAGTGAGAAGACTGAGAAAGAGGCACTCCGTACTCAGCTAGAGTTGGAGGTGATGGATAGGTTACACTTCGAGGAGAAGTGGGAAGCGTCCAATGAGAGAGCTGACGACCTTGAGGACGAGGTCAGGTGCAAGAAGAGAAAGATGAACAAGATGGGGTATGTGTTCCATTCAGCTTTTGAAAGGGTGATTGATGGTGTGTACCACTACCCGGCAGAACAGGGACAGACTCTACATACCTTGAGCCGAGAGCTGGTTGCGTATATAGCACAGTTGGAGTACAAGAGCGCAGTGGAGGGCGGGATGATGGGATGAGATTTCCTTAGTCAGTCTAGTGGTAGTACTAGTTGTGTCTTTATGTATTGTATATACTATGTTGTAATCCCGATCTTTTGTGTAAGATGTGGGATGATGATGTAAACCCCGAGTTAGCTTTTGTTAGAGGGGTAGTATGGTAGTAGGTTGGTATATTCCCCGTCTTTTGTGATATTAGGGGATATATGTGATAACATTTATAGCAGTATGTTAGGAAATTCATGTAATGAAATGAAATGGCATATGAATATAAATGGAGTTGATTTTAGAAACGTGTTATAAATTTATTCTTTTAATATTAAAAGAAATACTTAAGTGATATACTTGAATAATAATAAAATGAAAAATTGTGATGCAGATAATGCCGCCCAGACGTAGATTGACTGCACCCGAAGAATCCGTTAACAATGAGAGAGAACAAGTAGACCCGATCCAGAAACTGGTAGACTTGTTAGGAGAAGCCTTAAGGGGAAGGAACAATGAACCCGTTCGCCCGAACCCTCAAACTGTGCCAGTAACAACCTTTAAAGACTTTAAGAGTGTAGGACCCCCGGAGTTCGAGGGAACTACCGACCCAATCGTCGCACAAACGTGGATCAAAGAGATCGAAAAAGCTTTCACTATAGCTAGCGTAGGCGAAGATCAGAAGACGGTGTTTGCCACGTACATGATGAGGGGAGAAGCGAACTACTGGTGGGAGGTTAATCAACAAAGAGCTGGAGAAGGGATAATAGCTTGGGATAAGTTTAAGACACTGTTCTTCGAGAATTACTTTCCGAAGAGTATGAAGAATAGGATGGAGGTGAAATTCCTAGAGTTAAAACAAGGTGAGATGACGGTGGCGCAATACGCGGCTAGGTTTAACGAACTAGCGCGATTTGCGGAGCACCAAGTTGGTGATGAAGAGAGGAAGGCTAGACGCTTTGAACAAGGGTTGAAGCCATGGTTATTCAATAAGGTATCAGTTCTTCAAATTGATTCCTTTGCAACATTACTGGAGAAGGCAATCATTGCGGAAGGCGGCAGTGAGGCCTTAAGTCTGTATAACAAAGAAAAGAAAGGAAAGAATACTGGAGGAGAGAATCGTACGGGAGGAAGCAGTAGCGGAGGAAGCAACTTGGGAAAAAGAAAGTGGGAGAACAACAACAACAACAAAAACAACAATAATAATCAATCAGGGAATTTTCGTGGAGGTTTCAAGAAGAGGGCTGAAGGATGCCCGAAGTGTGGGAAGAATCACCAGGGCGAGTGCTGGAAGGGACGTGGCACTTGCTACAACTGCGGACAGGAAGGGCACATCTCGCCCAACTGTTTGAAACCGAAAAAGATACAAGGATGCTTTGCGTGTGGCTCGACGGAGCACCGAATTAAGGACTGCCCAAAGAAGGGAAGTGGCGGGGGTAGTAATCAGCAAGGAGGCAACAAGCTGATGATCGGTGGACCGGCACAATCCAACCGCCCAACCGCCAGAACCTTTAACATGACCGTCCAAGACGCAGTGGCTGCGAAGGATGTGGTGTCAGGTATAATCCCAATCAATGATATAAATGCTTATGTATTATTTGATTCGGGTGCCACCTGTTCTTTTGTATCTGAAGAATTTGCTAGTAGACTTAGTACACCCCGAGAACTTTTAAAAAATCCTTTGATCATAGAAGTTGCTAATAAGGAAGTGATCCCTGTAGAATACGTTTATCGAAATTGTCGCGCAAGTATTAGTAAACATGAACTGAGCGTAGGCTTGATTCCTATTAGACTGGGAGAATTTGACGTAATACTGGGAATGGATTGATTGTATAACCATGCTGCGATAATTGACTGTCAGAACAAATGTGTGAACCTTCAGACTCCGAGTAAGTCTAAGGTAGTGTTTTATGGTAGCTCATCGCTTAAGCAATCGTGTTGCGTTACGATGATGCAGGCCAAGAAATTGTTAAGGAAAGGATGTGTAGGATATTTAGCTTACATCGTTGATACTCGGAAAAAGGGAGTAGAAATTAAGGATATATACGTAGTTAATGAATTCCAAGATGTGTTTCCGGATGATCTGCCTGGTCTTCCGCCAGACAGAGAAATCGAATTCGTAATAGACTTAGCACCGGGAACGGCACCGATTTCGAAAGCTCCATATCGTATGGCGCCAGTAGAAATGAAGGAATTGATGATACAATTACAAGAATTGTTGGATAAGGGTTACATTCGACCGAGTGTTTCTCCTTGGGGAGCACCAGTACTATTCGTTAAGAAGAAGGACGGATCGATGAGGCTCTGTATCGATTATCTAGAATTGAACAGAGTAACGATCAAGAACCGGTATCCGCTACCGAGGATAGACGACTTATTTGATCAACTGAAGGGAGCAAAGTGTTTCTCAAAGATCGACCTACGAACAGGATATCATCAACTGAAAGTGAGGGACGAGGACATACCAAAGACTGCGTTTCGAACCCGTCATGGACACTACGAGTTTTTGGTAATGTCATTCAGATTTACTAATGCTCAGGCAGCATTTATGGACTTGATGAACCGAGTTTTCAAGCCATACTTGGATAAATTTGTAGTGGTTTTTATCGACGACATTTTGATCTACTCAAAGACAGAGGAAGAACACGCCGAACATCTGAAGATTGTTTTGGAGGCACTAAGGAAGGAGAAGATGTATGCAAAATTTTCTAAGTGTGAATTTTGGATAGAGAAGGTTCAATTCTTAGGCCACGTGGTGGATAAGAATGGAATCTCAGTAGACCCTGCAAAGATCGAAGCAGTAAGTAATTGGGAACAACCGAGAACACCGACGGAGGTGAGAAGCTTTCTAGGGTTAGCTGGGTACTATCGAAGATTCATCCAAGATTTTTCTAAGATAGCAACCCCGTTGACCAATTTGACTAGAAAGACGGTGAAATTTGTATGGACCGACAAATGCGAAGAAAGTTTTCAAGAACTGAAAAGGAGATTGAGCGAAGCACCTGTGTTATCATTACCAGATGATTCGGGAAATTTTGTGGTGTATAGTGATGCATCGCACAAGGGGCTTGGCTGTGTGCTCATGCAACATGGCAAGGTTATTGCATATGCGTCACGACAATTGAAGGATTACGAAAAATGATACCCCACTCACGACTTAGAGTTAGCGGCAGTAGTTTTTGCGTTAAAGATATGGAGACATTATCTATACGGAGAAAAATGTGAGATATACACGGACCACAAAAGTCTGAAATATATCTTCACACAGAAGGAGTTAAACATGCGGCAGAGAAGGTGGTTAGAATTAATCAAAGACTATGACTGCGATATTCTTTATCACCCGGGAAAGGCAAATGTGGTTGCCGACGCTCTGAGCAGGAAAGGAAGGGAGAAGTTGTTTAATTTGACGACTCAGGAAGAGTTGATAAGAGAGATGGAGAAATTGGAGATAGAAGTGAAAGGACCAGAAAAGTCTGGTGAGAAGTTAATTGTAATGGAAGCTTGTCCGACGTTGTTGGATAGAGTAAAGGAAGCTCAGGAAAAGGATGAAGAGTGTGAGAAAATCCGAAAGAGGATCACAGAAAATGAGGAAGAAAAATTTCGAATGGATAAAGACAGTATTTTGAGATTTGAAGGAAGAGTGTGGGTACCAGCGGTAACCGAGTTGAGGGAAGAGATTTTGCACGAGGCACACAATATGACATATTCCGTTCATCCGGGAGGCACAAAGATGTACCAAGATCTAAGGCAACATTTTTGGTGGCCCAATTTAAAACGGGAAGTCGCGGAGTGCGTCAGTAGATGCTTGACTTGCCAACGCGTTAAAGCAGAACATCAGCGGCCGAGTGGTTTACTACAACCGTTGGAAATACCAGAGTGGAAATGGGAGCATATTACGATGGACTTCGTGGTAGGACTTCCAGTTACGTAGAAAGGTTATGATGCCATTTGGGTTATTGTGGATCGACTTACCAAGACTGCACATTTTCTACCAAACAAGATCCGCTACAGTTTGAACCAATTAGCGAGTCTGTATGTAAAAGAGATTGTTTCACGACATGGAGTGCCGGTATCAATTGTCTCTGATTGAGATCCGCGCTTCACGTCCAATTTTTGGAAGAGTTTGCAAGAAAGAATGGGAACGCAGTTGAGGTTGAGTACAGCTTACCATCCTCAGACAGACGGACAGAGTGAGCGAACAATACAAACGCTGGAGGACATGCTTAGGACTTGCGTGATGGATTTTAAGGGAAATTGGGACGACCACCTACCCTTAGTCGAATTTGCGTATAATAATAGTTACCATGCGAGTATCGGCATGCCACCGTATGAAGCTCTTTACGGGAGAAAATGCAGAACGCCATTATGTTGGGACGAAGTCGGAGAACGACGAATACTCGGACCAGAGTTAGTTCAACAAACCGCAGACATGGTGACAGTGATAAGAGCCAGATTAGTAGCAGCTCAAGACCGCCAGAAGAAATACGCAGATTTGCATCGGCAGGACCGAGACTTCGAAATCGGCAGTTTCGTATTCTTGAAGGTATCTCCATGGAAGGGAAAAATCCGTTTCGGCAAGAAAGGAAAATTGAGTCCAAGATTTATAGGACCATTTGAGATACTGAAGCGAGTGGGCGAAGTGGCATACAAAGTTGCGTTACCACCCGAGTTGGAGCACATCCACAACGTATTTCACATTTCCGTGTTGCGACCGTACAAGGCCGACTACAAACATGTGATTTCTTACGAGCCCATTCAAGTGGAGAAGAACTTGGCGTATGAAGAAATTCCTGTCCAGATATTAGATAGGAAAGAGCAAACTTTGAGAAATAAAATTATTTCGTCTGTAAAAGTACTTTGGCGTAACCACGATGTCAAGGAGGCAACGTGGGAATTAGAAGATAGGATAATGAGGGATTATCCCCATTTGTTTGTGTAACCTTGTAGCAATTCCGGGACGGAATTTTTATAAGGGGGGGAGGATGTAATACCCGAGAATTTTCATATATTATTAAATAATTATATTAATGAAAATGAGAATTTATTTGAATATAAATGATTTTGTGTTATGAGAATGATTAATTCAATTATATTAGATTGAATATCTATGACAATTGAGAAAAATGTGGAGTTTACGATAAACTCGTTGAGAGCCTAGTGTGGTACAGTGATGGGAAATATTAATAATTATATTAATTAACGAAGAATTTTTAAGTGAACAATTAATTAATTGTTAATTGTTATTAGAGAATATTAATTGATTGTTGTGGGATATTAACTATGGTTGATTAATAATATGTGATTATTATTGCAAGAAATATAATAATAATAATCCACTTGTTTATAATTGTGCTGAGATTTATATTTGTTAATGTGATAATTAATCCTATGATTATTAATTTGGTGTAATTAATAATCAATGAGGAATAAATTAATTAATATTATTGTTAATTAATCAACGAGATAAATAGTTTAATTATTTGACATTATGAATAATAAAACAACTAAGTGAGTTATTAATATAATAAGATTATATTAATTGATATGTGCAAATGTGCAATACTTGAATATATAAAGTATATGGAATACAACTATATTATATAGTGTAGAGAGACACTTAAGTGTGACCATGCATGTATGTACATAAACTATGTTATATAATGCAATGCAAATATATTACACATAGAAACCATATATTACATAAAGCATAATGTGATTATGTGATGTTAAAACTATATGTTAGGAATTCATGATAATGCCTATGTGACAAGGTGAGTGTGTATACAGTAAAATAGTATATCATGAATATATTGTAATCAATTATTGATTGTAGAATTTAATAATGTGATAGTATCTGATTAAATTATATCCGGTATTAACAGAAGGTACATGGATTATATGCGTACAAGTCACCTTCACTATATTGAAGTATTCTTTATGCAAATTTATATTGTGACATTAAGTTATAACCTATGTATGGACAATAAGTATATATAATATAACATAAGAGTAGGAAGCATGTTATGTGTGTGTAATAATTTAAGTGTTGTGTACTAATAAAATGCTGAGTATATGGCCTTGTCCCATATTATTAAACACAAACCTTGTACACGTGAAATGCATCATGAAGCTAGCCTACTCTCTTCTCTCAAACTCAGCATTCTAGCCATCATGATCATGAAGGGATTGGGTGGAATAGTGGAGATCACCAACTAATTACCAACTCCCTCTTATCTAGCAAACATTCCTATAATCTGTTAGTTTGATTTTGGATGTAATTGCATTGCCTGGTTATGAAATTCTTCTATAAATATAACCCATCCTCTTCCTAATTCATTTGCTGAGAATTTTGGCTAAGTAAGTTAAGAGTTATATATATATTTATCAGTGTTCTTGAGTAGCAGCAAGTTCAGAATCTAACAGAAGGTATAATACAGTTTCCTTGTTATTCATTTTCGTTTTCTGTCAAAAGTTCTAATTCTTGATTATGCAAAATTGGATTGCAATTGAATTGTAGAGCACTTATTTATTTGTTATGTGAACTTATATACATGTTTAAATTATAATGTAGTTGATTATAATCAAATTCGTGAAGTAATTTGGCATTTGGCCTGGAAGTCTGCCGACGCAGGCTGTTCTTGAACTGAACCGGACGCGGCGCAGCTGCGCCGGCATTACACTACGGCGCAGCGCAGCTGCGCAGGTCCCCTGCTGCAGTTTTTGATTTTCTGCTTGCTTCCTGCTATATGATAGTTCTTGCATTGACGTACATGAAGCATGCTAGCATGACTAACTTACATGTATAGATATGTAGACCTAAAATGATCATGTTCTATTACGCTTGTGTTCATGGTTGATGAAAAGTATAGTTTTCCAAAACAAACTTAGAACTTTAATACAAGACTTTGACATGTGTGTATGATATCAATGTTCTGACTTATACGGTAACTTGACCTTGCAAGCATATTATCATGATCTAGGAAAGCATGAAAAGCATGTTAGTAGATGTATACATGTTTCGTAAGGTATCATGAGCACGTGGATTGCGTTAAATGAACTTTACTAGTGAAAGTATAAGTTTTGAACCTAAATCTTGACATGTTATATCGAAGTCCAGATTCTGATCATTATGAACATGTTGGATAATGTTTTTAACCTCACTAATGTGTCATACAAGCACGTGTGTACACACCATGCTAGATGCCATAAAGACTACATGAAGCATGATTTCAAAACCAATAGCAATGCTAGTAATATGTATGTGGTAAAGATATTCATGAACATGCCTAGAACACGTTACACGACCACCTTATGTGTGTACATGACAAGTATGATAGCTTCGTGGTCTCATGACCTTGAATGACTTTAAGTTATTGAAAGTATTGACTTAGAATCTTCATCACATATATTTAAAACGAGGAAAGGTTGTACAAACATAAAAGTATCTTTTAATATGTTTATATGCTATGTGGTGTTGTTGGCTTGCATGACCGGACAGAAACCATAAGGCACAGCTCAGCCTTGGCTTGGCCAGAAGGCTGCGCAGCTGCGCTGGCCCTAGGCTTAGCCATGGCGCAGCTGCGCCAGTCTGGAATCAAAATTGAGCTAGTTGTTGATCTGATTTTTGACAGTTAGCTTATGCGATTACTTTAACTTGTAATATATGACCAGTATGCTAAGAAATGTGTTAAGAGGCATGCTAAGTGATAAAATTGAATGTTTGATTATAAACTTCCCAGGGATAAGTCCAAAAGGTATTTGGGGACTATAAAGCAACGATTAAAAACTAGGTGATGACTTCATAATGTCTTGTAAACTGAAATGTGCTATATGTACGCAAAAGTATATGATGAAGTATGTGTATAGTATGCAACTAAGTTAAACGTTTATGGGTGCGTTTAAAATTACATATCATATGTGAGCATAAATGACTAATGAAAATCCTATACTTATAATACACTATAAATAGGATTCAAAAGTGTTAAATTACTTTACGTGGATAAACTACGCTAAAGGCAAGTTTCCTAACTTACACTCTTTTACGGTGCAAGTATTCTATCCTTGTATATTGTGAACTAGTTTCTTACTAAATCGTTGAATTAAATTAGCATACTTGAACTCTTAATTCATTAAAGCTATTATACATGTTGAACTTAGTATTGTTCTTGAATATTGTGAAAGTGTCTATGCCATTTGATTCGGCTAGACTTATATTATTGAAAAGCGACCCAAACTAATTGATTGGTGCGGGATCTTGTATTTGACTAAGAAGAACAACCTTCTTTGAAGGGAATATATAATTATCGGAGAACCGACGTGCACACTTGAGTATGATTGATTGTTATGCATAACGATGGTACTTTAGGCTGATCACCTGTTGTACCTATTTTTTTATTGGATTTTCAGTTTATTACTGTCAATTCTAGTAGAAGTTCATAGTCCTTAGTGACTGCTCAGTATTCAGTTATTTGAAATCTTGAATTGACTTATTATTGAATCATATCCTGTCCTTAGCGACTGTTATTGAGAACTGTTGATATTCTTGTTATTCTTGAGCTATCAAATCTTGCTATACCCTTTTGAGAATTGAGAATCTTATTATTCACCCTTATTGTATATTACTTGCTGGGCAATTTGTGCTCATTCTTGCTTTCCCTAAAACATTTCAGTTAAGGTAGAGCATGGCGAACCTTCGGGCATTGATAAGGGCAAGGGCAAGGCTACCAACTAGCTTATGTCTGTTATGTTTCAAATATATTAATATTATGTGAAGATGATGTAGTAAGACTGGATTTGTTTATGTTTAAGCTTAAGTTAGATTATATAACAAGTCGTTAATTGATATTGCTATGTAATCTATTAAGTACTGTAGGTTGCGAGACTTGGGAGAATAATTATAATAAATCATTATAAATTATTCTAGAATAGATTTTCCGCTGTGGTTGTGTGATATTTAGTTATCATTATTGCGATGTATTACCATGAGCACGTGATGAACCGAATTCGAGAGACCAAGTGGCGCTCCTGGAATTTGGGGGCGTCACAGTTTCATTGGTTGTTTCAAATTTACAAAGAAAGAGGTGATTAAGAGTTGAATTACATCGATCTAGTTTGATTAGCGTCAAAACGACAAACCCATGACTATCGCGTTCAAAACCATGTGTACATCTCACACAAGGCTTCATTTAGGGAGCCCTTCTTATTGTTTCATTGGTGCTCTAAAATTATCACAGAAAGAGGTGATTAGGAGTCCTATAACTTCGTTCTACTTTGATTAGCATCAAAAGGAGCAATCCCATGACTATCGCGTTAAAAACGATGCGTACATCTCACACATGTCTTCATTTAAGGACACCTTCTTATTGTTTCATTGGTTCTCTAAAATTATGAAAGAAGGAGGTGATTAGGACTTTTATTACTTGGTTCTAATTTGATTAGCATCAAAAGAAGCAATCCCATGACTATCGCGTTAAAAATGATGCGTACAACTCGCACAAGTCTTAATTTAGGTGGACCTTCTTATTTGTTTCATTGGGTCTCTCAAATTGTCAAAGAAAGAGGTGATTATGAGTCCAATGAATTCGTTCTAGTTTGATTAGCATCAAAAGGAGCAATCCTGTCACTAGTGAAACGATCCGTACATCTCACACAAGTCTTCATTTAGGGAGACCTTCTTAATGTTTCATTAGTTCTCTCAAATTGTCAAAATATAGGTGATTATAAGTTCTATTACTTCGTTCTAATTGAATATAGCATCAAAAGGAGCAATCACATCACTATCGCGTCCAAAACGATGCGTAGATCTCACACAAGTCTTTATTTAAGGAAACCGTCATATAGTTTCATTGGTTTTTTTAAATTTACAAAGAAAGAGGTGATTAAGAGTTGTATTACTTCGTTCTAGTTTGATTAGCTTCAAAAGTAGAAACCCATGACTATCGGGTTCAAAATCAGGCGTACATCTTACAAAAGTATTCATTTTGGGAGACCTTCTTATTGTTTCATTGGTCGACTAAAATTCTCAAAGAAAGAGTGATTAGGAGTCCTATAACTTCGTTCTAGTTTGATTAGCATCAAAAGGAGCAATCCCATGATTATCGCGTTAAAAACGATGCGTACATCTTACACATGTCTTCATTTAAGGAGACCTTCTTATTGTTTCATTTGTTCTCTAAAATTGTGGAAGAATTAGGAGTCTTATTACTTCGTTCTAATTTGATTAGCATCAAAAGGAGAAATCCCCTGACTATCGGGTTAAAAACGATGCGTACATCTCACACAAGTCTTTATTTAGGGAGACCTTCTTATTGTTTCATTAGGTCTCTCAAATTGTCAAAGAAAGAGGTGATTATGAGTCCTATGAATTCGTTCTAGTTTGATTAGCATTAAAATGAGCAATCCTATGCCTATCGCGTTAAAAATTATCAAAGAAAGAAGTGATTAGGAGTCCCAGAACTTCGTTCTAGTTTGATTAGCATCAAAAGGAGCAATCCAATGACTATCGGGTTAAAAACGATGCGTACAACTCACATATGTCTTCATTTAAGGAGACCTTCTTATTGTTTAATTGGTTATCTAAAATTATGAAAGAAAGAGGTGATTATGAGTCCTACGAGTTCGTTTTAATTTGATTAGCATCAAAAGGGGCAATCATGTCACTAGTGCCTTCAAAACGATCCGTACATCTCACACAAGTCGTCATTTAGGGAGACTTCTTAATGTTTCATTAGTTCTCTCAAATTGTAAAAATATTTGTGATTATGAGTTCTATTACTTCGTTCTAGTTTAAATTAGCATCAATAGGAGCAATCACATCACTATCGCGTCCAAAACGACGCGTAGATCTCACACAAGTCTTTATTTTGGGAGACCTTAATATTGTTTCATTGGTTGTTTCAAATTTACAAAGAAAGAGGTGATTATAAGTTGTATTACATCGATCTAGTTTGATTAGCGTCAAAACGACAAAGCCATTACTATCGCATTCAAAACCATGTGTACATCTCACACAAGTCTTCATTTAGGGAGACCTTCTTATTGTTTCATTGGTGCTCTAAAATTGTCAAAGAAAGACGTAATTAGGAGTCATTTAACTTTGTTCTAGTTTGATTAGCTTCAAAATGACAAACCTATTACTATCGCGTTCAAAACCATGTGTACCTCTCACACAAGGCTTCATTTAGTGAGACCTTCTAATTGTTTCATTGGTGCTCTAAAATTGTCAAAGAAAGAGGTGATTAGGAGACCTATAACTTCGTTCTAGTTTGATTAGCATTAAAAGGTGCAATCCCACAACTATCGTGTTAAAAATGATGCGTACATCTCACACATGTCTTCATTTAAGGAGACCTTCTTATTATTTCATTGGTTCTCTAAAAATGTGAAAGAAAGAGGTGATTAGGAGTTTTATTACTTCGTTCTAATTTGATTAGCATTAAAAGGAGCAATTCCATGTCTATCACGTTAAAAACGATGCGTACATCTCACACAAGTTTTGATTTAGGGAGACCTTCTTATTATTTCATTGGGTCACTGAAATTGTCAAAGAAAGATGTGATTATGAGTCCTATGAATTCGTTCTAGTTTGATTAGCATCAAAAGGAGCAATCCTGTCACTAGTGAAACGATCCGTACATCTCACACAAGTCTTCATTTAGGGAGACCATCTTATTGTTTCATTAGTTCTCTCAAATTGTCAAAATATAGGTGATTATAAGTTCTATTACTTAGTTTTAATTGAATATAGCATCAAAAGGAGCAATCACATCACTGTCGCGTCCAAAACGATGAGTAGATCTCACACAAGCCTTCATTTAGGGAGACCTTCATATTATTTTATTGGTTTTTTCAAATTTACAAAGAAAGAGGTGATTAAGAGTTGTATTACTTCATTTTAGTTTTATTAGCGTCAATAGTAGAAACCCATGACTATCGGGTTCAAAATCAAGCGTACATCTCACAAAAGTATTCCTTTTGGGAGACCTTCTTATTGTTTCATTGGTGCACTAAAATTGTCAAAGAAAGAAGTGATTAGGAGTCCTATAACTTCGTTCTAGTTTGATTAGCATCAAAAGGAGCAATCCCATAATTATCGCGTTAAAAACGATGCGTTCATTTTACACTTCTTCATTTAAGGAGACCTTCTTATTGTTTTATTTGTTCTCTAAAATTGTGAAAGAATTAGGAGTCTTATTACTTCGTTCTAATTTGATTAGCATCAAAAGGAACAATCCCATGATTATCGCGTTAAAAACGATGCGTACATCTCACACAATTTTTGATTTAGGGAGACCTTCTTATTATTTCATTGGGTCTCTGAAATTCTCAAAGAAAGAGGTGATTATGAGTCCTATGAATTCGTTCTAGTTTGATTAACATCAAAAGGAGCAATCCTGTCACTAGTGCCTTCAAAACGATCCGTACATCTCACACAAGTCTTCATTTAGGGAGACCTTCTTAATGTTTAATTAGTTCTCTCAAATTGTCAAAATATAGGTGATTATGATTTCTATTACTTCGTTCTAGTTGAAATTAGCATCAAAAGGAGCAATCACATCACTATCGCGTCCAAAATGATGCGTAGATCTAACACAAGCCTTCATTTAGGGAGACCTTCATATTGTTTTATTGGTGTTTTCAAATTTACAAAGAAAGAGGTGATTAAGAGTTGTATTACTTTGTTCTAGTTTGATTAGCGTCAAAAGGAGAAACCCATGACTATCGGGTTCAAAATCAAGCGTACATCTCACAAAAGTATTCATTTTGGGAGACCTTCTTATTGTTTCATTGGTGCACTAAAATTGTCAAAGAAATAAGTGATTAGGAGTCCTATAACTTCGTTCTAGTTTGATTAGTATAAAACGGAACAATTCCATGACTATCGCGTTAAAACGATGCGTACATCTCACACGTATCTTCATTTAATGAGACCTTTTTTATTGCTCAATTGGTGCTCTAAAATTGTGAAAGAAGGAGGTGATTAAGTGTCTTGTTCCTTCGTTCTAATTTGATTAGCATCAAAAGGAGCAATCCTATGACTATCGCGTTAAAAACGTTGCATACATCTCACACAAGTCTTAATTTAGGGAGACCTTTTTATTGTTTCATTGGGTCTCTCAAATTGTCAAAGGAAGAGGTGATTATGAGTCCTATAAATTCGTTCTAGTTTGATTAGCATCCACAGGAGCAATCATATCACTAGTGCCTTCAAAACGATCCGTACATCTCGCACAAGTCGTTATTTAGGGAGATCTTCTTAATGTTTCATTAGTTCTCTCAAATTGTAAAAATATAGGTGATTATGAGTTTTATTACTTCGTTCTAGTTGAAATTAGCATCAAAAGGAGCAATCACATCACTATCGCGTTCAAAACGATGCGTAGATCTCACACAAGTCTTTATTTAGGGAGACCTTAATATTGTTTCATTGGTAGTTTCAAATTTACAAAGAAAGAGGTGATTATACGTTGTATTACATCGATCTAGTTTGATTAGCGTGAAAACGACAAACTCATTACTATCGAGTTCAAAACTATGTGTACATCTCACACAAGGCATCATTTAGGGAGACCTTCTTATTGTGTCATTGGTGCTCTAAAATTGTCAAAGAAAGAGGTGATTAGGAGTCCTATAACTTCGTTCTATTTTGATTAATATCAAAAGGAGCAATCCCATAACTATCGTGTTAAAAACGATGCGTACATCTCACACATGTCTTCATTTAAGGAGACCTTCTTATTGTTTCATTGGTTCTCAAAAATTGTGAAAGAAGGAGGTGATTAGGTGTTTTATTACTTCGTTCTAATTGGATTAGCATCAAAAGGAGCAATCCCATGACTATCACATTAAAAACGATGCGTACATCTCACACAAGTCTTGATTTAGGGAGACCTTCTTATTGTTTCATTGGGTCTCTCAAATTATCAAAGAAGGAGGTGATTATGAGTCCTATGAATTCGTTCTAGTTTGATTAGCATCAAAAGGAGCAATCCTGTCACTAGTGAAACGATCCGTACATCTCACACAAGTGTTTATTTAGGGAGACCTTCTTAATGTTTCATTAGTTCTCTCAAATTGTCAAAATATAGGTGATTATAAGTTCTATTACTTCGTTCTAACTAAATATAGCATCAAAAGGAGCAATCACATCACTATCGCATCCAAAACGATGCGTAGATCTCACACAAGTCTTCAGTTAAGGAGACCGTCATATTGTTTCACTAGTTTTTTCAAATTTACAAAGAAAGAGGTGATTAAGAGTTGTATTACTTCGTTCTAGTTTGATTAGCGTCAAAAGTAGAAACCCATGACAATCGGGTTCAAAATCAAGCGTACATCTCACAAAAGTATTCATTTTGGGAGACCTTATTGTTTCATTGGTGGACTAAAATTGTTAAAGAAAGAAGTGATTAGGAGACCTATAACTTTGTTCTAGTTTTATTAGCATCAAAAGGAGCAATCCCATGATTATCGCGTTAAAAACGATGCGTACATCTTAAACGTCTTCATTTAAGGAGATCTTCTTATTGTTTTATTTGTTCTCTAAAATTGTGAAAGAATTAGGAGTTTTATTACTTCGTTCTAATTTGATTAGCATCAAAAGGAGCAATCCCATGAGTATTGCGTTAAAAACGATGCGTACATCTCACACAAGTCTTGATTTAGGGAGACCTTTTTATTATTTCATTGGGTCTCTCAAATTGTTAAAAAAAGAGGTGATTATGAGTCCTATGAATTCGTTCTAGTTTGATTAGCATCAAAAGGAGCAATCATATCACTAGTGCCTTCAAAACGATCCGTACATCTCAACACAAGTCTTCATTTAGGGATACCTTTTTAATGTTTCATTAGTTCTCTCAAATTGTCAAAATATAGGTGATTATGAGTTCTATTACTTCGTTCTAGTTGAAATTTGCATCAAAAGGAGCAATGACATCACTATCGCCTCCAAAATGATGCGTAGATCTCACACAACCCTTCATTTAGGGAGACCTTCATATTATTTCTTTGGTTTTTTCAAATTTTCAAAGAAAGAGGTGATTAAGAGTTGTATTACTTCGTTCTAGTTTGATTAGCGTCTAAAGGAGAAACCCATGAGTATCGGGTTCAAAATCAAGCGTACATCTCACAAAAGTATTCATTTTGGGAGACCTTCTTATTGTTTCATTGGTGAACTAAAATTGTCAAAGAAAGAAGTGATTAAGAGTCCTATAACTTCGTCCTAGTTTGATTAGTATCAAAAGGAGCAATCCCATGACCATTGCTTTAAAAACGATGTGTACATCTCACACATGTCTTCATTTAAGGAGACATTCTTATTGTTCAATTTTTTCTTTAAAATTGTGAAAGAAGGAGGTGATTAGGAGTCTTATTACTTCGTTCTAATTTGATTAGCATCAAAAGGAGCAATCCTATGATTATCGCTTTAAAAACGATGCGTACATCTCACACAAGTCTTGATTTAGGGAGACCTTTTTATTGTTTCATTGGGTCTCTCATATGGTCAAAGAAAGAGGTGATTATGAGTCTTATGAATTCGTTCTAGTTTGATTAGCATCAAAAGGAGCAATCATATCACTAGTGCCTTCAAAACGATCCGTACATCTCACACAATTTGTCAATTATGGAGATCTTCTTAATGTTTCATTAGTTCGCTCAAATTATAAAAATATAGTTGATTATGAGTTCTATAATTTCGTTCTAGTTGAAATTAGCATCAAAAGGAGCAATCGCATCACTATCGCGTCCAAAACGATGCGTATATCTCACACAAGTCTTTATTTAGGGAGACCTTAATATTGTTTCAATGGTTGTTTCAAATTTACAAAGAAAGATGTGATTAAGGGTTGTATTACATCGATCTAGTTTGATTAGCGTCAAAATGACAAAACCATTACTATCGCATTCAAAACCATGTGTACATCTCACACAAGGTTTCATTTAGGGAGACCTTCTTATTGGTTCATTGGTGCTCTAAAATTAACAAAGAAAGAGGTGATTAGAAGTCCTATAACTTCGATCTAGTTTGATTAACATCAAAAGGTGCAATCCCATAACTATCGTGTTAAAAACGATGCGTACATTTCACATATGTCTTCATTTAAGGAGACCTTCTTATTGTTTCATTTGTTCTCTAAAATTGTGAAAGAATTAGGAGTCTTATTACTTTGTTCTAATTTGATTAGCATCAAAAAGAGCAATCCCATGACTATTATTTTAAAAACGATGCGTACATCTCACACAAGTCTTGATTTAGGGAGACCTTCTTATTGTTTCATTGGGTCTCTGAAATTGTCAAAGAAAGAGGTGATTATGAGGCTTATGAATTCGTTCAGGTTTAATTAGCATCAAAAGGACCAATCCTGTCACTAGTGCTTTCAAAACGATCCGTACATCTCACAAAAGTCTTCATTTAGAGAGACCTTCTTAATGTTTCATTAGTTCTCTCAAATTGTCAAAATATAGGTGATTATGAGTTCTATTACTTTGTTCTAGTTGAAATTAGCATCAAAAGGAGCAATCACATCACTATCGCGTCCAAAATGATGCGTAGATCTAACACAAGCCTTCATTTAAGGAGACCTTCATATTGTTTTATTGGTTTTTTCAAATTTTCAAAGAAAGAGGTGATTAAGAGTTGTATTACTTTGTTCTAGTTTGATTAGCGTCAAAAGGAGAAACCCATGACTATCGGGTTCAAAATCAAGCGTACATCTCACAAAAGTATTCATTTTGGGAGACCTTCTTATTGTTTCATTGGTGCACTAAAATTGTCAAAGAAAGAAGTGATTAGGAGTCCTATAATTTCATTCTAGTTTGATTTGCATCAAAAGGAGCAATCCCATGACTATTGCGTTAAAAACGATGCGTACATCTCACACATGTCTTCATTTAGAGAGAAGACCTTCTTATTATTTAATTGATTTTCTAAAATTATGAAAGAAAGAGGTGATTAGGTGTCTTATTACTTCATTCTAATTTGATTAGCATCAAAAGGAGCAATCCCATGACTATCGCGTTAAAAACGATGCGTATATCTCACACAAGTCTTGATTTAGAGAGACCTTTTTATTATTTCATTGGGTCTCTCAAATTGTCAAAAAAAGAGGTGATTATGAGTCCTATGAATTCGTTCTAGTTTGATTAGCATCAAAAGGAGCAATTATATCACTAGTGCCTTCAAAACGATCCGTACATCTCACACAAGTCGTCATTTAGGAAGATCTTCTTAATGTTTCATTAGTTCTCTCAAATTATAAAAATATAGGTGATTATGAGTTCTATTACTTCGTTCTAGTTGAAATTAGCATCAAAAGGAGCAATCACATCACTATCGCGTCCAAAACGATGCGTACATCTCGCACATGTCTTCATTTAAGGAAACCTTCTAATTGTTTCATTGGTTCTCTAAAATTGTGAAAGAAGGAGGTGATTAGGAGTTTTATTACTTCGTTCTAATTTGATTAACATCAAAAGGAGCAATCCCATAACTATCGTGTTAAAAACGATGCGTACATCTCACACATGTCTTCATTTAAGGAGACCTTCTAATTATTTCATTGGTGCTCTAAAATTGTCAAAGAAAGATGTGATTAGGAGTCCTATAACTTCGTTCTAGTTTGATTAGCATCAAGAAAAGCAATCCCATAACTATTGTGTTAAAAACGATGCGTACATCTCAACACATGTCTTCATTTAAGAAGATCTTCTTATTGTTTCATTGGTTCTCTAAAATTGTGAAAGAAGGAGGTGATTAGGAGTTTTATTACTTCGTTCTAATTTGATTAGCATCAAAAGGAGCAATCCCATAACTATCACGTTAAAAACGATGCGTACATCTCACACAAGTCTTGATTTAGGGAGACCTTCTTATTGTTTCATTGGGTCTCTCAAATTGTCAAAGAAAGAGGTGATTATGAGTCCTATGAATTCGTTTTAATTTGATTAGCATCAAAAGGAGCAATCCTGTCACTAGTGAAACGATCCGTACATCTCACACAAGTCTTCATTTAGGGAGACCTATTTAATGTTTTCTTAGTTCTCTCAAATTGTCAAAATATAGGTGATTATAAGTTCTATTACTTCGTTCTAATTGAATATGGCATCAAAAGGAGCAATCACATCACTATCGCGTCCAAAACGAGGCGTAGATCTCACACTAGTCTTCATTTAGGGAGACCGTCATATTGTTTCATTGGATTTTTCAAATTTACAAAGAAAGAGGTAAGAGTTGTATGCTGCTGCTTCTTGATTGTATGCTGTGCGGCTGGCTTGTGTTCTGTTGTGCTAGTTTTCTTGTTTTCTACTGTTGAAGATGTTGCTTAAAACTTTGATCTGATGATGATGCTTTCTATTGTTGACTGTTTCTTAGATTTGATTTTTCTGTTTCTGAATGATGTTGAGTGTGGGTCCATCCCCTTTTTCCTTTGTTGGGTTTATGCCTTGTAATCTTCTATAGTCTTGACATCATAGGGCATGTCCTATGATATCTATGCTATATTCTGATTGGGGTTTCCCATGAGGTTTTGTAACTTCATTTTCTTTAATACAGTCTAAATTTAGCAAAAAAAATAAAATAAAATAAAATGAAGACACGTGTGAGATGTATGCATCGTTTTTAACGCGATAGTCATGGGATTGCTCCTTTTGATGCTAATCAAACTAGAACGAAGTTATAGGACTCCTAATCACCTCTTTCTTTGACAATTTTTGAGCACCAATGAAACAATAAGAAGGTCTCCCTAAATGAAGCCTTGTGTGAGATGTACACATGGTTTTGAAAGCGATAGTAATGGGTTTGTCGTTTTGACGCTAATCAAACAAGATCAATGTAATACAACTCTTAATCACCTCTGTCTTTGTAAATTTGAAACAACCAATGAAACAATATTGAGGTATCCCTAAATAAAGACTTGTGTGAGATCTACGCATCGTTTTGGGCACGATAGTGATGTGATTGCTCCTTTTAATGATAATTTCAACTAGAACGAAGTAATAGAACTCATAATCACCTATATTTTGACAATTTGAGAGAACTAATGAAACATTAAGAAGATCTCTCTAAATGAAGACTTGTGTTGAGATGTACGGATCGTTTTGAAGGCACTAGTGACAGGATTGCTCTTTTTGATGCTAATCAAACTAGAACGAATTCATAGGACTCATAATCACCTCTTTCTTTGACAATTTGAGAGACCCAATGAAACAATAAAAAGGTCTCCCTAAATCAAGACTTGTGTGAGATTTACGCATCGTTTTTAACGCGATAGTCATGGGATTGCTCCTTTTGATGCTAATCAAATTAAAATGAGGTAATAAAACTTCTAATCACCTCCTTCTTTCACAATTTTAGAGAACCAATGAAACAATAAGAAGGTCTCCTTAAATGATGACATGTGTGAGATGTACGCATCATTTTTAACGCGATAGTCATGGGATTACTCATTTTGATGCTAATCAAACTAGAACGAAGTTATAGGACACCTAATCACTTCTTTCTTTTATAATTTTTGTGCACCAATGCAACAATAAGAAGGTCTCCCAAAATGAATACTTTTGTGAGATGTACACATGGTTTTGAAAGCGATAGTCATGGGTTTCTCCTTTTGACGCTAATCAAACTAGAACAAAGTAATACAACTCTTAATCACCTCTTTCTTTGTAATTTTGAAAAAACCAATGAAATAATATGAAGGTCTCCCTAAATAAAGACTTGTGTGAGATCTACGCATCGTTTTGGACGCGATATTAATGTGATTTGTACTTTTGATGCTAATTTCAACTAGAACGAAGTAATAGAACTCATAATCACCTATATTTTGACAATTTGAGAGAACTAATGAAATATTAAGAAGGTCTCCCTAAATGAAGACTTGTGTTGAGATGTACTGTTAGTTTTGAAGGCACTAGTGACAGGATTGCTCCTTTTGATGCTAATCAAACTAGAACGAATTCATAGGACTCATAATCACCTCTTTCTTTAACAATTTGAGAGACCCAATGAAACAATAAAAAGGTCTCCCTAAATATGGACTTGTGTGAGATGTACGCGTCGTTTTTAACGCGATAGTCATGGGATTGCCATGCTGCTTCTTGATTGTATGCTGTGCGGCTGGCTTGTGTTCTGCTGTGCTAGTTTTCTTGTTTTCTACTGTTGAAGATGTTGCTTAAAACTTTGATCTGATGATGATGCTTTCTATTGTTGACTGTTTTCTTAGATTTGATTTTTCTGTTTCTGAATGATGTTGAATGTGGGTCCATCCTCTTTTTCCTTTGTTGGGTTTATGCCTTGTAATCTTCTATATCTTGACATCATAGGACATGTCTTATGATGTCTATGCTATATTCTGATTGGGGTTCCCCATGAGGTTTTGTAACTTCATTTTCTTTAATAAAGTCTAAATTTAGCAAAATAAAATAAAATAAAATAAAATGAAGACATGTGTGAGATGTATGCATCGTTTTTAACGCGATAGTCATGGGATTGCTCCTTTTGATGCTAATCAAACTAGAACGAAGTTATAGGACACCTAATCACCTCTTTCTTTGACAATTTTTGAGCACCAATGAAACAATAAGAAGGTCTCCCTAAATGAAGCCTTGTGTGAGATGTACACATAGTTTTGAAAGCGATAGTAATGGGTTTGTCGTTTTGACGCTAATCAAACTAGATCGATGTAATACAACTCTTAATCACCTCTTTCTTTGTAAATTTGAAACAACCAATGAAACAATATTGAGGTATCCCTAAATAAAGACTTGTGTGAGATCTACGCATCGTTTTGGACGCGATAGTGATGTGATTGCTCCTTTTGATGATAATTTCAACTAGAACGAAGTAATAGAACTTATAATCACCTTATATTTTGACAATTTGAGAGAAACTAATGAAACATTAAGAAGATCTCCCTAAATAACGACTTGTGTGAGATGTACGGATCGTTTTGAAGGCACTAGTGATATGATTGCTCCTTTTGATGCTAATCAAACTAGAACGAATTCATAGGACTCATAATCACCTCTTTCATTGACAATTTAAGAGACCCAATGAAACAATAAAAAGGTCTCCCTAAATCAAGACTTGTGTGAGATGTACGCATCATTTTTAACGCGATAGTTATAGGATTGCTCCTTTTGTTGGTAATCAAATTAGAACGAAGTAATAAGACTCCTAATCACCTCCTTCTTTCACAAGTTTAGAAAACCAATGAAACAATAAGAAGGTCTCCTGAAATGAAAACATGTGTGAGATGTACGCATCGTTTTTAACGCGATAGTCATGGGATTGCTCATTTTGATGCTAATCAAACTAGAACGAAGTTATAAGACTCCTAATCACTTCTTTCTTTTACAATTTTTGTGCACCAATGAAAAAATAAGAAGGTCTCCCAAAATGAATACTTTTGTGAGATGTACACTTGATTTTGAACCCGATAGTCATGGGTTTCTCCTTTTGAGGCTAATCAAACTAGAACGAAGTAATACAACTCTTAATCACCTCTTTCTTTGTAATTTTGAAAAAACCAATGAAATAATATGAAGGTCTCCCTAAATGAAGGGTTGTGTGAGATATACGCATCGTTTTGGACGCGGTAGTGATGTGATTTCTACTTTTGATGCTAATTTCAACTGAACGAAGTAATAAAACACATAATCACCTATATTTTGACAATTTGAGAGAACTAATGAAACATTAAGAAGGTCTCCCTAAATGAAGACTTGTGTTGAGATGTACGGATCGTTTTGAAAGCACTAGTGACAGGATTGCTCCTTTTGATGCTAATCAAACTAGAAGGAATTCATAGGACTCATAATCACCTCTTTCTTTGACAATTTGAGAGACGTAATGAAACAATAAGAAGGTCTCCCTAAATCAAGACTTGTATGAGATGTACGCATCGTTTTTAACGCGATAGTCATGGGATTGCTCCTTTTGATGCTAATCAAACTAGAACGAAGTTATAGGACTCCTAATCACCTCTTTCTTTGACATTTTCTGAGCACCAATGAAACAATAAGAAGGTCTCCCTAAATGAAGCCTTGTGTGAGATGTACACATGGTTTTGAAAGCGATAGTAATGGGTTTCTCCTTTTGACGCTAATCAAACTAGAACGAAGTAATACAACTCTTAATCACCTCTTTCTTTGTAAATTTGAAACAACCAATGAAACAATATTGAGGTCTCCCTAAATAAAGACTTGTGTGAGATCTACGCATCGTTTAGGACGCGATAGTGATGTGATTGCTCCTTTTGATGATAATTTGAACTAGAACGAAGTAATAGAACTCATAATCACCTTATATTTTGACAATTTGAGAGGCCTAATGAAACATTAAGAAGATCTCCCTAAATGACGACTTGTGTGAGATGTACGGATCGTTTTGAAGGCACTAGTGATATGATTGCTCCTTTTGATGCTAATCAAACTAGAACGAATTCATAGGACTCATAATCACCTCTTTCTTTGACAATTTGAGAGACCCAATGAAACAATAAGAAGGTCTCCCTAAATTAAGACTTGTGTGAGACGTACGCATCATTTTTAACGCGATAGTCATAGGATTGCTCCTTTTTATGGTAATCAAATTAGAATGAAGTAATAAGACTCCTAATCACCTCCTTCTTTCACAAGTTCAGAAAACCAATTAAACAATAAGAAGGTCTCCTTAAATGAAGACATGTGTAAGATGTACGCATCGTTTTTAACGCGATAGTGATGGGATTGCTTATTTTGATGCTAATCAAACTAGAACGAAGTTATATGACTCCTAATCACTTCTTTATTTTATAATTTTTGTGCACCAATGAAACAATAAGAAGGTCTCCCAAAATGAATACTTTTGTGAGATGTACACTTGATTTTAAACCCGATAGTCATGGGTTTCTCCTTTTGACGCTAATCAAACTAGAACGAAGTAATACAACTATTAATCACCTCTTTCTTTGTAATTTTGAAAAAACCAATGAAATAATATGAAGGTCTCCCAAAATGAAGGCTTGTGTGAGATCGACTCATCGTTTTGGACACGATAGTGATGCAATTTCTACTTTTGATGCTAATTTCAGCTAGAACGAAGTAATAGAACTCATAATCTCCTATATTTTGACAATTTGAGATAACTAATGAAACATTAAAAAGGTCTCCCTAAATGAAGACTTGTGTGAGATGTATGAATCGTTTTGAAGGCACTAGTGACAGGATTGCTCCTTTTGATGCTAATCAAACTAGAAGGAATTCATAGGACTCATAATCACCTCTTTCTTTGACAATTTGAGAAACCTAATGAAACAATAAGAAGGTCTCCCTAAATCAAGACTTGTATGAGATGTACGCATCGTTTTTAACGCGATAGTCATGGGATTGCTCCTTTTGATGCTAATCAAACTAGAAATAAGTTATAGGACTCCTAATCACATCTTTATTTTACAATTTTTGTGCACCAATGAAACAATAAGAAGGTCTCCCGAAATGAATACTTTTGTGAGATGTACACATAGTTTTGAAAGCGATAGTCATGGGTTTCTCCTTTTGACGCTAATCAAACTAGAACGAAGTAATACAACTATTAATCACCTCTTTCTTTGTAATTTTGAAAAAACCAATGAAATAATATGAAGGTCTCCCTAAATAAAGACTTGTGTGAGATCTACGCATCGTTTTGGACGCGATAGTGATGTGATTTCTACTTTTGATGCTAATTTCAACTAGAACGAAGTAATCGAACTCATAATCACCTATATTTTGACAATTTGAGAGAACTAATGAAACATTAAGAAGGTCTCCCTAAATGAAGACTTGTGTTGAGATGTACGGATCGTTTTGAAAGCACTAGTGACAGGATTGCTCCTTTTGATGCTAATCAAACTAGAAGGAATTCATAGGACTCATAATCACCTCTTTCTTTGGCAATTTGAGAGACCTAATGAAACAATAAGAAGGTCTCCCTAAATCAAGACTTGTATGAGATGTACGCATCGTTTTTAACGCGATAGTCATGGGATTGCTCCTTTTGATGCTAATCAAACTAGAACGAAGTTATAGGACTCCTAATCACCTCTTTCTTTGATATTTTTTGAGCACCATTGAAACAATAAGAATGTCTCCCTAAATGAAGCCTTGTGTGAGATGTACACATGGTTTTGAAAGCGATAGTAATGGGTTTCTCCTTTTGACGCTAATCAAACTAGAACGAAGTAATACAACTCTTAATCACCTCTTTCTTTGTAAATTTGAAACAACCAATGAAACAATATTGAGGTCTCCCTAAATAAAGACTTGTGTGAGATCTACGCATCGTTTAGGACGCGATAGTGATGTGATTGCTCCTTTTGATGATAATTTCAACTAGAACGAAGTAATAGAACTCATAATCACCTTATATTTTGATAATTTGAGAGGCCTAATGAAACATTAAGAAGATCTCCCTAAATGACGACTTGTGTGAGATGTACGGATCGTTTTGAAGGCACTAGTGATATGATTGCTCCTTTTGATGCTAATCAAACTAGAACGAATTCATAGGACTCATAATCACCTCTTTCTTTGACAATTTGAGAGACCCAATGAAACAATAAGAAGGTCTCCCTAAATCAAGACTTGTGTGAGATGTACGCATCATTTTTAACGCGATAGTCATAGGATTGCTCCTTTTTATGGTAATCAAATTAGAATGAAGTAATAAGACTCCTAATCACCTCCTTCTTTCACAAGTTCAGAAAACCAATTAAACAATAAGAATGTCTCCTTAAATGAAGACATGTGTGAGATGTACGCATCGTTTTTAACGCGATAGTGATAGGATTGCTTATTTTGATGCTAATCAAACTAGAACGAAGTTATAGGACTCCTAATCACTTCTTTATTTTATAATTTTTGTGCACCAATGAAACAATAAGAAGGTCTCCCAAAATGAATACTTTTGTGAGATGTACACTTGATTTTAAACCCGATAGTCATGGGTTTCTCCTTTTGACGCTAATCAAACTAGAACGAAGTAATACAACTCTTAATCACCTCTTTCTTTGTAATTTTGAAAAAACCAATGAAATAATATGAAGGTCTTCCAAAATGAAGGCTTGTGTGAGATCTACGCATCGTTTTGGACACGATAGTGATGTGATTTCTACTTTTGATGCTAATTTCAACTAGAACGAAGTAATAGAACTCATAATCTCCTATATTTTGACAATTTGAGAGAACCAATGAAACATTAAGAAGGTCTCCCGAAATGAAGACTTGTGTTGAGATGTACGGATCGTTTTGAAGGCACTAGTGACAGGATTGCTCCTTTTGATGCTAATCAAACTAGAACGAATTCATAGGACTCATAATCACCTATTTCTTTGACAATTTGAGAGACCCAATGAAACAATAAAAAGGTCTCCCTAAATCAAGACTTGTGTGAGATGTACGCATCGTTTTTTACGCGATAGTCATGGGATTGCTCCTTTTGATGCTAATCAAGTTAGAACGAGGCAATAAAACTTCTAATCACCTTCTTCTTTCACAATTTTAGAGAACCAATGAAACAATAAGAAGGTCTCCTTAAATGAAGACATGTGTGAGATGTACACATCGTTTTTAACGCGATAGTCATGGGATTGCTCCTTTTGATGCTAATCAAACTAGAAATAAGTTATAGGAATCCTAATCACATCTTTATTTTACAATTTTTGTGCACCAATGAAACAATAAGAAGGTCTCCCGAAATGAATACTTTTGTGAGATGTACACATAATTTTGAAAGCGATAGTCATGGGTTTCTCCTTTTGATGCTAATCAAACTAGAACGAAGTAATACAACTATTAATCACCTCTTTCTTTGTAATTTTGAAAAAACCAATGAAATAATATGAAGGTCTCCCTAAATAAAGACTTGTGTGAGATCTACGCATCGTTTTGGACGCGATAGTGATGTGATTTCTACTTTTGATGCTAATTTCAACTAGAACGAAGTAATAGAACTCATAATCACCTATATTTTGACAATTTGAGAGAACTAATGAAACATTAAGAAGGTCTCCCTAAATGAAGACTTGTGTTGAGATGTACGGATCGTTTTGAAAGCACTAGTGACAGGATTGCTCCTTTTGATGCTAATCAAACTAGAAGGAATTCATAGGACTCATAATCACCTCTTTCTTTGACAATTTGAGAAACCTAATGAAACAATAAGAAGGTCTCCCTAAATCAAGACTTGTATGAGATGTACGCATCGTTTTTAACGCGATAGTCATGGGATTGCTCCTTTTGATGCTAATCAAACTAGAACGAAGTTATAGGACTCCTAATCACCTCTTTCTTTGATATTTTTTGAGCACCATTGAAACAATAAGAATGTCTCCCTAAATGAAGCCTTGTGTGAGATGTACACATGGTTTTGAAAGCGATAGTAATGGGTTTCTCCTTTTGACCCTAATCAAACTAGAACGAAGTAATACAACTCTTAATCACCTCTTTCTTTGTAAATTTGAAACAACCAACGAAACAATATTGAGGTCTCCCTAAATAAAGACTTGTGTGAGATCTACGCATCGTTTAGGACGCGATAGTGATGTGATTGCTCCTTTTGATGATAATTTCAACTAGAACGAAGTAATAGAACTCATAATCACCTTATATTTTGATAATTTGAGAGGCCTAATGAAACATTAAGAAGATCTCCCTAAATGACGACTTGTGTGAGATGTACGGATCGTTTTGAAGGCACTAGTGATATGATTGCTCCTTTTGATGCTAATCAAACTAGAACGAATTCATAGGACTCATAATCACCTCTTTCTTTGACAATTTGAGAGACCCAATGAAACAATAAGAAGGTCTCCCTAAATCAAGACTTGTGTGAGATGTACGCATCATTTTTAACGCGATAGTCATAGGATTGCTCCTTTTTATGGTAATCAAATTAGAATGAAGTAATAAGACTCCTAATCACCTCCTTCTTTCACAAGTTCAGAAAACCAATTAAACAATAAGAAGGTCTCCTTAAATGAAGACATGTGTGAGATGTACGCATTGTTTTTAACGCGATAGTGATGGGATTGCTTATTTTGATGCTAATCAAACTAGAACGAAGTTATAGGACTCCTAATCACTTCTTTATTTTATAATTTTTGTGCACCAATGAAACAATAAGAAGGTCTCCCAAAATGAATACTTTTGTGAGATGTACACTTGATTTTAAACCCGATAGTCATGGGTTTCTCCTTTTGACGCTAATCAAACTAGAACGAAGTAATACAACTCTTAATCACCTCTTTCTTTGTAATTTTGAAAAAACCAATGAAATAATACGAAGGTCTCCCAAAATGAAGGCTTGTGTGAGATCTACGCATCATTTTGGACACGATAGTGATGTGATTTCTACTTTTGATGCTAATTTCAACTAGAACGAAGTAATAGAACTCATAATCTCCTATATTTTGACAATTTGAGAGAACTAATGAAACATTAAGAAGGTCTCCCGAAATGAAGACTTGTGTTGAGATGTACGGATCGTTTTGAAGGCACTAGTGACAGGATTGCTCCTTTTGATGCTAATCAAACTAGAACGAATTCATAGGACTCATAATCACCTATTTCTTTGACAATTTGAGAGACCCAATGAAATAATAAAAAGGTCTCCCTAAATCAAGACTTGTGTGAGATGTACGCATCGTTTTTTACGCGATAGTCATGGGATTGCTCCTTTTTGATGCTAATCAAGTTAGAACGAGGCAATAAAACTTCTAATCACCTTCTTCTTTCACAATTTTAGAGAACCAATGAAACAATAAGAAGGTCTCCTTAAATGAAGACATGTGTGAGATGTACACATCGTTTTTAACGCGATAGTCATGCGATTGCTCCTTTTGATGCTAATCAAACTAGAAATAAGTTATAGGACTCCTAATCACTTCTTTATTTTACAGTTTTTGTGCACCAATGAAACAATAAGAAGGTCTCCCAAAATGAATACTTTTGTGAGATGTACACATGGTTTTGAAAGTGATAGTCATGGGTTTCTCCTTTTGACGCTAATCAAACTAGAACGAAGTAATACAACTCTTAATCACCTCTTTCTTTGTAATTTTGAAAAAACCAATGAAATAATATGAAGGTCTCCCTAAATAAAGACTTGTGTGAGATCTACGCATCGTTTTGGACGCGATAGTGATGTGATTTCTACTTTTGATGCTAATTTCAACTAGAACGAAGTAATAGAACTCATAATCACCTATATTTTGACAATTTGAGAGAACTAATGAAACATTAAGAAGGTCTCCCTAAATGAAGACTTGTGTTGAGATGTACTGATCGTTTTGAAGGCACTAGTGACAGGATTGCTCCTTTTGATGCTAATCAAACTAGAACGAATTCATAGGACTCATAATCACCTCTTTCTTTGACAATTTGAGAAACCCAATGAAACAATAAGAAGGTCTCCCTAAATCAAGACTTGTGTGAGATGTATGCATCTTTTTAACGCGATAGTAATGGGATTGCTCCTTTTGATGCTAATCAAATTAGAACGAAGTAATAAGACTCCTAATCACCTCCTTCTTTCACAAGTTTAGAAAACCAATGAAACAAGAAGAAGGTCTCTTTAAATGTACACATGTGTGAGATGTACGCATCGCTTTTAATGCGATAGTCATGGGATTGCTCATTTTGATGCTAATCAAACTAGAACGAAGTTATAAGACTCCTAATCACTTCTTTCTTTTACAATTTTTGTGCACCAATGAAACAATAAGAAGGTCTCCCAAAATGAATACTTTTGTGAGATGTACACTTGATTTTGAACCCGATAGTCATGGGTTTCTCCTTTTGACGCTAATCAAACTAGAACGAAGTAATACAACTCTTAATCATCTCTTTCTTTGTAAATTTGAAAAAAAACCAATGAAATAATATGAAGGTCTCCCTAAATGAAGGCTTGTGTGAGATCTACGCATCGTTTTGGACGCGGTAGTGATGTGATTTCTACTTTTGTTGATAATTTCAACTAGAACGAAGTAATAGAACTCATAATCACCTATATTTTGACAATTTGAGAGAACTAATGAAACATTAAGAAGGTCTCTCTAAATGAAGACTTGTGTTGAGATGTACTGATCGTTTTGAATGCACTAGTGACAGGATTGCTCCTTTTGATGCTAATCAAACTAGAACGAATTCATAGGACTCATAATCACCTCTTTCTTTGACAATTTGAGAGACCCAATGAAACAATAAGAAGGTCTCCCTAAATCAAGACTTGTGTGAGATGTATGCATCGTTTTTAACGCAATAGTAATGGGATTGCTCATTTTGATGCTAATCAAATTAGAACGAAGTAATAAGACTCCTAATCACCTCCTTCTTTTACAAGTTTAGAAAACCAATGAAACAAGAAGAAGGTCTCCTTAAATGAAGACATGTGTGAGATGTACGCATCGCTTTTAACGCGATAGTCATGGGATTGCTCATTTTGATGCTAATCAAACTAGAACGAAGTTATAGGACTCCTAATCACTTCTTTCTTTTACAATTTTTGTGCACCAATGAAACAATAAGAAGGTCTCCCAAAATGAATACTTTTGTGAGATGTACACTTGATTTTGAACCCGATAGTCATGGGTTTCTCCTTTTGACGCTAATCAAACTAGAACGAAGTAATACAACTCTTAATCACCTCTTTATTTGTAAATTTGAAAAAACCAATGAAATAATATGAAGGTCTCCCTAAATGAAGGCTTGTGTGAGATCTACGCATCGTTTTGGACACGATAGTGATGTGATTTCTACTTTTGATGCTAATTTCAACTAGAACGAAGTAATAGAACTCATAATCACCAATATTTTGATAATTTGAGAGAACTAATGAAACATTAAGAAGGTCTCTCTAAATGAAGACTTGTGTTGAGATGTACTGATCGTTTTGAAGGCACTAGTGACAGGATTGCTCCTTTTGATGCTAATCAAACTAGAACGAATTCATAGGACTCATAATCACCTCTTTCTTTGACAATTTGAGAGACCCAATGAAACAAAAAGAAGGTCTCCCTAAATCAAGACTTGTGT
This sequence comes from Panax stipuleanatus, assembly GCA_020205555.1. Classification (NCBI taxonomy): domain Eukaryota; kingdom Viridiplantae; phylum Streptophyta; class Magnoliopsida; order Apiales; family Araliaceae; genus Panax; species Panax stipuleanatus. Next base: position 25,832,318 of record CM035119.1, read on the forward strand.
GAGATGTACGCATCGTTTTTAACGCGATAGTCATGGGATTGCCATGCTGCTTCTTGATTGTATGCTGTGCGGCTGGCTTGTGTTCTGCTGTGCTAGTTTTCTTGTTTTCTACTGTTGAAGATGTTGCTTAAAACTTTGATCTGATGATGATGCTTTCTATTGTTGACTATTTTCTTATATTTGATTTTTCTGTTTCTGAATGATGTTGAGTGTGGGTCCATCCCCTTTTTCCTTTGTTGGGTTTATGCCTTGTAATCTTCTATAGTCTTGACATCATAGGGCATGTCCTATGATGTCTATGCTATATTCTGATTGGGGTTCCCCATGAGGTTTTGTAACTTCATTTTCTTTAATACAGTCTCAATTTAGCAAAAAAAATAAAATAAAAATAAAATGAAGACATGTGTGAGATGTATGCATCGTTTTTAACGCGATAGTCATGTGATTGCTCCTTTTGATGCTAATCAAACTAAAACGAAGTTATAGGTCTCCTAATCACCTATTTCTTGGACAATTTTTGAGCACCAATGAAACAATAAGAAGGTCTCCCTAAATGAAGCCTTGTGTGAGATGTACACATGGTTTTGAAAGCGATAGTAATGGGTTTCTCCTTTTGACGCTAATCAAACTAGATCGATGTAATACAACTCTTAATCACCTCTTTCTTTGTAAATTTGAAACAACCAATGAAACAATATTTAGGTATCCCTAAATAAAGACTTGTGTGAGATCTAAGCATCGTTTTGGACGCGATAGTGATATGATTGCTCCTTTTGATGATAATTTCAACTAGAACGAAGTAAACAAACTCATAATCACCTTATATTTTGACAATTTGAGAGAAATAATGAAACATTAAGAAGATCTCCCTAAATGACGACTTGTGTGAGATGTATAGATCGTTTTGAAGGCACTACTGATATGATTGCTTCTTTTGATGCTAATCAAACTAGAACGAATTCATAGGACTCATAATCACCTCTTTCTTTGACAATTTGAGAGACTCAATGAAACAATAAAAAGGTCTCCCTAAATCAAGACTTGTGTGAGATGTACGCATCGTTTTTAACGCGATAGTCATAGGATTGCTCCTTTTGATAGTAATCAAATTAGAACGAAGTAATAAGACTCCTAATCACCTCCTTCTTTCACAAGTTTAGAAAACCAATTAAACAATAAGAAAGTCTCCTTAAATGAAGACATGTGTAAGATGTACGCATCGTTTTTAACGCGATAGTCATGGGATTGCTCATTTTAATGCTAATCAAACTAGAACGAAGTTATAGGACTACTAATCACTTCTTTCTTTTACAATTTTTGTGCATCAATGAAACAATAAGGTCTCCCAAAATGAATACTTTTGTGAGATGTGCACTTCATTTTGAACACGATAGTCATGGGTTTCTCCTTTTGATGCTAATCAAACTAGAACGAAGTAATACAACTCTAAATCACCTCTTTCTTTGTAATTTTGGAAAAACCAATGAAATAATATGAAGGTCTCCCTAAATGAAGGCTTGTGTGAGATCTACGCATCGTTTTGGACACGATAGTGATGTGATTTCTACTTTTGATGCTAATTTCAACTAGAACGAAGTAATAGAACTCATAATCACCTATATTTTGACAATTTGAGAGAACTAATAAAACATTAAGAAGGTCTCCCTAAATGAAGACTTGTGTTGAGATGTACGGATCGTTTTGAAGGCACTAGTGACAGGATTGCTGTGACGCCCCCAAATCCACGTTCCTTCGAAACCTTGGATTCGGTGCAGTCACGATACTATTATCGCCAAATTATTACATCTTTTATTTATTACTAAAAGAATACAACTTTACTTATTATAATTTAGAATATAAATTCTATTTATATCCAAGATCTCATCTTTACATCATAATTGATGTTACTAAAATGCGGAATAATTTAAACTTTTTCAATCCTCCTTGAATAAAATCTTTTATTGATTTCATAACTTGAATCAATTACAAACCTTGAATCAATTATAAAATATGATTCATTCTATTTGAGTTATCGTATAACGTTTACAACTCGACTTGATAACCTCTATGTATTAACTAATACATCTTTACAACACAACATGTATTAAACAGTGTAAACAACTATCAAGTACAACTCCTAGAACCTAAACAGGGTTCAAGCCATAATCTAAATAGTACTCTTCAATTCGATACTATCTATCTTTATCAATCAAGAAGCACGAAGTCTTTATCGTAAGTCCTTAACCTGCAAAAGTGGTTATTTGCAAGAGTGAGCTCGACAGCTCAGCAATTCTAACAGTTTTCATGCATCACATAGCATATAACATCATACTCAGTTTATGCATTTATAAACAGTTTATATTTACTACGCATGTTACTTTTCACATAACAAGTATATCATCAAAGATCAACTTTCAATCTCATTTATATCTCATATACAGTTCGTATATAAGTTCACATCATCACAGCATAATATAATTCAACTAACAGTTATTGAATTCATATATCGAATAGGAACTGAAAGACTTGCCTGATTCGTAGTTTAACAACTACGACTTAACTGCTTAAAAATATCTGCACTTCGTGTAATCCTACACAGTCATATTAATCATAGAGATCACACTCATCAGTTATATACATCCATATATCCTCAATATAATAATAAGTATTATATTGTTTTTCATCTTGGTTCTTAGAACCTTTGTTTCACTTTCTTAACATACTCTTATAATAGCTAGGTATGTATAGGTATACTTTTAATATCGACATTCATACACCTTTACTCGACTCGCTATGTGTTTGACACGTATTTAAAGCTCATAGATATATGATCTATATCGCTCTCACGTTTCTCAAACCTTATTGAAACCATTACATTCAACTTTCTAAGTTTCACCTTTCAAAATCCTTGTCGTAATTAAACTAGTCATGCACGGTTACTATGTTCATCATATAGTCATAAACCAGTAGGGGTCCGTCCATGATTTGCAGTTTAAGTAATAATAAGAGTCTACTACAAAAACCAAGAACAAAAAGACTGCACAAATCTTGAAAACAAGCTGGTGCAGCTGCGCAGGTATTGGCCTTAAGAGTGGCGCAGCTGCGCCACTCACTGATCAAACCAAGAATGAAATTTCATTCTGCTGGACCACCCGAGTTCAATCAATATTATTCAAGTTACTGATATTAATCAATACGCATGCTCTATGGTTATAATTTCAAGTTCGAAACCTAGCATGCTCATCCTAATCCAATTAAGGCCAAATGCCGATAAACTTTAAACAAATCAAGCCCACGTTACTAATGGTCCATTACTAAAGTCATATCAACACACCACGAGGCTAAACAATACTAAGTATGTATGCTCGTGCGTATATCACACATGTATATGTTAATCACATAGTTTATGCTTTAGAAATTTATTTTCTATGAATATGCGTGCATAGGTGAAATCCATGTTTCATCACATGATGCTTATGTCAACATGTCTAGAGGCATAATGAATCCTATTATACATGCTTGCATGATCAGAACGTATCTCACATAGTGAGTGATGATATTAGCTTTCAAATTCTAAGTTTTCATCGAAAATTACACTAAGTCAACTTAGCACATGCAATGTATCTTGAAATAATAACTCACATGCATTTGAACACATATCTATGCCATATAAACATACTCAAATGGTCAGAACTTAAAGGACACAAGTTTTGTCAAAGTTTGTTTTCAAAACCTTTATATAATCTTTGGAAAATAACCATTTAAGCAACTCATGTTATGAAAAGGTACTCAAGACCATATGTCATATCTATTATCATGCATTTTTATGTTTTATCACTTAGAATAACATATTTTATCGTCGGGGGCACTACAATTGCGTATGTGCATGTCCGACGTCCTCCGATTGCTTCCGAATACGGAGCAGTCACAAAGATGGACATTTTTACCCCTCTTAACGACTTCAAATCGAAAAACTTAAAGAACAAAAGTTGTAGGGCTGCTCGTTATCTTTCCGAATCATCCTGAATCACCTCAATCAGAGTTCGTATGAAAAAGTTATGCCTAATTTACTACAGCAGGTCAAAACAGTGTTTTTTTTTTTTTTTTCTGTCTGACCATGACCGGCGCAGCTGCGCCCCAAATGGCCTTGGGGGCAGCGCAGCTGCGCCACAGGAGGCAGAAGGTTGTTCCAGACTTGCTCCTTCGCGAATTTTCAGACCGTTTCACATTCCGATCGCCATAACGCGAGTTATACTCATCCAAATTAGTCCGTTTTCGATTCTATGGATTCGTAACTCATAAAACTACAACATACCAAAGAATCAACAATTAACATAAACATTAACTAACCCACATATTAATCCAAAACTCATGTTCATACTATATTTTTATAGTTTGACAAGTTTAACTAATTCCACCACTACGGATTCGTCTATAACCCAATTTGGTTTGTTTAACTTCTATCACATGTATATATAGCTCTAATATCACTTCTATATCAACTTGAAACCAACTTATCAAGAATTCAAGAAAATTGCAGAAAACAGAAAGTGAAGAACAAGAAGATGTTATACCTTTGCTAAGCTTGGATTGGGTTTACTGCTATATTAGACTTCCTCAATCTCAGATTCCCCACCATCTCAGTACACTCACTCTCTATTCTAACTTAGCAGAAAACTCAGCAAAATGAAAATGGAGAGGAAGGCTTCAATTTATAGAGAATTCAAAACCCATACAAAAGCTTTGTCCACCAATTTCAACTAACGGAAGGAAGAAGAGCACATTGGGCAAGAGAGAGTTGGTGGAGGTGGTTGGAATACACTATTTGAGCCACTCCCCTTCTCATTATTAGCTATGATGCTGAGAATTGTTAATGAAGGAAAATAGGCTTAGGCCAAATGCCTATACACGTGAATGAGAGAAAGAGATGGGACAACCAATTTTGGTTTCTCAACATGTATTAACAAATAGATACTAAATTACCCTTTTTCTTCTTTCTTAGCTCCTTAAGTCAATTAAAATGGCTTATTATTGGTACTTTAATATAAGTTATGGATACCCATATATAAGTATATACATATGTACACCTACATGTAAACAAGCATACCACCACTTATAATAATGTACCTCATGTACATTGGCTTAATCCAATAATATTTTAATTGGGCTAATTACATAATATAGTTGGGTATTATTATCTCACCGTTTTCAATATACTCAAATGTTATAATGATAATTAATATCAATTATTCATTAACTTACCAATTAACTCTCTTTTAATAATTCATGTTAAACCTATAATTGATTTAACTTTACTATCTAAGCCACACAAGACATAATTATGTGAACTTTAGTAGTTAATAGCCCACAAGCTTATAATAATACAATATCATAATATTATTCTCAATATCCCATCTTATAATATGTTCAGGAAGTATTATCATTACACTACTAATTTACATGTTCTCTTAACATATATACTTGCACATAGCAAATAATTCCCATCATAACATTAATTAATTTCGTTTAATCATTCCTTCATTAATTTACTTAATGAATTGTTCATTCTACCACTTTGCCACACTAGGCATATTTCACAAGCTTAATTAGGCTCGTTATCACTTCCACCACACTTTAATATCCTTTAATATGTATAACATTTATACTTATAGTAATTAATGTCTACTCTATTAATTATTCAAATTATACCATTTACACATAATTATCCGATTGTCCTAAGACAACCATCTTCAATCTTTATTTTAGTCATATCTCAATGTTAATACACTACCTCCATCTCTAACTAATATTTATTCTGGATTAATAATTCTCGCAATTAATACTAATTCAAGTCACACTTTGCTACCTTAATCCATAACATATCTCAACTATCAAATCTTGTCATATATTATTACACTATGTAATATATTGAAATCCCCTTTTAATTTACATATTCATTCCATTTTCTTTATGTTAAACACATATATTAATTCACCCTCTTATGTAAGTGAATTAATCATTTCTATTCAATTTAATATCATGCCACTACCACACAAAGCTTCATAATATAATATTCTATAATATCATTTAATTAACCAATATTTATTCCGGGTTAATTAATTAACTCTTATTCAAGTCATGTTTTCGCTAATTTAATCCATTTATGGACCACTTAATCACTAATTATGACTTTTATATGAGTCCTTAGTATACATATCTTGAAATCAAATTTTCACAAACTTACTCAGAACTTTCTACAGACCGGCGCAGCTGCGCTGGTAATAAGCTTGGAAGTGGCGCAGCTGCGCCACCTCAAGTTCATAGGCAGACAAGTTCTGCTATAGCAGAACCATAATCTCAATTCTTAAATACTTGAACATGCTTTTTAATGTGCTATCTTGCTACATCGGTTAACCAACATATTTTATTACCTCCTTCAAATGATTCAAAGTTTAAATTATAAGTTCAAACTCTATTCCCCTATAAGGTTCTCATATATATATCTAATTCCTTCCACATAATTCAAGATATATATAACACATGTATATTCTGTTAATGTTCACTTCTCGCGGTATATTAAATCAACTAGTAATTCACTAACCAATGTTTATCTAAAGATATATTGGTTCTATTCTCTCTCTCTTTAACAACGTACATATACTCCAGAAGATGGTGATTATCAAATATATTTAATGTCACCAATCTTACCATGATAAATAATTATATAAATTATTTAATACCGATAGATAAATCTTATCCATCTTCTTGCTAATTCATCTCTATAATAAATAATAAATATATATATTTATTAATCACAAAAATCACATATTACATAGTTCATATTATCCTATGTAACACAATACTTCCTACCTCATAACACACATATATATTCGAACCCAATACATGCCTTAGAAATTAAATTCTCATTTTAATAATTTTATTGAAAATTCGGGTTCTTACATCCTCTCCCCCTTATAAGGATTCCGTCCTCGGAATCACCGAAACATCCTCTACTCGGTGCTATCCTGAATATTATATATTCTCTTGAATAATTTTATTCATTCTCTTTTCGAAAGTTTTATTATTATAACATTCTCCATCGCATTCTGCCACTTTTTTCTTTCTAAGGAACATTCTACCTACTACCTTCATCCCTCAGAAGAATAAGAATCTTCCACGATTTTTCAATAATCGGGAAGTAGTATGAATAACTCAGATTCCAAATTATGCTGAGGGGTCACAAGACCGTGAACTTTTCTCCAGGTTTACTAATGCTTCAACACAATTCTTCACACTGCAAACCAGAGTGTTTATCAATCACAAAGACTGAAAACACCCTCCACGCGTACTCTAGGTGGCCAGCCTATTGTACCACTACGTTGGGCCGCAACGTAGTGTTTTGTAACGACTATATGCGTTACGCTCGGAACCATTGTCCCCGAAAACATGTTCCCTCACAGGGTTGTTCACCTCAGCTTTTCAACATCTGAATCCGCACCAGAGGAATCTGGTTTGGCATAAATACACAAGAATGCTTGAATTCTATAATCTCTTTTCAACAGTCGCCTAGCCGAATCAAATAGCTTAGACTCTCATCAACAATTCGGACATCAATAATTTAGCCAACTTAATTGACCTTCTTTATAATTTACAAGAAAACCAAAAATTCTTTTATGACGTCATGATACCATACCGGATTAGTAGTACGTTCAGGATTCTGCCATTTTATGACTTTGTCATATTACATCATACCATAGTGGGCTGACGATCTTTCGATCACAACCAACACTAGGTTAGATTGCATTGATGACTCCATCGTTTACCATTCTACATCATATCAAATGATGCATATGGTCAAAATACATTTTGAAAGATTTTCAAATCATTTTTTTGTCTTGGCCGAAACAATTAGCTTAGACATACGAATAACGGTGTTGTTTTTAAAACTCATTGGTTCAGTCACCCGACCCAATGTTTTTCTCGAGAAAACCGAAGTGCAAACACTAGCACGAAGTCAATAAATTTTGAAAATCTAGCGTAGCTAGAAGATTTAGAAAAAAATCCAAATTTCTCCATCAACTCCAATCTCTTACTCCATCAATGCTCACTATTCCAAAACACTTATATAATATATATATTCTCCGTACAGTTCACCAACTTACCACACCATGGAAGCTCAGGAACTTACCACAATCATATGGGTTGAGGAACTTATCCTAGTCAGACTAAAATCGTCCATTCGCTGAGGGGTCCCACCATACGATTATGAGTCACGAACTTGTCATAGACATGAGTCTTAAGAACTCGCACCTAAACTTAATATTATCTAATTATATCTTAGAAATCTCTATCTATCAAAATAAATATGAGAAAGAATCACCTTTCTACCATATGTATAATGATACCGCGACACTAACATTCCAACGATTATCAATGTGACGTACTCAGTGCAAGCACAAAACTTCTGCCCATACAAAAGTTTGTACAACTAAGCCATCACATGAGTCCTCAATGGAAATCCAACACTTACTCTATCTTACTCTATCACTTGCTCATTACGAACTTTCTATGTTCATCATACACAACTCCTCATGAGTTCATCTCGTACCATATCATAGTATATTTCCTCATAGCATCAAGCTATACACACTTAGTCGTTACAGACTATCTATCATTTCAAAGTTCAATCTGATCGCGTCGTGATCATCACTATACCTTAGGGTTCTTTCCCTATTATCAACCAAACTCCATCTGAGTTTATTCTCACTATCCTTGTCATATTCATATTATAGACATCATCTTAACATTTTCATTACCAGAGTTAGAAAACTCCTGATTCTCATTCTCTAGATATTTCGAGATTCTTCTTTGAATCTTCATTTAGATATATTTTAATCTTTATCTTTCCCTCTCTCAGGTTATAGTCTAAGGTACACTTACCTAAGATTTATAACCTACAGCTTTGATACCAACCTGTGACGCCCCCAAATCCACGTTCCTTCGAAACCTTGGATTCGGTGCAGTCACGATACTATTATCGCCAAATTATTACATCTTTTATTTATTACTAAAAGAATACAACTTTACTTATTATAATTTAGAATATAAATTCTATTTATATCCAAGATCTCATCTTTACATCATAATTGATGTTACTAAAATGCGGAATAATTTAAACTTTTTCAATCCTCCTTGAATAAAATCTTTTATTGATTTCATAACTTGAATCAATTACAAACCTTGAATCAATTATAAAATATGATTCATTCTATTTGAGTTATCGTATAACGTTTACAACTCGACTTGATAACCTCTATGTATTAACTAATACATCTTTACAACACAACATGTATTAAACAGTGTAAACAACTATCAAGTACAACTCCTAGAACCTAAACAGGGTTCAAGCCATAATCTAAATAGTACTCTTCAATTCGATACTATCTATCTTTATCAATCAAGAAGCACGAAGTCTTTATCGTAAGTCCTTAACCTGCAAAAGTGGTTATTTGCAAGAGTGAGCTCGACAGCTCAGCAATTCTAACAGTTTTCATGCATCACATAGCATATAACATCATACTCAGTTTATGCATTTATAAACAGTTTATATTTACTACGCATGTTACTTTTCACATAACAAGTATATCATCAAAGATCAACTTTCAATCTCATTTATATCTCATATACAGTTCGTATATAAGTTCACATCATCACAGCATAATATAATTCAACTAACAGTTATTGAATTCATATATCGAATAGGAACTGAAAGACTTGCCTGATTCGTAGTTTAACAACTACGACTTAACTGCTTAAAAATATCTGCACTTCGTGTAATCCTACACAGTCATATTAATCATAGAGATCACACTCATCAGTTATATACATCCATATATCCTCAATATAATAATAAGTATTATATTGTTTTTCATCTTGGTTCTTAGAACCTTTGTTTCACTTTCTTAACATACTCTTATAATAGCTAGGTATGTATAGGTATACTTTTAATATCGACATTCATACACCTTTACTCGACTCGCTATGTGTTTGACACGTATTTAAAGCTCATAGATATATGATCTATATCGCTCTCACGTTTCTCAAACCTTATTGAAACCATTACATTCAACTTTCTAAGTTTCACCTTTCAAAATCCTTGTCGTAATTAAACTAGTCATGCACGGTTACTATGTTCATCATATAGTCATAAACCAGTAGGGGTCCGTCCATGATTTGCAGTTTAAGTAATAATAAGTGTCTACTACAAAAACCAAGAACAAAAAGACTGCACAAATCTTGAAAACAAGCTGGTGCAGCTGCGCAGGTATTGGCCTTAAGAGTGGCGCAGCTGCGCCACTCACTGATCAAACCAAGAATGAAATTTCATTCTGCTGGACCACCCGAGTTCAATCAATATTATTCAAGTTACTGATATTAATCAATACGCATGCTCTATGGTTATAATTTCAAGTTCGAAACCTAGCATGCTCATCCTAATCCAATTAAGGCCAAATGCCGATAAACTTTAAACAAATCAAGCCCACGTTACTAATGGTCCATTACTAAAGTCATATCAACACACCACGAGGCTAAACAATACTAAGTATGTATGCTCGTGCGTATATCACACATGTATATGTTAATCACATAGTTTATGCTTTAGAAATTTATTTTCTATGAATATGCGTGCATAGGTGAAATCCATGTTTCATCACATGATGCTTATGTCAACATGTCTAGAGGCATAATGAATCCTATTATACATGCTTGCATGATCAGAACGTATCTCACATAGTGAGTGATGATATTAGCTTTCAAATTCTAAGTTTTCATCGAAAATTACACTAAGTCAACTTAGCACATGCAATGTATCTTGAAATAATAACTCACATGCATTTGAACACATATCTATGCCATATAAACATACTCAAATGGTCAGAACTTAAAGGACACAAGTTTTGTCAAAGTTTGTTTTCAAAACCTTTATATAATCTTTGGAAAATAACCATTTAAGCAACTCATGTTATGAAAAGGTACTCAAGACCATATGTCATATCTATTATCATGCATTTTTATGTTTTATCACTTAGAATAACATATTTTATCGTCGGGGGCACTACAATTGCGTATGTGCATGTCCGACGTCCTCCGATTGCTTCCGAATACGGAGCAGTCACAAAGATGGACATTTTTACCCCTCTTAACGACTTCAAATCGAAAAACTTAAAGAACAAAAGTTGTAGGGCTGCTCGTTATCTTTCCGAATCATCCTGAATCACCTCAATCAGAGTTCGTATGAAAAAGTTATGCCTAATTTACTACAGCAGGTCAAAACAGTGTTTTTTTTTTTTTTTCTGTCTGACCATGACCGGCGCAGCTGCGCCCCAAATGGCCTTGGGGGCAGCGCAGCTGCGCCACAGGAGGCAGAAGGTTGTTCCAGACTTGCTCCTTCGCGAATTTTCAGACCGTTTCACATTCCGATCGCCATAACGCGAGTTATACTCATCCAAATTAGTCCGTTTTCGATTCTATGGATTCGTAACTCATAAAACTACAACATACCAAAGAATCAACAATTAACATAAACATTAACTAACCCACATATTAATCCAAAACTCATGTTCATACTATATTTTTATAGTTTGACAAGTTTAACTAATTCCACCACTACGGATTCGTCTATAACCCAATTTGGTTTGTTTAACTTCTATCACATGTATATATAGCTCTAATATCACTTCTATATCAACTTGAAACCAACTTATCAAGAATTCAAGAAAATTGCAGAAAACAGAAAGTGAAGAACAAGAAGATGTTATACCTTTGCTAAGCTTGGATTGGGTTTACTGCTATATTAGACTTCCTCAATCTCAGATTCCCCACCATCTCAGTACACTCACTCTCTATTCTAACTTAGCAGAAAACTCAGCAAAATGAAAATGGAGAGGAAGGCTTCAATTTATAGAGAATTCAAAACCCATACAAAAGCTTTGTCCACCAATTTCAACTAACGGAAGGAAGAAGAGCACATTGGGCAAGAGAGAGTTGGTGGAGGTGGTTGGAATACACTATTTGAGCCACTCCCCTTCTCATTATTAGCTATGATGCTGAGAATTGTTAATGAAGGAAAATAGGCTTAGGCCAAATGCCTATACACGTGAATGAGAGAAAGAGATGGGACAACCAATTTTGGTTTCTCAACATGTATTAACAAATAGATACTAAATTACCCTTTTTCTTCTTTCTTAGCTCCTTAAGTCAATTAAAATGGCTTATTATTGGTACTTTAATATAAGTTATGGATACCCATATATAAGTATATACATATGTACACCTACATGTAAACAAGCATACCACCACTTATAATAATGTACCTCATGTACATTGGCTTAATCCAATAATATTTTAATTGGGCTAATTACATAATATAGTTGGGTATTATTATCTCACCGTTTTCAATATACTCAAATGTTATAATGATAATTAATATCAATTATTCATTAACTTACCAATTAACTCTCTTTTAATAATTCATGTTAAACCTATAATTGATTTAACTTTACTATCTAAGCCACACAAGACATAATTATGTGAACTTTAGTAGTTAATAGCCCACAAGCTTATAATAATACAATATCATAATATTATTCTCAATATCCCATCTTATAATATGTTCAGGAAGTATTATCATTACACTACTAATTTACATGTTCTCTTAACATATATACTTGCACATAGCAAATAATTCCCATCATAACATTAATTAATTTCGTTTAATCATTCCTTCATTAATTTACTTAATGAATTGTTCATTCTACCACTTTGCCACACTAGGCATATTTCACAAGCTTAATTAGGCTCGTTATCACTTCCACCACACTTTAATATCCTTTAATATGTATAACATTTATACTTATAGTAATTAATGTCTACTCCATTAATTATTCAAATTATACCATTTACACATAATTATCCGATTGTCCTAAGACAACCATCTTCAATCTTTATTTTAGTCATATCTCAATGTTAATACACTACCTCCATCTCTAACTAATATTTATTCTGGATTAATAATTCTCGCAATTAATACTAATTCAAGTCACACTTTGCTACCTTAATCCATAACATATCTCAACTATCAAATCTTGTCATATATTATTACACTATGTAATATATTGAAATCCCCTTTTAATTTACATATTCATTCCATTTTCTTTATGTTAAACACATATATTAATTCACCCTCTTATGTAAGTGAATTAATCATTTCTATTCAATTTAATATCATGCCACTACCACACAAAGCTTCATAATATAATATTCTATAATATCATTTAATTAACCAATATTTATTCCGGGTTAATTAATTAACTCTTATTCAAGTCATGTTTTCGCTAATTTAATCCATTTATGGACCACTTAATCACTAATTATGACTTTTATATGAGTCCTTAGTATACATATCTTGAAATCAAATTTTCACAAACTTACTCAGAACTTTCTACAGACCGGCGCAGCTGCGCTGGTAATAAGCTTGGAAGTGGCGCAGCTGCGCCACCTCAAGTTCATAGGCAGACAAGTTCTGCTATAGCAGAACCATAATCTCAATTCTTAAATACTTGAACATGCTTTTTAATGTGCTATCTTGCTACATCGGTTAACCAACATATTTTATTACCTCCTTCAAATGATTCAAAGTTTAAATTATAAGTTCAAACTCTATTCCCCTATAAGGTTCTCATATATATATCTAATTCCTTCCACATAATTCAAGATATATATAACACATGTATATTCTGTTAATGTTCACTTCTCGCGGTATATTAAATCAACTAGTAATTCACTAACCAATGTTTATCTAAAGATATATTGGTTCTATTCTCTCTCTCTTTAACAACGTACATATACTCCAGAAGATGGTGATTATCAAATATATTTAATGTCACCAATCTTACCATGATAAATAATTATATAAATTATTTAATACCGATAGATAAATCTTATCCATCTTCTTGCTAATTCATCTCTATAATAAATAATAAATATATATATTTATTAATCACAAAAATCACATATTACATAGTTCATATTATCCTATGTAACACAATACTTCCTACCTCATAACACACATATATATTCGAACCCAATACATGCCTTAGAAATTAAATTCTCATTTTAATAATTTTATTGAAAATTCGGGTTCTTACAATTGCTCCTTTTGATGCTAATCAAACTAGAACTAATTCATAGGACTCATAATCACCTCTTTCTTTGACAATTTGAGAGACCCAATTAAATAATAATAAGGTCTCCCTAAATCAAGACTTGTGTGAGATGTACGCATCATTTTTAACGCGATAGTCATGGGATTGCTCCTTTTGATGCTAATCAAATTAGAACGAAGTAATAAAACTTCTAATCACCTCCTTCTTTCCCAATTTTAGAGAACCAATGAAACAGTAAGAAGGTCTTCTTAAATCAAGACATGTGTGAGATGTATGCATCGTTTTTAACGCGATAGTCATGGGATTGCTCATTTTGATGCTAATCAAACTAGAACGAAGTTATAGGACTCCTGATCACCTCTTTATTTGACAATTTTTGAGCACCAATGAAACAATAAGAAGGATTCCCTAAAAGAAGCCTTGTGTGAGATGTACACATGGTTTTGAAAGCGATAGTAATGGGTTTGTCGTTTTGACGCTAATCAAACTAGATCGATGTAATACAACTCTTAATCACCTCTTTCTTTGTAAATTCGAAACAACCAATGAAACAATATTGAGGTCTCCCTAATTAAAGACTTGTGTGAGATCTACGCATCGTTTTGGACGTAATAGTGATGTGATTGCTCCTTTTGATGATAATTTCAACTAGAACGAAGTAATAGAACTCATAATCACCTTATATTTTGACAATTTGAGAGAACTAATGAAATATTAAGAAGATCTCCCTAAATGACGACTTGTGTGAGATGTACGGATCGTTTTGAAGGCACTAGTGATATGATTGCTCCTTTTGATGCTAATCAAACTCGAACTAATTCATAGGACTCATAATCACATCTTTCTTTGACAATTTGAGAGACCCAATGAAACAATAAAAAGGTCTCCCTAAATCAAGACTTGTGTGAGATGTACGCATCGTTTTTTACGCGATAGTCATAGGATTGCTCCTTTTGATGGTAATCAAATTAGAACGAAGTAATAAGACTCCTAATCACCTCCTTCTTTCACAATTTTATAGAACCAATGAAACAATAAGAAGGTCTCCTTACATGAAGATATGTGTGAGATGTACGCATCGTTTTTAACGCGATAGTCATGGGATTGCACATTTTGATGCTAATTAAACTAGAACGAAGTTATAGGACTCCTAATCACTTCTTTCTTTTATAATTTTTTTGCACCAATGAAACAATAAGAAGGTCTCCCAAAATGAATACTTTTGTGAGATGTACACTTGATTTTGATCCCTATAGACATGGCTTTCTCCTTTTGATGCTAATCAAACTAGAACGAAGTAATACAACTCTTAATCACCTCTTTCTTTGTAATTTTGAAAAAACCAATGAAATAATATGAAGGTCTCCCTAAATGAAGGCTTGTGTGAGATCTACGCATCGTTTTGGACGCTATAGTGATGTGATTGCTCCTTTTGATGATAATTTCAACTAGAACGAAGTAATAGAACTTATAATCACCTATATTTTGACAATTTGAGAGAACTAATGAAACATTAAGAAAGTCTCCCTAAATGAAGACTTGTGTTCAGATGTACGGATCATTTTGAAGGCACTAGTGACAGGATTGCTCATTTTGATGCTAATCAAACTAGAACGAATTCATAGGACTCATAATCACCAATTTTTTTGACAATTTGAGAGACCCAATGAAATAATAATAAGGTCTACCTAAATCAAGACTTGTGTGAGATGTACGCATCATTTTTAACGCGATAGTCATGGGATTGCTCCTTTTGATACTAATCAAATTAGAACGAAGTAATAAAACTTCTAATCACCTCCTTCTTTCACAATTTTAGAGAACCTATGAAACAATAAGAAGGTCTCCTTAAATCAAGACATGTGTGAGATGTATGCATCGCTTTTAACGCGATAGTCATTGGATTACTCCTTTTGATGCTAATCAAACTAGAACAAAGTTATAGGACTCCTAATCACCTCTTTCTTTGACAATTTTTGAGCACCAATGAAACAATAAGAAGGTCTCCGTAAATGAATCCTTGTGTGAGATGTACACATGGTTTTGAAAGCGATAGTAATGGGTTTGTCGTTTTGACGCTAATCAAACTAGATCGATGTAATACAACTCTTAATCACCTCTTTCTTTGTAAATTTGAAACAACCAATGAAACAATATTGAGGTCTCCCTAATTATAGAATTGTGTGAGATCTACGCATCGTTTTGGACGTGATAGTGATGTGATTGCTCCTTTTGATGATAATTTTAACTAGAACGAAGTAATAGAACTCATAATCACCTTATATTTTGACAATTTGGGAGAACTAATGAAATATTAAGAAGATCTCCCTAAATGACGACTTGTGTGAGATGTACGGATCGTTTTGAAGGCACTAGCGATATGATTGCTCCTTTTGATGCTAATCAAACTCGAACGAATTCATAGGACTCATAATCACATCTTTCTTTGACAATTTGAGAGACCCAATGAAACAATAAAAAGGTCTCCCTAAATCAAGACATGTGTGAGATGTATGCATCGTTTTTAACGCGATAGTCATAGGATTGCTCCTTTTGATGGTAATCAAATTAGAACGAAGTAATAAGACTCCTAATAACCTCCTTCTTTCACAAGTTTAGAAAACCAATGAAACAATAAGAAGGTCTCCTTAAATGAAGACATGTGTGAGATGTACGCTTCGTTTTTAGCGCGATAGTCATGGGATTGCTCATTTTGATGCTAATCAAACTAGAACGAAGTTATAGGACTCCTAATCACTTGTTTCTTTTACAATTTTTGTGCACCAATGAAACAATAAGAAGGTCTCCCAAAATGAATACTTTTGTGAGATGTACACTTGATTTTGAACCCGATAGTCATGGGTTTCTCCTTTTGACGCTAATCAAACTAGAACGAAGTAATGCAACTCTTAATCACCTCTTTCTTTGTAATTTTGAAAAAACCAATGAAATAATATGAAGGTCTCCCTAAATGAAGGCTTGTGTGAGATCTACGTATCGTTTTGGACGCGATAGTGATGTGATTGCTCCTTTTGATGATAATTTCAACTAGAACGAAGTAATAGAACTCATAATCACCTATATTTTGACAATTTGAGAGAGCTAATGAAACATTAAGAAGGTCTCCCTAAATGAAGACTTGTGTTGAGATGTACGGATCGTTTTGAAGGCACTAGTGACAGGATTGCTCCTTTTGATGTTAATCAAACTAGAACGAATTCATTGGACTCATAATCACCTCTTTCTTTGACAATTTGAGAGACCCAATGAAATAATAAGAAGGTCTCCCTAAATCAAGACTTGTGTGAGATGTACGCATCGTTTTTAACGCGATAGTCATGGGATTGCTCCTTTTGATGATAATCAAATTGGAACGAAGTAATAAAACTTCTAATCACCTACTTCTTTCACAATTTTAGAGAACCAATGAAACAATAAGAAGGTCTCCTTAAATGAAGACATGTGTGAGATGTATGCATAGTTTTTAACGCGATAGTCATGGAATTGCTCCTTTGAATGCTAATCAAACTAGAACGAAGTTATAGGACTCCTAATCACCTCTTTCATTTATAATTTTTGTGCACCAATGAAACAATAAAAAGGTCTCCCAAAATGAATACTTTTGTGAGATGTACACTTGATTTTGAACCCGATAGTCATGGGTTTCTCTTTATGACGCTAATCAAACTAGAACGAAGTAATACAACTCTTAATCACCACTTTCTTTGTAATTTTGAAAAAACCAATGAAATAATATGAAGGTCTCCCTAAATGAAGGCTTGTGTGAGATCTACGCATCGTTTTGGACACGATAGTGATGTGATTTCTACTTTTGATGCTAATTTCAACTACATCGAAGTAATAGAACTCATAATCAACTATATTTTTACAATTTGAGAGAACTAATGAAACATTAAGATGGTCTCCCGAAATGAAGACTTGTGTTGAGATGTACGGATCGTTTTGAAGGTCTCTCTTTCTACGCATCGTTTTTAACGCAATAGTCATAGGATTTCCCCTTTTAATGCTAATCAAATTAGAACGAAGTAATAAAACTCCTAATCACCTCCTACTTTCACAATTTTAGAGAATCAACAAAACAATAAGAGGGTCTCCTCAAATGAAGACATGCGTGAGATGTATGCATCGTTTTTAACGCGATAGTCATGGGATTGCTCCTTTTGATGCTAATCAAACTAAAACGAAGTTATAGGACTCCTAATCACCTCTTTCTTGGACAATTTTTGAGCACCAATGAAACAATAAGAAGGTCTCCCTAAATGAAGCCTTGTGTGAGATGTACACAGGATTTTGAACGCGATAGTAATGGGTTTGTCGTTTTGATGCTAATCAAACTAGATCGATGTAATACAACTCTTAATCAACTCTTTCTTTGTACATTTGAAACAACCAATGAAACAATATTGAGGTCTCCCTAAATAAAGACATGTGTGAGATCTAAGCATCGTTTTGGAAGAGTTAGTGATGTGATTGCTCCTTTTGATGATATTTTCAACTAGAATGAAGTAATAGAACTCATAATCACCTTATATTTTGCCAATTTGAGAGAACTAATGAAACATTAAAAAGATCTTCCTAAATGACGACTTGTGTGAGATGTACGGATCGTTTTGAAGGCACTAGTGATATGATTGCTCCTTTTGATGCTAATCAAACTAGAACGAATTCAGAGGTCTCATAATCACCTCTTTCGTTGATAATTTGAGAGACCCAATGAAACAATAAAAAGGACTCCCGAAATCAAGACTTGTGTTAGACGTACGCATCGTTTTTAACGCGATAGTCATAGGATTGCTCCTTTTGACGGTAATCAATTTAGAATGAAGTAATAAGACTCCTAATCACCTCCTTCTTTCACAAGTTTAGAAAACCATTGAAAAAATAAGAAGCTCTCCTTAAATGAAGACATGTATGAGATGTACGCATCATTTTTAACGCGGTAGTCATGGGATTGCTCATTTTGATGCTAATCAAACTAGAACGAAGTTATAGGACTCCTAATCACTTCTTTCTTTTACAATTTTTGTGCACCAATGAGACAATAAGAAGGTCTCCCAAAATGAATACTTTTGTGAGATGTACACTTGATTTTGAACCCGATAGTCATGGGTTTCTCCTTTTGACGCTAATCAAACTAGAACGAAGTAATACATCTCTTAATCACCTCTTTCTTTGTAATTTTGAAAAAACCAATGAAATAATATGAAGGTCTCCCTAAATGAAGACTTGTGTGAGATCTACGCATATGCTTAACATCTCTGCCTTCCTTTTCATCAATACATTTTAATTTCTCAACAAGAGGATTCGGGGGGGGGGGGGGGAGTGATATCTGTATCTGAGAAAACATCGACAAGGGTTCCCGCTGCTGGAGCTAGAATATTGAAAGGGTTAGAGACTGGGTTAGGGACAGGGGTCACAACACCCGGAATGTTCAGGGGGTTAGAGTTGAGTTTAGGTCCCTTAAATCCTTTGGCAACAACAGTCCAATTATCATCCAGAGTCAGGATAGGCTGGGGAGGATATGGTGAAAGAGGAGCATTAGGGGAGCAGCAGTCAGGGGGCTAGAGACAGGAGCAGAGACTTGGACTGGACCCTTTGGAATCCATCTAAAATTCGCAGAAGGGCATCGAGTGAGCGAATGTCCAAAAGATTTACAGAATGAATAGAAAAGGGGTTTATTCTGGTATTCCACCCCGACCGAAACTACTTTTTCGACAAGAGTTTCCTCACCGATCACGACCACTTCCAGGTAGTTCTGGAGATTTGAGGCAGAAGTGATTTCAATGCACACTTTTGCGAAGGACATAGGCTCTAATTTTTCTGTAAGTTTATCCGCAAAGAGAGGTTTACCACTACCACTTGCAAGGTAGCTCAAACCAGCGGGAGAGAGGTAGGATAGAGGGATATTATGGAATTTGACCCAAATCGGAGCTTTAGAACAGGTTTCAAATTTGAAATCCATACCTTCTTTCCACTGTTTGAGACTGAGGAGCTTATTTGCAATGTACCAAGGACCTAGAGCAAGAATATTATCCCGTTCCTGGGAGCAAGAGAACTTGAAGATGAAAAAACCATTATCCTGAAGGTAAACCTTTTGTAGACCATGCTTGTCCCAAAGTTTATGGACATTCTCTTCTTCTATCTTAAACGGCAACCTGGAGTTGAGGAAACTGCCCACCAGACAGGAGTTCCAGAGAGAGTTTCCTAGCAAAAGAACCTCAGAAGGAGGTCGAATTCGAATAGGCCCATTTTCCAAAACAGGGGGAAGGAGGAAAGTAATCCATCTTGAGCTTGAGACTATGAATAGGTTCTCCTTTAGGTACAACCTCACTCCACAACTGCTTAGGGGCTGGGGCATGACCCAAAGGAATAGGGTCTGCACCCACAGTCTGGTGAGAGGTTGACCCGTCTTTATCAAACATTCTGTTAGACCCCTTAGGGTCAGAAGGTCCTTCACCAGATTTTGTCAATCCAGTATATTCTTTGGGAGGAGGCATCTTTGCAGGATGTATAACCGAGGCAAGGACCGGAACCGATCCATCCCCAATGCCCAGTCCAGAGACCAGAGTAGAAACCAACATCACAGAGTCTGAAGTTCGAATGGGACTTTTAACGAACATATCGTGTTCATCCACGATCCTTGCAGATTTACCTTTATTTGCGAAATCATTCACATTCTGAATATAGAACCCCTGAGCAATGATGAAGTCCAAGAGAGTGTTGTTCTTTTTTCGCTCATCAGCTGCATCGATCCGACCTTGATGCGAGCGTTGTTGGGCTGCTTTGAAAAAATCAGACATAGAAGGCCTAAAGACGGCCCCAACATTAACATCTGCTACACTATTAGTCTCAGAATCGGACGAAGAGTCCGCAACAATAGAAACCGCAACAACAGAAACCGCCATAGGGGCCGCAGCTGGGAGGGGGTCCGACTCAGCCATAGCTGAATCATCGATAATGGGGGAATTAGGCTTAGACACCCCGAACTCAGCAAATAAGTCACTAGATTCACTACTGACCGAATTTCCAGCCGAGAGATGAGAGAAATCGACCATGGTGGGAAAGTGGAGAGAGAAAGGACTACAACAGGGGAGTTTACAGGAACGAGGGAAGAAGAGAGAAAAAGCTGAACGGAAAGAACGACCGGAGGAACAGAAGAGGAAATAAATGATATATGGTGAGGGTGGGGACAGAAGTAGAAAAGGGAGGAATTAGAACAAAAAAGGAAAAGCAAGGACAAACCGGGCGAAAAGAGGAAATCGGGGAAATTAGTTGAAGAACCGAAAAAATTAGGTGGGGGCAAAAGGCGGACAGATTTGAAAAGAAAAACTAGAGAGAGGGCAGAGCAAAAATCCTAGAGGGAGAAACATACTTTTCTTGAAAACGAGTAATCTCATTACAGTTAGCATATTATGATGCTATAAGGTCTTCTTAAATGAAGACTTGTGTAAGATGTACGCGTCGTTTTTAATGCGATAGTTATGGGATTGCTTCTTTTGATGCTAATCAAACTAGAACGAAGTTATAGGACTCCTAATCACCTCTTTCTTTGACAATTTTAGAGCACCAATGAAACAATAAGAAGGTCTCCCTAAATGAAGCCTTGTGTGAGATGTACACATGGTTTTGAACGCGATAGTAATGGGTCTGTCGTTTTGACACTAAACAAACTAGAACAAAGTAATACAACTCTTAACAACCTCTTTCTTTATAAATTTGAAACAACCAATGAAACAATATTATGGTCTCTCTAAATGAAGACTTGTGTGAGATCTACGCATCGTTTTGGACGCGATAGTGATGTGATTGCTCATTTTGATGCTAATTTCAACTAGAACGAATTAATAGAACTCATAATCTATATTTTGACAATTTGAGAGAACTAATGCAACATTAAGAAGGACTCCCTAAATGAAGACTTGCGTGAGATGTACGGATCGTTTTGAAGGCACTAGTGACATGATTGCTCCTTTTGATGCTAATCAAACTAGAACGAATTCATAGGACTCATAATCACCTCTTTCTTTAACAATTTGAGAGACCCAATGAAACAATAAGAAGGGCTCCCTAAATCAAGACTTGTGTGAGATGTACGCATCGTTTTTAACGCGATAGTCATGGGATTGCTACTTTTGATGCTAATCAAATTAGAACGGAGTAATAAAACTCCTAATCACCTCCTTCTTTCACAATTTTAGAGAACCAATGAAACAATAAGAAGGTCTCCTTAAATGAAGACATGTGTGAGACATACGCATCGTTTTTAACGCGATAGTCATGGGATTGCTCCTTTTGATGCTAATTAAACTAGAACAAAGTTATAGGAATTCTAATCACCTCTTTCTTTGACAATTTTAGAGCACCAATGAAACAATAAGAAGGTCTCACCAAATGAAGCCTTGTGTGAGATGTACACACGGTTTTGAACGCGATAGAAATGGGTTTGTCGTTTTGACGCTAATCAAACTAGATCGATGTAATACAACTCTTAATCACCTCTTTCTTTGTAAATTTGAAACAACCAATGAAACAATATTAAGGTCTCCCTAAATAATGACTTGTGTGAGATCTACGCAATGTTTTGGATGCGATAGTGATGTGATTGCTCCATTTGATGATAATTTCAACTAGAACGAAGTAATAGAACTCATAATCACCTATATTTTGATAATTTGACGGAAATAATGAAACATTAAGAAGATCTCCCAAAATGAAGACTTGTGTGAGATGTACGGATTGTTTTGAAGGCACTAGTAATATGATTGCTCCTTTTGATGCTAATCAAACTAGAACGAATTCATAGGACTCATGAGACCTCTTTCTTTGACAATTTGAGAGACCAAATAAAACAATAAGAATGTCTCCCTATATAAAGACTTGTGTGAGATGTACGCATCGTTGTTAACGTGATAGT
Organism: Panax stipuleanatus; assembly: GCA_020205555.1. Lineage (NCBI taxonomy): Eukaryota > Viridiplantae > Streptophyta > Magnoliopsida > Apiales > Araliaceae > Panax > Panax stipuleanatus. Next base: position 25,855,478 of record CM035119.1, read on the forward strand.
CATAGGATTGCTCCTTTTGATGCTAATCAAATTAGAACGAAGTAATAAGACTACTAATCACCTCCTTTCAAAATTTTAGAGAACCAATGAAAAAATAAGGTCTCTTTAAATGAACACATGTGTGAGATGTACACATCGTTTTTAATGCGATAGTCATGGGATTGCTCTTTTTGATGCTAATCAAACTAGAACGAAGTTATAGGACTCCTAATCACTTCTTTCTTTGACAATTTTAGTGCACCAATAAAACAATAAGAAGGTCTCCTAAAATGAATAGTTTTGTGAGTTGTACGCTTGTTTTTGAACCCGATAGTCATGGGTTTCTCCTTTTGACGCTAATCAAACTAGAACGAAGTAATACAACTCGTAATCACCTCTTTCTTTGTAAATTTGTAAAATCCAATGAAACAATAAGAAGGTCTCCCTAAATGAAGACTTGTGTGAGATCTACGCATCTTTTTGGACGCGATAGTGATGTGATTGCTCCTTTTGATGCTAATTTCAACTAGAACGAAGTAATAGGACTCATAATCACCTATATTTTGATAATTTGAGAGAACTAATGAAACATTAAGAAGGTCTCCCTAAATGAAGACTTGTGTGAGATGTACAAGTCGTTTTGAAGGCACTACTGATAGGATTGCTCTTTTTGATGCTAATCAAACTAGAACGAATTCATAGGAATCAAATCACCTCTTTCTTTGACAATTTGAGATACCCAATGAAACAATAAGAAGGTCTCCCTAAATCAAGACATGTGTGAGATGTACGCATCGTTTTTTATGCGATAATCATAGGATTGCTTCTTTTGATGTTAATCAATTTAGAACGAAGAAATAAAACTCCTAATCACCTCCTTCTTTCACAATTTTAAAGAACCAATGAAACAATAACAAGGTCTCCTTAAATGAAGACTTGTGTGAGATGTACGCGTCGTTTTTAACGCGATAGTCATTGGTTTGCTCCTTTTGATGCTAATAAAACTAGAATGAAGTTATTGTACTCCTAATCACCTCTTTCTTTGACAATTTTGGAGCACCAATGAAACAATAAGAATGTATCCCTAAATGAAGCCTTGTGTGAGATATAAACATGGTTTTGAACGCGATAGTAATGGATTTGTCCTTTTGACGCTAATCAAACTAGATCGATGTAATACAACTCTTAATCACCTCTTTCTTTATAAATTTGAAACAACCAATGAAACAATATTGAGGTCTCCCTAAATAAAGACTTGTGTGAGATCTACGCATCGTTTTGGATGCGATGGTGATGTGATTGCTCCTTTTGATGCTAATTTCAACTAGAACGAAGTAATAGAACTCAGAATCACTTATATTTTGACAATTTGAGAGAACTAATGAAACATTAAGAAGATCTCTATAAATTAACCCCCATCCTTTTGATCGCAGGTACAGATTGTTTTGAAGGCACTAGTGATAGGACTCATAATCACCTCTTTCTTTGACAATTTGAGAGAACCAATGAAGTAATAAGAAGGTATCCCTAAATCAAGACTTGTGTGAGATGTACGCATTATTTTTATCGCGATAGTCATGGGATTGCTCCTTTTGATGCTAATCAAACTAGCACGAAATTATAGGACTCCTAATCACCTCTTTTTTTGACAATTTAAGAGCACCAATGAAAGAATAAGAAGGTCTCCCTAAATGAAGACTTGTGTGAGATGTACGGATCGTTTTGAAGGCACTAGTGAAAGGATTGCTCCTTTTGATCCTAATCAAACTAGAACGAATTCATAGGACTCATAATCACCTTTTTCTTTGACAATTTGAGAGACCCAATGAAATAATAAGAAGAAACCCATGACTATTGCGTTCAAAACCATGCATACATCTCACACAAGTCTTCATTTAGCGAGACCTTCTTATTGTTTCATTAGTTCTCTCAAATTATCAAAAGATAGGTGATTATGAGTCCTATTACTTCGTTCTAGTTGAAATCAGTATCAAAGGGAGCAATCTCATCACTATCGCGTCCAAAACGATGCGTAGATCTCACACAAGTCTTCATTTAAGGAGACCTTCATATTTTTTTTTGCTAAGTTTGTTTGTAGATTGAAAATAAAAGAAAGATAATACAATCGCAGAGGGGCATACCCCATAAGCTTTAGAATGATCATCATGAGACAACCCCCATGAGGATTAAACTAAAGAAACCAACGAAAATAAAATAAAAAACAAGGCACTAGCCAAAATGAAGCCGACAAAGAAGCAAAGCAAAAATCCAAACAACCATACAAAACAAGTATACAAGAGACCAAAGCAACCAAACAAGAGCCCAAAAGAGAAAAAACAACAACAAGGCATCAAGGCATTGAGAGAGCTCAAGGAAAATCATCATCAGCTATAGGACTGAACAGCAACCCAAATAAGCCTATCATGACCACGAAAACTACTGGACAACAGGCCAACTGGCTAACTGGCCTAACCCGAAGCCAGACCCCGGCTTTACCATCAAACTGGTACCAGCAGCAGAAAACAACCCAAACTAGCCCGTCCAAACCAGCACATTCAGCATGCAAACTACCAACATGTCAGCTTCCAAGGGAGCACATAAACGCCATAAACCAGAAACCCAGGTCAAGAGCCAGCCAAAACCCAATTAGACAGAATGCCCATTACAAAACCAATTAGATCTAAACTGGAGAACAACCAGATTCTGCCTCGGCAGCCACAAAGCAGCTGGACGAACCCAAGCACATATTGATCGGCACCAGTCCACCAAACTGCCTCGGTAGCCACTAGCCAATGTAGCAAAGAAAGAAACTCTAGAAAACAGACCTAGAACAGAATTTCTGGTTGTCTACCCAATACAACATGCTATGCAATAAACCCATCATGAACCAAATTCTGCACAGCTGTCCCCACACAATGCTGCACACCCACACCAGTCTGCAGACCCAGCCTTAACACCAGCCAAACATGGGCCATAACAAGAACAGGAACAATAACGGGACAAATAACAAGAACAATAATGGGACAAACAACAAGACCCGGTAGCAGATCAGTCAAAGCCAAACACTGAGATTAAGACAAAACGGAACAGCCAAAAGAAATTTTGGTGAAGAGGATAACCGAGACTTGATGGTATTTAAAATCTCCCTAACCAACACCCCAAAGGCATCTTGATCTTGTTATGGACATAAGAGTTCCTAGCTACCCAGATCTTGTACACAATCGTAGAGAGAACTAATTTTAGGATATCTGACCTGAAGTGACTCCCTCGAAAAGAAATAATGAAATCCACAATGCTGTCCCAACTCATTCTTACATTATACCAGGCTCCAGCAACAAGAACAGATGAGAGAACTGAAGAGGAATAGGGACAATCATCCTTCATATTGTTTCATTGGTTGTTTCAAATTTACAAAGAAAGAGGTGATTAAGAGTTGTATTACTTTGTTCTAGTTTGATTAGCGTCAAAACGAGAAACCCATGACTATCGCGTTCAAAACCATGCGTACATCTCACACAAGTCTTCATTTAGAGAGACCTTCTTATTATTTCATTGGTGCTCTTAAATTGTCAAAGAAAGAAGTGATTAGGAGTCCTATAATTTTGTTCTAGTTTGATTAGGTATAAAAGGAGCAATCCCATGACTGTCGTGTTAAAAACGATGCGTACATCTCACACAAGTCTTGATTTCGGGAGACCTTCTTATTGTTTCATTGGTTCTCTTAAATTGTCAAAGAAAGAGATGATTATGTGTCCTATGACTTCATTCTTGTTTGATTAGCATCAAAAGTTGCAATCCTATCACTAGTGCCTTCAAAACGATTCGTACATCTCACACAAGTATACATTTAGGGAGACCTTCTTATTGTTTCATTGGTTCTCTCTCAAATTGTCAAAACATAGATGATTATGAGTCTTATTACTTCGTTCTAGTTGAAATTAGCATCAACAGGAGCAATCCCATCACTATCGCGTCCAAAACGATGAGTAGATCTCACACAAGTCTAAATTTAGGGAGACCTTCATATTGTTTCATTGGTTGTTTCAAATTTACAAAGAAAGAGGTGATTAAGAGTTGTATTACTTCGTTCTAGTTTGATTAGCGTCAAAAGGAGAAACCCTTGACTATCGGGTTTAAAATCAAACGTACATCTCACACAACGGGATTTGCTTTATGGCTACCTCCTCCTGTGGCAAGGCGGAAGCCTTGGGTTTGCTCCCATGGATTCTTGTAATCAGATTGCTTTGTGGGACTCTCTTGGGGTCTGTGGCCTAAAGGTTTGCTGGTGGGCTTACCGTTATGCTCACCGCGTGCACTTCTTGGTTTAAAGCTTTGTTGCTGCTGTTTGGGCGGGGTTTGGCTATTGGCTTGATTGTGGGCCTCTTTGCACGGGCCGCCCATTCCTGTTGTTGGGTTCCTTATGTTTAGGTCCTTTAGGGTGTTTCTCTGATTTGTTACCTGCTTGGCGGATGGTTGCTGTTTGTTACTTGTTTGGCTCTATATATTATATAGTCATGACATCAAAGGGCATGTCCTTTAATGTCTATGCTATACCTTGATTGGGGCTTCCTTGAGTATGTAACACCATTTTATTTCTTACTACAGTCTAACTTTAACGAGAGAAAAAAAAGTATTCATTTAGAGAGACCTTCTTCTTATTTCATTGGTACACTAAAATTGTCAAAGCAAGAAGTGATTAGGAGTCCTATAACTTCGTTCTTGTTTGATTAGCATCAAAAGGAGCAATCCCATGACTATCGCGTTAAAAGCGATGCGTACATCTCAAACATGTCTTCATTTAAGGAGACCTTCATAATGTTTCATTGGTTCTCTAAAATTGTGAAATAAGGAGGTGATTAGGAGTCTTATTACTTCGTTCTAATTTGATTAGCATCAAAAGGAGCAATCCTATGCCTATCGCGTTAAAAATGATGCGTACATCTCACACAAGTCTTGATTTAGGGATACCTTCTATTATTTCATTGGTTCTCTCAAATTGTCAAAGAAAGAGGTGATTATGAGTCCTATGAATTCGTTCCAGTTTGATTAGCATCAAAATGAGCAATCCGACCAGTGCCTTCAAAACGATCCGTACATCTCACACAAGTGAGGGAGACCTTCTTAATGTTTCAATAGTTCTCTCAAATTATCAAAATATAGGTAATTTATGAGTCCTATTACTTCGTTCTAGTTGAAATTAGCATCAAAAGGAGCAATCCCATCACTATCGCATTCAAAATGATGCGTATATCTCATACAAGTCTTCATTTAGGGAGACCTTCATGTCCTATAACTTCGTTCTAGTTTGATTAGCATCAAAAGGAGCAATCCCATGACTATCGCGTTAAAAACGATGCGTACATCTTACACATGTCTTCATTTAAGGAGAATTTCTTATTGTTTCATTTGTTCTCTAAAATTGTGAAAGAAGGAGGTGATTAGGAGTCTTATTAATTCCTTCTAATTCGATTAGCATCAAAAGGAGCAATCCTATGACTATCGCGTTAAAAACGATGCGTACATCTCACACAACGGGATTTGTTGTATGGCTACCTCCTGTTGTGGCAAGGCGAAAGCCTTGGGTTTGCTCCCATGGATTCTTGTAATCAGATTGCTTTGTGGGACTCTCTTGGGGTCTGTGGCGTAAAGGTTTGCTGGTGGGATTACCGTTCTGTTCACCGCGTGCACTTCTTGGTTTGAAGCTTTGTTGCTGCTATTTAGGCGGGGTTTGGCTATTGGCTTGATTGTGGGCCTCTTTGCACGGGCTGCCCATTCCTGTTGTTGGGTTGTTGGGTTCCTTATGTTTAGGTCCTTTAGGGTGTTTCTCTTATTTGTTACCTATTTGGCGATTTGTTATTGTTTGTTGCTTGTTTGGCTCTATATCTTATATAGTCATGACATCAAAGGGCATGTCCTTTGATGTCTATGATATACCTTGATTGCGGCTCCCTTGAGTATGTAACACCATTTTATTTCTTATTACAGTCTAACTTTAACAGAAAAAAGAGTATTCATTTAGGAAGACCTTCTTATTGTTTCATTGGTGAACTAAAATTGCCAAAGTAAGAAGTGATTAGGAGTCCTAGAACTTCGTTCTAGTTTGATTAGCATCAAAAGGAGCAATCCCATGACTATCGCGTTAAAAACGATGCGTACAACTCAAACATGTCTTCATTTAAGGAGACTTTCTTAATGTTTCATTGGTTCTCTAAAATTGTGAAAGAAAGAGGTGATTAGGAGTCTTATTATTTTGTTCTAATTTGATTAGCATCAAAAGGAGCAATCCTATGCCTATCGCGTTAAAAACGATACGTACATCTCACACAAGTCTTGATTTAGGGATACCTTCTTATTATTTCATTGGTTCTCTCAAATTGTCAAAGAAAGAGGTGATTATGAGTCCTATGCATTCGTTCTAGTTTGATTAGCATCAAAATGAGCAATCCTATCACTAGTGCCTTCAAAACGATCCGTACATCTCACACAAGTGAGGGAGACCTTCTTAATGTTTTAATAGTTCTCTCAAATTGTCAAAATATAGGTAATTTATGAGTCCTATTACTTCGTTCTAGTTGAAATTAGCATCAAAAGGAGCAATCCCATCACTATCGGGTTCAAAACGATGCGTAGATCTCACACAAGTCTTCCTTTAGGGAGACCTTCATGTCCTATAACTTCGTTCTAGTTTGATTAGCATCAAAAGGAGCAATTCCATGACTATCGTGTTAAAAACGATGCGTCCATCTCACACAAGTCTTGATTTAGGGAGACCTTTTTATTGTTTCATTGGTTCTCTCAAATTGTCAAAGAAATAGGTGATTATGAGTCCTACGAATTCGTTCTAGTTTGATTAGCGTCAAAATGAGAAACCTGTAACTATCGCGTTCAAAACCATACATACATCTCACACAAGTCTTCATTTAGCGAGACCGTCTTATTATTTCATTAGTTCTCTCAAATTGTCAAGATATAGGTGATTATGAGTCCTATTACTTCGTTCTAATTGAAATTAGCATCAAAAGGAGCGATTTCATCACTATCACGTCCAAAACGATGCGTAGATCGTACACAAGTCTTCATTTAAGGAGACCTTCATAATGTTTTATTGGTTGTTTCAAATTTACAAAGAAAGAGGTGATTAAAAGTTGTATCACTTCGTTCTAGTTTGATTAGCGTCAAAACGAGAAACCGATGACTATCGCGTTCAAAACCATGCGTACATCTCACACAAGTCTTCATTTAGGGAGGCCTTCTTATTGTTTTATTGGTGCTCTTAAATTGTCAAAGAAAAATGTGATTAGGAGTCCTATAATTTCGTTCTAGTTTGATTAGCATCAAAAGGAGCAATCCCATGACTATCGCGTTAAAAACGATGCGTACATCTCACACAAGTCTTGAATTCGGGAGACCTTATTGTTTCATTGGTTCTCTCAAATTGTCAAAAAAAGAGGTGATTATGAGTCCTATGACTTCGTTCTAGTTTGATTAGCATCAAAAGGAGCAATCCTATCACTAGTGCCTTCAAAACAATTCGTGCATCTCACACAAGTATACATTTAGGGAGACCTTCTTATTGTTTCATTGGTTCTCTCTCAAATTGTTAAAACATAGATGATTATGAGTCCTGTTAATTCGTTCTAGTTGAAATTAGCATCAACAAGAGCAATCCGATCACTATCGCGTCCAAAACGATGAGTAGATCTCACACGAGTCTATATTAGGGAGACCTTCATATTGTTTCATTGGTTGTTTCATATTTACAAAGAAAGAGGTGATTAAGAGTTGTATTACTTCGTTCTAGTTTGATTAGCGTCAAAAGGAGAAACCCATGACTATCGGGTTCAAAACCAAGCGTACATCTCACACAAGTATTCATTTAGGGAAACCTTCTTATTATTTCATTGGTGCACTAAAATTGTCAAAGCAAGAAATGATTAGGAGTCCTATAACTTCGTTCTAATTTGATTAGCATCAAAAGGAGCAATCCTATGACTATCGCGTTAAAAACGATGCGTACATCTCACACAAGTCTTGATTTAGGCAGACCTTTTTATTATTTCCTTGGGTCTCTCAAATTGTCAAAGAAAGAGGTGATTATTATTCATATGAATTCGTTCTAGTTTGATTAGCATCAAAAGGAGCAATCATATCACTAGTGCCTTCAAAATGATCCATACATCTCACACAAGTCGTCATTTAGGGAGATCTTAATGTTTCATTAGTTCTCTCAAATTGTCAAAATATAGGTGATTATGCGTTCTATTACTTCGTTCTAGTTGAAATTAGCATCAAAATGAGCAATCACATCACTATCGCGCCCAAAACGATGCGTAGATCTCACACAATCTTTATTTTGGAAGACCTTAATATTGTTTCATTGGATATTTCAAATTTACAATGAAAGAGATGATTAAGAGTTGTATTACATCGATCTAGTTTGATTAGCGTCAAAACGACAAACCCATTACTATCGCGTTCAAAATCATGTGTACATCTCACACAAGGCTTCATTTAGGGAGACCTTCTTATTGTTTCATTGGTGCTCTAAAATTGTCAAAGAAAGAGGTGATTAGGAGTCCTATAACTTCGTTATAGTTTGATTAGTATGAAAAAGAGCACTCCCATGACTATCGTGTTAAAAATGATGCGTACATCTCACACGTCTTCATTTAAGGAGACCTTCTTATTGTTTCATTGGTTCTCTAAAATTGTCAAAGAAAGAGGTGATTATGAGTCCTATGAATCCGTTCTAGTTTGATTAGCATCAAAAGGAACAATCCTGTCACTAGTGCCATCAAAAAGATCCGTACATCTCACACAAGTCTTCATTTATGGAGACCTTCTTAATGTTTCATTAGTTCTCTCAAATTGTCAAAATATAGGTGATTATAAGTTCTATTACTTCGTTCTAGCTGATTATAACATCAAAAGGAGCAATCACATCACTATCGCGTCCAAAACGATGCGTAGATCTCACACAAGTCTTCATTTAAGGAGACCTTCATATTGTTTCATTGGTTTTTTTAAATTTACAACGAAAGAGGTGATTAAGAGTTGTATTACTTCGTGCTAGTTTGATTAGCATCAAACGGAGAAACCCATGACTATCGGGTTCAAAATCAAGCGTACATCTCACAAAAGTATTCATTTTGGGAGACCTTCTTATTGTTTCATTGGTGCACTAAAATTGTCAAAGAAAGAAAATATTAGGAGTCCTATAACATCGTTCTAGTTTGATTAGCATCAAAAGGAGCAATCCCATGACTATCGCGTTAAAAAATGATGCGTACATCTTACACATATCTTCATTTAAGGAGAATTTCTTATTGTTTCATTTGTTCTCTAAAATTGTGAAAGAAGGAGGTGATTAGGAGTCTTATTACTTCATTCTAATTTGATTAGCATGAAAAGGAGCAATCCTATGACTATCGCGTTAAAAATGATGCGTACATCTCACACAAGTCTTGATTTAAGCAGACCTTTTTATTGTTTCGTTGGGTCTCTCAAATTGTCAAAGAAAGAGGTGATTATTATTCCTATGAATTCGTTCTAGTTTGATTAGCATCAAAAGGAGAAGTCATATCACTAGTGCCTTCAAAACGATCCGTACATCTCACACAAGTCATCATTTTGGGAGATCTTAATGTTTCATTAGTTCTCTCAAATTGTCAAAATATTGGTGATTATGAGTTCTATTACTTCGTTCTAGTTGAAATTAGCATCAAAAGAAGCAATCACATCACTATCGCACCCAAAACGATGCGTAGATCTCACACAAGTCTTTATTTTAGGAGACCTTAATATTGTTTCATTGGTTGTTTCAAACTTACAAATAAATAGGTTATTAAGAGTTGTATTACATCGATCTAGTTTGATTAGCGTCAAAACGACAAATCCATTACTATCGCTTTCAAAATCATGTGTACATCTCACACAAGGCTTCATTTAGGGAGACTTTCTTATTGTTTCATTGGTGCTATAAAATTATCGAAGAAAGAGGTGAGAAGGAGTCCTATAACTTCGTTCTAGTTTGATTAGTATCAAAAGGAGCAATCCCATGACTATCGTGTTAAAAACGATGCGTACATCTCACACATGTCTTCATTTAAGGAGACATTCTTATTGTTTCATTGGTTCTTAAAATTGTCAAAGAAAGAGGTGATTATGAGTCCTATGAATTCGTTTTAGTTTGATTAGCATCAAAAGGAGCAATCCTGTCACTAGTGCCTTCAAAAAGATCCGTACATCTCACACAAGTCTTCATTTGGGTAGACCTTCTTAATGTTTCATTAGTTCTCTCAAATTGTCAAAATATAGGTGATTATAAGTTCTATTACTTCGTTCTAGTTGAATATAGTGATAGTAGTGTGCATACAAGCCAATCATGTATGATGATAAAGCACGTACTTTGTAAACAATCTTATTTATTTATTAATAAAATATTCATTTATTAAAGGCATTTAATTATCTACATGTTGCTGTTTTTATAATATGTAAATAACCCATAGTTTTAAGCAATGCTTTTAGAATCATGATGATGATCATGCTAATGAGATCTAAATTCTTAGAAAGTTTTAAAACTTAAATAGTTCCCAATCGTGGGATTACTAAAAAGGGGATTAGTAAATCCGGATAGATTGGTACATATGTTGCTTGCTCATTGGATGAGGATGATTGATCTCATGATCATTTGTGTGGAGACACTAAAGCAAGTATGTAGGTGCTTATTGGAGAATAAGTTCACTGAACGTGATTCGCTATGGAATACCTAATGGAGTTTTACTCGCATGTCAATAGGAATTCCTAATGTGATAGTAGTACAAGTGATCCTTGGACTTGAGATCATCATAGTATCTTGTATGTAACAAATTATACTTTGACTTATTCCTTAAGACCTTTTAAGGCGTATATAGGGTATGCTTGGGTATAATGAGTTACATATGGAGATAATGAATGATCAATAAAGAATCTACCACCTCTAGTAAAAGAGGAGATATGTCCTATGTGATTCGTTAAATGACAACCCAGGAATCCTTGGCCAAGGTGAAATGAAATTAGAAAGGAGTTTCTAATTTGCATTATTTGGAGTTGTGCATTTTCTAATCGAAATATATATAATTAAATAAAATAAGACTTGACAGTAAATCCATGTCTTATATTTAATTGGGACATTGAATGGTGGAAGGATTGAATTGTACGGAACTATTAACTCACAGGTTCTTTTATGATTAATGTTGAAATCTATATTATCTGGAAAGTCGTTGATCGCTAGGGAGGCTTATCCCTATTGTAGAATAAATATTATTTATTTAAATAGATTATTAGTTTAATTTATTTATTTAAATAAGATTAAAATTGTTTTAATTGATTTATTCACAACCGGTTTAATATGGAGAACCTAAAGGGTCACACCATAAAAGGAAGAATAAATATTTAAGAAGGTAATGGCATAATCGTAATAATGCATTAAGTATAATTAATTTAATCTATGGTGATAGAATAAATTAAATAGCTTAATGTTTATTATTTAATATTTTGGAAATATTAAATATAAATTAATAAGAGGAGTCTTATTAATATTATTACAATTATTATTATTTTAATTTCTAAAGGAGTTTAGTAATTAATTTAATATTTAGTACTCTCATTTATTCCTAATAAGATTAGGAGACAAATTAATTAAATGAATTTAATTAATTATTCCCATGTGGTGGGAAGTCTAAATTAATTAAAGGAGTTTAATTAATTAAAAGAAATCCCATGTCTAATAGGATTAGAAGGGTTGACCAATGTCTATATAAGAGAAGTCTTATAATAGATATTAGATTGATGCAATTCCAATTGTTGGAGAGTACTCCTTTTCTATAGAGGATAGAAAACTAAGGTTAAGCCAAACACCCTCCTTCTTGATAATTCATCTTCCTTGGTGGATCACCTCTAGAGGTCAAACACTTGGGTGGCTAACGTTGATCAAAGGAAGGAATCTAACCCGGAAATTCAAGGAGATCACGAAGAACAAGGAGTTGAACTAGTACCTGTGGAAGCTTCGTTCTACAAGGGTATGATTCCATAACTTCTTATTTATCGTTTTAAATTAATAATTTGCATAAAGGATGATCCGGGTAATGGTTTTGTAGAAATTTTTTAAACTCTGATATACCATGCTTCCGCTAATTTTTGCAATTTGATTGCGTCACGATTTCGTACAAACCCAACAGTGGCATCAGAGCCAAATCTTTATGCAATTATTAATTTATTTTTGATTTCATATACATATGGGTATGTATTTAAAATAATTTATTGGGCATAATTTTATTGTATAAAATTATATTTTTTAAGAAAAAAAAAAGAAAAAAAAAGGAAAAAAAAAGACTTTTTTTGGGACGAATCACAATTTTTTTTTGTGCTAATCTTGAATTCTGCAAAGAAAAGGTGTTGTCTTTTTCTTACTCCAAAAAGAAGGTGACCCATCAGGAAAGGACTTTTTTAATAAACCTGCAGGACTCTTTTAATAAAAGAAGGTGACTTTTTAAAAAATAAAATAAATATGATATATTTATATATTATATCCTAAATAATTTTATAATTAAAATAAAGAGTTTATTTTAATCTTGAAATTGGATTTCATGCAATTTAAAATTGCCCATTAAATGATACTCATATATATATGGAATGTTTTAATTCATGAGATGAATATTTATTTATTGATATATATGGTGATATGTATGAAAATAAATGGGGATTGATTATGGACTATTTGACCAATGTGATTGGATTTTATTTTAGTTGAATGCTTGAATGAATGGGTTTTATTAAATGGGGTCTGTGTACCTCGTCTTCTCTAATTTTTTTTCTTGATGTAAAATTCTATCTCCCTCCTATGTACTTCCCCTTGACTGTTGATCAAGGTTTCTATTTAAATTAAATAGTTTAATGTAATAGAAATAGTTAGAATTATCTTTAAAAATTAGAGACCAAGGAGCAAGGAGCGCGTGAAGACCCGTTTGTATGGAGCCCGGGTTTAAATGTAATAGTTACGTTTAAATTTAAATTCTTGCACCCCTAGGTTTGACCTTTTGGTTCACTTGGTGGCTCTAGTGAACCAAACTAGAATAAAAGTCCATAATCAATCCGGGTAGAATATAGTATTCTATATTGCATGCTAAATATTATATATATTATATTTTATGCAAACATGCTTCGCATGTTTAATAAAATGACGCGTATTTTATATATATATGTGCATGCGCGCTAAACAAAGATGAGACTAATAATAACAAATCCCTCAAAGAAATAATATTAAGTCCGAAGTGTTCAAATGATATTTGGAATATCGAACGTCGCTTTCTAGCATGATAAATTAATAGAGTATTAGATATTTAATATGAGCTTGTTGTGCTATCCACAAGGCGAGTATTGCGTATTTAAGATGTTAATTAATCACATTTGTTGCTTATCAAGAAAATTGAACGATCTAGTCTTGTTGTGCTATCCACAAGGACGAACATTTTTCTTTTTTGAATTTATGAAAGTGCTAGGCTGGACTTAACTTAAATTATTTTAGTTCGGATGTGCACACACTTGACCATTATGATTTAAGAGGCAAAATAAAAGGAATTACATGGTGATGTAATTGACAAGAGTTGTCTACCTATTTATTTGTATATCGCTTGTTGTGCTATCCACAAGGTTATATACATTTGAAATGGGATCCTTATTCTCACTAGCAAATTTTTAATTAGATGTTGCCGAACTATATAAGTGAGGGTAATATAGTTTGATAAAAATAGTGGGAGATACCAATTTAAAATAAAGACCTAAATTTATTTTGGTATGCAAAATTAATAAAATGAATGTTTACTAAAATGTTGTTTTTCACATGCAGAATTTTAAAAAATATTAAAATCACTAATTTCACTGCGAAGCATACTTGATGCTAATAAGCTTACCGGGCCGAATTATACGGACTGGCTAAGAAATCTGAGAATAGTTCTCACTGCTGAAAAGATTTCTTATGTCCTAAACTCACCTGTCCCTGGAACTGTTCCAGAAACAGCCTCTGAGGAAGAGATTGCCACCATTGTAAAGTGGCAAGATGATGCATCTGTGGCTCAATGCATTATGCTCGCATCCATGAATAACGAGCTTCAGCGTCAGCACGAAAACATGGATGCTCCTACTATGTTGATTCACCTCAAGGAGTTGTATGGTGAACAAAGTAGGACTGCTAGATATGAGATATCTAAGGAGCTCTTCCGATCTCGGATGACCAAGGGCAAAGTGAACATAAAGGAACAAAAGAAATCTGATCCAGCTAGCAAAGGAATGTACTTCCATTGCAACGAGCCGGGTTATTGGAAAAGGAACTGCAAGAAGTTTCTGGCAAAAAAGAAGCTTGGAGAAGCTTCGACTTCCAATCAAGGTTTGTTCATGATTGAAATTAATTTTTCAGAAAGTCAAAATTCTACTTGGGTATTGGATACCGGCTGTGGTTCTCACATATGTAATAATGTGAAGGGACTGGTCAGAAGTAGAAAGCTGAACAATGATGAGGTGATCCTACGAGTGGGGAATGGAGCAAAGGTTGCTGCATTAGCTGTAGGAACTTATTATTTAGCAATGCCTTCGGGCAAGTTCATTTATCTTAATAATTGTTATTATGTTCCGAATATTATTAAAAACATTATTTCAATTTCTGTATTGGATATGGAAGGATTTAACGTTGTTATAAAGAACAATAGTTGTTCTATTTATAAAGACGATGTTTTATATGGTATTGGAAATTTGCGAAATGGACTTTATACACTTGACTTACAAGAAAATATTTTTCAAATTGAACAAACTAAGAAAAGGAAAAGAGATGATATTAATTATACTTACATGTGGCACTGTAGACTCGGTCATATCAATGAAACAAGATTATCCAAGTTGCATAAAGATGGGCTCCTTGAGTTATCTGATTATGAATCATATCCAACTTGTGAATCTTATTTCATGGGTAAAATGACTAAATCTCCTTTTAGTGGAAAAGGAGAAAGAGTTACAGAGTTGTTGACATTGATTCACACAGACGTTTGTGGACCTATGACAACAAGTGCACGGGGTGGGTATTCTTATTTTATTACTTTCACTGATGATCACTCAAGATTTGGATATGTGTATTTAATGAAATACAAGTCAGAATCATTTGAAAAGTTCAAAGAGTTCAGAAGTGAAGTAGAGAAACAAACGGGCAAGAGTATAAAGATACTTCGATCAGATCGAGGTGGAGAATACTTCAGCGGTGAGTTTCTCTATTGTCTCAAAGAAAATGGTATAATCTCACAATGGACTCCTCCAGGTACACCACAGTTAAATGGAGTATCTGAAAGGAGAAATCGAACACTGTTGGACATGGTTCGATCCATGATGAGTTTTATCGACCTTCCAATTTCTTTCTGGGGATATGCCCTAGAAACGGCTGCATACCTACTTAACAAGGTACCTACCAAATCCGTCCCAAAGACTCCATATGAGATGTGGAAGGGGAGGAAACCAAATCTTAAGCATATTAAGACTTGGGGTTGCCCAGCTTATGTCAAAAAGTTTGAAAATGATAAGCTACAGACTAAATTCGATAAGTGTAGATTTGTAGGGATACCTTAAAGAAACTTTAGGGTATTATTTCTATCATCCAACTGATCAAAAGGTGTTTGTTGCGAAACATGCTGCCTTCTTGGAAAAGGAGTTTATCCATGAAGGGGTCAGTGGGAGTAAGATATATCTTGAAGAAGTTCAAGAACCACAAATTATCACGGATCAAAGTCAGGTACCTGACCAAGTAGAAGAACCTACTATACTACACCCTGTTAGTAAATCTGGAAGAGTACCGAAGATACCTGAGAGGTATGGATTCGTTATAGAGGATGACGATGAGGTACACATCATGAATGATGATGATCCATTGAATTACGAACAGGCTATGAGTAATAAAGACTCAGGGAAATGGCTTGAAGCCATAAAATCCGAAATGGACTCCATGTATGAAAACAAAGTATGGACTTTGGTTTCACCACCTGAAGGCATTAAGCCTATTGGGTGTAAATGGGTCTTTAAAAGAAAGACTGGAGCGGACGGCAAGGTGGAGACCTATAAGGCCCGACTGGTTGCAAAAGGTTTCAAACAAAGACAAGGAGTTGATTATGATGAAACCTTTTCACCAGTAGCTATGCTCAAGTCCATTCGGATTTTGCTTGCGATTGCAGCTTATAACGACTATGAGATTTGGCAGATGGACGTGAAAACGGCCTTCCTCAATGGGAAACTTGAGGAGGATGTGTATATGACACAGCCAGAGGGATTTGTTTCAAAGGTTGGAATAAATCAAGTCTGTAAGCTGCAACGATCCATTTATGGATTGAAGCAAGCTTCTCGTAGATAGAACATTCGTTTTGATGAGACAATCAAAGAGTTTGATTTTATCAAAAATGACGATGAACCATGTGTGTACAAGAAGGTTAGTGGGAGCGCTGTTTCATTCCATGTATTATATGTTGATGATATATTACTGATAGGGAATGAAATTTCGATGCTAAAATCGATCAAAATAAAGTTGTCTAAACATTCCTCCATGAGTGATTTGGGTAGAACATCCCACATTGGGGATATAAATCTGTATTAATAGATTTAAAAGGATGTTCGGCTTAACCCATGGAAACGTATATTCATTAGATGCTAAAGGCGTTTAGCATGGCAACTCCAAAAGGTGCCTCATGATGATGAGCCATGGAGTGTATCTCTCTAAAATTGTCCTCAATAAAAGAGAGATCGCATAAGTAACTATTATGTATGCAATGAAATATACAAGACTTGATGTTGATCAGTCATATTCTGGAGAAGATCTCTGTGAGACAGTGATAAACATCTCAAAGTACTTAACTGACACTAAGGATGTCATCATGACACATGATGGGTCTGAATTAAACTAGAAGACTAAACAGACTCAAGTTTTCAGACTGACCAAGACGACAGCAAAATCCACTTTATGGTAAGTCGTTACCTTAAAAGGTGGTGCAGTAAATTGGAAAGGTTTCAAACAGCAAAAGTTGCTGGGTTAGTGACAAAGACAAAGTATATAACTGTAAGTGAAGCTGCAAGTTGATGTTTCGGATGAAAAGTTCATTACAGAACTAGGAATAGTTCCTAAGTCTCATCTTGAATCTAAACATGTGTTGCGGCACTTTGATTAAAAAAAAAATCATTGAAAGAGGAGAGTGTAGACTCTCAAGACAACATTGCAGATCCATTTACTAAAGCTTTAACACAACAACAGTTTGATCGTCACTTAGAGAAGATGGGTATGAGATACCATGGCGATTGTCTTTAGTGCAAGTGGGAGATTGATAGTAGTGTGCATACAAGCCAATCATGTATGATGATAAAGCACGTACTTTGTAAACAATCTTATTTATTTATTAATAAAATATTCATTTATTAAAGGCATTTAATTATCTACATGTTGCTGTTTTTATAATATGTAAATAACCCATAGTTTTAAGCAATGCTTTTAGAATCATGATGATGATCATGCTAATGAGATCTAAATTCTTAGAAAGTTTTAAAACTTAAATAGTTCCCAATCGTGGGATTACTAAAAAGGGGATTAGTAAATCCGGATAGATTGGTACATATGTTGCTTGCTCATTAGATGAGGATGATTGATCTCATAATCATTTGTGTGGAGACACTAAAGCAAGTATGTAGGTGCTTATTGGAGAATAAGTTCACTGAACGTGATTCGCTATGGAATACCTAATGGAGTTTTACTCGCATGTCAATAGGAATTCCTAATGTGATAGTAGTACAAGTGATCCTTGGACTTGAGATCATCATAGTATCTTGTATGTAACAAATTATACTTTGACTTATTCCTTAAGACCTTTTAAGGCATATATAGGGTATGCTTGGGTATAATGAGTTACATATGGAGATAATGAATGATCAATAAAGAATCTACCACCTCTAGTAAAAGAGGAGATATGTCCTATGTGATTCGTTAAATGACAACCCAGGAATCCTTGGCCAAGGTGAAATGAAATTAGAAAGGAGTTTCTAATTTGCATTATTTGGAGTTGTGCATTTTCTAATCGAAATATATATAATTAAATAAAATAAGACTTGACAGTAAATCCATGTCTTATATTTAATTGGGACATTGAATGGTGGAAGGATTGAATTGTACGGAACTATTAACTCACAGGTTCTTTTATGATTAATGTTGAAATCTATATTATCTGGAAAGTCGTTGATCGCTAGGGAGGCTTATCCCTATTGTAGAATAAATATTATTTATTTAAATAGATTATTAGTTTAATTTATTTATTTAAATAAGATTAAAATTGTTTTAATTGATTTATTCACAACCGGTTTAATATGGAGAACCTAAAGGGTCACACCATAAAAGGAAGAATAAATATTTAAGAAGGTAATGGCATAATCGTAATAATGCATTAAGTATAATTAATTTAATCTATGGTGATAGAATAAATTAAATAGCTTAATGTTTATTATTTAATATTTTGGAAATATTAAATATAAATTAATAAGAGGAGTCTTATTAATATTATTACAATTATTATTATTTTAATTTCTAAAGGAGTTTAGTAATTAATTTAATATTTAGTACTCTCATTTATTCCTAATAAGATTAGGAGACAAATTAATTAAATGAATTTAATTAATTATTCCCATGTGGTGGGAAGTCTAAATTAATTAAAGGAGTTTAATTAATTAAAAAAAATCCCATGTCTAATAGGATTAGAAGGGTTGACCAATGTCTATATAAGAGAAGTCTTATAATAGATATTAGATTGATGCAATTCCAATTGTTGGAGAGTACTCCTTTTCTATAGAGGATAGAAAACTAAGGTTAAGCCAAACACCCTCCTTCTTGATAATTCATCTTCCTTGGTGGATCACCTCTAGAGGCCAAACACTTGGGTGGCTAACGTTGATCAAAGGAAGGAATCTAACCCGGAAATTCAAGGAGATCACGAAGAACAAGGAGTTGAACTAGTACCTGTGGAAGCTTCGTTCTACAAGGGTATGATTCCATAACTTCTTATTTATCGTTTTAAATTAATAATTTGCATAAAGGATGATCCGGGTAATGGTTTTGTAGAAATTTATTAAACTCTGATATACCATGCTTCCGCTAATTTTTGCAAAACGAAAAACCCATTACTATCGCGTTCAAAACCATATGTACATCTAACACAAGGCTTCATTTAGGGAGACCTTCTTATTATTTCATTGGTGCTCTAAAATTGTTAAAGAAAGAGGAGATTAGGAGTCCTACAACTTCGTTCTAGTTTGATTAGCATCAAAATGAGCAATCACATGACTATCGCGTTAAAAACGACGCGTACATCTCACACAAGTCTTCATTTAAGGAGACCTTGTTATTGTTTCATTGGTTCTCTAAAATTGTGAAAGAAGGAGGTGATTTGGAGTTTTATTACTTCGTTCTAATTTGATTAGCATCAAAAAGAGCAATCCTATGACTATCGTGTTAAAAACGATGCGTACATCTCACACAAGTCTTGATATAGGGAGACCTTCTTATTGTTTCATTGGGTCTCTCAAATTGTCAAAGAAAGAGGTGATTATGAGTCCTATGAATTCGTTCTACTTTGATTAGCATCAAAAGGAGCAAACCTATCACTAGTGCCTTCAAAACGATCCGTACATCTCACACAAGTGTTCATTTAGGGAGACCTTCTTAATGTTTCATTGGTTCTCTCAAATTGTCAAAATATAGGTGATTATGTGTTCTATTACTTCGTTCTAGTTGAAATTTGCATCAAAATGAGCCATCATATCACTATCCCGTCCAAAACGATGCGTAGATCTCACACAAGTCTTTATTTAGGGAGACCTTAATATTGTTTCATTGGTTGTTTCAAATTTACAAAGGAAGAGGAGATTAAGAGTTGTATTACATCGATCTAGTTTGATTAGTGACAAAACGACAAACCCATTACTATCTCGTTCAAAACCATATGTACATCTCACACAAGGCTTCATTTAGGGAGACCTTCTTATTGTTTCGTTGGTGCTCTAAAATTGTCAAAGAAAGAGGAGATTAGGAGTCCAATAACTTCGTTCTAGATTGATTAGCATCAAAATGAGCAATCCCATGACTATCGCGTTAAAAACGACGCGTACATCTCACACAAGTCTTCATTTAAGGAGACCTTGTTATTGTTTCATTGGTTCTCTAAAATTGTGAAAGAAGGAGGTGATTTGGAGTTTTATTACTTCGTTCTAATTTGATTAGCATCAAAAGGAGCAATACTATGACTATCGCGTTAAAAACGATGCGTACATTTCCCACAAGTCTTGATTTAGAGAGAGCTTTAGTTGTTTCGTTGGGTCTCTCAAATTGTCAAAGAAAGAGGTGATTATGAGTCCTATGAATTCGTTCTAGTTTGCTTAGCATCAAAAGGAGCAATCCTGTCACTAGTGCCTTCAAAACGATCCGTACATCTCACACAAGTCTTCATTTAGGGAAACCTTCCTAATGTTTCATTAGTTCTCTCAAATTGTCAAAATATAGGTGATTATAAATTTTATTATTTCGTTCTAATTGAATATAGCATCAAAAGGAGTAATCACATCACTATCACGTACAAAACGATGCGTAGATCTCACACAAGTTTTCATTTAGGAAGACCGTCATATTGTTTCATTGGTTTTTTCAAATTTAAAAGAAAGAGGTGATTAAAAGTTGTATTACTTCGTGCTAGTTTGATTAGTGTCAAAAGGAGAAACCCATGACTATCAGGTTCAAAATCAAGCGTACATCTCACAAAAGTATTCATTCTGGGAGACCTTCTTATTGTTTCATTGGTGCACTAAAATTGTCAAAGAAAGAAAAGGTTAGGAGTCCTATAACTTCGTTCTAGTTTGATTAGCATCAAAAGGAGCAATCCCATGACTATCGCGTTAAAAAACGATGCGTACATCTTACACATATCTTCATTTTACGGAGAATTTCTTATTGTTTAATTGGTTCTCAAAAATTGTGAAAGAAGGAGGTGATTTGGAGTCTTATTACTTCGTTCTAATTTGATTAGCATCAACGCGAGCAATCCAATGACTATCGCGTTAAAAACAATGCGTACATCTAACACAAGTCTTGGTTTAGGGAGACCTTTTTATTGTTTCATTGGGTCTCTCAAATTATCAAAGAAAGAGGTGATTATAAGTCCTTGTTCTAGTTTGATTAGCATCAAAAATAGCAATCCTGTCACTAGTGAAACGATCCGTACATCTCACACAAGTCTTCATTTAGGGAGACCTTCTTAATGTTTCATTAGTTCTCTCAAATTGTCAAAATATTGGTGATTATAAGTTCTATTACTTCGTTCTAATTGAATATAGCATCAAAAGGAGCAATCACATCACAATCGCGTCCAAAACGATGCGTAGATCTCACACAAGTCTTCATTTAGGGAGACCGTCATATTGTTTCATTAATTTTTTCA
This sequence comes from Panax stipuleanatus, assembly GCA_020205555.1. Classification (NCBI taxonomy): domain Eukaryota; kingdom Viridiplantae; phylum Streptophyta; class Magnoliopsida; order Apiales; family Araliaceae; genus Panax; species Panax stipuleanatus. The sequence goes on from CM035119.1 coordinate 25,876,984, forward strand.
AATTTACAAAGAAAGAGGTGATTAAGACTACTTCGTTCTAGTTTGATTAGTGTCAAAAGGAGAAACCTATGACCATCGGGTTCAAAATCAAGCGTACATCTCACAAAAGTATTCATTTTGGGAGACCTTCTTATTGTTTCATTGGTGAACTAAAATTATCAAAGAAAGAAAAGATTAGGAGTCCTATAACTTCGTTCTAGTTTGATTAGCATCAAAAAGAGTAATCCCATGACTATCGCGTTAAAAATGATGCGTACATCTTACACATGTCTTCATTTAAGTAGACTTTCTTATTGTTTCATTTGTTCTCTAAAATTGTGAAAGAAGGTGGTCATTAGAAGTCTTATTACTTCGTTCTAATTTTATTAGAATCAAAAGGAGCAATCATATGACTATCGCATTAAAAACGATGCGTACATCTCACACAAGTCTTCATTTAGGCAGACCTTTTTATTGTTTCCTTGGGTCTCTCAAATTATCAAAGAAAGAGGTGATTATGAGTCCTATGAATTTGTTCTAGTTTGATTAGCATCAAAAGGAGCAATCATATCGCTAGTGCCTTCAAAACGATCCGTACATCTCACACAAGTCGTCATTTAGGAAGATTTTAATGTTTCATTAGTTCTCTCAAATTGTCAAAATATAGGTGATTATGAGTTCTATTACTTCGTTCTAGTTGAAATTAGCATCAAAAGGAGCAATCACATCACTATCGCGCCCAAAATGATGCGTAGATCTCACATAAGCCTTCATTTAGGGAGACCTTCATATTGTTTCATTGGTTGTTTCAAATTTATAAAGAAAGAGGTGATTAAGAGTTGTATTACATCGATATAGTTTGATTAGCGTCAAAATGACAAACCCATTTCTATCGCGTTCAAAATCATGTGTACATCTCACACAAGGCTTCATTTAGGGAGACCTTCTTATTGTTTCATTGGTGCTTTAAAATTGTCAAAGAAAGTGGTGATTAGGAGTCCTATAACCTTATTCTAGTTTGATTAGTATCAAAAAGGGCAATCCCATGACTATCGTGTTAAAAACAATGTGTACATGTAATACCCGAGAATTTCCATATATTATTAAATAAATATATTAATAGAAATGAGAATTTATTTGAATATAAATGATTTTGTGTTATGAGATGAATTAATTTAATTATATATAATTGAATAATTATAATAATTGAGAAATTGGTGGAGTTTGTGATAAACTCGTTGATTGCCTTGTGTGGCACAGTGACGTAATATAAGAATGATTATATTAATTTAAGCGAACAATTAATCTATATTAATTGTTAATCGAAGAATATTAATTAACTGTTATAAAATACTAATGAGGATTGATTAATAATATGTGATTATTATTATTGCAAGAAACATAATAATAATGAGTAACGTGTTTATAAATATAATAAGATTTATATCAAAGTGATGATTAATCATATAAGGGTTATTTAAATTGTTATGGAGGTTAACAATTATATTGATTGATGTAGGATATGTGTATATTATTAATTAATATTCAATTTATAAGATGAGAAATTATATGTGCAAGCATGCGAATTAAATGTGTAGCATATATTAGCTGACTATGTATTATGTGAAGTGTAATATGACACTATTATATGGTAAGGCTTATTAAACCATGTGAGCTACTTGATTAATAACTTGTGTGACAATAAATATGTGGGTATACATTGTATAATATATCATGAACATATTGTAAACAATTATTTTTAATAAAGGAGACAGTGTAATGTGTTAACATCTGATTAGATTATATCCGGTATTAACAAAATGTACATGGATTATACGTGTCAATTTACACTTACTACAGTATATGAATTATTGTGACATTTCAATTAAAGACCTAAGTGTCTTAATATGTGTGTGTATATAACCTAAGTATTAACACTAGTTTGTTTACAAATTGGAAATGCTGAGATTTTTATGCCTTGTCCCATATTAATAAGACACAAACCTTGTACACGTAAAACACTCATGAAGCTAGCCTACTCCTACCTTCTCAAACTCAGCATTCTAGCCATCATGATCATGAAGGGAGTGGGTGGAATAGTGGAGATCACCAACTAATTACCAACTCCCTCTTATCTAGCAAACATTCTTATAATCTGTTAGTTTGATTTTGGATGTAATTGCATTGCCTGGTTATGAAATTCTTCTATAAATATAACCCATCCTCTTCCTAATTCATTTGCTGAGAATTTTGACTAAGTAAGTTAAGAGTTATATATATATTTATCAGTGTTCTTGAGTAGCAGCAAGTTCAGAATCTAACAGAAGGTATAATACAGTTTCTTTGTTCTTCATTTTCGTTTTCTGTTTCCGAAGTTTCCTTCAAATTTTTGATTATGCCAAATTGGTTCATGATTGGTTTGTAGAACCCTTATATTGTTGTTATATGAACATACATACGTGATGGAACCACTATATAGCTTTCTTGACTTTCATTTCCATTGTTGCTCTGTAATTTCTGTAAAGTATCGAATTCGTGAAATTAGTTGGAGTTCATGAAATTGGGAATCGTTTGGGCGATTGACTGTTATATAAGCATATATATATATATATATGTGTGTGTGTGTGTTAGTAAGTTAAAGAAGTCTAATAGCATCTGGGTATGTCGAGATCTATAAAATGGGAGGTTTTGGGTCGGTTTCGCTGCAGTCTGAACTGCAGGAACTGTCCCCACGCCGCAGCGCCGCAGCCAGCGCCGCAGCCCGCGCCGCAGAGCCGAAGCCCGCGCCGCAGCCCCACCCACGCCGCAGCGCCACCCGCGCCGCAGCGCCAGAGTATGCTGCTGTTGCCGCGCCGCAGCGCCGGCCTCTGTGTTCAGTTTTCTGCATTCTGCAACAAAACTGTTATGTACTAATTGGTTGATTTTTGTTTAAACAAGCATGGAAGCATGATTAATACATATATATAAACCTAATGAGGCAATGTAAGCATGTTTTAGTATATTAGCATGCATGGTTAACCAAACGACATATAGTTTGAAAACAAACTTAAAGTTTCATAAACGAACGTTAACATTATAAAGCATGTTTACATACTGACCTTGCAAGCACGTTAGTACCACCTAGAGACACATGAAGTGCATGTTAGCTTATCTATATTGGTTCCGTAATAAAATATGAACATGTGAACCTAACTAGTGCTCATTCCTAACAAAATATAAGTTTGAAGGTGGATATGATCATGTAAATGCTATATAGTCATTTTGATGTTATGAGCATGTTTAGATAACTTTGAAATATATGAATGAAGCCTTAACTTGTGTTTATATAGTTCGTAAGGAAGCATGAACATGTTAGGCTCTATTAGTAAGATTCACTAATGGAAATACAAGCCTTGCACATGAGCATTAACACGATACGTGGAGATTTAAATTCTGATATTTATGGACACATGTGATAGTACTCTTAGACTCATTCATGTGTCATGCATATATATATACCATGATTGGTTGCCGTGATTAAAGTTTAGCATAAACAAAGCATGTTTTCAAGATAATAACAATGCTAGCTACATATATGCAATACGAGTACTCATGAGCATGACTAATACAAGTTATATGAATATCTTATGTGTTTAAAAACAACCATGTTAGACCATATGAGTTCGTGTCCTTGAATGGCTTTAAGTATTAACTTAAGAACCTATACCATGCACGATTGGATTTGGAAAAGTTATACAAGCATGTAAAGTATCCTTTAAATATGAATACATGCTACGTGATATTATATGATGTTACTTGAACCCGATTTTGACGGTTAACTTAAGGAGATGCCATAACTTGCTAAAATGAAATATATTTAGTATTGATTGTGGTCTTATGTGATATTAATAATATGCAAGCATGTTTGCTAATTGTTGAGATCTTATATAATATGAGAATGCGTTTAAACTCTAAAGAAGGAACGTTAAGGATAGAAATTATATTCTATATAACTGTGTAGCTAGGTAAAACTTACCTTATGTGTTGATCGTCTATTCAAAGAGAAAATGTGAAGTCAAATTATATGACTAATGAATATCATATATATACGTAACTGTATTACGATAGGAATTCGAAAGTGTTGATTGCTTTTCGTGGATAAACTACGCTAAAGGCAAGTTCTCTTACTTACACTCTTTTAAAGTGCAAGTATCCTAACCGACGCATTTACTTTATGCAAGGAAAGCTATGATTGTGAAAGTTTCCTAACTTATACTCTTTTACTATGCAAGTATCCTATCTTGTGTATTGCGAACAAGTTTTCTATTTAATCGGTTGAATTGAATTAGCATACTTGAACTCTTATTTCATTAAAGCTATTATTCATGTTGAACTTAGTATTGTTCTTGAATATTGTGAAAGTGTCTATGCCATTTGATTCGGCTGGACTTATGTTATTGAAAAGCAACCCAAACTAATTGATTGGTGCGGGATCTTGTATTTGACTGAGAAGAACAACCTTCTTTGAAGGGAATATATAATTGTCGGAGAACTGACATGTACACTTGAGTATGATTAATTGTTATGCATAACAAGGGTACTTTAGGCTGATCACCTGTTGTACCTGTTTTTGTTGGATTTTCAGTTTATTACTGTCAATTCTAGTAGAAGTTCATAGTCCGTAGTGACTACTCAGTATTCAATTATTTGAAATCTTGAATTGACTTATTATTGAATCATATTGATATTATCCTGTCCTTAGCGACTGTTATTGAGAACTGTTGATATTCTTGTTATTCTTGAACTATCAAATCTTTCTATACCCTTTCGAGAATTGAGAATCTTATTATTCACCCTTATTGTATATTACTTGCTGGGCAATTTGTGCTCATTCTTGCTTTCCCTAAAACATTTTAGTTAACGCAGAGCATGGCGAACCTTCGGGCATTGATAAGGGCAAGGGCAAGGCTACCAACTAGCTTATGTCTGTTATGTTTCAAATATATTAATATTGTGTGAAGATGATGTAGTAAGACTGGATTTGTTTATGTTTAAGCTTAAGTTAGATTATATAACAAGTCGTTAATTGATATTGCTATGTAATCTATTAAGTACTGTAGGTTGCGAGACTTGGGGGAATAATTATAATAAATCATTGTAAATTATTCTAGAATAGATTTTCCGTTGTGGTTGTGTGATATTTAGTTATCATTATTGCGATGTATTACCATGAGCACGTGATGAACCGAATTCAAGAGACAAGTGGCGGTCCTGGAATTTGGGGGCGTCACAGTACATCTCACACCTGTCTTCATTTAAGGAGACCTTCTTATTGTTTCATTGGTTCTCTAAAATTGTCAAAGAAAGAGGTGATTATGAGTACTATGAATTCGTTCTAGTTTGATTAGCATCAAAAGGAGCAATCCTGTCACTAGTGCCTTTAAAAAGATTCGTACATCTCACACAACTCTTCATTTAGGGAGACCTTCTTAATGTTTCATTAGTTCTCTCAAATTATCAAAATATAGATGATTATAAGTTCTATTACTTCGTTCTAGTTGAATATAGCATCAAAAGGAGCAATCACATCACTATCGCGTCCAAAACGATGCGTAGATCTCACACAAGTCTTCATTTAAGGAGACATTCATATTGTTTCATTGGTTTTTTTAGATTTACAAAGAAAGAGGTGATTAAGAGTTGTATTACTTCGTGCTAGTTTGATTAGCGTCAAAAGGAGAAACCCATGACTATCGGGTTCAAAATCAAGCGTACATCTCACAAAAGTATTTATTTTGGGAGACCTTCTTATTGTTTCATTGGTGCACTAAAATTGTCAAAGAAAGAAAAGATTAGGAGTTTTATAACTTCGTTCTAGTTTGATTAGCATCAAAAGGAGCAATCCCATGACTATCGCGTTAAAAAACGATGCGTACATCTTACACATATCTTCATTTAAGGAGAATTTCTTATTGTTTCATTTGTTCTCTAAAATTGTGAAAGAAGGAGGTGCTTAGGAGTCTTATTACTTCGTTCTAATTTGATTAGCATCAAAAGGAGCAATCCTATGACTATCGCGTTAAAAACGATGCGTACATCTCACATATGTCTTGATTTAGGGAGACCTTCTTATTGTTTCATTGGGTCTCTCAAATTGTCAAAGAAAGAGGTGATTATGAGTCCTATGAATTCGTTCTAGTTTGATTAGCATCAAACGGAGCAATCCTATCACTAGTGCCTTCAAAACGATTCGTACATCTCACACAAGTCTTCGTATAGGGAGACCTTCTTAATGTTTCACTAGTTCTCTCAAATTATCAAAATATAGGTGATTATGAGTTCTATTACTTCGTTCTAGTTGAAATTAGCAACAAAAGGAGCAATCACATCACTATCGCGCCCAAAATGATGCGTAGATCTCACACAAGTCTTTATTTTGGGAGACCTTAATATTGTTTCATTGGTTGTTTCAAATTTACAAAGAAAGAGGTGATTAAGAGTTGTATTACATCGATCTAGTTTTATTAGCGTCAAAATGACAAACCCATTTCTATCGCTTTCAAAATCATGTGTACATCTCACACAAGGCTTCATTTAGGGAGACCTTCTTATTGTTTCATTGGTGCTCTAAAATTGTCAAAGAAAGTGGTGATTAGGAGTCCTATAACTTTATTCTAGTTTGATTAGTATCAAAAATGGCAATCCCATGACTATCGTGTTAAAAACAATGTGTACATCTCACACATGTCTTCATTTAAGGAGACCTTCTTATTGTTTCATTGGTTCTCTAAAATTGTCAAAGAAAGAGGTGATTATGAGTCCTATGAATTCGTTCTAGTTTGATTAGCATCAAAAGGAGCAATCTTGTCACTAGTGCCTTTAAAAAGATCCGTACATCTCACACAACTCTTCATTTAGGGAGACCTTCTTAATGTTTCATTAGTTCTCTCAAATTGTCAAAATATAGATGATTATAAGTTCTATTACTTCGTTCTAGTTGAATATAGCATCAAATGGAGCAATCACATCACTATTGCGTCCAAAACGATGCGTAGATCTCACACAAGTCTTCATTTAAGGAGACCTTCATATTGTTTCATTGGTTTTTTTAGATTTACAAAGAAAGAGGTGATTAAGAGTTGTATTACTTCGTGCTAGTTTGATTAGCGTCAAAAGGAGAAACCCATGATTATCGGGTTCAAAATCAAGCGTACATCTCACAAAAGTATTCATTTTGGGAGACCTTCTTATTGTTTCATTGGTGCACTAAAATTGCCAAATAAAGAAAAGATTAGGAGTCCTATAACTTCGTTCTAGTTTGATTAGCATCAAAAGGAGCAATCCCATGACTATCGCGTTAAAAAACGATGCGTACATCTTACACATATCTTCATTTAAGGAGAATTTCTTATTGTTTTATTTGTTCTCTAAAATTGTGAAAGAAGGAGGTGATTAGGAGTCTTATTATTTCGTTCTAATTTGATTAGCTTCAAAAGGAGCAATCCTATGACTATCGCGTTAAAAACGATGCGTACATCTCACATAAGTCTTGATTTAGGGAGACCTTCTTATTGTTTCATTGGGTCTCTCAAATTGTCAAAGAAAGAGGTGATTATGAGTCCTATGAATTCGTTCTAGTTTGATTAGCATCAAAAGGAGCAATCCTAACACTAGTGCCTTCAAAACGATTCGTACATCTCACACAAGTCTTCATATAGGGAGACCTTCTTAATGTTTCATTAGTTCTCTCAAATTGTCAAAATATAGGTGATTATGAGTTCTATTACTTCGTTCTAGTAGAAATTAGTATCAAAATGAGAAATCACATCACTATCGCATCCAAAACGATGCGTAGATCTCACACAAGTCTTTATTTAGGGAGACATTAATATTGTTCATTGGTTGTTTCAAATTTACAAAGAAAGAGGTTATTAAGAGTTGTATTACATCGATCTAGTTTGATTAGCGTCAAAACGACAAAGCCGTTACTATCGCGTTCAAAACCATATGTACATCTCACACAAGGCTTAATTTAGGGAGACCTTCTGATTGTTTCGTTGGTGCTCTAAAATTGTCAAAGAAAGAGGAGATTAGGAGTCCTATAACTTCGTTCTAGTTTGATTAGTATCAAAAGGAGCAATCCCATGACTATCGTGTTAAAAACGATGCGTACATCTCACAAATGTCTTCATTTAAGGAGACCTTCTTATTATTTCATTGGTTCTCTAAAATTGTCAAAGAAACACATGATTATATGTCCTATTAATTCGTTCTAGTTTGATTAGCATCAAAAGGAGCAATCATGTTCAAAAAAAACCGTACATCTGACACAAGTCTTGATTTAGGGAGACCTTCTTAATATTTTATTAGTTCTCTCAAATTGTCAAAATATAGGTGATTATAAGTTCTATTACTTCGTTCTAGTTGAATATAGCAACAAAAGGAGCAATCACATCACTATCGCGTCCAAAACGATGCGTAGATCTCACACAAGTCTTCATTTAGGGGGAGACCTTCATATTGTTTCATTGGTTTTGTCAAATTTACAAGGAAAGAGGTGATTAAGAGTTGTATTACTTCGTTCTAGTTTGATTAGCGTCAAAAGGAGAAACCCATGACTATCGGATTCAAAATCAAGTGTACATCTCGCAAAAGTATTCATTTTGGGAGACCTTCTTATTGTTTCATTGGTGCACAAAAATTGTCAAAGAAAGAAAATATTAGGAGTCCTACAACTTTGTTCTAGTTTGATTAGTATCAAAAGGAGCAATTCCATGACTATCGCGTTAAAAACGATGCGTACATCTTACACATGTCTTCATTTAAGGAGAATTTTTTATTGTTTCATTTGTTCTCTAAAATTGTGAAAGAAAGAGGTGATTAGGAGTCTTATTATTTCGTTCTAATTTGATTAGCATCAAAAGGAGCAATCCTATGACTATCGCGTTAAAAACGGTGCGTACATCTCACACAAGTTTTGATTTAGGGAGACCTTCTTATTGTTTCATTGGGTCTCTCAAATTATCAAAGAAAGAGGTTATTATGAGTCCTATGAATTCGTTCTAGTTTGATTAGCAACAAAAGGAGCATTCCTATCACTAGTGCCTTCAAAACGATCCGTACATCTCACACAAGTCTTCATTTAGGGAGACCTTCTTAATGTTTCATTAGTTCTCTCAAATTGTCAAAATATAGGTGATTATGAGTTCTATTACTTCGTTCTAGTTGAAATTAGCATCAAAATGAGCAATCACATCACTATCGCTTCCAAAACGATGCGTAGATCTCACACAAGTCTTCATTTAGGGAGACCTTAATATTGTTTCATTGGTTGTTTCAAATTTACAAAGAAAGTGGTGATAAAGAGTAGTATTACTTCGTTCTATTTTGATTAGCGTCAAAGTGACAAACCTATTACTATCGCGTTCAAAACCATGTGTACATCTCACACAAGGATTCATTTAGGGATACCTTCTAATTGTTTCATTTGTGCTCTAAAATTGTCAAAGAAAGAGGTTATTAGGAGTTCTATAACTTTGTTCTAGTTTGATTAGCATCAAAATGAGCAATCTCATGACTATCGCGTTAAAAACGACGCGTACATCTCACACAAGTCTTCATTTAAGGAGACCTTGTTATTGTTTCATTGGTTCTCTAAAATTGTGAAAGAAGGAGGTGATTTGGAGTTTTATTACTTCGTTCTAATTTTATTAGCATCAAAACGAGAAATCCTATGACTTTCGCATTAAAAACGATGCGTACATCTCACACAAGTCTTGATTTAGGGAGACCTTCTTAATGTTTCATTAGTTCTCTCAAATTATCAAAATATAGGTGATTATGAGTCCTATTACTTCGTTCTAGTTGAAATTAGCATCAAAAGGAGCAATCACATCACTATTACGTCCAAAACGATGCGTAGATCTCACAAAAGTCTTCATTTAGGAAGATTTTAATATTGTTTCATTGGTTGTTTCAAATTTACAAAGAAAGAGGCGATTAAGAGTTGTACTATATCGATCTAGTTTGATTAGCGTCAAAATGAGAAACCCATGACTATCGCGTTCAAAACCATGCGTACATCTCACACAAGTATTCATTTAGGAAGACCTTCTTATTGTTTCATTGGTGCACTAAAATTGTCAAAGAAAGAAGTGATTAGGAGTCCTATAGCTTTGTTCTAGTTTGATTTGCTTCAAAAGGAGCAATCCCATGACTATCGCATTAAAAACGATGCGTACATCTCACACATGTCTTCATTTAAGGAGACCTTCTTATTGTTTCATTGGTTCTCTAAAATTATGAAAGAATAAGGTGATTAGGAGTCTTATTACTTCGTTCTAATTTGATTAGCATCAAAAGGAGCAATCCTATGACTATCGCATTAAAAACGATGCGTACATCGCACACAAGTCTTAATTTAGGGAGACCTTTTTATTGTTTCATTGGGTCTCTCAAATGGTCAAAGAAAGAGGTGATTATGAGTCCTATGAATTCGTTCTAGTTTGATTAGCATCAAAAGGAGCAATCATATCACTAGTGCCTTCAAAACGATCCGTACATCTCACACAAGTCTTCATTTAGGGAGATCTTCTTAATGCTTCATTAGTTCTCTCAAATTGTCAAAATATAGGTGATTATGAGTTCTATTACTTTGTTCTAGTTGAAATTAGCATCAAAAGGAGCAATCAAATCACTATCGCGTCCAAAACGATGCGTAGATCTCACACAAATCTTTATTTAGGGAGACCTTAATATTGTTTCATTGGTTGTTTCAAATTTACAAAGAAAGAGGTAATTAAGAGTTGTATTACATCCATCTTGTTTGATTAGCGTTAAAATGACAAACCCATTACTATCGCGTTCAAAACCATGTGTACATCTCACACAAGGCTTTATTTAGGGAGACCTTCTTATTGTTTCATTGGTGCTCTGAAATTGTCAAAGAAAGAGGTGATTAGGAGTCCTATAACTTTGTTCTAGTTTGATTAGCTTCAAAAGGAGCAATCCCATAACTATTGCTTTAAAAACGATGCGTACATGTCACACATGTCTTCATTTAAGGAGACCTTCTTATTGTTTCATTAGTTCTCTAAAATTGTGAAAGAAGGAGTTGACTAGGAGTTTTATTACTTCGTTCAAATTTGATTAGCATCAAAAGGAGCAATCCCATGACTATCACGTCAAAAACGATGCGTACATCTCACACAAATCTTGATTTATTGAGACCTTCTTATTGTTTCATTGGGTCTCTCAAATTGTCAAAGAAAGAGGTGATTATGGGTCCTATGAATTCGTTCTAGTTTGATTAGCATCAAAAGGACCAATCCTGTCACTAGTGAAACGAGCCGTACATCTCACACAAGTCTTCATTTAAGGAGACCTTCTTAATGTTTCATTAGTTCTCTCAAATTATCAAAATATAGGTGATTATAAGATCTATTACTTCGTTCTAATTGAATATAGCATCAAAAGGAGCAATCACATCACTATTGCGTCCAAAACAATGCGTAGATCTCACACAAGTCTTCATTTAGGGAGACCGTCATATTGTTTCATTATTTTTTTCAGATTTACAAAGACAGAGGTGATTAAGAGTTGTATTACTTCGTTCTAGTTTGATTAGCGTCAAAAGGAGAAACCCATGACTATCGGGTTCAAAATCAAGCGTACATCTCATAAAAGTATACATTTTGGGAGACCTTCTTATTGTTTTTTTGGTCGACTAAAGTTGTCAAAGAAAGAAGTGATTAGGAGTCCTATAACATCGTTCTAGTTTGATTAGCATCAGAAGGAGCAATCCCATGATTATCGCGTTAAAAACGATGCGGACATCTTACACATGTCTTCATTTAAGAAGACCTTATTATTGTTTCATTTGTTCTCCAAAATTGTGAAAGAATTAGGAGTCTTATTACTTCGTTCTAATTTGATTAGCATCAAAAGGAGCAATCCCATGACTATCACATTAAAAACGATGCGTACATCTCACACAAGTCTTGGGAGACTTTCTTATTGTTTCACTGGGTCTCTCAAATTGTCAAAGAAAGAGGTGATTATGAGTCCTATGACTTCGTTCTAGTTTGATTAGCATCAAAAGGAGCAATCCTGTCAAGAGTGCCTTCAAAACGATCCGTACATCTCACACAAGTCTTCATTTAGGGAGACCTTCTTAATATTTCATTAGTTCTCTCAAATTGTCAAAATATAGGTGATTATGAGTTCTATTACTTCGTTCTAGTTGAAATTAGCATCAAATGGAGCAATCACATCACTATCGCGTCCAAAACGATGCGTAGATCTCGCACAAGCCTTCATTTAGGGAGACCTTCATATTGTTTCATTGGTTTTTTCAAATTTACAAAGAAAGAGGTGATTAAGAGTTGTATTACTTAATTCTAGTTTGATTAGCGTCAAAAGGAGAAACCAATGACTATCGAGTTCAAATCAAGCATTCATGTCACGAAAGTATTCATTTTGGGAGACCTTCTTATTATTTCATTGGTCCACTAAAATTGTCAAAGAAAGAAGTGATTAGGAGTCTTATAACTTCGTTCTAGTTTGATTAGCATCAAAAGGAGCAATCCCATTACTATCGCGTTAAAAACGATGCGTACATCTCACACATGTTTTCATTTAAGGAGACCTTATTATTGTTTCATTGGTTCCTTAAAATTGTCAAAGAAAGAGATGATTATGAGTCCTATGAATTCGTTCAAGTTTGATTAGCATCAAAAGAAGCAATCCTGTTACTAGTGCCTTCAAAAAGATCCGTACATCTCACACAAGTCATCATTTAGGGAGACCTTCTTAATGTTTCATTGGGTTTCTCAAATGGTCAAAGAAAGAGGTGATTATGTGTCCTATGAATTCTTTCTAGTTTGATTAGCATCAAAAGGAGCAATCATATCACTAGTGCCTTCAAAACGATCCGTACATCTCACACAAGTCTTCATTTAGGGAGATCTTCTTAATGTTTCATTAATTCTCTCAAATTGTCAAAATATAGGTGATTATGAGTTCTATTACTTTGTTCTAGTTGAAATTAGCATCAAAAGGAGCAATCAAATCACTATCGCGTCCAAAACGATGCGTTGATCTCACACAAGTCTTTATTTAGGGAGACCTTAATATTGTTTCATTGGTTGTTTCAAATTTACAAAGAAAGAGGTAATTAAGAGTTGTATTACATCGATCTTGTTTGATTAGCGTCAAAATGACAAACCCATTACTATCGCGTTCAAAACCATGTGTACATCTGGCACAAGGCTTTATTTAGGGAGACCTTCTAATTGTTTCACTGGTGCTATAAAATTGTCAAAGAAAGAGGTGATTAGGAGTCCTATAACTTTGTTCTAGTTTGATTAGCTTCAAAAGGAGCAATCCCATAACTATTGCTTTAAAAACGATGCGTACATCTCACACATGTCTTCATTTAAGGAGACATTCTTATTGTTTCATTAGTTCTCTAAAATTGTGAAAGAAGGAGTTGATTAGGAGTTTTATTACTTCGTTCAAATTTGATTAGCATCAAAAGGAGCAATGCCTTGACTATCACGTTAAAAATGATGCGTACATCTCACACAAGTCTTGATTTAGGGAGACCTTCTTATTGTTTCATTGGGTCTCTCAAATTGTCAAAGAAAGAGGTGATTATGAGTGTAAAAACCCGAATTTTCAATAAAATTATTAAAATGAGAATTTAATAAATAAAATTCTTAAGGCATGTATTGGGTTCAAATATATATATATGTGTGTGTTATTAGGTAGGAAATATTGTGTTACATAGGGTAATATGAACTATGTAATATGTGATTTTTGTGATTTATAAATATATTCTTATTATATATTTATTATAAATTGTAGAGATGAATTAACAAGAAGATGGATAAGATTTATCTATAGGTATTAAATAATTTATCTAATTATTTATCATGATAAGATTGGTGACATTAAATATCTTTGATAATCACCATTTTCTGGAGTATATGTACGTTGTTGAAGAGAGAGAGAATATGACAAATATATCTTTAGATAAACATTGGTTAGTGAATTATTAGTTGATTTAATATACCGCGAGAAGTGAAGATTAACGAAATATACATGTGTTATATATATATCTTGAATTATGTGGAAAGAATTAGATATATATACATATATATGAGAACCTTATAGGGGAATAGAGTTTGAACTTATAGTTTAAACTTTGAATCATTGAAGGAGGTAATAAAAGATGTTGGTTAACCGATGTAGCAAGATAGCACATTAAAAAGCATGTTCAAGTATTTAAGAATTGAGATTATAGTTCTGCTATAGCAGAACTTGTCTGCCTATGAACTTGTGGTGGCGCAGCTGCGCCACCTCCAAGCCTTATACCAGCGCAGCTGCGCCGGTCTGTAGGATCAGTTTGTGGAATTTAAATTCAAGAAATGAATTCTAAGGACTCATAGGGATAATAAAATCTTAAATGATGATTAAGTTGTCCATAAATGGATTTGAATAAGAGTTAATTAATTAACCCGAAATAAATATGGTTAATTAAGAGATATTATTGAATTTTATATTGTATAATTAGTAGAGTACATAATAATCATTGAAAAGAAAATAAATGATTAATATTAATTAATCGTTGTGATATTAAAATGTGATAATGGGTTGGAAGTACCCAACTAAATGATATTTAGCCCAATTAAAAGTTTAATGTGGACATTATCATTAAATAGTATTTCATGTTACTATGTGTAATATGGAAAATGTGGGTAGTAGTAATATATAATACCTATGGCTTAAGACTACATGAAGTGTGACATTTAATTGGGATTAATGATATACAAAAATCATATGGTAAAAGTAATTAAAACATAAGGTTGATTGAAATAAGTTTTGTTATCTCATCCTATGTGGTGAGATAATTAAATGTGTACTCTAAAGTATAGGAGTAAATAAAGATGTATTATTAAAATATTTATTTCTATATCAATGGGTGATTGATAGTAAAAAAAAAGAGATATTAAATTATTAGTGATCAATGGAATTAAGTCCACATATGTTTTAAAGATTAAATTATGTGGACTAATGTACATGGATTATATGATGTGAGTACATAAATAATCCCTAATTTTTCTAATATAGTAACTATTGTACATTAAAATTTTATTGTGGGAATTAAAGAAACCAAACCAAGCCTTAGATAACCAAATGCTGAGGATTTAGAACTGTGTCCCAAAATCAGTGACCATCACAATACATGAACAATAGTCTATAAGTTCATTGCGTAAACTCAACTTCCTAGCAGTGTTGCTGTGATGATGGCTATGAAATGGTGGTTGGCCAACTCCCTTATACACATTGTTTTCTCCTAATTTCCATTGAATCAAACTATAGTGCAAGAGCTTTAACTGGGCAACCATCTCCCTTTATATAGTACCCCCATTCTCTCATTTTCTGTTGCGTGAAAATTTTCTAGTAAGTTGTATTAGAGTGTTGAGTTGCTAAGCAAATTGAAGAAGTGTAATTAGTGTGTGAGGAGTTCAATTCAAGCAATCAAGAGGTAATAACATTAACTTACATGATTTTGATTCCTAAGTTTTGTAATTCCTTAGTAATAACAAGAAATAGCTGTTTTTGAGTCACAAAATTTATGGCTAAGGATTGTTATAATCCATGAATTGTTGTTAGATACTGTTAATACAGTTAAATGCGAAAACAACGGAAGTTAAACGGACCACTTTGGTTTAGAAACGAATTCGTAGTGAATGATTTTGCTAAACTTTTCAAAACATGAAGAGTGAGTATGAATATGAGTTTTGGATTAATATTTGGGTTAGTTAATGTTTATGTTAATTGTTGGGTATTTGGTATGTTGTAGTTTTATGAGTTATAAACTCATGGAATCGAAAACGGACTAATTTGGATGAGTATAACTCATGTTATGAAAATCGGAAGGTGTAGGGTTCTGTAAAATTGTGAAGAACAGAACCTGAGGGGCTGTTCTGCCTCCCAGGGTGCAGCTGCGCTGACCCCAAGGCCAATTGGGGCGCAGCTGCGCCGGACATCAGTGTCGGGTAGGACTACTTTGACCTGCTGTAGTAAATTAGGCATAACGTTTTCATACGAACTCCGATTGAGGTGATTCAAGATGATCCGGAACGAGGACGAATAGACCTACAACTTTTGTTCTTTAAATTTTTTAATTTGAGGTCGTTAGGAAGGGTCAAAATAGTCATTTTTGTGACTGTTACGTAATCGAATGCAATCGAAGGGCGTCGGACGAGCATATACGCAAGTATAGTGCTCCCGAGGATGGAATATGTTATTCTAAGTGATAAAACATAAATATGCATGATAATAGACATGACATATAAGATTACCTTACTCATAATGGAATGCTTTAGCATGACTTAGTATGTGTTTTGAAAAGAAACTTGGAGTTTTGAAAACGAATATTGACGAACCTTGAGTCTTTGAAGTTATGATATTTTAACACATACATATTGTTGAGTTATGAGTATACCTAAGCATGAGAAGTGATTTAAAGTTGCTTTACTTATTATCAACTTACAATAGCTTTGTTGAAAATGATTTCTAAAGAAAACTTGAAACTTTGAGAACGAACTTAAAGTAACTTGTGTACTTAAAGTTCTATACGTGATAACATACATACATGGCTTAGTTAGCTATGAAATGAGATTTAAAGTTGCACCTAGTTGCTTTAACTTGGCCTAGAATGATGTTTAAAAGTGAACTTGAACGCCTTGCGAAACTAAGTTTTTATAAACATGGCTTACATGTGTGCTCATCTAGCTAGACACCATATAAGTTGTGTGAGTATGAATTGTAATGAGTTCTCAAATGATGAACTATACTAATGAGTTGAATAAATGCGAGCATACGCGTTATAGGCGTTTAACGTCTTTACGTGATGAAATGGTTAAGGTAGTTCATTCCTTGTACATGAACCTACTTAGCCTTGTTGGAAAATTTCAAGTAAGTCTTTAAAATGTGTGACAACAACTTAAAGTAAACACAAGAGACACCCAACTTGGGCTAAGACCTCTTAACATGTGGATAAGTTATGTGTTAACAATCATGCATGCTAAGAACCCAGATGAAACCAGAAAATAAATAATCAACTTTGGTTTGACCAGGGGACGGCGCAGCTGCGCCCATCCCAGGCCAAATTGCAGCGCAGCTGCGCCATAGGGCAGTGATGCCTGATTATTTTAACTTTGATCTAGACCTTAAAGCATATGTGTAAGGAATGTCTAAAGCTATAACACTTGACGTAGATGATGTTTTAAGCATAAGACCATGTAATGGTTATATAAAACACAGAGTTGTTAAATTTTGTTAAGGTTTGCAAAATGCGAGAACTATGTGAAACATTCATATATAAGTGCAACGAACACATAGTGAGTCAAGTGTGTGATAGATGTATATGAACGTTGATGTAAAGTACGGGTGGTTAAGCTATACCTATACCTACCTAGCTATTCTAAAAGTATGATGAGAAAGTGAAATGTAGGTTTTACAAACCTAGTTAGGAAACAATGTAACATTACTATTATATTAAGAATGTATGAAACGTATGACTAATGGATATGAATCCATGATTATATAACTGTGTAGGAAAACTCGAGGCGCAGATAACTATAAGCAGTTTAAGTCGTAGTTGATAAACTACGAATCAGGCAAGTCTTTCAGTTCCTATTTGATATATAAATTCAATAACTGTTAGTTGAATTATATTATGCTGTGATAATGTGAACTTATATATGAACTGTATATGAGATATAAATGAGATTGAAAGTTGATCTTTGATGATATACTTGTTATGTGAAAAGTAACATGCGTAGTAAATATAAATTGTTTATAAATGCATGAACTGAGTATAATGTTGTATGCTATGTGATGCATGAAAACTGTTAGAATTGCTGAGCTGTCGAGCTCACTCTTGCAAATAACCACTTTTGCAGGTTAAGGACTTACGATAAAGACTTCGTGCTTCTTGATTGATAAAGATAGATAGTATCACAACGAAGAATACTGATTAGATTATTACTCGAACCATGTCTAGGTTCTAGTAGTTGTACTTGATATTTGTTTACGAGGTTTAATGCTTGTCATACTATAAAGATGTATTAGATAATACATAGAGGATATCGAGTTGAGTTGTAGATGTTTATACGATAACTCAGATAAGAAGGAATCATATTATATAGTTGACTCAAGATTTGTAATCGGTATCAAAGTTATGGAATCAATAAAAAGATTTTTATTCAAAGGATATTGAAAAGTTTAAATTATTCCGCATTTTAGTAACATCGAATATGATGTAAAGACGAGATCTTGGATATGAATAGAATGTATATTCTAAATTGTAATAAAGCAAGATGTATTCTTTTAGTAATGATAAAAGATATAATAATTTGGCGATAATAGTATCGTGACTGCACCGAATCCGAGGTTTCGAAGGAACGAGGATTTGGGGGCGTCACAGGTTGGTATCAAAGCTGTAGGTTATAAACCTTAGGTAAGTGTACCTTAGACTATAACCTGAGAGAGGGAAAGATAAGATTAAAATATATACGTGAAGATTCAAAGAAGAATCTCGAAGTATCTAGAGAATGAGAATCAGGAGTTTCCTAACTCCGGTAATAAAATGTTAAGATGATGTCTGTAATACCCGAGAATTTCCATATATTATTAAATAAATATATTAATGGAAATGAGAATTTATTTGAATATAAATGATTTTGTGTTATGAGATGAATTAATTCAATTATATATAATTGAATAATTATAATAATTGAGAAATTGGTGGAGTTTGTGATAAACTCGTTGATTGCCTTGTGTGGCACAGTGGCGTAATATAAGAATGATTATATTAATTTAAGCGAACAATTAATCTATATTAATTGTTAATCGAAGAATATTAATTAACTGTTATAAAATACTAATGAGGATCGATTAACAATATGTGATTATTATTATTGCAAGAAACTTAATAATAATGAGCAACGTGTTTATAAATACAATAAGATTTATATCAAAGTGATAATTAATCATATAAGGGTTAATTAAATTGTTATGGAGGTTAACAATTATATTGATGGATGTAGGATATGTGTATATTATTAATTAATATTCAAATTATAAGATGAGAAATTATATGTGCAAGCATGCGAATTAAATGTATAGTAACTATATGTTATGATATGTGTAAGTGACAAATGATGTGTGGATATACATTAAAATAATGTATCATGGATCTATTATAAATAATTGTTGAGTAATACAATTTAATAATATATGATATAATGTAATGTGGTAGTATCCGATGGTATTATATCAGTAAGATAAACGTACCTGGATTATATGTGTGTAAATTACACTTATTACATTATGTGAAGTACATTGTGATTTAAATTATAACCTAAGAGTACATATATATATAACATATGTATATGGTGTGTATATACAAGTGTAGTATTTGCAAATGCTGAGGAGTTAAATCAATTGTCTCATTTTAAGTGTCCCATTTGCTCTTCACGTGCTTGACATACAGCTAAGGCCTATTCCTTCTTCTTCTCCCCAAACTCAGCAACTAGCATTTCATAGCTCATGATTGTGGAGGGAGTGGGATTCATGATGAATCCAACCACTAATTACCTACCCTTTGATAACCTTCATGCATTCCTATAATCCGTTAGTTTGATATGGGATACAATTGCTTTGTCTGTATAATGGGAGTTCTATAAATATAGCCTCATCTCCTTCACATTTCTTTTGCTGAGCATTTTGGCTAAGTGAGACTAGAGAGCATATATATATATATATCAGTGTTATTGAGATAGCAGCAAGCTTAAATCATTTACAGAGGTATAAATCCTCTTCGTATCTTCATTGTCATTTTCTGTCAAAATTTCTATTCGTGAATTCTTGATTTCAGTTGGAAGTTATGGTTTTGTGAATTGAGAATAATAATTAGTTGTTTAAAGGACTTATATATGTGATTAGAATTACTATATATGCTTCATTGCTCTTCAATTTCATTTTTGGTGTTTCCATTTCTGAGATTTCTGTAAAAACATCAAATATCGTGAAATTGGTTGGTGTTCATGAAATTGGGAATTGATAATTGCTATTGACTATTATATAAGCATATATGTACGTGTTAGTAAGTTAAACAAGTCTAATAGCATTTGGGTATGTTGAAATCGATGAAATGGGAGGTTTTTGGTCGGATTTCGCTGCAGTCTGAACTGCAGAAACTGCCTCGACGCCGCAGCGCCGCAGCCCGCGCCGCAGCCCGCGCCGCAGCGCCGCACGCAGCGCCACTCGCGCCGCAGCGCCAGTAGTGAGCTGCTGTGCCGCGCCGCAGCGCCAGCCTCTGTGTTCAGTTTTTCTGCATTCTGCAACAAAACTGTTATGAACTAATTGTTTGATTTTTGTTTAAACAAGCATGAAAGCATGATTAATACATACATATAAACCTAATGAGGCAATGTGAGCATGTTTTAGTATATTAGCATGCATGGTTAACCAAACGACATATAGTTTGAAAACGAACTTAAAGTTTCATGAACGACGTTAACATATATGAAGCATGTTAATATTCTGACTTTCGAGACATGTTAGTATGACCTAGAAACACATGAAATGCATACTAACTTATGTATATAGGTTCCGTGATATAATATGGACATGTGAACCCAACTAGTGCACCTTTCTAACAAAAATACAAGTTTTGAAGGTTGATATTGACATGTAAAAACCATGTATACATTCTGACTTTTCGAGCATGTTTATAGGGCCTTGAAATACATGAAAAGCATGTTAACTTGTGTATATGGGTTTCATAAGGAAGCATGAACATGATAGACCTTATTAATGAACTATACTAACAAAGTATAAGCTTTGAACGTGAACGTTGGTATGTTATGACAAGAATTAGAATTTGACATTTATGAACACATGTGATAGTACTCTTAGACTCATTCATGTGTCATGCATGTATATATACCATGATTAGTTGCCATGATTAAAGTTTAGCATGAACAAAGCATGTTTTCAAGATAATAACAATGCTAGCTACATATATGCAATACGAGTACTCATGAGCATGACTAATACAAGTTATATGAATATCTTATGTGTTTAAAAGCGACCATGTTAGACCATATGAGTTCGTGTCCTTGAATGGCTTTAAGTATTAACTTAAGAACCTATACCATGTACGATTGGATTTGGAAAAGTTATACAAGCATGTAAAGTATCCTTTAAATATGAATACATGCTACGTGATATTATATGATGTTACTTGAACCCGATTTTGACGGTTAACTTAAGGAGATGCCGTAACTTGCTAAAATGAAATATATTTAGTATTGATTGTGGTCTTATGAGATATTAATAATATGCAAGCATGTTTGCTAATTGTTGAGATCTTATATAATATGAGAATGCGTTTAAACTCTAAAGAAGGAACGTTAAGGATAGAAATTATATTCTATATAACTGTGTAGCTAGGTAAAACTTAGCTTATGTGTTGATCGTATATTCAAAGAGAAAATGTGAAGTTAAATTATATGACTAATGAATATCATATATATACGTAACTGTATTACGATAGGAATTCGAAAGTGTTGATTTCTTTTCGTGGATAAACTACGCTAAAGGCAAGTTCTCTTACTTACACTCTTTTAAAGTGCAAGTATCCTAACCGACGCATTTACTTTATGCAAGGAAATCTATGATTGTGAAAGTTTCCTAACTTATACTCTTTTACTATGCAAGTATCCTATCTTGTGTATTGCGAACTAGTTTCCTATTTAATCGGTTGAATCGAATTAGCATACTTGAACTCTTATTTCATTAAAGCTATTATTCATGTTGAACTTAGTATTGTTCTTGAATATTGTGAAAGTGTCTATGCCATTTGATTCGGCTAGACTTATATTATTGAAAAGCGACCCAAACTAATTGATTGGTGCGGGATCTTGTATTTGACTGAGAAGAACAACCTTCTTTGAAGGGAATATATAATTGTCGGAGAACCGACGTGCACACTTGAGTATGGTTGATTGTTATGCATAACAAGGGTACTTTAGGCTGATCACCTGTTGTACCTGTTTTTGTTGGATTTTCAGTTTATTACTGTCAATTCTAGTAGAAGTTCATAGTCCGTAGTGACTACTCAGTATTCAATTATTTGAAATCTTGAATTGACTTATTATTGAATCATATTGATATTATCCTGTCCTTAGCGACTGATATTGAGAACTATTGATATTCTTGTTATTCTTGAACTATCAAATCTTGTTATACCCTTTCGAGAATTGAGAATCTTATTACTCACCCTTATTGTATATTACTTGCTGGGCAATTTGTGCTCATTCTTGCTTTCCCTAAAACATTTCAGTTAAGGCAGAGCATGGTGAACCTTCGGGCGTTGATAAGGGCAAGGGCAAAGCTACCAACTAGCTTATGTCTGTTATGTTTTAAATATATTCATATTGTATGAAGATGATGTAGTAAGACTGGATTTGATTATGTTTAAGCTTAAGTTAGATTATGTAATAAGTCGTTAACTGATATTATTAGGTAATCTATTAAGTACTGTAGGTTGCGAGACTTGGGGGAATAATTATAATAAATCATTGTAAATTATTCTAAAATAGATTTTCCGCTGTGATCGTATGATATTTAATTATTATTATTGTGATGTATTACCACGAGCACGTGATGAACCGAATTCGAGAGACCAAGTGGCGGTCCTGGAATTTGGGGGCGTCACAATGTCTATAAGATATATATGACAAAGATAATGAGAATGAACTCAGATGGAGTTTGGTTGATAATAGGGAAAGAACCCTGAGGTATAGTGATGATCACGACGTGATCAGATTGAACTCTGAAATGATAGATAGTCTGTAATGACTAAGTATGTATAGCTTGATGCTATGAGAGAATGTACTATAAAAAATACGAGATGAACTCATGAGGAGTTGTATGTGGTGAAACATAGAAAGCTCGTAATGAGCAAGTGATAGAGTAAGATATAGTTAAGTGTTGGAATTCCATTGAGGACTCATGTGATGGCTTAGTTGTACAAACTTTTGTATGGGCAGAAGTTCTGTGCTTGCACTGAGTGCGTCACATTGATAATCGTTGGAATGTTAGTGTCGCGGTATCATTATACATATGGCGGAAAGGTGATTCTTTTCTCATATTTATTTTAATAGATAGAGATTTCTAAGATATAATTAGATAATATTACGATTAGGTGCGAGTTCTTAAAACTCATGCCTATGACAAGTTCGTGACTCATAATCGTATGATGGGACCCCTCAGCGAATGAACGATTTTGGTCTGACTAGGATAAGTTCCTCAACCCATATGATTATGGTAAGTTCCTGAGCTTCCATGGTGTGGTAAGTTGGTGAACTGTACGAAGAATAGATATATTATATAAGAGTTTTGGAATAATGAGCATTGATGGAGTAAGAGATTGGAGTTGATGGAGAAATTTGGATTTTTCTAAATCTTCTAGCTACGCTAGATTTTCAAAATTTATTGACTTCGTGCTAGTGTTTGCACTTCGGTTTTCTTGAGAAAAATATTGGGTCAGGTAACTGAACTAATGAGTTAAAAAAAAAAAAAAAACAACACCGTTATTCGTATGTCTACGCTATTTGTTTCGGCTAAGACAAAAATAATTTGAAAATATTTCAAAATGTATTTCGACCATGTGCATCATTTGATATGGTGTAGATGGTAAAACGATGGAGTCATTAATGCAATCGAACCTAGTGTCGGAAGTGATCGTAAGATCGTCAACCCATTATGGTAAGATGTATTATGGCAAAGTCACAAAATGACGGAATCCTCAACGTACTACTAATCTGGTATGGTATCATGACGTCATAAAAGAATTTTTGGTTTTCTTATAAATTATGAAGAAGGTCAATTAAGTTGGCTAAATTATTTCGATTGATGTTCGGATTATTGATAAGAGTCTAAGCTATTTGATTCGGCTAGGCGACTTTGAAAAGAGATTATAGAATTCAAGCATTCTTGTGTATTTATGCCAAACCGGATTGCTCTGGTGCGGATTTAGATGTTGAAAAGCTGAGGTGAACAACCCTATAAAGGGGACATGTTTTCGGGGACAATGGTTCCGAACGTAACGCATATAGTCGTTACAAAACACTACGTTGCAGCCCAACGTAGTGGTACAATAGGTTGGCCACCTAGAGTACGCGTGGAGGGTGTTTTCAGTCTTTGTGATTGATAAACACTCTGGTTTGCGGTGTGAAGAATTGTGTTGAAGCATTAGTAAACCTATTTCTTGGAGATATGTATTCCATGGCTCATCGGCATGAGACCTCTTTTGGAATCTTCCATGCTAAATTTCTTTAGCATTGCATCAATGTACGTTCCTTGGGATAAACCAAGCATCCTTTTAGATCTATCTCTATAGATCTTTATCCCCAAAATATAGGATGTTTCTTCCAAGTCCTTCATGGAGAAGTGTTTAGATAACCAGATTTTAATCGATTGTAGCATAGGAATGTCATTCCCTATCAGTAATATATCATCAACATATAATACAAGTAATGAAACTGCGCTCCCACTAACCTTCTTGTACACACATGGTTCATCGTCGTTTTTGATAAAATCAAACTCTTTGATTGTCTCATCAAAACGAATGTTCCATCTACGAGAAGCTTGCTTCAATCCATAAATGGATCGTTGCAGCTTACAGACTTGATTTGTTCCAACCTTTGAAACAAATCCCTCTGGCTGTGTCATATACACATCCTCCTCAAGTTTCCCATTGGGGAAGGCCGTTTTCACGTCCATCTGGCAGATCTCATAGTCGTTATTGTTGGGTTTGTACGAAATCGTGACGCAATCAAATTGCAAATATTAGCGGAAGCATGGTATATCAGAGTTTAAAAATTTTTTTACAAAACCATTACCCGGATCATCCTTTATGCAAATTATTAATTTAAAACGATAAATAAGAAGTTATGGAATCATACCCTTGTAGAACGAAGCTTCCACAGGTACTAGTTCAACTCCTTGTTCTTCGTGATCTCCTTGAATTTCCGGGTTAGATTCAATCCTTTGATCAACGTTAGCCACCCAAGTGTTTGGCCTCTAGAGGTGATCCACCAAAGAAGAGAAATTATCAAGAAGGAGGGTGTTTTGGCTTAGTTTTCTATCCTCTATAGAAAAGGAGTACTCTCCAACAATTGGAATTGCATCAAGTAATACCTATTATAAGAATCCTCTTATATAGATATTGGTCAACCCTTCTAATCCTATTAGACATGGGATTTCTTTTAATTAATTAAACTCCTTTAATTAATTTAGGCTTCCCACCACATGGGAAATAATTAATTAAATTCATTTAATTAATTTGTCTCCTAATCTTATTAGGAATAAATGAGAGTACTAATATTAAATTAATTACTAAACTCCTTTAGAAATTAAAATAATAATAATTATAATAATATTAATAAGACTCCTCTTATTAATTTATATTTAATATTTCCAAAATATTAAATAATAAATATTAAGCTATTTAATTTATTCTATCACCATAGATTAAATTAATTTCACTTAATGCATTATTACGATTATGCCATTACCTTCTTAAATAATTATTCTTCCTTTTATGGTGTGACCCTTTAGGTTCTCCATATTAAACCGGTTGTGAATAAATCAATTAGAACAATTCTAATCTTATTTAAATAAATAAATTAAACTAATAATCTATTTAAATAAATAATATTTATTCTACAATAGGGATAAGCCTCCCTAGCGATCAACGACTTTCCAGATAATATAGATTTCAACATTAATCATAAAAGAACCTGTGAGTAAATAGTTACCATACAATTCAATCCTTCCACCATACAATGTCCCAATTAAATATAAGACATGAATTTACTGTCAAGTCTTATTTTATTTAATTATATGTATTTCGATTAGAAAATGCACAACTCCAAATAATGTAAATTAGAAACTCATTTCTAATTTCATTTTACCTTGGCCAAGGATTCCTGGGTTGTCATTTAACGAATCACATAGGACATATCTCCTCCTTTACTAGAGGTGGTAGATTCTTTATTGATCATTCATTGTCTCCATATGTAACTCATTATACCCAAGCATACCCTTTTATATACCCTAAAGGGCTTAAGGAATAAGTCAAAGTATAATTTGTTACATACAAGATACTATGATGATCTCAAGTCCAAGGATTACTTGTACTACTATCACATTAGGAATTCCTATTGACAGGCGAGTAAATCTCCATTAGGTATTCCATAGCGAATCACGTTCAGTGAACTTATTCTCCAATAAGCACCTACATACTTGCTTTAGTGTATCCACACAAATGATCATGAGATCAATCATCCTCATCCAATGAGCAAGCAACATATGTACCAATCTATCCGGATTTACTAATCCCCTTTTTAGTAATCCCACGATTGGGAACTATTTAAGTTTTAAAACTTTCTAAGAATTTAGATCTCATTAGCATGATCATCATCATGATTCTAAAAGCATTGCTTAAAACTATGGGTTATTTACATATTATAAAAACAGCAACATGTAGATAATTAAATGCCTTTAATAATGAATATTTCATTAATAAATAAATAAGATTGTTTACAAAGTACGTGCTTTATCATCATACATGATTGGCTTGTATGCACACTACTATCAATCTCCCACTTGCACTAAAGCCAATCGCCATGGTATCTCATACCCATCTTCTCTAAGTGACGATCAAACTGCTATTATGTTAAAGCTTTAGTAAATGGATCTGCAATGTTGTCTTGAGAGTCTACACGCTCCAAGGTGACGTCTCCTCTTTCAATGATCTCCCTGATCAAATGAAATCGCCGCAACACGTGTTTAGATTTCTGATGAGACCTCGGTTCCTTAGCCTGTGCAACTGCTCCTGTGTTGTCACAGTAAACGGGAACTGCTTCTCCAATGCTAGGAAACACACCAAGTTCAGTTATGAACTTCTTCATCCAAACAGCTTCCTTTGCAGCTTCACTTGCAGCTATATACTCTGCCTCTGTCACTGAATCAGCAACTGTTTGCTGCTTGGAACTCTTCCAACTCACTGCGCCTCCGTTCAAGGTAAAAACATACCCCGAAACAGATTTACTGTCATCTTGGTCCGTTTGAAAACTTGAGTCTGTGAAGCCCTCGAGTTTTAATTCAGACCCAACGTAGACAAGAAAAATATCCTTAGTTCTTCTCAAGTATTTTAGGATATTCTTCACTGCCTTCCAGTGCTCTTCTCCTGGATTCGACTGGTATCTGCTCGTTACACTAAGTGAATGAGCAACATCCGGTCTAGTACATATCATACCGTACATGATAGATCCTATTGCAGAAGCATAAGGGATCTTATTCATACGGTCTCTCTCCTCAGGTGTCTTTGGGGCCTGTTTCTTGGAGAGATGTATTCCATGGCTCATCGGCATGAGACCTCTTTTGGAATCTTCCATGCTAAACCTCTTTAGCATCGTATCAATGTACGTTCCTTGGGATAAACCAAGCATCCTTTTAGATCTATCTCTATAGATCTTTATCCCCAAAATATAGGATGCTTCTCCCAAGTCCTTCATGGAGAAGTGTTTAGATAACCAGATTTTAATTGATTGTAGCATAGGAATGTCATTCCCTATCAGTAATATATCATCAACATATAATACAAGGAATGAAATTGCGCCCCCACTAACCTTCTTGTACACACATGGTTCATCGTCATTTTTGATAAAATCAAACTCTTTGATTGTCTCATCAAAACGAATGTTCCATCTACGAGAAGCTTGCTTCAATCCATAAATGGATCGTTGCAGCTTACAGACTTGATTTATTCCAACCTTTGAAACAAATCCCTCTGGCTATGTCATATACACATCCTCCTCAAGTTTTCCATTGAGGAAGGCCGTTTTCACGTCCATCTGCCAGATCTCATAGTCGTTATAAGCTGCAATCGCAAGCAAAATCCGAATGGACTTGAGCATAGCTACTGGTGAAAAGGTTTCATCATAATCAACTCCTTGTCTTTGTTTGAAACCTTTTGCAACCAGTCGGGCCTTATAGGTCTCCACCTTGCCGTCCGCTCCAGTCTTTCTTTTAAAGACCCATTTACACCCAATAGGCTTAATGCCTTCAGGTGGTGAAACCAAAGTCCATACTTTGTTTTCATACATGGAGTCCATTTCGGATTTCATGGCTTCAAGCCATTTCCCTGAGTCTTTATTACTCATGGCCTGTTCGTAATTCAATGGATCATCATCATTCATGATGTGTACCTCATCGTCATCCTCTATAACGAATCCATACCTCTCAGGTATCTTCGGTACTCTCCCAGATTTACGAACAGGGTGTGGTATAGTAGGTTCTTCTACTTGGTCAGGTACCTGACTTTGATCCGTGGTAATTTGTGGTTCTTGAACTTCTTCAAGATATATCTTACTCCCACTGACCCCTTCATGGATAAACTCCTTTTCCAAGAAGGCAGCATGTTTCGCAACAAACACCTTTTGATCAGTTAGATGATAGAAATAATACCCTACAGTTTCTTTAGGGTATCCCACAAATCTACACTTTTCGGATTTAGTCTGTAGCTTATCATGTTCAAACTTTTTGACATAAACTGGACAACCCCAAGTCTTAACATGCTTAAGATTTGGTTTCCTCCCCTTCCACATCTCATATGGAGTCTTTGGGGCGGATTTGGTAGGTACCTTGTTAAGTAGGTATGCAGCCGTTTCTAGGGCATATCCCCAGAAGGAAATTGGAAGGTCGGTAAAACTCATCATGGATCGAACCATGTCTAACAGTGTTCGATTTCTCCTTTCAGATACTCCATTTAACTGTGGTGTACCTGGAGGAGTCCATTGTGAGATTATACCATTTTCTTTGAGACAATTTAGAAACTCACCGCTTAAGTATTCTCCACCTCGATCTGATCGAAGTATCTTTATACTCTTGCCCGTTTGTTTCTCTACTTCACTTCTGAACTCTTTGAACTTTTCAAATGACTCTGACTTGTATTTCATTAAATACACATATCCAAATCTTGAGTAATCATCAGTGAAAGTAATAAAATAAGAATACCCACCCCGTGCACTTGTTGTCATAGGCCCACAAACGTCTGTGTGAATCAATGCCAACAACTCTGTAACTCTTTCTCCTTTTCCACTAAAAGGAGATTTAGTCATTTTACCCATGAGACAAGGTTCACAAGTTGGATATGATTCATAATCGGATAGCTCGAGGAGCCCATCTTTATGCAACTTGGATAATCTTGTTTCCTTGATATGACCGAGTCTACAGTGCCACATGTAGGTATAATTAATATCATCTCTTTTCCTTTTCTTAGTTTGTTCAATTTGAAATATATTTTCTTGTAAGTCAAGTATATAAAGTCCATTTCGCAAATTTCCAATACCATATAAAACATCGTCTTTATAAATAGAACAACTATTGCTCTTTATAACAACGTTAAATCCTTCCATATCCAATACAGAAATTGAAATAATGTTTTTAATAATATTCGGAACATAATAACAATTATTAAGATAAATGGACTTGCCCGAAGGCATTGCTAAATAATAAGTTCCTACAGCTAATGCAGCAACCTTTGCTCCATTCCCCACTCGTAGGATCACCTCATCATTGTTCAGCTTTCTACTTCTGACCAGTCCCTGCACAGTATTACATATGTGAGAACCACAGCCGGTATCCAATACCCAAGTAGAATTATGACTTTCAGAAAAATTAATTTCAATCATAAACAAACCTTGATTGGAAGTCGAAGCTTCTCCAAGCTTCTTCTCTGCTAGATACTTCTTGCAGTTCCTTTTCCAATGTCCCAGCTTGTTGCAATGAAAGTGTTGGGTTTGTACGAAATCGTGACGCAATCAAATTGCAAAAATTAGCGGAAGCATGGTATATCAGAGTTTAAAAAAATTTCTACAAAACCATTACCCGGATCATCCTTTATGCAAATTATTAATTTAAAACGATAAATAAGAAGTTATGGAATCATACCCTTGTAGAACGAAGCTTCCACAGGTACTAGTTCAACTCCTTGTTCTTCGTGATCTCCTTGAATTTTCAGGTTAGATTCCTTTCTTTGATCAACGTTAGCCACCCAAGTGTTTGGCCTCTAGAGGTGATCCACCAAGGAAGATGAATTATCAAGAAGGAGGGTGTTTGGCTTAACCTTAGTTTTCTATCCTCTATAGAAAAGGAGTACTCTCCAACAATTAGAATTGCATCATCTAATATCTATTATAAGACTCCTCATATATATATATTAGTCAACCCTTCTAATCCTATTAGACATGGGATTTCTTTTAATTAATTAAACTCCTTTAATTAATTTAGGCTTCCCACCACATGGGAATAATTAATTAAATTCATTTAATTAATTTATCTCCTAATCTTATTAGGAATAAATGAGAGTACTAAATATTAAATTAATTACTAAACTCCTTTAGAAATTAAAATAATAATAATTGTAATAATATTAATAAGACTCCTCTTATTAATTTATATTTAATATTTCCAAAATATTAAATAATAAACATTAAGCTATTTAATTTATTCTATCACCATAGATTAAATTAATTACACTTAATGCATTATTACGATTATGCCATTACCTTCTTAAATAATTATTCTTCCTTTTATGGTGTGACCCTTTAGGTTCTCCATATTAAACCGGTTGTGAATAAATCAATTAAAACAATTTTAATCTTATTTAAATAAATAAATTAAACTAATAATCTATTTAAATAAATAATATTTATTCTACAATAGGGATAAGCGTCCCTAGCGATCAACGACTTTCTAGATAATATAGATTTCAACATTAATCATAAAAGAACCTGTGAGTAAATAGTTACCATACAAGTCAATCCTTCCACCATACAATGTCCCAATTAAATATAAGACATGGATTTACTGTCAAGTCTTATTTTATTTAATTATATGTATTTCAATTAGAAAATGCACAACTCCAAATAATACAAATTAGAAACTCCTTTCTAATTTCATTTCACCTTGGCCAAGGATTCCTGGGTTGTCATTTAACGAATCACATAGGACATATCTCCTCTTTTACTAGAGGTGGTAGATTCTTTATTGATCATTCATTATCTCCATATGTAACTCATTATACCCAAGCATACCCTATATATGCCTTAAAAGGTCTTAAGGAATAAGTCAAAGTATAATTTGTTACATACAAGATACTATGATGATCTCAAGTCCAAGGATCACTTGTACTACTATCACATTAGGAATTCCTATTGACATGCGAGTAAAACTCCATTAGGTATTCCATAGCGAATCACGTTCAGTGAACTTATTCTCCAATAAGCACCTACATACTTGCTTTAGTGTCTCCACACAAATGATCATGAGATCAATCATCCTCATCCAATGAGCAAGCAACATATGTACCAATCTATCCGGATTTACTAATCCCCTTTTTAGTAATCCCACGATTGGGAACTATTTTAATTTTAAAACTTTCTAAGAATTTAGATCTCATTAGCATGATCATCATCATGATTCTAAAAGCATTGCTTAAAACTATGGGTTATTTACATATTATAAAAACAGCAACATGTAGATAATTAAATGCCTTTAATAAATGAATATTTTATTAATAAATAAATAAGATTGTTTACAAAGTACGTGCTTTATCATCATACATGATTGGCTTGTATGCACACTACTATCAATCTCCCACTTGCACTAAAGCCAATCGCCATGGTATCTCATACCCATCTTCTCTAAGTGACGATCAAACTGCTGTTGTGTTAAAGCTTTAGTAAATGGATCTGCAATGTTGTCTTAAGAGTCTACACGCTCCAAGGTGACGTTTCCTCTTTCAATGATCTCCCTGATCAAGTGAAATCGCCGCAACACGTGTTTAGATTTCTGATGAGACCTGGGTTCCTTAGCCTGTGCAACTGCTCCTGTGTTGTCATAGTAAACGGGAACTGCTTCTCCAATGCTAGGAACCACACCAAGTTCAGTTATGAACTTCTTTATCCAAACAGCTTCCTTTGCAGCTTCACTTGCAGCTATATACTCTGCCTCTGTCACTGAACCAGCAACTGTTTGCTGCTTGGAACTCTTCCAACTCACTGCGCCTCCGTTCAAGGTAAAAACATACCCCGAAACAGATTTACTGTCATCTTGGTCCGTTTGAAAACTTGAGTCTGTGAAGCCCTCGAGTTTTAATTCAGACCCACCGTAGACAAGAAAAATATCTTTAGTCCTTCTCAAGTACTTTAGGATATTCTTCACTGCCTTCCAGTGCTCTTCTCCTGGATTCGACTGGTATCTGCTCGTTACACTAAGTGCATGAGCAACATCCGGTCTAGTACATATCATACCGTACATGATAGATCCTATTGCAGAAGCATAAGGGATCTTACTCATACGGTCTCTCTCCTCAGGTGTCTTTGGGGCCTGTTTCTTGGAGAGATGTATTCCATGGCTCATCGGCATGAGACCTCTTTTGGAATCTTCCATGCTAAACCTCTTTAGCATCGTATCAATGTACGTTCCTTGGGATAAACCAAGCATCCTTTTAGATCTATCTCTATAGATCTTTATCCCCAAAATATAGGATGCTTCTCCCAAGTCCTTCATGGAGAAGTGTTTAGATAACCAGATTTTAATCGATTGTAGCATAGGAATGTCATTCCCTATCAGTAATATATCATCAACATATAATACAAGGAATGAAACTGCGCTCCCACTAACCTTCTTGTACACACATGGTTCATCGTCATTTTTGATAAAATCAAACTCTTTGATTGTCTCATCAAAACGAATGTTCCATCTACGAGAAGCTTGCTTCAATCCATAAATGGATCGTTGCAGCTTACAGACTTGATTTATTCCAACCTTTGAAACAAATCCCTCTGGTTGTGTCATATACACATCCTCCTCAAGTTTTCCATTGAGGAATGCCGTTTTCACGTCCATCTGCCAGATCTCATAGTCGTTATAAGCTGCAATTGCAAGCAAAATCCGAATGGACTTGAGCATAGCTACTGGTGAAAAGGTTTCATCATAGTCAACTCCTTGTCTTTGTTTGAAACCTTTTGCAACCAGTCGGGCCTTATAGGTCTCCACCTTGCCATCCGCTCCAGTCTTTCTTTTAAAGACCCATTTACACCAAATAGGCTTAATGCCTTCAGGTGGTGAAACCAAAGTCCATACTTTGTTTTCATACATGGAGTCCATTTCGGATTTCATGGCTTCAAGCCATTTCCCTGAGTCTTTATTACTCATATCTTGTTCGTAATTCAATGGATCATCATCATCCATGATGTGTACCTCATCGTCATCCTCTATAACGAATCCATACCTCTCAGGTATCTTAGGTACTCTCCCAGATTTACGAACAGGGTGTGGTATAGTAGGTTCTTCTACTTGGTCAGGTACCTGACTTTGATCTGTGGTAATTTGTGGTTCTTGAGCTTCTTCAAGATATATCTTACTCCCACTGACCCCTTCATGGATAAACTCCTTTTCCAAGAAGGCAGCATGTTTCGCAACAAACACCTTTTGATCAGTTGGATGATAGAAATAATACCCTACAGTTTCTTTAGGGTATCCCACAAATCTACACTTTTCGGATTTAGTTTGTAGCTTATCATGTTCAAACTTTTTGACATAAGCTGGACAACCCCAAGTCTTAACATTCTTAAGATTTGGTTTCCTCCCCTTCCACATCTCATATGGAGTCTTTGGGGCGGATTTGGTAGGTACCTTGTTAAGTAGGTATGCAGCCGTTTCTAGGGCATATCCCCAGAAGGAAATTGGAAGGTCGGTAAAACTCATCATGGATCGAACCATGTCTAACAGTGTTCGATTTCTCCTTTCAGATACTCCATTTAACTGTGGTGTACCTGGAGGAGTCCATTGTGAGATTATACCATTTTCTTTGAGACAATTGAGAAACTCACCGCTTAAGTATTCTCCGCCTCGATCTGATCGAAGTATCTTTATACTCTTGCCCGTTTGTTTCTCTACTTCACTTCTGAACTCTTTGAACTTTTCAAATGATTCTGACTTTTATTTCATCAAATACACATATCCAAATCTTGAGTGATCATCAGTGAAAGTAATAAAATAAGAATACCCACCCCGTGCACTTGTTGTCATAGGCCCACAAACGTCTGTGTGAATCAATGCCAACAACTCTGTAACTCTTTCTCCTTTTCCACTAAAAGGAGATTTAGTCATTTTACCCATGAGACAAGATTCACAAGTTGGATATGATTCATAATTGGATAGCTCGAGGAGCCCATCTTTATGCAACTTGGATAATCTTGTTTCATTGATATGACCGAGTCTACAGTGCCACATGTAGGTATAATTAATATCATCTCTTTTTCTTTTCTTAGTTTGTTCAATTTGAAAAATATTTTCTTGTAAGTCAAGTGTATAAAGTCCATTTCGCAAATTTCCAACACCATATAAAACATCGTCTTTATAAATAGAACAACTATTGTTATTTATAACAACGTTAAATCCTTCCATATCCAATACAGAAATTGAAATAATGTTTTTAATAATATTCGGAACATAATAACAATTATTAAGATAAATGGACTTGCCCGAAGGCATTGCTAAATAATAAGTTCCTACAGCTAATGCAGCAACCTTTGCTCCATTCCCCACTCGTAGGATCACCTCATCATTGTTCAGCTTTCTACTTCTGACTAGTCCCTTCACATTATTACATATGTGAGAACCACAGCCGGTATCCAATACCTGATAGTAGTGGCATCAGAGCCAAATGTGACGATCAAACTGCTGTTGTGTTAAAGCTTTAGTTAATGGATCTGCAATGTTGTCTTGAGAGTCTACACTCTCCTCTTTCAATGATTTCTTTAATCAAAGTGCCGCAACACATGTTTAGATTCAAGATGAGACTTAGGAACTATTCCTAGTTCTGTAATGAACTTTTCATCTAAAACATCAACTTGCAGCTTCACTTACAGTTATATACTCTGCCTCTGTCACTGAATCAGCAACTGTTTGCTGCTTGGAACTCTTCCAACTCACTGCGCCTCCGTTCAAGGTAAAAACATACCCCGAAACAGATTTACTGTCATCTTGGTCCGTTTGAAAACTTGAGTCTGTGAAGCCCTCGAGTTTTAATTCAGACCCACCGTAGACAAGAAAAATATCTTTAGTCCTTCTCAAGTACTTTAGGATATTCTTCACTGCCTTCCAGTGCTCTTCTCCAGGATTCGACTGGTATCTGCTCGTTACACTAAGTGCATGAGCAACATCCGGTCTAGTACATATCATACCGTACATGATAGATCCTATTGCAGAAGCATAAGGGATCTTACTCATACGGTCTCTCTCCTCAGGTGTCTTTGGGGCCTGTTTCTTGGAGAGATGTATTCCATGGCTCATCAGCATGAGACCACTTTTGGAATCTTCCATGCTAAATCTCTTTAGCATTGCATCAATGTACGTTCCTTGGGATAAACCAAGCATCCTTTTAGATCTATCTCTATAGATCTTTATCCCCAAAATATAGGATGCTTCTCCCAAGTCCTTCATGGAGAAGTGTTTAGATAACCAGATTTTAATCGATTGTAGCATAGGAATGTCATTCCCTATCAGTAATATATCATCAACATATAATACAAGGAATGAAATTGCGCTCCCACTAACCTTCTTGTACACACATGGTTCATCGTCATTTTTGATAAAATCAAACTCTTTGATTGTCTCATCAAAATGAATGTTCCATCTACGAGAAGCTTGCTTCAATCCATAAATGGATCGTTGCAGCTTACAGACTTGATTTATTCCAACCTTAAAAACAAATCCTTCTGGCTGTGTCATATACACATCCTCCTCAAGTTTCCCATTGAGGAATGCCGTTTTCACGTCCATCTGCCAGATCTCATAGTCGTTATAAGCTGCAATCGCAAGCAAAATCCGAATGGACTTGAGCATAGCTACTGGTGAAAAGGTTTCATCATAATCAACTCCTTGTCTTTGTTTGAAATCTTTTGCAACCAGTCGGGCCTTATAGGTCTCCACCTTGCCGTCCGCTCCAGTCTTTCTTTTAAAGACCCATTTACACCCAATAGGCTTAATGCCTTCAGGTGGTGAAACCAAAGTCCATACTTTGTTTTCATACATGGAGTCCATTTCGGATTTCATGGCTTCAAGCCATTTCCCTGAGTGTTTATTACTCATGGCATGTTCGTAATTCAATGGATCATCATCATTCATGATGTGTACCTCATCGTCATCCTCTATAACGAATCCATACCTCTCAGGTATCTTCGGTACTCTCCCAGATTTACGAACAGGGTGTGGTATAGTAGGTTCTTCTACTTGGTCAGGTACCTGACTTTGATCCGTGGTAATTTGTGGTTCTTGAGCTTCTTCAAGATATATCTTACTCCCACTGACCCCTTCATGGATAAACTCCTTTTCCAAAAAGGCAGCATGTTTCGCAACAAACACCTTTTGATCAGTTGGATGATAGAAATAATACCCTACAGTTTCTTTAGGGTATCCCACAAATCTACACTTTTCGGATTTAGTCTGTAGCTTATCATGTTCAAACTTTTTGACATAAGCTGGACAACCCCAAGTCTTAACATGCTTAAGATTTGGTTTCCTCCCCTTCCACATCTCATATGGAGTCTTTGGGGCGGATTTGGTAGGTACCTTGTTAAGTAGGTATGCAGCCGTTTCTAGGGCATATCCCCAGAAGGAAATTGGAAGGTCGGTAAAACTCATCATGGATCGAACCATGTCTAACAGTGTTCGATTTCTCCTTTCAGATACTCCATTTAACTGTGGTGTACCTGGAGGAGTCCATTGTGAGATTATACCATTTTCTTTGAGACAATTGAGAAACTCACCGCTTAAGTATTCTCCGCCTCGATCTGATCGAAGTATCTTTATACTCTTGCCCGTTTGTTTCTCTACTTCACTTCTGAACTCTTTGAACTTTTCAAATGATTCTGACTTGTATTTCATTAAATACACATATCCAAATCTTGAGTGATCATCAGTGAAAGTAATAAAATAAGAATACCCACCCCGTGCACTTGTTGTCATAGGCCCACAAACGTCTGTGTGAATCAATGTCAACAACTCTGTAACTCTTTCTCCTCTTCCACTAAAAGGAGATTTAGTCATTTTACCCATGAGACAAGATTCACAAGTTGGATATGATTCATAATCGGATAGCTCGAGGAGCCCATCTTTATGCAACTTGGATAATCTTGTTTCATTGATATGACCGAGTCTACAGTGCCACATGTAGGTATAATTAATATCATCTCTTTTCCTTTTCTTAGTTTGTTCAATTTGAAATATATTTTCTTGTAAGTCAAGTGTATAAAATCCATTTCGCAAATTTCCAATACCATATAAAACATCGTCTTTATAAATAGAACAACTATTGTTCTTTATAACAACGTTAAATCCTTCCATATCCAATACAGAAATTGAAATAATGTTTTTAATAATATTCGGAACATAATAACAATTATTAAGATAAATGGACTTGCCCGAAGGCATTGCTAAATAATAAGTTCCTACAGCTAATGCAACAACCTTTGCTCCATTCCCTACTCGTAGGATCACCTCATCGTTGTTCAGCTTTCTACTTCTGACCAGTCCCTTCACATTATTACATATGTGAGAACCACAGCCGGTATCCAATACCCAAGTAGAATTTTGACTTTCTGAAAAATTAATTTCAATCATGAACAAACCTTGATTGGAAGTCGAAGCTTCTCCAAGCTTCTTGTCTGCCAGAAACTTCTTGCAGTTTTTCTTCCAATGACCCTGCTCGTTGCAATGAAAGCACATTCCTTTAGCTGGTTCAGGTTTCTTTTGTTCCTTTTCTTTCCCCTTTCCCTTAGCCTTCTTGGATTTCTTCTTTTCAGAAGATACCTTAGGTCTCTTCCTTTTATTGGAAGAATCCACCATCAAGATATGGTTCTTCTTGGATGGGAAGTGACCTTCTGCAGTTTTCAGCATGTTAAGCAGCTCAGGCAAGCTGACATCTAGCTTATTCATGTGAAAATTAACCACAAACTGCGAGAAGGTCTCAGGGAGTGACTGCAAGACCAAGTCTTGACTCAACTCCCCATCCATGACGAACCCAAGCTGTCCAAGGTGTTCAATCAAATTGATCACTTTCAGGACATGAGTCTCGACGGCAGTACCCTCGGTCATCCGAGATCGGAAGAGCTCCTTAGATATCTCATATCTAGCAGTCCTACTCTGTTCACCATACAACTCCTTGAGGTGAAGCAGCATAGCAGGAGCATCCATTTTTTCGTGCTGACGCTGAAGCTTGTTATTCATGGATGCGAGCATGATGCATTGAGCCACAGATGCATCATCTTGCCACTTATTGAAAGTGACAATCTCTTCCTCAGAGGCTGTTTCTGAAACAGATTCAGGGACAGTTGAATTTAGGACATAAGAAATCTTTTCAGCAGTGAGAACAATTCTCAGATTTCTTAGCCAGTCCTCATAATTCGGCCCGGTAAGCTTGTTTGCATCAAGTATGCTTCGTAGTGAGATTAGTGATTTAGACATTTTTAAAATTCTGCATGTGAAAAATAACATTTTAGCAAACATTCATTTTATTAATTTTGCATACCAAAATAAATTTAGGTCTTTATTTTAAATTGGTATCTCCCACTATTTTCATCAAACTATATTACCCTCACTTATATAGTTCGGCAACATCTAATTAAAGATTTGCTAGTGAGAATAAGGATCCCATTTCAAATGTATATAACCTTGTGGATAGCACAACAAGCGATATACAAATAAATAGGTAGACAACTCTTGTCAATTACAACACTATATAACTCCTTTTATTTTGCCTCTTAAATCATAATGGTCATGTGTGTGCACATCCGAACTAAAATAATTTAAGTTAAGTCCAGCCTAGCACTTCCATAAATTCAAAAAAGAAAAATGTTCGTCCTTGTGGATAGCACAACAAGACTAGATCGTTCAATTTTCTTGATAAGCATCAAATGTGATTAATTAACATCTTAAATACGCAATACTCGCCTTGTGGATAGCACAACAAGCTCATATTAAATATTTAATACTCTATTAATTTATCATGCTAGAAGGCGACGTTCGATATTCCAAATATCATTTGAACGCTTCGGACTTAATATTATTTCTTTGAGGGGTTTGTTATTATTAGTCTCATCTTGTTTAGCGCGCATGCACATATATATATAAAATACGCGTCATTTTATTAAACATGCGAAGCATGTTTGCATAAAATATAATATATATAATATTTAGCATGCAATATAGAATATTATATTCTACCCGGATTGATTATGGACTTTTATTCTAGTTTGGTTCACTAGAGCCACCAAGTGAACCAAAAGGTCAAACCTAGGAGTGCAAGAATTTAAATTTAAATATAACTATTACATTTAAACTCGGGCTCCATACAAACGGGTCTTCACGCGCTCCTTGCTCCTTGGTCTCCAATTTCTTCAAGATAATTCTAACTATTCTTATTACATTAAACTATTTAATTTAAATAGAAACCTTGATCAACAGTCAAGGGGAAGTACATAGGAAGGAGATAGAATTTTACATCAAGAAAAAAAATTAGAGAAGACGAGGTACGCAGACCCCATTTAATAAAACTCATTCATTCAAGCATTCAACTAAAATAAAATCCAATCACATTGGTCAAATAGTCCATAATCAATCTCCATTTATTTTCATACATATCACCATATATATCAATAAATAAATATTCATCTCATGAATTAAAACATTCCATATATATATGAGTATCATTTAATGGGCAATTTTAAATTGCATGAAATCCAATTTCAAGATTAAAATAAACTCTTTATTTTAATTATAAAATTATTTAGAATATAATATATAAATATATCATATTTATTTTTTTTTTTAAAAAAATCACCTTCTTTTATTAAAAGAGTCCTGCAGGTTTATTAAAAAAGTCCTTTCCTGATGGGTCACCTTTTTTTTGGAGTAAGAAAGAGACAACACCTTTTCTTTGCAGAATTCAAGATTAGCACCAAAAAAAAAAATTGTGATTCGTCCCAAAAAAAAGTCTTTTTTTTTTTTTTTTTTTTTTTTTTTCTTAAAAAATATAATTTTATACAATAAAATTATGCCCAATAAATTATTTTAAATACATACTCATATGTATATGAAATCAAAAATAAATAAATAAGATTGTTTACAAAGTACGTGCTTTATCATCATACATGATTGGCTTGTATGCACACTACTATCAATCCAATTTAGCATGGAAGATTCCAAAAGAGGTCTCATGCTGATGAGCCATGGAATACATCTCTCCAAGAAACAGGCCCCAAAGACACCTGAGGAGAGAGACCGTATGAGTAAGATCCCTTATGCTTCTGCAATAGGATCTATCATGTACGGTATGATATGTACTAGACCGGATGTTGCTCATGCACTTAGTGTAACGAGCAGATACCAGTCGAATCCTGGAGAAGAGCACTGGAAGGCAGTGAAGAATATCCTAAAGTACTTGAGAAGGACTAAAGATATTTTTCTTGTCTACGGTGGGTCTGAATTAAAACTCGAGGGCTTCACAGACTCAAGTTTTCAAACGGACCAAGATGACAGTAAATCTGTTTCGGGGTATGTTTTTACCTTGAACGGAGGCGCAGTGAGTTGGAAGAGTTCCAAGCAGCAAACAGTTGCTGATTCAGTGACAGAGGCAGAGTATATAACTGTAAGTGAAGCTGCAAGTTGATGTTTTAGATGAAAAGTTCATTACAGAACTAGGAATAGTTCCTAAGTCTCATCTTGAATCTAAACATGTGTTGCGGCACTTTGATTAAAGAAATCATTGAAAGAGGAGAGTGTAGACTCTCAAGACAACATTGCAGATCCATTAACTAAAGCTTTAACACAACAGCAGTTTGATCGTCACTTAGAGAAGTTGGGTATGGGATACCATGGCGATTGGCTTTAGTGCAAGTGGGAGATTGATAGTAGTGTGCATACAAGCCAATCATGTATGATGATAAAGCACGTACTTTGTAAACATTCTTATTTATTTATTAAAAAAAATATTCATTTATTAAAGGCATTTAATTATCTACATGGTGCTGTTTTTATAATATGTAAATAACCCATAGTTTTAAGCAATGCTTTTAGAATCATGATGATGATCATGCTAATGAGATCTAAATTCTTAGAAAGCTCTAAAACTAAAATAGTTCCCAATCGTGGGATTACTAAAAAGGGGATTAGTAAATCCGGATAGATTGGTACATATGTTGCTTGCTCATTGGATGAGGATGATTGATCTCATGATCATTTGTGTGGAGACACTAAAGCAAGTATGTAGGTGCTTATTGGAGAATAAGTTCACTGAACGTGATTCGCTATGGAATACCTAATGGAGATTTACTCGCCTGTCAATAGGAATTCCTAATGTGATAGTAGTACAAGTAATCCTTGGACTTGAGATCATCATAGTATCTTGTATGTAACAAATTATACTTTGACTTATTCCTTAAGACCTTTTAAGGCATATATAGGGTATGCTTGGGTATAATGAGTTACATATGGAGATAATGAATGATCAATAAAGAATCTACCACCTCTAGTAAAAGAGGAGATATGTCCTATGTGATTCGTTAAATGACAACCCAGGAATCCTTGGC
Organism: Panax stipuleanatus; assembly: GCA_020205555.1. Taxonomy (NCBI): domain Eukaryota; kingdom Viridiplantae; phylum Streptophyta; class Magnoliopsida; order Apiales; family Araliaceae; genus Panax; species Panax stipuleanatus. Next base: position 25,918,749 of record CM035119.1, read on the forward strand.
CAAGGTGAAATGAAATTAGAAAGGAGTTTCTAATTTGCATTATTTGGAGTTGTGCATTTTCTAATCGAAATACATATAATTAAATAAAATAAGACTTGACAGTAAATCCATGTCTTATATTTAATTGGGACATTGTATGGTGGAATGATTGAATTGTATGGTAACTATTAACTCACAGGTTCTTTTATGATTAATGTTGAAATCTATATTATCTGGAAAGTCGTTGATCGCTAGGGAGGCTTATCCCTATTGTAGAATAAATATTATTTATTTAAATAGATTATTAGTTTAATTTATTTATTTAAATAAGATTAAAATTGTTTTAATTGATTTATTCACAACCGGTTTAATATGGAGAACCTAAAGGGTCACACCATAAAAGGAAGAATAATTATTTAAGAAGGTAATGGCATAATCGTAATAATGCATTAAGTATAATTAATTTAATCTATGGTGATAGAATAAATTAAATAGCTTAATGTTTATTATTTAATATTTTGGAAATATTAAATATAAATTAATAAGAGGAGTCTTATTAATATTATTACAATTATTATTATTTTAATTTCTAAAGGAGTTTAGTAATTAATTTAATATTTAGTACTCTCATTTATTCCTAATAAGATTAGGAGACAAATTAATTAAATAAATTTAATTAATTATTCCCATGTGGTGGGAAGCCTAAATTAATTAAAGGAGTTTAATTAATTAAAAGAAATCCCATGTCTAATAGGATTAGAAGGGTTGACCAATGTCTATATAAGAGAAGTCTTATAATAGATATTAGATGATGCAATTCCAATTGTTGGAGAGTACTCCTTTTCTATAGAGGATAGAAAACTAAGGTTAAGCCAAACACCCTCCTTCTTGATAATTCATCTTCCTTGGTGGATCACCTCTAGAGGCCAAACACTTGGGTGGCTAACGTTGATCAAAGGAAGGAATCTAACCCGGAAATTCAAGGAGATCACGAAGAACAAGGAGTTGAACTAGTACCTGTGGAAGCTTCGTTCTACAAGGGTATGATTCCATAACTTCTTATTTATCGTTTTAAATTAATAATTTGCATAAAGGATGATCCGGGTAATGGTTTTGTAGAAATTTTTAAACTCTGATATATCATGCTTCCGCTAATTTTTGCAATTTGATTGCGTCACGATTTCGTACAAACCCAACAATACCCAAGTAGAATTTTGACTTTCTGAAAAATTAATTTCAATCATGAACAAACCTTGATTGGAAGTCGAAGCTTCTCCAAGCTTCTTCTTTGCCAGAAACTTCTTGCAGTTCCTCTTCCAATGACCCGGCTCGTTGCAATGGAAGCACATTCCTTTGCTAGCTGGATCAGATTTCTTTTGTTCCTTTATGTTCACTTTGCCCTTGGTCATCCGAGATCGGAAGAGCTCCTTAGATATCTCATATCTAGCAATTCTACTTTGTTCACCATACAACTCCTTGAGGTGAATCAACATAGTAGGAGCATCTATGTTTTTGTGCTGACGCTGAAGCTCGTTATTCATAGATGCGAGCATGATGCATTGAGCCACAGATGCATCATCTTGCCACTTTACAATGGTGGCAATCTCTTCCTCAGAGGCTGTTTCTAGAACAGTTCTAGGGACAGGTGAGTTTAGGACATAAGAAATCTTTTCAGCAGTGAGAACTATTCTCAGATTTCTTAGCCAGTCCGTATAATTCGGCCCGGTAAGCTTATTAGCATCAAGTATGCTTCGCAGTGAAATTAGTGATATTGACATTTTTTAAAATTCTGCATGTGAAAAACAGCATTTTAGCAAACATTCATTTTATTAATTTTGCATACCAAAATAAATTTAGGTCTTTATTTTAAATTGGTATCTCCCACTATTTTTATCAAACTATATTACCCTCACTTATATAGTTCGGCAACATCTAATTAAAGATTTGCTAGTGAGAATAAGGATCCCATTTCAAATGTATATAACCTTGTGGATAGCACAACAAGCGATATACAAATAAATAGGTAGACAACTCTTGTCAATTACATCACTATATAACTCTTTTTATTTTGCCTTTTAAATCATAATGGTCAAGTGTGTGCACATCCGAACTAAAATGATTTAAGTTAAGTCCAGCCTAGCACTTCTATAAATTCAAAAAAGAAAAATGTTCGTCCTTGTGGATAGCACAACAAGACTAGATCGTTCAATTTTCTTGATAAGCATCAAATGTGATTAATTAACATCTTAAATACACAATACTCGCCTTGTGGATAGCACAACAAGCTCATATTAAATATTTAATACTCTATTAATTTATCATGCTAGAAGGCGACGTTCGATATTCCAAATATCATTTGAACGCTTTGGACTTAATATTATTTCTTTGAGAGGTTTGTTATTATTTGTCTCATCTTGTTTAGCGCACATGCACATATATATATAAAATACGCGTCATTTTATTAAACATGCGAAGCATGTTTGCATAAAATATAATATATATAATATTTAGCATGCAATATAGAATATTATATTCTACCAGGATTGATTATGGATTTTTATTCTAGTTTGGTTCACTAGAGCCACCAAGTGAACCAAAAGGTCAAACCTAGGAGTGTAAGAATTTAAATTTAAATATAACTATTACATTTAAACCGGGCTCCATACAAATGGGTCTTCACGCGCTCCTTGCTCCTTGGTCTCCAATTTCTTCAAGATAAATCTAACTATTTCTATTACATTAAACTATTTAATTTAAATAGAAACCTTGATCAGCAGTCAAGGGGAAGTACATAGGAGGGAGATAGAATTTTACATTAAGAAAAAAAAATTAGAAAAGACGAGGTACACAGACCCCATTTAATAAAACCCATTCATTCAAGCATTCAACTAAAATAAAATCCAATCACATTGGGCAAATAGTCCATAATCAATCCTCATTTATTATCATACATATCACCATATATATCAATAAATAAATATTCATCTCATGAATTAAAACATTCCAAATATATATGAGTATCATTTAATGGGCAATTTTAAATTGCATGAAATCCAATATCAAGATTAAAATAAACTCTTTATTTTAATTATAAAATTATTTAGAATATAATATATAAATATATCATATATATATATATATATATATATAATATAAATTCACATTTATTTTTTAAAAAGAAGTCACCTTCTTTTATTAAAAGAGTTCTGCAGGTTTATTAAAAGAGTCCTTTATTGATGGGTCATCTTCTTTTTGGAGTAAGAAAGAGACAACACCTTTTCTTTGCAGAATTCAAGATTAGCACCAAAAAAAAATAAATTCTGATTCGTCTCAAAAAAAAAAAAAAAAACGATAATTTTTTTTTTCTTAAAAAAAAATAATTTTATACAATAAAATTATGCCCAATAAATTATTTTAAATATATACCCATATGTATATGAAATCAAAAATAAATTAATAATTGCATAAAGGTTTGGCTCTGATGCCACTGTTGTGTTTGTACGAAATCGTGACGCAATCAAATTGCAAAAATTAGCGGAAGCATGGTATATCAGAGTTAGAAAAAAAAAATTCTACAAAACCATTACCTGGATCATCCTTTATGCAAATTATTAATTTAAAACGATAAATAAGAAGTTATGGAATCATACCCTTGTAAAACGAAGCTTCCACAGGTACTAGTTCAACTCCTTGTTCTTCGTGATCTCCTTGAATTTCCGGGTTAGATTCTTTCCTTTGATCAACGTTAGCCACCCAAGTGTTTGGCCTCTAGAGGTGATCCACCAAGAAAGAGAAATTATCAAGAAGGATGGTGTTTGGCTAAACCTTAGTTTCTATCCTCTATAGAAAAGGAGTACTCTCCAACAATTGGAATTGCATCAACTAATATCTATTATAAGACTCCTTTTATATAGATATTAGTCAACCCTTCTAATCCTATTAGACATGGAATTTCTTTTAATTAATTAAACTCCTTTAATTAATTTAGGCTTCCCACCACATGGGAATAATTAATTAAATTTATTTAATTAATTTATCTCCTAATCTTATTAGTAATAAATGAGAGTACTAAATATTAAATTAATTACTAAACTCCTTTAGAAATTAAAATAATAATAATTGTAATAATATTAATAAGACTCCTCTTATTAATTTATATTTAATATTTTCAAAATATTAAATAATAAACATTAAGCTATTTAATTTATTCTATCACCATAGATTAAATTAATTATACTTAATGCATTATTATGATTATGTCATTACCTTCTTAAATAATTATTCTTCCTTTTATGGTGTGACCCTTTAGGTTCTCCATATTAAACCGGTTGTGAATAAATCAATTAAAACAATTTTAATCTTATTTAAATAAATAAATTAAACTAATAATATATTTAAATAAATAATATTTATTCTACAATAGGGATAAGCCTCCCTAGCGATCAACGACTTTCCAGATAATATAGATTTCAACATTAATCATAAAAGAACCTGTGAGTTAATAGTTACCATACAATTCAATCCTTCCACCATACAATGTCCCAATTAAATATAAGACATGGATTTACTGTCAAGTCTTATTTTATTTAATTATATGTATTTCGATTAGAAAATGCACAACTCCAAATAATGCAAATTAAAAACTCCTTTCTAATTTCATTTCACCTTGGCCAAGGATTCCTGGGTTGTCATTTAACGAATCACATAGGACATATCTCCTCTTTTACTAGAGGTGGTAGATTCTTTATTGATCATTCATTATCTCCATATGTAACTCATTATACCCAAGCATACCCTATATATGCCTTAAAAGGTCTTAAGGAATAAGTCAAAGTATAATTTGTTACATACAAGATACTATGATGATCTCAAGTCCAAGGATCACTTGTACTACTATCACATTAGGAATTCCTATTGACATGCGAGTAAAACTCCATTAGGTATTCCATAGCGAATCACGTTCAGTGAACTTATTCTCCAATAAGCACCTACATAATTGCTTTAGTGTCTCCACACAAATGATCATGAGATCAATCATCCTCATCCAATGAGCAAGCAACATATGTACCAATCTATCCGGATTTACTAATCCCCTTTTTAGTAATCCCACGATTGGGAACTATTTAAGTTTTAAAACTTTCTAAGAATTTAGATCTCATTAGCATGATCATCATCATGATTCTAAAAGCATTGCTTAAAACTATGGGTTATTTACATATTATAAAAACAGCAACATGTAGATAATTAAATGCCTTTAATAAATGAATATTTCATTAATAAATAAATAAGATTGTTTACAAAGTACGTGCTTTATCATCATACATGATTGGCTTGTATGCACACTACTATCAAAATAAAGAAGTGATTAGGAGTCCTATAACTTCGTTCTAGTTTGATTAGTATCAAAAAGAGCAATCCTATGACTATCGCGTTAAAAACTATGCGTACATCTCACACAAGTCTTGATTTAGGGAGACCTTTTTATTGTTTCATTGGGTCTCTCAAATGGTCAAAGAAAGAGGTGATTATGAGTCCTATGAATTCGTTCTAGTTTGATTAGCATCAAAAGGAGCAATCATATCACTAGTGCCTTCAAAACGATCCGTACATCTCACACAAGTCTTCATTTAGGGAGATCTTCTTAATGTTTCATTAATTCTCTCAAATTGTCAAAATATAGATGATTATGAGTTCTATTACTTTGTTCTAATTGAAATTAGCATCAAAAGAAGCAATCAAATCATTATCGCGTCCAAAACGATGCGTAGATCTCACACAAGTCTTTATTTAGGGAGACCTTAATATTGTTTCATTGGTTGTTTCAAATTTACAAAGAAAGAGGTAATTAAGAGTTGTATTACATCCATCTAGTTTGATTAGCGTCAAAATGACAAACCCATTACTATCGCGTTCAAAACCATGTTTACATCTCACACAAGGCTTTATTTAGGGAGACCTTCTTATTGTTTCATTGGTGCTCTGATATTGTCAAAGAACGAGGTGATTAGGAGTCCTATATCTTTGTTCTAGTTTGATTAGCTTCAAAAGGAGCAATCCCATAACTATTGCTTTAAAAACGATGCGTACATCTCACGCATGTCTTCATTTAAGGAGACCTTCTTATTGTTTCATTAGTTCTCTAAAATTGTGAAAGAAGGAGTTGATTAGGAGTTTTATTACTTCGTTCAAATTTGATTAGCATCAAAAGGAGCAATCCCATGACTATCACGTCAAAAATGATGCGTACATCTCACACAAATCTTGATTTAGGGAGACCTTGTTATTGTTTCATTGGGTCTCTCAAATTGTCAAAGAAAGAGGTGATTATGAGTCCTATGAATTCGTTCTAGTTTGATTAGCATCAAAAGGACCAATCATGTCACTAGTGAAACGAGCCGTACATCTCACACAAGTCTTCATTTAGGGAGACCTTCTTAATGTTTCATTAGTTCTCTCAAATTATCCAAATATAGGTGATTATAAGTTCTATTACTTCGTTCTAATTGAATATAGCATCAAAAGGAGCAATCACATCACTATCGCGTCCAAAACGATGCGTAGATCTCACATAAGTCTTCATTTAGGGAGACCGTCATATTGTTTCATTGGTTTTTTCAAATTTATAAAGAAAGAGGTTATTAAGAGTTGTATTACTTCGTTCTAGTTTGATTAGCGTCAAAAGGAGAAACCCATGACTATCGGGTTCAAAATCAAGCGTACATCTCATAAAAGTATTTTTTTTGGGAGACCTTATTGTTTTATTGGTCGACCAAAATTGTCAAAGAAAGAAGTGATTAGGAGTCCTATAACTTCGTTATAGTTTGATTAGCATCAAAAGGAGCAATCCCATTATTATCGCGTTAAAAACGATGTGTACATCTTACACATGTCTTCATTTAAGAAGACCTTCGTATTGTTTCATTTGTTCTCCAAAATTGTGAAAGAATTAGGAGTCTTATTACTTCGTTCTAATTTGATTAGCATCAAAAGGAGCAATCCCATGACTATCGCATTAAAAACGATGCGTACATCTCACACAAGTCTTGGGAGACTTTCTTATTGTTTCATTGGGTCTCTCAAATTGTCAAAGAAAGAGGTGATTATGAGTCCTATGAATTCGTTCTAGTTTAATTAGCATCAAAAGGTGCAATCCTGTTACTAGTGCCTTCAAAACGATCCGTACTTCTCACACAAGTCTTCATTTAGGGAGACCTTCTTAATGTTTCATTAGTTCTCTCAAATTATCCAAATATAGGTGATTATAAGTTCTATTACTTCGTTCTAATTGAATATAGCATCAAAAGGAGCAATCACATCACTATCGCGTCCAAAACGATGCGTAGATCTCACATAAGCCTTCATTTAGGGAGACCTTCATATTGTTTCATTGGTTTTCTCAAATTTACAAAGAAAGCGGTGATTAAGAGTTGTATTACTTCATTCTAGTTTGATTAGCGTCAAAAGGAGAAACCCATGACTATCGGGTTCAAAATCAAGCGTACATCTCACGAAAGTATACATTTTGGGAGACCTTCTTATTGTTTCATTGGTGAACTAAAATTGTCAAAGAAAGAAGTGATTAGGAGTCCTATAACTTCATTCTAGTTTGATTCGCATCAAAAGGAGCAATCCCATGACTATCAATTTAAAAACGATGCGTACATCTCACACATATCTTCATTTAAGGAGACCTTCTTATTGTTTAATTGGTTCTCTAAAATTGTGAAAAAAGGAGGTGATTACGAGTCTTATTACTTCGTTCTAATTTGATTAGTATCAAAAAGAGCAATCCTATGACTATCGCGTCCAAAACGATGCGTATATCTCACACAAGCCTTCATTTAGGGAGACCTTCATATTGTTTCATTGGTTTTTTCAAATTTACAAAGAAAGAGGTGATTAAGAGTTGTATTACTTCATTCTAGTTTGATTAGCATCAAACGGAGAAACCCATGACTATCGGGTTCAAAATCAAGCGTGCATCTCACAAAAGTATTCCTTTTGGGAGTCCTTCTTATTATCTCATTGTTGAACGAAAATTGTCAAAGAAAGAAGTGATTAGGAGTCATATAACTTAGTTCTAGTTTGATTAGCATCAAAAGGAGCAATCCCATGACTATCGCGTTAAAAATTATCCGTACATCTCACACATGTCTTCATTTAAGGAGACCTTCTTATTGTTTCATTGGTTCTCTTAAATTGTGAATGAAGGAGGTGATTCGGAGTTTTATTACTTCGTTCAAATTTGATTAGCATCAAAAGGAGCAATCCCATGAATATCGCGTTAAAAACGATGATTACATCTCACACAAGTCTTGATTTAGGGAGACCTTCTTATTGTTTCATTGGGTCTCTAAAATTATCAAAGAAAGAGGTGATTATGAGTCCTATGAATTCGTTCTAGTTTGATTAGCATCAAAAGGACCAATCCTGTCACTAGTGAGACGGGCCGTACATCTCACACAAGTCTTCATTTAGGGAGACCTTCTTAATGTTTCATTAGTTCTCTCAAATTATCAAAATATAGGTGATTATAAGTTCTATTACTTCGTTCTAATTGAATATAGCATCAAAAGGAGCAATCACATCACTATCGCGTCCAAAACGATGCGTAGATCTCACACAAGTCTTCATTTAGGGAGACTGTCATATTGTTTCATTGGTTTTTTCAAATTTACAAAGAAAGAGGTGATTAAGAGTTGTATTACTTCGTTCTAGTTTGATTAGCGTCAAAAGGAGAAACCCATGACTATCGGGTACAAAATCAAGCGTACATCTCATAAAAGCACTCATTTTGGGAGACCTTCTTATTGTTTTATTGGTCGACTAAAATTGTCAAAGAAAGAAGTGATTAGGTGTCCTATAACTTCGTTGTAGTTTGATTAGCATCAAAAAGAGCAATCCCATGATTATCGCGTTAAAAACGATGCGTACATTTTACACATGTCTTCATTTAAGGAGACCTTCTTATTGTTTCATTTGTCCTCTAAAATTGTGAAAGAATTAGGAGTCTTATTACTTCGTTCTAATTTCATTAGCATCAAAAGGAGCAATCCCATGACTATCGCATTAAAAACAATGCGTACATCTCACACAAGTCTTGGGAGACTTTCTTATTGTTTCATTGGGTCTCTCTCAAATTGTCAAAGAAAGAGGTGATTAGCATCAAAAAGAGCAATCATATCACTAGTGCCTCCAAAACGATGCGTAGATCTCACACAAGTCTTCATTTAGGGAGACCGTCATATTGTTTCATTGGTTTTTTCAAATTTACAAAGAAAGAGGTGCTTAAGAGTTGTATTACTTCGTTCTAGTTTGATTAGCGTCAGAAGGAGAAACCCATGACTATCGGGTTCAAAATCAAGCGTACATCTCATAAAAGTATTCATTTTGGGAGACATTCTTATTGTTTTATTGGTCGACTAAAATTGTCAAAGAAACAAGTGATTAGGAGTCATATAACTTCGTTCTAGTTTGATTAGTATCAAAAGTAGCAATCCCATGATTATCGCGTTAAAAACGATGCGTACATCTTACACATGTCTTTATATAAGGAGACCTTCTTATTGTTTCATTTGTTCTCTAAAATTGTGAAAGAATTAGGAGTCTTATTACTTCGTTGTAATTTCATTAGCATCAAATGGAGCAATCCCATGACTATCGCAATAAAAACGATGCGTACGTCTCACACAAGTCTTGGGAGACTTTCTTATTGTTTCATTGGGTCTCTCATATTGTCAAAGAAAGAGGTGATTATGTGTCCTATGAATTCGTTCTAGTTTGATTAGCATCAAAAGGAGCAATCCTGTCACTAATGCCTTCAAAACGATCTGTACATCTCACATAAGTCTTCATTTAGGCAGATCTTCTTAATGTTTCATTAATTCTCTCAAATAGTGAAAATATAGGTGATTATGAGTTCTATTACTTCGTTCTAGTTGAAATTGGCATCAAAAGGAGCAATCAAATCACTAACGCGTCAAAACCGATGCGTAGATCTCACATAAGTCTTTATTTAGGGAGACGTTAATATTGTTTCATTGGTTGTTTCAAATTTTCAAATAAAGAGGTAATTAAGATTTGTATTACATGGATCTAGTTTGATTAGCGTCAAAATGACAAACCCATTACTATCGCGTTCAAAACCATGTGTACATCTCACACAAGGCTTTATTTAGGGAGACCTTCTTATTGTTTCATTGGTGCTCTAAATTGTCATTGAAAGAGGTGATTAGAGTCCTATAACTTTGTTCTAGTTTGATTAGCTTCAAAAGGAGCAATCCCATAACTATCGCGTTAAAAACGATGCGTACATCTCACACAAGTCTTCATTTAAGGAGACCTTCTTATTGTTTCATTGGTTCTCTAAAATTGTGAAAGAATGAGGTGATTAAGAGTTTTATTACTTCGTTCAAATTTGATTAGCATCAAAAGGAGCAATCCCATGACTATCGCGTTACAAACGATGCGTACATCTCACACAAGTCTTGATTTAGGGAGACCTTCTTATTGTTTCATTGGGTCTCTCAAATTGTCAAAGAAAGAGGTGATTATGAGTCCCATGAATTCGTTCTAGTTTGATTAGCATCAAAAGGAGCAATCCTGTCACTAGAGCCTTCAAAACGATCCGTACATCTCACACAAGTCTTCATTTAGGGAGACCTTCTTAATGTTTCATTAGTTCTCTCAAATTGTCAAAATATAGGTGATTATGAGTTCTATTACTTTCTTCTAGTTGAAATTAGCATCAAAAGGTGCAATCACATCACTATCCCGTCCAAAACGATGCGTAGATCTCACACAAGCCTTCATTTAGGGAGACCTTCATATTGTTTCATCGATTTTTTCAAATTTACAAAGAAACAGGTGATTAAGAGTTGTATTACTTCATTCTAGTTTGATTAGCATCAAAAGGAGAAACCAATGGCTATCGCATTAAAAACGATGCGTACATCTCGCACAATTCTTGATTTAGGGAGACCTTCTTATTGTTTCATTTGGTCTCTCAAATTGTCAAAGAAAGAGGTGATTATGAGTCCTATGAATTCGTTATAGTTTGATTAGCATCAAAAGGACCAATCCTGTCACTAGTGAGACGAGCCGTGCATCTCACACAAGTCTTCATTTAGGGAGACCTTCTTAATGTTTCATTAGTTCTCTCAAATTATTAAAATATAGGTGATTATAAGTTCTATTACTTCGTTCTAATTGAATATAGCATCAAAAGAAGCAATCACATCACTATTTCGTCCAAAACGATGCGTAGATCTCACACAAGTCTTCATTTAGAGAGACCGTCATATTGTTTCATTGGTTTTTTCAAATTTACAAAGAAAGAGGTGATTAAGAGTTGTATTACTTCGTTCTAGTTTGATTTGCGTCAAAAGGAGAAACCCATGACTATCGGGTTCAAAATCAAGCGTACATCTCATAAAAGTATTCATTTTGGGAGACCTTCTTATTGTTTTATTGGTCGACAAAAATTGACAAAGAAAGAAGTGATTAGAAGTCCTATAACTTCGTTCTAGTTTTATTAGCATCAAAAGGAGCAATCCCATGATTATCGCGTTAAAAACGATGCGTACATCTTACACATGTCTTCATTTAAGGACACCTTCTTATTGTTTAATTTGTTCTCTAAAATTATGAAAGAATTAAGAGTCTTATTATTTCGTTCTAATTTGATTAGCATCAAAAGGAGCAATCCCATGACCATCGCATTAAAAAAGATGCATACATCTCACACAAGTTTTGAGAGACTTTCTTATTGTTTCATTGGATTTCTCAAATTGTCCAAGAAAGAGGTGATTATGAGTCCTATGAATTCATTCTAGTTTGATTAGCATCAAAAGGAGTAATCCTGTCACTAGTGCCTTCAAAACGATCTGTACATCTCACACAAGTCTTCATTTAGGGAGACCTTCTTAATGTTTCATTAGTTCTCTCAAATTGTCAAAATATAGGCGATTATGAGTTCTATTATTTTGTTCTAGTTTAAATTAGCATCAAAAGGAGCAATGACATCACTATCGCGTCCAAAACGATGCGTAAATCTCACACAAGCCTTCATTTAGGGAGACCTTCATATTGTTTCATTGGTTTATTCAAATTTACAAAGAAAGAGGTGATTAAGAGTTGTATTACTTCATTCTAGTTTGATTAGCGTCAAAAGGAGAAACCCATGACTATCGGATTCAAAATCAAGCGTACATCTCACGAAAGTATTTATTTTGGGAGACCTTCTTATTGTTTCATTGGTGCACTAAAATTGTCAAAGAAAGATGTGATTAGGAGTCCTATAACATCGTTCTAATTTGATTAGCATCAAAAAGAGCTATCCCATGACTATCGCGTTAAAAACGATGCGTACATCTCACACATGTCTTCATTTAAGGAGACCTTCTTATTGTTTAATTGGTTCTCTAAAATTGTGAAAGAAGGAGGTGATTAGGAGTCTTATTACTTCGTTCTAATTTGATTAGTATCAAAAAGAGCAATCCTATGACTATCGCGTTAAAACACAAGTCTTGATTTAGGGAGACCTTCTTATTGTTTCATTGGGTTTCTCAAATTATCAAAGAAAGAGGTGATTATGAGTCCTATGAATTCGTTCTAGTTTGATTAGCATCAAAAGGAGCAATCCTGTCACTAGTGCCTTCAAAACGATTCGTACATCTCACACAAGTCTTCATTTTGGGATACCTTCTTAATGTTTCATTAGTTCTCTCAAATTGTCAAAATATAGGTGATTATGAGTTCTATTACTTCGTTCTAGTTGAAATTAGCATCAAAAGGAGCAATCAAATCACTATCGCGTCCAAAACGATGCGTAGATCTCACACAAGTCTTTATTTAGGGAGACCTTAATATTGTTTCATTGGTTGTTTCAAATTTTCAAAGAAAGAGGTAATTAAGAGTTGTATTATATCGATATAGTTTGATTAGCGTTAAAACAACAAACCCATTACTATCGCGTTCAAAACCATGTGTACATCTCACACAAGGCTTCATTTAGGGAGACCTTCTTATTGTTTCATTGGTGCTATGAAATTGTAAAAGAAAGAGGTGATTAGGAGTCCTATAACTTTGTCAAAGAAAGAGCAATCCATGACTATCGCGTTAAAAACGATGCGTACATCTCACACATGTCTTCATTTAAGGAGACCTTCTTATTGTTTCATTGTTTCTCTAAAATTGTGAATGAAGGAGGTGATTAGGAGTTTTATTACTTCGTTCAAATTTGATTAGCATCAAAAGGAGCAATCCCATGACTATCGCGTTAAAAATGATGCGTACATCTCACACATGTCTTGATTTAGGGAGACCTTCTTATTGTTTCATTGGGTCTCTCAAATTGTCAAAGAAAGAGGTGATTACGAGTCCTATGAATTCGTTCTAGTTTGATTAGCATCAAAAGGACCAATCCTGTCACTAATGAGAAGAGACGTACATCTCACACAAGTCTTCATTTAGGGAAACCTTCTTAATGTTTCATTAGTTCTCTCAAATTATCAAAATATAGGTGGTTATAAGTTCTATTACTTCGTTCTAATTGAATATAGCATCAAAAGGAGCAATCACATCACTATCGCGTCCAAAACGATGCGTAGATCTCACACAAGTCTTCATTTAGGGAGACCGTCATATAGTTTCATTGGTTTTTTCAAATTTACAAAGAAAGAGGTGCTTAAGAGTTGTATTACTTCGTTCTAGTTTGATTAGCGTCAGAAGGTGAAACCCATGACTATCGGGTTCAAAATCAAGCGTACATCTCATAAAAGTATTCATTTTGGGAGACATTCTTATTGTTTTATTGGTCGACTAAAATTGTCAAAGAAACAAGTGATTAGGAGTCATATAACTTCGTTCTAGTTTGATTAGTATCAAAAGGAGCAATCCCATGATTATCGCGTTAAAAACGATGCGTACATCTTACACATGTCTTTATATAAGGAGAACTTCTTATTGTTTCATTTGTTCTCTAAAATTGTGAAAGAATTAGGAGTCTTATTACTTTGTTGTAATTTCATTAGCATCAAAATGAGCAATCCCATGACTATTGCAAGAAAAACGATGCGTACATCTCACACAAGTCTTGGGAGACTTTCTTATTGTTTCATTGGGTCTCTCATATTGTCAAAGAAAGAGGTGATTATGTGTCCTATGAATTCGTTCTAGTTTGATTAGCATCAAAAGGAGCAATCCTGTCACTAATGCCTTCAAAACGATCCGTACATCTCACACAAGTCTTCATTTAGGCAGATCTTCTTAATGTTTCATTAATTCTCTCAAATTGTGAAAATATAGGTGATTATGAGTTCTATTACTTCGTTCTAGTTGAAATTGGCATTAAAGGAGCAATCAAATCACTAACGCGTCCAAACCGATGCGTAGATCTCACATAAGTCTTTAATTAGGGAGACGTTAATATTGTTTCATTGGTTGTTTCAAATTTTCAAATAAAGAGGCAATTAAGATTTGTATTACATCGATCTAGTTTGATTAGCGTCAAAATGACAAACCCATTACTATCGCGTTCAAAACCATGTGTACATCTCACACAAGGCTTTATTTAGGGAGACCTTCTTATTATTTCATTGGTGCTCTGAAATTGTCATTGAAAGAGGTGATTAGAGTCCTATAACTTTGTTCTAGTTTGATTAGCTTCAAAAGGAGCAATCCCATAACTATCGCGTTAAAAACGATGCGTACATCTCACACATGTCTTCATTTAAGGAGACCTTCTTATTGTTTTATTGGTTCTCTAAAATTGTGAAAGAATGAGGTGATTAGGAGTTTTATTACTTCGTTCAAATTTGATTAGCATCAAAAGGAGCAATCCCATGACTATCGCGTTACAAACGATGCGTACATCTCACACAAGTCTTGATTTAGGGAGACCTTCTTATTGTTTCATTGGGTCTCTCAAATTGTCAAAGAAAGAGGTGATTATGAGTCCTATGAATTCGTTCTAGTTTGATTAGCATCAAAAGGAGCAATCCTGTCACTAGTGAGACGGGCCGTACATCTCACACAAGTGTTCATTTAGGGAGACCTTCTTAATGTTTCATTAGTTCTCTCAAATTATCAAAATATAGGTGATTATAAGTTCTATTATTTCGTTCCAATTGAATATAGCATCAAAAGGAGTAATCACATCACTATCGCGTCCAAAACGATGCGTAGATCTCACACAAGTCTTCATTTAGGGAGACCGTCATATTGTTTCATTGGTTTTTTCAAATTTACAAAGAAAGAGGTGATTAAGAGTTGTAGTACTTCGTTCTAGTTTGATTAGCGTCAAAAGGAGAAACCCATGACTATCGGGTTTAAAATCAAGCGTACATCTCATAAAAGTATTCATTTTGGGAGACCTTCTTATTGTTTTATTGGTCGACAAAAATTGTCAAAGAAAGAAGTGATTAGAAGTCCTATAACTTCGTTCTAGTTTGATTAGCATCAAAAGGAGCAATTCCATGATTATCGCGGTTAAAACGATGCGTACATCTTACACATGTGTTCATTTAAGGACACCTTCTTATTGTTTAATTTGTTCTCTAAAATTATGAAAGAATTATGAGTCTTATTACTTCGTTCTAATTTGATTAGCATCAAAAGGAGCAATCCCATGACCATCGCATTAAAAAAGATGCATACATCTCACACAAGTTTTGAGTGACTTTCTTATTATTTCATTGGATTTCTCAAATTGTCCAAGAAAGAGGTGATTATGAGTCCTATGAATTCGTTCTAGTTTGATTAGCATAAAAAGGAGTAATCCTGTCACTAGTGCCTTCAAAACGATCCGTACATCTCACACAAGTCTTCATTTAGGGAGACCTTCTTAATGTTTCATTAGTTCTCTCAAATTGTCAAAATATTGGTGATTATGAGTTCTATTACTTTGTTCTAGTTTAAATTTACATCAAAAGGAGCAATCACATCACTATCGCGTCCAAAACGATGCGTAAATCTCACACAAGCCTTCATTTAGGGAGACCTTCATAGTGTTTCATTGGTTTTTTCAAATTTACAAAGAAAGAGGTGATTAAGAGTTGTATTACTTTATTCTAGTTTGATTAGCGTCAAAAGGAGAAACCCATGACTATCGGATTCAAAATCAAGCGTACATCTCACGAAAGTATTCATTTTGGGAGACCTTCTTATTGTTTCATTGGTGCACTAAAATTGTCAAAGAAAGATGTGATTAGGAGTCCTATAACATCGTTCTAGTTTGATTAGCATCAAAAAGAGCAATCCCATGACTATCGCATTAAAAACGATGCGTACATCTCACACATGTCTTCATTTAAGGAGACCTTCTTATTGTTTAATTGGTTCTCTAAAATTGTGAAAGAAGGAGGTGATTAGGAGTCTTATTACTTCGTTCTAATTTGATTAGTATCAAAAAGAGCAATCCTATGACTATCGCGTTAAAACAGAAGTCTTGATTTAGGGAGACCTTTTTATTGTTTCATTGGGTTTCTCAAATTGTCAAAGAAAGAGGTGATTATGAGTCCTATGAATTCGTTCTAGTTTGATTAGCATCAAAAGGAGCAATCATGTCACTAGTGACTTCAAAACGATTCGTACATCTCACACAAGTCTTCATTTTGGGATACCTTCTTAATGTTTCATTAGTTCTCTCAAATTGTCAAAATATAGGTGATTATGAGTTCTATTACTTCGTTCTAGTTGAAATTAGCATCAAAAGGAGCAATCAAATCACTATCGCGTCCAAAACGATGCGTAGATCTCACACAAGTCTTTATTTAGGGAGACCTTAATATTGTTTCATTGGTTGTTTCAAATTTTCAAAGAAAGAGGTAATTAAGAGTTGTATTATATCGATCTAGTTTGATTAGCGTCAAAATGACAAACCCATTACTATCGCGTTCAAAACCATGTGTACATCTCACACAAGGCTTCATTTAGGGAGACCTTATTATTGTTTCATTGGTGCTCTGAAATTGTCAAAGAAAGAGGTGATTCGCAGTCATATAACTTTGTTCTAGTTTGATTAGATTCAAAAGGAGCAATCACATGACTATCGCGTTAAAAACAATGCGTACATCTCACACATGTCTTCATTTAAGGAGACCTTATTATTGTTTCATTGGTTCTCTAAAATTGTGAAAGGAGGCGGTGATTAGGAGTTTTATTACTTCGTTCAAATTTGATTAGCATCAAAAGGAGCAATCCCATGACTATCGCGTTAAAAACGATGATTACATCTCACACAAGTCTTGATTTAGGGAGACCTTCTTATTGTTTCATTGGGTCTCTAAGATTGTCAAAGAAAGAGGTGATTATGAGTCCTATGAATTTGTTCTAGTTTGATTAGCATCAAAAGGACCAATCCTGTCACTAGTGATGTAAGACCCCAACTTTTATGAATAAAGATTTAATTTTCTTTATATATTATTTCGAAACAGTAAGGTGTTGTTTTGATAAATATGAAAGTTATGGGTGAAATGTGCAAACATTTTTAAAATGAGCAAGTGGTTATAAAATATTCTTGTTGTCGGGGAATATTCGTTTGGTCGTGGAATATTCTTGTTGTCGGGGAATATTCGTACGACGGCGCAGTTAATGGCAGCAGTCGTTTTCGCGTTGAAGATCTGGAGACATTACTTGTACGGAGAGAAAGTGGAGATTTATACAGATCATAAGAGCCTTAAATATTTCTTCACTCAGAAGGAACTCAACATGCGACAACGACGTTGGCTTGAGCTGTTGAAAGATTACGATCATACTATCTAATACCATCCTGGAAAAGCGAACGTGGTAGCTGACGCTTTGAGTAGAAGATCATATGTGGGAACGAGTGCGATGATGTCAAGTATACGCGTAGAACCAGCTTTGATTGATAAAGTTAAAGCTGCTCAAGCTACGGATGCGGAGCTGATGAAGATGAAGAAGAAGGTGCAAGAAGGTGCAATTCCAGAAGCGAGAATCGATGAAGATGGAATACTTCGAGTCAACTCCAGACTTTGTGTTCCTAACGATTCTGACTTGAAGTATAGAATCATGATGGAGGCACACAACACACCGTTTGCAATCCATCCTGGGAGTACTAAAATGTATCGTGATCTTCGACATACATTTTGGTGGAGCAATATGAAGAGAGAAATCGCGGAGTTTATCTCGAGATGTTTAACGTGTCAACGTGTAAAGGCGGAGCATCAAGTACCGAAGGGTCCATTGCAACCACTGGAGATTCCGAAATGGAAGTGGGAACACATTACGATGGATTTCGTTACGGGTCTTCCCAAGGTTTCTCAAGGCTTAGATGCGATTTGGGTTATTGTTGATAGATTAACCAAGTCTGCTCATTTCTTGCCGATACGAGAGACTTATTCCCTTTAACGTCTTGCTCATATGTACGTGAATGAGATTGTGAGGTTGCATGGCATGCCAGTATCCATAGTTTCGGATCGTGATCCCAGATTTACTTCACGATTTTGGATCAGTTTGCAGAAAGCTATGGGCACGGATTTACGATTCAGTTCGGCTTATCATCCTCAAACAGACGGACAATCGGAAAGGACTATCCAAACTCTTGAAGATCTATTGAGACTTTGTGTTCTAGACTTCAAAGGGAGTTGGGATAAGTACTTACCATTGGTGGAATTCTCCTACAACAACAGTTATCAGGCAAGTATAGGCGTAGCTCCATTCGAAGCGTTGTATGGGAGAAAGTGTCGCTCTCCAGTATGTTGGGATGAGGTGGGTGAAGCAACATTGTTGGGACCAGAGTTAGTACGTATGACTACAGAAAAGATCCAAATAATCCGACAACGTATACAAACGGCACAGGATCGACAAAAGAGTTATGCAGATCTTCATCGAAAGGACGTGGAATTTAATGTTGGAGACCATGTGTTATTACGTGTTGCTCCATGGAAAGGAGTTACAAGGTTTGGGAAGAGAGGAAAGCTTAACCCACGATTCATTGGTCCATTTGAGATTCTTGACCGAGTAGGAAATGTGGCCTATAGACTCGCTTTACCTCCAAGCATGTCTCGTGTTCATAACGTGTTTCACATATCCGTGTTACGTAAATATGTGAAGGATCCAAACCGCATTATTGAGTTAGAACCAGACGAGATAGCTGAAGATTTAACGTACGAAGAGGTACCTGTCAAGATCTTGGATAGGAAGGAGCATGTCCTACGCTCGAAAATTATACCTCAAGTTAAAGTTTTGTGGAGAAACCATGCAATTGAGGAGATGACCTGGGAGTTGGAATCGGAAATGAAAGCGAGGTATCCTCACCTTTTCGACATACCAGGTACGTACGTCAATTTCGAGGACGAAATTTCATAAGGAGGGGAGGTTGTAAGACCCCAACTTTTATGAATAAAGATTTAATTTTCTTTATATATTATTTCGAAACAGTAAGGTGTTGTTTTGATAAATATGAAAGTTATGGGTGAAATGTGCAAACATTTTTAAAATGAGCAAGTGGTTATAAAATATTCTTGTTGTCGGGGAATATTCGTTTGGTCGTGGAATATTCTTGTTGTCGGGGAATATTCGTACGACGGCGCAGTTAATTGTGGACCCCACAACGGAATAACTGTCGGATATAGAAAGCGACAGAAATAACTTTTTACAAGATAACGGCGTAGTTGTTACCGTTAGTACTGTTGAAATACCCGGTGGTTAAAATACAGTACGCGGTGGTGCGCGGTAGCACACGGTATTGCACAGTATTTCGAATTATTGAGTCTTATGTGAGAAGGAACCTACTCAATTATTGTTACAGTATTTACTGTTCAATATTTTATATTATTGACTCAATAATTGCTACGTTGATATTTTATATTATTGACTCAATAATTGCTGCATTGATATTTTATTGACTCAATAATTGCTACGTTGCTATTTTTTTATGATTGATTCAATAATGGCTACAGTTGATATTTTGTAGTATTGATTCAATAATTGTCGTTGCACAGTATTTCACGTTATCAACTCAATAATTCATATTATTTGAATAATATTATTAGATAGCATTATTGACAATATCTAAGGAAGTTCTGTCTAGGAGGGGTTATTTAATTGCGCGCCAGTAAGGAGAAGTCCTTATCGGAAGGCCCCCTCTGTCCTGGGAACGACCTGGTTGTTAATATTGTAGTTCTATAATATTATTTGTGAATAATTAATTATTGATTTATATGATAAGGAAATATTTATTTTGTGGATATTAAAGAAGGAATTGGCGCTGGTGAGCTTTTGTCAATATTTTGGTGTGAGAAATCATCTGTTTTTGGATTTCGGATAATTTATGTTTGGAATTTGGAAAAACTTTCTTCTGCAAAGTTGTGGAGAATTAAATTTCCTATGAAAGGACATAGAATTTGTATTTTTCTGACGAAGGGGCTATTTGTTATGAATTATTGAAGTTTCGGAAAATAAATATATATTATAAAGAGTGGGCCCCACTTTTGTTGGTTTGTTGAAAAATCAGAATTTTTGGAGCAGCCGGCGGCTAAGAATAAAAAATAATATTTTATTATTTTAGTCTCCTTTGGCATCCTAAGCTTTTCCTATAAATAGGGTGCTTAGGTTAGAATTGAAAATCACACCAGAATTCGAAGTTTTCTCTCTCTATAATATCGAGCGTATTTTTGTGAGTATTTCAATACTTTGAGTATTACTATTCAGTACAAGCTTTCGTCGGTATTATATCCGATATTCCAGTCAGAGATACTGTTCTTTTGAGGTAAGGGATGTTATTTTCTTTCGTAAATGATGTTATTCTTTCCAATATCATTATACAGAAATATTGTCATGGATTTTATGTTGAAATTCTTACTTTTTCCGTCGGGGTTACTATTCACGTATACGGCACTATTCACGGAAAAATTAAATTTTCTTCTATTTGTCCGAATTGCTTGTTAAGGTTACTATCTTTGATTGTATCCAAGTTTTGAGCTCTATTCTTGAATTTTGCTCCATAATTGATTATTACGAGGTATTTTTGAATTGGATATACTAAAATACGAATCCTTAGTCTTTGTCTTTTATCTCACTGGATTCGTTTTTTTAAAATATTTTTCATCATCCTCAGTCCTAAAAGGTGATGTAACTGAATATCTTTGGCCTGTAGAGCAAAGATGAATGATTACTTGATGAATATCTTTGGCCTGTAGAGCAAAGATGAATGATTACTTGATGAATATCTTTGGCCTGTAGAGCAAAGATGAATGATTACCTGATGAATATCTTTGGCCTGTAGTGCAAAGATGACAGGTGTTGAGATGAATATGACCACTGATGATACAAATGAATATCTTTGGCCTGTAGTGCAAAGATGAATATTGATTCGAGATGTATATTGATTGATGTTACATGGATAAAATATTGATGATGGACTTTTAAATCATAGAAGATAGTAGACTTGATTCTCTGCTTAACTCTTCTAATGATTTGTTATTTCCGCTGCGAATATTGATCTAAAGTTGGTTGTCCATTATATTTTATCTTATTTGTTGAAGACTAACGATAATTTGTTTCCCATTATCTTAGTCATAATATTCTTTACTGAGCTAGTTGAGCTCACCCTTTTCATCTGTTGTCCTCTTCAGGAAATGAGAATGTTGCGGGGACTAGTCGGGGGACAGAGTGATGGTCCGAGTTAGAGCAGTAGTAGTCCTCACTATTTCTGATAAATAGTGTGATAATAATTGTAATGAGGACTTAGTTTGAATCTTAATATTTTCTACATATTTGTATTGAGACTCACAGTTGTGTGGTCGTATTTTGCACGACCGTATGATATAAAGTTTGTATTTGAATTCTGTACCATGTATTTGGCGACTCAGAATGGGTTGGGTTGAATGGACCTATTCTGGGGGCGTCACAGTTGGTATCAGAGCTTAGGGATATGATCTCTGGCGGAGATCAGGGAATAGAACTAGGAGGGGAGAGACGAGTAAATCCTTCGCTAGTATGTCCTACCTAAGCTTATGTGGTATTTAATTGGTCAGTCAGAGCATAGGGTTAATATGTGATATTTTGATTTGTTTAATTAACCCTTGTTTTATGGCAGTATTTGAGAATGGCAGCTGAGAATGTTAACAACGAAGTGAATGAGACCGTGGAGACACCTTTAATCGTTAACTAGGAGAACGTGCAACAAGAAGGCAATGTTCATCCTGAAAACAACGTTGGTCAAACGATAAATGATGAGATGTTTAGAAATTTTTTGCAGTTCATGCAAAACCAGACGAGGGAGACTCGTGTGCAATTTACAGGTGGAGATAATAACAAAACGCGAGTTGTCACTGCTAAGCAGTTCAAAGAATTGGGACCACCAGAGTTTCTGGGAAAGCCAGATCCGATCAAGGCGGAGACGTGGATTAAACAAATTACCAAGATATTTGATGTCTTGGGATGCACGGAGGAACAGAAGGTTCCATTCGCCACGTTTATGTTCCGTGGAGAGGCAGATTACTGGTGGGAGTCTGTGAAGCGTACCCAGCCTGCCGCACTCCAGATGTCTTGGGAAGCGTTCCAGAAACTGTTCAATGACAAGTACTTTCCTGAAAGTATTCGTCATATGAAGGAGGTAGAATTTATTAGACTCGAACAAAACAACATGACGATATCCCAGTACGAGGCTAAGTTCGCGGAGCTGTCCAGGTTTGCACCTCATTTGGTGGAGAATGAGGAACGTATGACGCGGATGTTTCTAAGAGGTTTGAAACCCGAAATACGTCAATACCTCATTTCTCATAAATTTTCTTTATATTCGGATGTAGTAAATAGGGCCCAGTTATTAGAACGAGATAATGATTATGTTCAACCGAGGGACCACAACCAAGGTCGTACTGGTGGCAGCAGTCATCGGAGCAATGACAACCAGCGAGGAGGAAAGTATGACAGAAGCGGTAACCACTCCGGTGGTTATCGTGGCCATGATAGGAGGAAAAGCGAATCGGGGGGAGATTTCAAGAAGAGAAGGTACAACAATGAGAACGTGAAGACGTCGACATCAGCACCAGCATTAACTGTTTCGAGGGGAGGAGAACGACCACCGGTCGTATGCTATAAATGCGGGAAAGAGGGACATATCAGCCCAAACTGCCCACTACTATTCAAAGGATGCTATAACTGTGGAAAAGAAGGACATATAGCTCGAGATTGTCCTGTTGCGAAACCAAGTCCAGCGGGGGTGGTGATTCCAAAGGCGGTTGCAGACAAGTCAAAGTCGGTGATTCCTGGAAGAGCGTTTGTCGTGACATCCCAAAACGCGAGGAATCCGCACGAGGTGATTACGGGTAAGCTGATCATAAACTCTTGCGAAGTTTATACCTTGTTAGATACCGGTGCTACCCATTCCTTTATTTCACCTGCTTGTGCTCAACGTTTGAACTTGACTTCTGATAAATTAGACTTTGATTTATCTGTTGAAACTCCGTTAGGAGAAACCTTTGTTACATCTACAGTTTACAAATCTTGCTTGATTCAGATTGGTACCCTTACCTTACCTGTTGATCTTATATCTTTGAAAATACTTGCATTTGACGTGATTTTAGGAATTGACTGGTTAACCACTTACCATGCCAGAATTGATTGTTTTCGTAAGGTTGTTAGTTTTCATATTCCTAATCAACCTGTGGTACGAATTCAAATCACCAAACCATTAAAATCAGTCAATATCATTTCAAGTCATAAAGCTATTCGTTTATTGAAAAACGGATGTCAAGCTTTCTTAGCTCATGTCACTGATCTAAATCAGAATACATCAGATTTGAATGATATTTCCGTTGTTAATGAGTTTCCTGATGTATTTCCCGAAGAACTTCCCGGTCTACCCCCAGAACGTGAAGTTGAATTCTTTATTGACCTTGAGCCCGGTACAAAGCCCATTTCTAAAACCCCATATCGAATGGCTCCTATTGAACTTCAGGAGTTAAAGATCCAATTACAAGAGTTGTTAGATATCGGTTTTATTCGTCCTAGTACGTCTCCTTGGGGTGCTCCTGTTTTATTCGTAAAGAAGAAAGACGGGAGTATGCGACTTTGTATTGACTATCGAGAGTTGAACCATGTCACCATTAAGAATAGGTATCCGTTACCTCGTATTGATGACCTGTTCGACCAGTTGCAAGGAGCGCAATTCTTTTCAAAGATCGATCTTCGTTCTGGATATCATCAGTTGAAGATTAAAACTGAGGATATTCCAAAGACTGCTTTTAGAACACGGTACGGGCATTATGAGTTCTTAGTCATGTCTTTTGGATTGACTAATGCTCCTGCTGCTTTCATGGATATGATGAACCATGTGTTTAAGGAGTATTTAGATCAATTCGTTGTTGTCTTTATTGATGACATTCTCATCTATTCTAAAAGCCGTGAAGATCATGAACACCATTTGAAGTTGGTACTTCAAAAGCTTCGTGAGAACAAGCTATATGCTAAGCTGAAGAAATGAGAGTTTTGGCTTGAGGAAGTAGCATTCCTTGGGCACGTGGTATCGAAACGTGGAGTATCTGTGGACCCGGCGAAGATTGAAGCAATACAAAGCTGGGAGCAACCTAAGTCGGTGACCGAAGTACGAAGCTTTCTGGGCTTAGCTGGTTATTATCGGAGGTTCGTAGAGGGATTTTCTCGAATCGCTACTCCATTAACTCAGTTGACTCGGAAAGATACGAAATTCGTTTGGAGAGAGGAATGCGAGAAGAGCTTCCAAGAGCTCAAGAGGAGACTTATTTCGGCACCTGTTCTGACAATACCATCTGGTTCAGATGGATTTGTTATTTACAGCGATGCTTCGGGCAAAGGGTTAGGATGTGTTCTCATGCAACATGGGAAAGTCATAGCCTATGCCTCGCGACAACTCAAAGAATATGAGAGGAATTATCCTACTCATGATCTAGAGTTAGCAGCAGTCGTTTTCGCGTTGAAGATCTGGAGACATTACTTGTACGGAGAGAAAGTGGAGATTTATACAGATCATAAGAGCCTTAAATATTTCTTCACTCAGAAGGAACTCAACATGCGACAACGACGTTGGCTTGAGCTGTTGAAAGATTACGATCATACTATCCAATACCATCCTGGAAAAGCGAACGTGGTAGCTGACGCGTTGAGTAGAAGATCATATGTGGGAACGAGTGCGATGATGTCAAGTATACGCGTAGAACCAGCTTTGATTGATAAAGTTAAAGCTGCTCAAGCTACGGATGCGGAGCTGATGAAGATGAAGAAGAAGGTGCAAGAAGGTGCAATTCCAGAAGCGAGAATCGATGAAGATGGAATACTTCGAGTCAACTCCAGACTTTGTGTTCCTAACGATTCCGACTTGAAGTATAGAATCATGATGGAGGCACACAACACACCGTTTGCAATCCATCCTGGGAGTACTAAAATGTATCGTGATCTTCGACATACATTTTGGTGGAGCAATATGAAGAGAGAAATCGCGGAGTTTATCTCGAGATGTTTAACGTGTCAACGTGTAAAGGCGGAGCATCAAGTACCGAAGGGTCCATTGCAACCACTGGAGATTCCGAAATGGAAGTGGGAACACATTACGATGGATTTCGTTACGGGTCTTCCCAAGGTTTCTCAAGGCTTAGATGCGATTTGGGTTATTGTTGATAGATTAACCAAGTCTGCTCATTTCTTGCCGATACGAGAGACTTATTCCCTTTAACGTCTTGCTCATATGTACGTGAATGAGATTGTGAGGTTGCATGGCATGCCAGTATCCATAGTTTCGGATCGTGATCCCAGATTTACTTCACGATTTTGGATCAGTTTGCAGAAAGCTATGGGCACGGATTTACGATTCAGTTCGGCTTATCATCCTCAAACAGACGGACAATCGGAAAGGACTATCCAAACTCTTGAAGATCTATTGAGACTTTGTGTTCTAGACTTCAAAGGGAGTTGGGATAAGTACTTACCATTGGTGGAATTCTCCTACAACAACAGTTATCAGGCAAGTATAGGCGTAGCTCCATTCGAAGCGTTGTATGGGAGAAAGTGTCGCTCTCCAGTATGTTGGGATGAGGTGGGTGAAGCAACATTGTTGGGACCAGAGTTAGTACGTATGACTACAGAAAAGATCCAAATAATCCGACAACGTATACAAACGGCACAGGATCGACAAAAGAGTTATGCAGATCTTCATCGAAAGGACGTGGAATTTAATGTTGGAGACCATGTGTTATTACGTGTTGCTCCATGGAAAGGAGTTACAAGGTTTGGGAAGAGAGGAAAGCTTAACCCACGATTCATTGGTCCATTTGAGATTCTTGACCGAGTAGGAAATGTGGCCTATAGACTCGCTTTACCTCCAAGCATGTCTCGTGTTCATAACGTGTTTCACATATCCGTGTTACGTAAATATGTGAAGGATCCAAACCGCATTATTGAGTTAGAACCAGACGAGATAGCTGAAGATTTAACGTACGAAGAGGTACCTGTCAAGATCTTGGATAGGAAGGAGCATGTCCTACGCTCGAAAATTATACCTCAAGTTAAAGTTTTGTGGAGAAACCATGCAATTGAGGAGATGACCTGGGAGTTGGAATCGGAAATGAAAGCGAGGTATCCTCACCTTTTCGACATACCAGGTACGTACGTCAATTTCGAGGACGAAATTTCATAAGGAGGGGAGGTTGTAAGACCCCAACTTTTATGAATAAAGATTTAATTTTCTTTATATATTATTTCGAAACAGTAAGGTGTTGTTTTGATAAATATGAAAGTTATGGGTGAAATGTGCAAACATTTTTAAAATGAGCAAGTGGTTATAAAATATTCTTGTTGTCGGGGAATATTCGTTTGGTCGTGGAATATTCTTGTTGTCGGGGAATATTCGTACGACGGCGCAGTTAATTGTGGACCCCACAACGGAATAACTGTCGGATATAGAAAGCGACAGAAATAACTTTTTACAAGATAACGGCGTAGTTGTTACCGTTAGTACTGTTGAAATACCCGGTGGTTAAAATACAGTACGCGGTGGTGCGCGGTAGCACACGGTATTGCACAGTATTTCGAATTATTGAGTCTTATGTGAGAAGGAACCTACTCAATTATTGTTACAGTATTTACTGTTCAATATTTTATATTATTGACTCAATAATTGCTACGTTGATATTTTATATTATTGACTCAATAATTGCTGCATTGATATTTTATTGACTCAATAATTGCTACGTTGCTATTTTTTTATGATTGATTCAATAATGGCTACAGTTGATATTTTGTAGTATTGATTCAATAATTGTCGTTGCACAGTATTTCACGTTATCAACTCAATAATTCATATTATTTGAATAATATTATTAGATAGCATTATTGACAATATCTAAGGAAGTTCTGTCTAGGAGGGGTTATTTAATTGCGCGCCAGTAAGGAGAAGTCCTTATCGGAAGGCCCCCTCTGTCCTGGGAACGACCTGGTTGTTAATATTGTAGTTCTATAATATTATTTGTGAATAATTAATTATTGATTTATATGATAAGGAAATATTTATTTTGTGGATATTAAAGAAGGAATTGGCGCTGGTGAGCTTTTGTCAATATTTTGGTGTGAGAAATCATCTGTTTTTGGATTTCGGATAATTTATGTTTGGAATTTGGAAAAACTTTCTTCTGCAAAGTTGTGGAGAATTAAATTTCCTATGAAAGGACATAGAATTTGTATTTTTCTGACGAAGGGGCTATTTGTTATGAATTATTGAAGTTTCGGAAAATAAATATATATTATAAAGAGTGGGCCCCACTTTTGTTGGTTTGTTGAAAAATCAGAATTTTTGGAGCAGCCGGCGGCTAAGAATAAAAAATAATATTTTATTATTTTAGTCTCCTTTGGCATCCTAAGCTTTTCCTATAAATAGGGTGCTTAGGTTAGAATTGAAAATCACACCAGAATTCGAAGTTTTCTCTCTCTATAATATCGAGCGTATTTTTGTGAGTATTTCAATACTTTGAGTATTACTATTCAGTACAAGCTTTCGTCGGTATTATATCCGATATTCCAGTCAGAGATACTGTTCTTTTGAGGTAAGGGATGTTATTTTCTTTCGTAAATGATGTTATTCTTTCCAATATCATTATACAGAAATATTGTCATGGATTTTATGTTGAAATTCTTACTTTTTCCGTCGGGGTTACTATTCACGTATACGGCACTATTCACGGAAAAATTAAATTTTCTTCTATTTGTCCGAATTGCTTGTTAAGGTTACTATCTTTGATTGTATCCAAGTTTTGAGCTCTATTCTTGAATTTTGCTCCATAATTGATTATTACGAGGTATTTTTGAATTGGATATACTAAAATACGAATCCTTAGTCTTTGTCTTTTATCTCACTGGATTCGTTTTTTTAAAATATTTTTCATCATCCTCAGTCCTAAAAGGTGATGTAACTGAATATCTTTGGCCTGTAGAGCAAAGATGAATGATTACTTGATGAATATCTTTGGCCTGTAGAGCAAAGATGAATGATTACTTGATGAATATCTTTGGCCTGTAGAGCAAAGATGAATGATTACCTGATGAATATCTTTGGCCTGTAGTGCAAAGATGACAGGTGTTGAGATGAATATGACCACTGATGATACAAATGAATATCTTTGGCCTGTAGTGCAAAGATGAATATTGATTCGAGATGTATATTGATTGATGTTACATGGATAAAATATTGATGATGGACTTTTAAATCATAGAAGATAGTAGACTTGATTCTCTGCTTAACTCTTCTAATGATTTGTTATTTCCGCTGCGAATATTGATCTAAAGTTGGTTGTCCATTATATTTTATCTTATTTGTTGAAGACTAACGATAATTTGTTTCCCATTATCTTAGTCATAATATTCTTTACTGAGCTAGTTGAGCTCACCCTTTTCATCTGTTGTCCTCTTCAGGAAATGAGAATGTTGCGGGGACTAGTCGGGGGACAGAGTGATGGTCCGAGTTAGAGCAGTAGTAGTCCTCACTATTTCTGATAAATAGTGTGATAATAATTGTAATGAGGACTTAGTTTGAATCTTAATATTTTCTACATATTTGTATTGAGACTCACAGTTGTGTGGTCGTATTTTGCACGACCGTATGATATAAAGTTTGTATTTGAATTCTGTACCATGTATTTGGCGACTCAGAATGGGTTGGGTTGAATGGACCTATTCTGGGGGCGTCACAGTTGGTATCAGAGCTTAGGGATATGATCTCTGGCGGAGATCAGGGAATAGAACTAGGAGGGGAGAGACGAGTAAATCCTTCGCTAGTATGTCCTACCTAAGCTTATGTGGTATTTAATTGGTCAGTCAGAGCATAGGGTTAATATGTGATATTTTGATTTGTTTAATTAACCCTTGTTTTATGGCAGTATTTGAGAATGGCAGCTGAGAATGTTAACAACGAAGTGAATGAGACCGTGGAGACACCTTTAATCGTTAACTAGGAGAACGTGCAACAAGAAGGCAATGTTCATCCTGAAAACAACGTTGGTCAAACGATAAATGATGAGATGTTTAGAAATTTTTTGCAGTTCATGCAAAACCAGACGAGGGAGACTCGTGTGCAATTTACAGGTGGAGATAATAACAAAACGCGAGTTGTCACTGCTAAGCAGTTCAAAGAATTGGGACCACCAGAGTTTCTGGGAAAGCCAGATCCGATCAAGGCGGAGACGTGGATTAAACAAATTACCAAGATATTTGATGTCTTGGGATGCACGGAGGAACAGAAGGTTCCATTCGCCACGTTTATGTTCCGTGGAGAGGCAGATTACTGGTGGGAGTCTGTGAAGCGTACCCAGCCTGCCGCACTCCAGATGTCTTGGGAAGCGTTCCAGAAACTGTTCAATGACAAGTACTTTCCTGAAAGTATTCGTCATATGAAGGAGGTAGAATTTATTAGACTCGAACAAAACAACATGACGATATCCCAGTACGAGGCTAAGTTCGCGGAGCTGTCCAGGTTTGCACCTCATTTGGTGGAGAATGAGGAACGTATGACGCGGATGTTTCTAAGAGGTTTGAAACCCGAAATACGTCAATACCTCATTTCTCATAAATTTTCTTTATATTCGGATGTAGTAAATAGGGCCCAGTTATTAGAACGAGATAATGATTATGTTCAACCGAGGGACCACAACCAAGGTCGTACTGGTGGCAGCAGTCATCGGAGCAATGACAACCAGCGAGGAGGAAAGTATGACAGAAGCGGTAACCACTCCGGTGGTTATCGTGGCCATGATAGGAGGAAAAGCGAATCGGGGGGAGATTTCAAGAAGAGAAGGTACAACAATGAGAACGTGAAGACGTCGACATCAGCACCAGCATTAACTGTTTCGAGGGGAGGAGAACGACCACCGGTCGTATGCTATAAATGCGGGAAAGAGGGACATATCAGCCCAAACTGCCCACTACTATTCAAAGGATGCTATAACTGTGGAAAAGAAGGACATATAGCTCGAGATTGTCCTGTTGCGAAACCAAGTCCAGCGGGGGTGGTGATTCCAAAGGCGGTTGCAGACAAGTCAAAGTCGGTGATTCCTGGAAGAGCGTTTGTCGTGACATCCCAAAACGCGAGGAATCCGCACGAGGTGATTACGGGTAAGCTGATCATAAACTCTTGCGAAGTTTATACCTTGTTAGATACCGGTGCTACCCATTCCTTTATTTCACCTGCTTGTGCTCAACGTTTGAACTTGACTTCTGATAAATTAGACTTTGATTTATCTGTTGAAACTCCGTTAGGAGAAACCTTTGTTACATCTACAGTTTACAAATCTTGCTTGATTCAGATTGGTACCCTTACCTTACCTGTTGATCTTATATCTTTGAAAATACTTGCATTTGACGTGATTTTAGGAATTGACTGGTTAACCACTTACCATGCCAGAATTGATTGTTTTCGTAAGGTTGTTAGTTTTCATATTCCTAATCAACCTGTGGTACGAATTCAAATCACCAAACCATTAAAATCAGTCAATATCATTTCAAGTCATAAAGCTATTCGTTTATTGAAAAACGGATGTCAAGCTTTCTTAGCTCATGTCACTGATCTAAATCAGAATACATCAGATTTGAATGATATTTCCGTTGTTAATGAGTTTCCTGATGTATTTCCCGAAGAACTTCCCGGTCTACCCCCAGAACGTGAAGTTGAATTCTTTATTGACCTTGAGCCCGGTACAAAGCCCATTTCTAAAACCCCATATCGAATGGCTCCTATTGAACTTCAGGAGTTAAAGATCCAATTACAAGAGTTGTTAGATATCGGTTTTATTCGTCCTAGTACGTCTCCTTGGGGTGCTCCTGTTTTATTCGTAAAGAAGAAAGACGGGAGTATGCGACTTTGTATTGACTATCGAGAGTTGAACCATGTCACCATTAAGAATAGGTATCCGTTACCTCGTATTGATGACCTGTTCGACCAGTTGCAAGGAGCGCAATTCTTTTCAAAGATCGATCTTCGTTCTGGATATCATCAGTTGAAGATTAAAACTGAGGATATTCCAAAGACTGCTTTTAGAACACGGTACGGGCATTATGAGTTCTTAGTCATGTCTTTTGGATTGACTAATGCTCCTGCTGCTTTCATGGATATGATGAACCATGTGTTTAAGGAGTATTTAGATCAATTCGTTGTTGTCTTTATTGATGACATTCTCATCTATTCTAAAAGCCGTGAAGATCATGAACACCATTTGAAGTTGGTACTTCAAAAGCTTCGTGAGAACAAGCTATATGCTAAGCTGAAGAAATGAGAGTTTTGGCTTGAGGAAGTAGCATTCCTTGGGCACGTGGTATCGAAACGTGGAGTATCTGTGGACCCGGCGAAGATTGAAGCAATACAAAGCTGGGAGCAACCTAAGTCGGTGACCGAAGTACGAAGCTTTCTGGGCTTAGCTGGTTATTATCGGAGGTTCGTAGAGGGATTTTCTCGAATCGCTACTCCATTAACTCAGTTGACTCGGAAAGATACGAAATTCGTTTGGAGAGAGGAATGCGAGAAGAGCTTCCAAGAGCTCAAGAGGAGACTTATTTCGGCACCTGTTCTGACAATACCATCTGGTTCAGATGGATTTGTTATTTACAGCGATGCTTCGGGCAAAGGGTTAGGATGTGTTCTCATGCAACATGGGAAAGTCATAGCCTATGCCTCGCGACAACTCAAAGAATATGAGAGGAATTATCCTACTCATGATCTAGAGTTAGCAGCAGTCGTTTTCCGCGTTGAAGATCTGGAGACATTACTTGTACGGAGAGAAAGTGGAGATTTATACAGATCATAAGAGCCTTAAATATTTCTTCACTCAGAAGGAACTCAACATGCGACAACGACGTTGGCTTGAGCTGTTGAAAGATTACGATCATACTATCCAATACCATCCTGGAAAAGCGAACGTGGTAGCTGACGCGTTGAGTAGAAGATCATATGTGGGAACGAGTGCGATGATGTCAAGTATACGCGTAGAACCAGCTTTGATTGATAAAGTTAAAGCTGCTCAAGCTACGGATGCGGAGCTGATGAAGATGAAGAAGAAGGTGCAAGAAGGTGCAATTCCAGAAGCGAGAATCGATGAAGATGGAATACTTCGAGTCAACTCCAGACTTTGTGTTCCTAACGATTCCGACTTGAAGTATAGAATCATGATGGAGGCACACAACACACCGTTTGCAATCCATCCTGGGAGTACTAAAATGTATCGTGATCTTCGACATACATTTTGGTGGAGCAATATGAAGAGAGAAATCGCGGAGTTTATCTCGAGATGTTTAACGTGTCAACGTGTAAAGGCGGAGCATCAAGTACCGAAGGGTCCATTGCAACCACTGGAGATTCCGAAATGGAAGTGGGAACACATTACGATGGATTTCGTTACGGGTCTTCCCAAGGTTTCTCAAGGCTTAGATGCGATTTGGGTTATTGTTGATAGATTAACCAAGTCTGCTCATTTCTTGCCGATACGAGAGACTTATTCCCTTTAACGTCTTGCTCATATGTACGTGAATGAGATTGTGAGGTTGCATGGCATGCCAGTATCCATAGTTTCGGATCGTGATCCCAGATTTACTTCACGATTTTGGATCAGTTTGCAGAAAGCTATGGGCACGGATTTACGATTCAGTTCGGCTTATCATCCTCAAACAGACGGACAATCGGAAAGGACTATCCAAACTCTTGAAGATCTATTGAGACTTTGTGTTCTAGACTTCAAAGGGAGTTGGGATAAGTACTTACCATTGGTGGAATTCTCCTACAACAACAGTTATCAGGCAAGTATAGGCGTAGCTCCATTCGAAGCGTTGTATGGGAGAAAGTGTCGCTCTCCAGTATGTTGGGATGAGGTGGGTGAAGCAACATTGTTGGGACCAGAGTTAGTACGTATGACTACAGAAAAGATCCAAATAATCCGACAACGTATACAAACGGCACAGGATCGACAAAAGAGTTATGCAGATCTTCATCGAAAGGACGTGGAATTTAATGTTGGAGACCATGTGTTATTACGTGTTGCTCCATGGAAAGGAGTTACAAGGTTTGGGAAGAGAGGAAAGCTTAACCCACGATTCATTGGTCCATTTGAGATTCTTGACCGAGTAGGAAATGTGGCCTATAGACTCGCTTTACCTCCAAGCATGTCTCGTGTTCATAACGTGTTTCACATATCCGTGTTACGTAAATATGTGAAGGATCCAAACCGCATTATTGAGTTAGAACCAGACGAGATAGCTGAAGATTTAACGTACGAAGAGGTACCTGTCAAGATCTTGGATAGGAAGGAGCATGTCCTACGCTCGAAAATTATACCTCAAGTTAAAGTTTTGTGGAGAAACCATGCAATTGAGGAGATGACCTGGGAGTTGGAATCGGAAATGAAAGCGAGGTATCCTCACCTTTTCGACATACCAGGTACGTACGTCAATTTCGAGGACGAAATTTCATAAGGAGGGGAGGTTGTAAGACCCCAACTTTTATGAATAAAGATTTAATTTTCTTTATATATTATTTCGAAACAGTAAGGTGTTGTTTTGATAAATATGAAAGTTATGGGTGAAATGTGCAAACATTTTTAAAATGAGCAAGTGGTTATAAAATATTCTTGTTGTCGGGGAATATTCGTTTGGTCGTGGAATATTCTTGTTGTCGGGGAATATTCGTACGACGGCGCAGTTAATTGTGGACCCCACAACGGAATAACTGTCGGATATAGAAAGCGACAGAAATAACTTTTTACAAGATAACGGCGTAGTTGTTACCGTTAGTACTGTTGAAATACCCGGTGGTTAAAATACAGTACGCGGTGGTGCGCGGTAGCACACGGTATTGCACAGTATTTCGAATTATTGAGTCTTATGTGAGAAGGAACCTACTCAATTATTGTTACAGTATTTACTGTTCAATATTTTATATTATTGACTCAATAATTGCTACGTTGATATTTTATATTATTGACTCAATAATTGCTGCATTGATATTTTATTGACTCAATAATTGCTACGTTGCTATTTTTTTATGATTGATTCAATAATGGCTACAGTTGATATTTTGTAGTATTGATTCAATAATTGTCGTTGCACAGTATTTCACGTTATCAACTCAATAATTCATATTATTTGAATAATATTATTAGATAGCATTATTGACAATATCTAAGGAAGTTCTGTCTAGGAGGGGTTATTTAATTGCGCGCCAGTAAGGAGAAGTCCTTATCGGAAGGCCCCCTCTGTCCTGGGAACGACCTGGTTGTTAATATTGTAGTTCTATAATATTATTTGTGAATAATTAATTATTGATTTATATGATAAGGAAATATTTATTTTGTGGATATTAAAGAAGGAATTGGCGCTGGTGAGCTTTTGTCAATATTTTGGTGTGAGAAATCATCTGTTTTTGGATTTCGGATAATTTATGTTTGGAATTTGGAAAAACTTTCTTCTGCAAAGTTGTGGAGAATTAAATTTCCTATGAAAGGACATAGAATTTGTATTTTTCTGACGAAGGGGCTATTTGTTATGAATTATTGAAGTTTCGGAAAATAAATATATATTATAAAGAGTGGGCCCCACTTTTGTTGGTTTGTTGAAAAATCAGAATTTTTGGAGCAGCCGGCGGCTAAGAATAAAAAATAATATTTTATTATTTTAGTCTCCTTTGGCATCCTAAGCTTTTCCTATAAATAGGGTGCTTAGGTTAGAATTGAAAATCACACCAGAATTCGAAGTTTTCTCTCTCTATAATATCGAGCGTATTTTTGTGAGTATTTCAATACTTTGAGTATTACTATTCAGTACAAGCTTTCGTCGGTATTATATCCGATATTCCAGTCAGAGATACTGTTCTTTTGAGGTAAGGGATGTTATTTTCTTTCGTAAATGATGTTATTCTTTCCAATATCATTATACAGAAATATTGTCATGGATTTTATGTTGAAATTCTTACTTTTTCCGTCGGGGTTACTATTCACGTATACGGCACTATTCACGTATACGGCACTATTCACGGAAAAATTAAATTTTCTTCTATTTGTCCGAATTGCTTGTTAAGGTTACTATCTTTGATTGTATCCAAGTTTTGAGCTCTATTCTTGAATTTTGCTCCATAATTGATTATTACGAGGTATTTTTGAATTGGATATACTAAAATACGAATCCTTAGTCTTTGTCTTTTATCTCACTGGATTCGTTTTTTTAAAATATTTTTCATCATCCTCAGTCCTAAAAGGTGATGTAACTGAATATCTTTGGCCTGTAGAGCAAAGATGAATGATTACTTGATGAATATCTTTGGCCTGTAGAGCAAAGATGAATGATTACTTGATGAATATCTTTGGCCTGTAGAGCAAAGATGAATGATTACCTGATGAATATCTTTGGCCTGTAGTGCAAAGATGACAGGTGTTGAGATGAATATGACCACTGATGATACAAATGAATATCTTTGGCCTGTAGTGCAAAGATGAATATTGATTCGAGATGTATATTGATTGATGTTACATGGATAAAATATTGATGATGGACTTTTAAATCATAGAAGATAGTAGACTTGATTCTCTGCTTAACTCTTCTAATGATTTGTTATTTCCGCTGCGAATATTGATCTAAAGTTGGTTGTCCATTATATTTTATCTTATTTGTTGAAGACTAACGATAATTTGTTTCCCATTATCTTAGTCATAATATTCTTTACTGAGCTAGTTGAGCTCACCCTTTTCATCTGTTGTCCTCTTCAGGAAATGAGAATGTTGCGGGGACTAGTCGGGGGACAGAGTGATGGTCCGAGTTAGAGCAGTAGTAGTCCTCACTATTTCTGATAAATAGTGTGATAATAATTGTAATGAGGACTTAGTTTGAATCTTAATATTTTCTACATATTTGTATTGAGACTCACAGTTGTGTGGTCGTATTTTGCACGACCGTATGATATAAAGTTTGTATTTGAATTCTGTACCATGTATTTGGCGACTCAGAATGGGTTGGGTTGAATGGACCTATTCTGGGGGCGTCACAGTTGGTATCAGAGCTTAGGGATATGATCTCTGGCGGAGATCAGGGAATAGAACTAGGAGGGGAGAGACGAGTAAATCCTTCGCTAGTATGTCCTACCTAAGCTTATGTGGTATTTAATTGGTCAGTCAGAGCATAGGGTTAATATGTGATATTTTGATTTGTTTAATTAACCCTTGTTTTATGGCAGTATTTGAGAATGGCAGCTGAGAATGTTAACAACGAAGTGAATGAGACCGTGGAGACACCTTTAATCGTTAACTAGGAGAACGTGCAACAAGAAGGCAATGTTCATCCTGAAAACAACGTTGGTCAAACGATAAATGATGAGATGTTTAGAAATTTTTTGCAGTTCATGCAAAACCAGACGAGGGAGACTCGTGTGCAATTTACAGGTGGAGATAATAACAAAACGCGAGTTGTCACTGCTAAGCAGTTCAAAGAATTGGGACCACCAGAGTTTCTGGGAAAGCCAGATCCGATCAAGGCGGAGACGTGGATTAAACAAATTACCAAGATATTTGATGTCTTGGGATGCACGGAGGAACAGAAGGTTCCATTCGCCACGTTTATGTTCCGTGGAGAGGCAGATTACTGGTGGGAGTCTGTGAAGCGTACCCAGCCTGCCGCACTCCAGATGTCTTGGGAAGCGTTCCAGAAACTGTTCAATGACAAGTACTTTCCTGAAAGTATTCGTCATATGAAGGAGGTAGAATTTATTAGACTCGAACAAAACAACATGACGATATCCCAGTACGAGGCTAAGTTCGCGGAGCTGTCCAGGTTTGCACCTCATTTGGTGGAGAATGAGGAACGTATGACGCGGATGTTTCTAAGAGGTTTGAAACCCGAAATACGTCAATACCTCATTTCTCATAAATTTTCTTTATATTCGGATGTAGTAAATAGGGCCCAGTTATTAGAACGAGATAATGATTATGTTCAACCGAGGGACCACAACCAAGGTCGTACTGGTGGCAGCAGTCATCGGAGCAATGACAACCAGCGAGGAGGAAAGTATGACAGAAGCGGTAACCACTCCGGTGGTTATCGTGGCCATGATAGGAGGAAAAGCGAATCGGGGGGAGATTTCAAGAAGAGAAGGTACAACAATGAGAACGTGAAGACGTCGACATCAGCACCAGCATTAACTGTTTCGAGGGGAGGAGAACGACCACCGGTCGTATGCTATAAATGCGGGAAAGAGGGACATATCAGCCCAAACTGCCCACTACTATTCAAAGGATGCTATAACTGTGGAAAAGAAGGACATATAGCTCGAGATTGTCCTGTTGCGAAACCAAGTCCAGCGGGGGTGGTGATTCCAAAGGCGGTTGCAGACAAGTCAAAGTCGGTGATTCCTGGAAGAGCGTTTGTCGTGACATCCCAAAACGCGAGGAATCCGCACGAGGTGATTACGGGTAAGCTGATCATAAACTCTTGCGAAGTTTATACCTTGTTAGATACCGGTGCTACCCATTCCTTTATTTCACCTGCTTGTGCTCAACGTTTGAACTTGACTTCTGATAAATTAGACTTTGATTTATCTGTTGAAACTCCGTTAGGAGAAACCTTTGTTACATCTACAGTTTACAAATCTTGCTTGATTCAGATTGGTACCCTTACCTTACCTGTTGATCTTATATCTTTGAAAATACTTGCATTTGACGTGATTTTAGGAATTGACTGGTTAACCACTTACCATGCCAGAATTGATTGTTTTCGTAAGGTTGTTAGTTTTCATATTCCTAATCAACCTGTGGTACGAATTCAAATCACCAAACCATTAAAATCAGTCAATATCATTTCAAGTCATAAAGCTATTCGTTTATTGAAAAACGGATGTCAAGCTTTCTTAGCTCATGTCACTGATCTAAATCAGAATACATCAGATTTGAATGATATTTCCGTTGTTAATGAGTTTCCTGATGTATTTCCCGAAGAACTTCCCGGTCTACCCCCAGAACGTGAAGTTGAATTCTTTATTGACCTTGAGCCCGGTACAAAGCCCATTTCTAAAACCCCATATCGAATGGCTCCTATTGAACTTCAGGAGTTAAAGATCCAATTACAAGAGTTGTTAGATATCGGTTTTATTCGTCCTAGTACGTCTCCTTGGGGTGCTCCTGTTTTATTCGTAAAGAAGAAAGACGGGAGTATGCGACTTTGTATTGACTATCGAGAGTTGAACCATGTCACCATTAAGAATAGGTATCCGTTACCTCGTATTGATGACCTGTTCGACCAGTTGCAAGGAGCGCAATTCTTTTCA
The DNA here is from genome assembly GCA_020205555.1 of Panax stipuleanatus. NCBI lineage: Eukaryota > Viridiplantae > Streptophyta > Magnoliopsida > Apiales > Araliaceae > Panax > Panax stipuleanatus. The sequence goes on from CM035119.1 coordinate 25,957,495, forward strand.
AAGATCGATCTTCGTTCTGGATATCATCAGTTGAAGATTAAAACTGAGGATATTCCAAAGACTGCTTTTAGAACACGGTACGGGCATTATGAGTTCTTAGTCATGTCTTTTGGAGTTCGATAACTTCGTTCTAGTTTGATTAGCATCAAAAGGAGCATTCCCATGATAATCGCGTTAAAAACGATACGTACATCTTACACATATCTTCATTTAAGGAGACCTTCTTATTGTTTCATTTGTTCTCTAAAATTGTGAAAGAATTAGGAGTCTTATTACTTCGTTCTAATTTGATTAGCATCAAAAGGAGCAATCCCATGACTATCGCATTAAAAACGATGCGTACATCTCACACAAGTCTTGGGAGACTTTCTTATTGTTTCATTGGGTCTCTCAAATTGTCAAAGAAAGAGGTGATTATGAGTCCTATGAATTCGTTCTAGTTTGATTAGCATCAAAATGAGCAATCCTTTCACTAGTGCCTTCAAAACGATCCGTACATCTCACACAAGTCTTCATTTACGGAGACCTTCTTAATGCTTCATTAGTTCTCTCAAATTATCAAAATATAGGTGATTATGAGTTCTATTAATTTCTTTTAGTCGAAATTAGCATCACAAGTTGCAATAACATCACTATCGCGTCCAAAACGATGCGTAGATCTCACACAAGCCTTCATTTAGGGAGACCTTCATATTGTTTCATCGATTTTTTCAAATTTACAAAGAAAGAGGTGATTAAGAGTTGTATTACTTCATTCTAGTTTGATTAGCGTTAAAAGGAGAAACCCATGACTATCGGATTCAAAATCAAGCGTACATCTCACGAAAGTATTCATTTTGGGAGACCTTCTTATTGTTTCATTGGTGCACTAAAATTGTCAAAGAAAGAAGTGATTAGGAGTCCTACAACTTTGTTCTAGTTTGATTAGCATCAAAAGGAGCAATCCAATGACTATCGCATTAAAAACGATGCGTACATCTCACACATGTCTTCATTTAAGGAGACCTTCTTATTGTTTAATTGGTTCTTTAAAATTGTGAAAGAAGGAGGTGATTAGGAGTCTTATTACTTCGTTCTAATTTGCTTAGTATCAAAAAGAGCAATCCTATGACTATCGCGTTAAAACACAAGTCTTGATTTAGGTTGACCTTTTTATTGTTTCATTGGGTCCCTCAAATGGTCAAAGAAAGAGTTGATTATGAGTCCTATGAATTCGTTCTAGTTTGATTAGCATCAAAACGAGCAATCATATCACTAGTGCCTTCAAAACGATCCGTACATCTCACACAAGTCTTTATTTAGGGAGATCTTCTTAATGTTTCATTAATTCTCTCAAATTATCAAAATATAGGTGATTATGAGTTCTATTACTTCGTTCTAGGTGAATATAGCTTCAAAAGGAGCAATCACATCACTATCGCGTCCAAAACGATGCGTAGATCTCACACAAGTCTTCATTTAGGGAGACCGTCATATTGTTTCATTGGTTTTTTCAAATTTACGAAGAAAGAGGTAATTAAGAGTTGTATTACTTCGTTCTAGTTTGATTAGCATCAAAAGGAGAAACCCATGACTATCGGATTCAAAATCAAGCGTACATCTCATAAAAGTATTCATTTTGGGAGACCTTCTTATTGTTTCATTGGTGCACTAAAATTGTCAAAGAAAGATGTGATTAGGAGTCCTATAACATCGTTCTAGTTTGATTAGCATCAAAAAGAGCAATCTCATGACTATCGCATTAAAAACGATGCGTACATCTCACACATGTCTTCATTTAAGGAGACCTTCTTATTGTTTAATTGGTTCTCTAAAAATGTGAAAGAAGGAGGTGATTAGGAGTCTTATTACTTCGTTCTAATTTGATTCGTATCAAAAAGAGCAATCCTATGACTATCGCGTTAAAACACAAGTCTTGATTTTGGGAGACCTTTTTATTGTTTCATTGGGTTTCTCAAATTGTCAAAGAAAGAGGTGATTATGAGTCCTATGAATTCGTTCTAGTTTGATTAGCATCAAAAGGAGCAATCCTGTCACTAGTGCCTTCAAAACGATTCGTACATCTCACACAAGTCTTCATTTTGGGATACCTTCTTAATGTTTCATTAGTTCTCTCAAATTGTCAAAATATAGGTGATTATGAGTTCTATTACTTCGTTCTAGTTGAAATTAGCATCAAAAGGAGCAATCAAATCACTATCGCGTCCAAAACGATGCGTAGATCTCACACAAGTCTTTATTTAGGGAGACCTTAATATTGTTTCATTGGTTGTTTCAAATTTTGAAAGAAAGAGGTAATTAAGAGTTGTATTATATCGATCTAGTTTGATTAGCGTCAAAATGACAAACCCATTACTATCGCGTTCAAAACCATGTGTACATCTCACACAAGGCTTCATTTAGGGAGACCTTCTTATTGTTTCATTGGTGCTATGAAATTGTAAAAGAAAGAGGTGATTAGGAGTCCTATAACTTTGTCAAAGAAAGAGCAATCCATGACTATCGCGTTAAAAACGATGCGTACATCTTACACATGTCTTCATTTAAGGAGACCTTCTTATTGTTTCATTGTTTCTCTAAAATTATGAATGAAGGAGGTGATTAGGAGTTTTATTACTTCGTTCTAGTTTGATTAGCATCAAAAGGACCAATCCTGTCACTAATGAGAAGAGACGTACATCTCACACAAGTCTTCATTTAGGGAGACCTTCTTAATGTTTCATTAGTTCTCTCAAATTATCAAAATATAGGTGATTATAAGTTCTATTACTTCGTTCTAATTGAATATAGCATCAAAACGAGCAATCACATCACTATCGCGTCCAAAACGATGCGTAGATCTCACACAAGCCTTCATTTAGGGAGACCTTCATATTGTTTCATTGGTTTTTTTTTCAAATTGACAAAGAAAGAGGTGATTAAGAGTTGTATTACTTCATTCTAGTTTGATTAGCGTCGAAAGGAGAAACCCATGATTACCGGGTTCAAAATCAAGCGTACATCTCACAAAAGTATTCATTTTGGGAGACCTTCTTATTGTTTCATTGGTGCACTAAATTTGTCAAAGAAAGAAGTGATTAGGAGTCCGATAACTTAGTTCTAGTTTGATTAGCATCAAAAGGAGCAATCTCATGACTATCGCGTTAAAAACGATGCGTACATCTCACACATGTCTTCATTTAAGGAGACCTTATTGTTTAATTGATTCTCGAAAATTGTGAAAGATGGAGGTGATTAGAAGTCTTATTACTTCGTTCTAATTTGATTAGTATCAAAAAGAGTAATCTTATGACTATAGCGTTAAAAACGATGCGTACATCTCACACAAGTCTTGATTTAAGGGGCCCTTTTTATTGTTTCATTGGGTCTCTCAAATGGTTAAAGAAAGAGGTGATTGTGAGTCCTATGAATTCTTTCTAGTTTAATTAGCATGAAAAGGAGCAATCATATCACTAGTGCCTTCAAAACGATCCGTACATCTCACACAAGTCTTCATTTAGGGAGATCTTCTTAATGTTTCATTAATTCTCTCAAATTGTCAAAATATAGGTGATTATGAGTTCTATTACTTCGTTCTAGTTGAAATTAGCATCAAAAGGAGCAATCAAATCACTATCACGTCCAAAACGATGCGTAGATCTCACACAAGTCTTTATTTAGGGAGACCTTCATATTGTTTCATTGGTTGTTTCAAATTTTCAAAGAAAGAGGTAATTAAGAGTTATATTACATCGATCTAGTTTGATTAGCGTCAAAATGAGAAACCCATTACTATAGCGTTCAAAACCATGTGTACATCTCACACAAGGCTTCATTTAGGGAGACCATCTTATTATTTCATTAGTGCTCTTAAATAGTCAAAGAAAGAGGTGATTAGGAGTCCTATAACTTTGTTCTAGTTTGATTAGCATCAAAAGGAGCAATCCCATGACTATCGCGTTAAAAACGATGATTACATCTCACACAAGTCTTGATTTAGGGAGACCTTCTTATTGTTTTATTGGGTCTCTAAAATTGTCAAAGAAAGAGGTGATTATGAGTCCTATGAATTCGTTCTAGTTTGATTAGCATCAAAAGGACCAATCCTGTCACTAGTGAGACGAGCCGTACATCTCACACAAATCTTCATTTAGGGAGACCTTCTTAATGTTTCATTAGTTCTCTCAAATTATCAAAATATAGGTGATTATAAGTTCAATTACTTCGTTCTAATTGAATATAGCATCAAAAAGAGCAATCACGTCATTATCGCGTCCAAAACGATGCGTAGATCTCACACAAGTCTTCATTTAGGGATACCGTCATATTGTTTAATTGGTTTTTTCACATTTACAAAGAAAGAGGTGATTAAGAGTTGTATTACTTCGTTCTAGTTTAATTAGCGTCAAAAGAAGAAACCCATGACTATCGGGTTCAAAATCAAGCGTACATCTCATAAAAGTATTCATTTTGGGAGACCTTGTTATTAATTTATTGGTCGACTAAAATTTTCAAAGAAAGAAGTGATTAGGAGTTCTATAACTTCGTTCTAGTTTGATTAGCATCAAAAGGAGCATTCCCATGATAATCGCGTTAAAAACGATACGTACATCTTACACATGTCTTTATTTAAGGAGACATTCTTATTGTTTCATTTGTTCTCTAAAATTGTGATAGAATTAGGAGTCTTATTACTTCGTTCTAATTTGATTAGCATCAAAAGGAGGAATCCCATGACTATCGCATTAAAAACGATGCGTACATCTCACACAAGTCTTGGGAGACTTTCTTATTGTTTCACTAGGTCTCTCAAATTGTCAAAGAAAGAGGTGATTATGAGTCCTATGAATTCGTTCTAGTTTGATTAGCATCAAAAGGAGCAATCCTGTCACTAGAGCCTTCAAAACGATCCGTACATCTCACACAAGTCTTCATTTGGGGAGACCTTCTTAATGTTTCATTAGTTCTCTCAAATTGTCAAAATATAGGTGATTATGAGTTCTATTACTTTCTTCTAGTTGAAATTAGCATCAAAAGGAGCAATCACATCACTATCTCGTCCAAAACGATGCGTAGATCTCACACAAGCCTTCATTTAGGGAGACCTTCATATTGTTTCATCGATTTTTTCAAATTTACAAAGAAACAGGTGATTAAGAGTTGTATTACTTCATTCTAGTTCGGTTAGCGTCAAAAGGAGAAACCCATGACTATCAGATTCAAAATCAAGCGTACATCTCACGAAAGTATTCATTTTGGGAGACCTTCTTGTTGTTTCTTTGGTGCACTAAAATTGTCAAAGAAAAAAGTGATTAGGAGTCCTATAACTTCGTTCTAGTTTGATTAGCATTAAAAGGAGCAATCCCCTGACTATCGCGTTAAAAACGATGCGTACATCTCACACATGTCTTCATTTAAGGAGACCTACTTATTGTTTAATTGCTTCTCTAAAATTGTGAAAAAAGGAGGTGATTAGGAGTATTATTACTTCGTTCTAATTTGATTAGTATCAAACAGAGCAATCCTATGACAATCGCGTTAAAACACAAGTCTTGATTTAGGGAGAACTTCTTGTTGTTTCATTGGGTCTCTAAAATTGTCAAAGAAAGAGGTGATTATGAGTCCTATGAATTCGTTCTAGTTTGATTAGCATCAAAAGGACCAATCCTGTCACTAGTGAGACGAGCCGTACATCTCACACAAGTCTTCATTTAGGGAGACCTTCTTAATGTTTCATTAGTTCTCTCAAATTATCAAAATATAGGTGATTATAAGTTCTATTACTTCGTTCTAATTGAATATAGCATCAAAAGGAGCAATCACATCACTATCGCGTCCAAAACGATACGTAGATCTCACACAAGTCTTCATTTAGGGAGACCGTCATATTGTTTCATTGGTTTTTAAATTTACAAAGAAAGAGGTGATTAAGAGTTGTATTACTTCGTTCTAGTTTGATTAGCGTCAAAAGGAGAAACCCATGACTATCGGGTTCAAAATCAAGCGTACATCTCATAAAAGTATTCATTTTGGGAGACCTTCTTATTGTTTTATTGGTCGACTAAAATTTTCAATGAAAGAAGTGATTAGGAGTCCGATAACTTCGTTCTAGTTTGATTAGCATCAAAAGGAGCAATCCCATGATTATCGCGTTAAAAACGATACGTACATCTTACACATGTCTTCATTTAAGGAGACCTTCTTATTGTTTCATTTGTTCTCTAAAATTGTGAAAGAATTAGGAGTCTTACTACTTCGTTCTAATTTGATTAGCATCAAAAGGAGGAATCCCATGACTATCGCATTAAAAACGATGCGTACATCTCACACAAGTCTTGGGAGACTTTCTTATTGTTTCACTAGGTCTCTCAAATTGTCAAAGAAAGAGGTTATTATAAGTCCTATGAATTCGTTAGGGTTTGATTAGGATCAAAAGGAGCAATCCTGTCACTAATGAGACGAGGCGTACATCTCACACAAGTCTTCATTTAGGGAGACCTTCTTAATGATTCATTAGTTCTCTCAAATTGTCAAAATATAGGTGATTATGAGTTCTATTACTTTCTTCTAGTTGAAATTAGCATCAAATGGAGAAATCACATCACTATCCCGTCCAAAACGATGCGTAGATCTCACACAAGCCTTCATTTAGGGAGACCTTCATATTGTTTCATCGATTTTTTCAAATTTACAAAGAAACAGGTGATTAAGAGTTGTATTACTTCATTCTAGTTTGATTAGCGTCAAAAGGAGAAACCCATGACTATTGAATTCAAAATCAAGCGTACATCTCACGAAAGTATTCATTTTGGGAGACCTTGTTGTTTCTTTGGTGCACTAAAATTGTCAAAGAAAGAAGTGATTAGGAGTCCTATAACTTCGTTCTAGTTTGATTAGTATCAAAAGGAGCAATCCCATGACTATCGCGTTAAAAACGATGCGTACATCTCACAGATGTCTTCATTTAAGGAGACCTTCTTATTGTTTAATTGCTTCTCTAAAATTGTGAAAGAAGGAGGTGATTAGGAGTCTTACTATGACAATCGCGTTAAAACACAAGTCTTGATTTAGGGAGACCTTCTTATTGTTTCATTAGGTCTCTAAAATTGTCAAAGAAAGAGGTGATTATGAGTCCTATGAATTCGTTCTAGTTTGATTAGCATCAAAAGGACCAATCTTGTCACTAGTGAGACGAGCCGTACATCTCACACAAGTCTTCATTTAGGGAGACCTTCTTAATGTTTCATTAATTCTCTCAAATTATCAAAATATAGGTGATTATAAGTTCTATTACTTCGTTCTAATTGAATATAGCATCAAAAGGAGCAATCACATCACTATCGCGTCCAAAACGATGCGTAGATCTCGCACAAGTCTTCATTTAGGGAGACCGTCATATTGTGTCATTGGTTTTTTCAAATTTACAAAGAAATAGGTGATTAAGAGTTGTATTACTTCGTTCTAATTTGATTAGCATCAAAAGGAGAAACCCATGACTATCGGGTTCAAAATCAAGCGTACATCTAATAAAAGTATTCATTTTGGGAGACCTTCTTATTGTTTTATTGCTCGACTAAAATTTTCAAAGAAAGAAGTGATTAGGAGTCCGATAACTTCGTTTTAGTTTGATTAGCATCAAAAGGAGCAATCCCATGATTATCGCGTTAAAAACGATACGTATATCTTACACATGTCTTCATTAAAGGAGACCTTCTTATTGTTTCATTTGTTCTCTAAAATTGTGAAAGAATTAGGAGTTTTATTACTTCGTTCTAATTTGATTAGCATCAAAAGGAGGAATCCCATGACTATCGCATTAAAAACGATGCGTACATCTCACACAAGTCTTGGGAGACTTTCTTATTGTTTCACTGGGTCTCTCAAATTGTCAAAGAAAGAGGTGATTATGAGTCCTATGAATTCGTTCTAGTTTGATTAGCATCAAAAGGAGTAATCATGTCACTAGAGCCTTCAAAACGATCCGTACATCTCACACAAGTCTTCATTTAGGGAGACCTTCTTAATGTTTTATTAGTTCTCTCAAATTGTCAAAATATAGGTGATTATAAGTTCTATTACTTTCTTCTAGTTGAAATTAGCATCAAAAGGAGCAATCACATCACTATCCCGTCCAAAACGATGCGTAGATCTCACACAAGCCTTCATTTAGGGAGACCTTCATATTGTTTCATCGATTTTTTCAAATTTACAAAGAAACAGGTTATTAAGAGTTGTATTACTTCATTCTAGTTTGATTAGCGTCAAAAGGAGAAACCCATGACTATCGGATTCAAAATAAAACGTACAACTCACGAAAGTATTCATTTTGGGAGACCTTCTTGTTGTTTCTTTGGTGCACTAAAATTGTCAAAGAAAGAAGTGTTTAGGAGTCCTATAACATCGTTCTAGTTTGATTAGCATCAAAAGGAGAAATCCCATGACTATCGCGTTAAAAACGATGCGTACATCTCACACATGTCTTCATTTAAGGAGACCTACTTATTGTTTAATTGCTTCTCTAAAATTATGAAAGAAGGAGGTGATTAGGAGTCTTATTACTTCGTTCTAATTTGATTAGTATCAAAAAGAGCAATCCTTTGACAATCGCGTTAAAACACAAGTCTTGATTTAGGGAGACCTTCTTATTGTTTCATTGGGTCTCTAAAATTGTCAAAGAAAGAGGTGATTATGAGTCCTATGAATTCGTTCTAGTTTGATTAGCATCAAAAGGACCAATCCTGTCACTAGTGAGACGGGCCGTACATCTCACACAAGTCTTCATTTAGGGAGACCTTCTTAATGTTTCATTAGTTCTCTCAAATTATCAAAATATAGGTGATTATAAGTTCTTTTACTTCGTTCTAATTGAATATAGCATCAAAAGGAGCAATCACATCACTATCGCGTCCAAAACGATGCGTAGATCTCACACAAGTCTTCATTTAGGGAGACCGTCATATTGTTTCATTGGTTTTTAAATTTACAAAGAAAGAGGTGATTAAGAGTTGTATTACTTCGTTCTAGTTTGATTAGCGTCAAAAGGACAAACCCATGACTATCGGGTTCAAAATCAAGCGTACATCTCATAAAAGTATTTATTTTGGGAGACCTTCTTATTGTTTTATTGGTCGACTAAAATTTTCAATGAAAGAAGTGATTAGGAGTCCGATAACTTCGTTCTAGTCTGATTAGCATCAAAAGGAGCAATCCCATGATTATCGCGTTAAAAACGATACGTACAACTTACACATGTCTTCATTTAAGGAAACCTTCTTATTGTTTCATTTGTTTTCTAAAATTGTGAAAGAATTAGGAGTCTTATTACTTCGTTCTAATTTGATTAGCATCAAAAGGAGGAATCCCATGACTATCGCATTAAAAACGATGCGTACATCTCACATAAGTCTTGGGAGACTTTCTTATTGTTTCACTGGGTCTCCCAAATTTGTACATAAAGAGGTGATTATGAGTCCTATGAATTCGTTCTAGTTTGATTAGCATCAAAAGGAGCAATCCTGTCACTAGAGCCTTCAAAATGATCCGTACATCTCACACAAGTCTTCATTTAGGGAGACCTTCTTAATGTTTCATTAGTTCTCTCAAATTGTCAAAATATAGGTGATTATGAGTTCTATTACTTTTTTCTAGTTGAAATTAGCATCAAAAGGAGCAATCACAACACTATCCCGTCCAAAAAGATGCGTAGATCTCACACAAGCCTTCATTTAGGGAGACCTTCATATTGTTTCATCAATTTTTTCAAATTTACAAAGAAACATGTGATTAAGAGCTGTATTACTTCATTCTAGTTTGATTAGCGTCAAAAGGAGAAACCCATGACTATCGGATTCAAAATCAAGCGTACATCTCACGAAAGTATTCATTTTGGGAGACCTTCTTGTTGTTTCTTTGGTGCACTAAAATTGTCAAAGAAAGAAGTGATTAGGAGTCCTATAACTTCGTTCTAGTTTGATTAGCATCAAAAGGAGCAATCCCATGACTATCGCGTTAAAAACGATGCGTACATCTCACACATGTCTTCATTTAAGGAGACCTACTTATTGTTTAATTACTTCTCTAAAATTGTGAAAGAAGGAGGTGATTAGGAGTCTTATTACTTCGTTCTAATTTGATTAGTATCAAAAAGAGCAATTCTATGACAATCGCGTTAAAACGCAAGTCTTGATTTAGGGAGACCTTCTTATTGTTTCATTGGGTCTCTATAATTGTCAAAGAAAGAGGTGATTATGAGTCCTATGAATTCATTCTAGTTTGATTAGCATCAAAAGGACCAATCTTGTCACTAGTGAGACTAGCCGTACATCTCACACAAGTCTTCATTTAGGGAGACCTTCTGAATGTTTCATTAGTTCTCTCAAATTATCAAAATATAGGTGATTATAAGTTCTATTACTTCGTTCTAATTGAATATAGCATCAAAAGGAGCAATCACATCACTATCGCGTCCAAAACGATGCGTAGATCTCACACAAGTCTTCATTTAGGGAGACCGTCGTATTGTTTCATTGGTTTTTAAATTTACAAAGAAAGAGGTGATTAAGAATTGTATTACTTCGTTCTAGTTTGATTAGCGTCAAAAGGACAAACCCATGACTATCGAGTTCAAAATCAAGCGTACATCTCATAAAAGTATTCATTTTGGGAGACCTTCTTATTGTTTTATTGCTCGACTAAAATTTTCAAAGAAAGAAGTGATTAGGAGTCCGATAACTTCGTTTTAGATTGATTAGCATCAAAAGGAGCAATCCCATGATTATCGTGTTAAAAACGATACGTACATCTTACACATGTCTTCATTTAAGGAGACTTTCTTATTGTTTCATTTGTTCTCTAAAATTGTGAAAGAATTAGGAGTCTTATTACTTCGTTCTAATTTGATTAGCATCAAAAGGAGGAATCCCATGACTATCGCATTAAAAACGATGCGTACATCTCACACAAGTCTTGGGAGACTTTCTTATTGTTTCACTGGGTCTGTCAAATTATCAAAGAAAGAGGTGATTATAAGTTCTATGAATTCATTTTAGTTTGATTAGGATCAAAAGGAGCAATCCTGTCACTAATGAGACGAGGCGTACATCTCACACAAGTCTTTATTTAGGGAGACCTTCTTAATGTTTCATTAGTTCTCTCAAATTATCAAAATATAGGTGATTATAAGTTCTATTACTTCGTTCTAATTGAATATAGCATCAAAAGGAGCAATCACATCACTATCGCGTCCAAAACGATGCGTAGATCTCACACAAGTCTTCATTTAGGGAGACCGTCATATTGTTTCATTGGTTTTTAAATTTACAAAGAAAGAGGTGATTAAGAGTTGTATTACTTCGTTCTAGTTTGATTAGCGTCAAAAGGACAAACCCATGACTATCGGGTTCAAAATCAAGCGTACATCTCATAAAAGTATTCATTTTGGGAGACCTTCTTATTGTTTTATTGGTCGACTAAAATTTTCAAAGAAAGAAGTGATTAGGAGTCCGATAACTTCGTTTTAGTTTGATTAGCATCAAAAGGAGCAATCCCATGATTATCGTGTTAAAAACGATACGTACATCTTACACATGTCTTCATTTAAGGAGACCTTCTTATTGTTTCATTTGTTCTCTAAAATTGTGAAAGAATTAGGAGTCTTATTACTTCGTTCTAATTTGATTAGCATCAAAAGGAGGAATCCTATGACTATCGCATTAAAAACGATGCGTACATCTCACACAAGTCTTGGGAGACTTTCTTATTGTTTCACTGGGTCTCTCAAATTTGTACAGAAAGAGGTGATTATGAGTCCTATGAATTCGTTCTAGTTTGATTAGCATCAAAAGGAGCAATCCTGTCACTAGAGCCTTCAAAACGATCCGTACATCTCACACAAGTCTTCATTTAGGGAGACCTTCTTAATGTTTCATTAGTTCTCTCAAATTGTCAAAATATAGGTGATTATGAGTTCTATTACTTTCTTCTAGTTGAAATTAGCATCAAAAGGAGCAATCACATCACTATCCCGTCCAAAACAATGCGTAGATCTCACACAAGCCTTCATTTAGGGAGACCTTCATATTGTTTCATCGATTTTTTCAAATTTACAAAGAAACATGTGATTAAGAGCAGTATTACTTCATTCTAGTTTGATTAGCGTCAAAAGGAGAAACCCATGACTATCGGATTCAAAATCAAGCGTACATCTCACGAAAGTATTCATTTTGGGAGACCTTCTTGTTGTTTCTTTGGTGCACTAAAATTGTCAAAGAAAGAAGTGATTAGGAGTCCTACAACTTCGTTCTAGTTTGATTAGCATCAAAAGGAGCAATCCCATGACTATCGCGTTAAAAACGATGCGTACATCTCACACATGTCTTCATTTAAGGAGACCTACTTATTGTTTAATTACTTCTCTAAAATTCTGAAAGAAGGAGGTGATTAGGAGTCTTATTACTTCGTTCTAATTTGATTAGTATCAAAAAGAGCAATCCTATGACAATCGCGTTAAAACACAAGTCTTGATTTAGGGAGACCTTCTTATTGTTTCATTGGGTCTCTAAAATTGTCAAAGAAAGAGGTGATTATGAGTCATATGAATTCATTCTAGTTTGATTAGCATCAAAAGGACCAATCCTGTCACTAGTGAGACGAGCCGTACATCTCACACAAGTCTTCATTTAGGGAGACCTTCTTAATGTTTCATTAGTTCTCTCAAATTATCAAAATATAGGTGATTATAAGTTCTATTACTTCGTTCTAATTGAATATAGCATCAAAAGGTGCAATCACATCACTATCGCGTCCAAAACGATGCGGAGATCTCACACAAGTCTTCATTTAGGGAGACCGTCATATTGTTTCATTGGTTTTTAAATTTACAAAGAAAGAGGTCATTAAGAGTTGTATTACTTCGTTCTAGTTTGATTAGCGTCAAAAGGACAAACCCATGACTATCGGGTTCAAAATCAAGCGTACATCTCATAAAAGTATTCATTTTGGGAGACCTTCTTATTGTTTTATTGGTCGACTAAAATTTTCAAAGAAAGAAGTGATTAGGAGTCCGATAACTTCGTTTTAGTTTGATTAGCATCAAAAGGAGCAATCCCATGATTATCGTGTTAAAAACGATACGTACATCTTACACATGTCTTCATTTAAGGAGACCTTCTTATTGTTTCATTTGTTCTCTAAAATTGTGAAAGAATTAGGAGTCTTATTACTTCGTTCTAATTTGATTAGCATCAAAAGGAGGAATCCTATGACTATCGCATTAAAAACGATGCGTACATCTCACACAAGTCTTGGGAGACTTTCTTATTGTTTCACTGGGTCTCTCAAATTGTCAAAGAAAGAGGTGATTATAAGTCCTATGAATTCGTTATAGTTTGATTAGGATCAAAAGGAGCAATCCTGTCACTAATGAGACGAGCCGTACATCTCACACAAGTCTTCATTTAGGGAGACCTTCTTAATGTTTCATTAGTTCTCTCAAATTGTCAAAATACAGGTGATTATGAGTTCTATTACTTTCTTCTAGTTGAAATTAGCATCAAAAGGAGCAATCACATCACTATCCCGTCCAAAACGATGCGTAGATCTCACACAAGCCTTCATTTAGGGAGACCTTCATATTGTTTCATCGATTTTTTCAAATTTACAAAGAAACAGGTGATTAAGAGTTGTATTACTTCATTCTAGTTTGATTAGCGTCAAAAGGAGAAACCCATGACTATCGGATTCAAAATCAAGCGTACATCTCACTAAAGTATTCATTTTGGGAGACCTTCTTGTTGTTTCTTTGGTGCACTAAAATTGTCAAAGAAAGAAGTGATTAGGAGTCCTATAACTTCGTTCTAGTTTGATTAGCATCAAAAAGAGCAATCCCATGACTATCGCGTTAAAAACGATGCGTACATCTCACACATGTCTTCATTTAAGGAGACCTTCTTATTGTTTAATTGCTTCTCTAAAATTGTGAAAGAAGGAAATGATTAGGAGTCTTATTACTTCGTTCTAATTTGATTAGTATCAAAAAGTGCAATTCTATGACAATCGCGTTAAAACACAAGTCTTGATTTAGGGAGACCTTCTTATTGTTTCATTGGGTCTCTAAAATTGTCAAAGAAAGAGGTGATTATGAGTCCTATTAATTCGTTCTAGTTTGATTAGCATCAAAAGGACCAATCCTGTCACTAGTGAGACGAGCCGTACATCTCACACAAGTCTTCATTTAGGGAGACCTTCTTGATGTTTCATTAGTTCTCTCAAATTATCAAAATATAGGTGATTATAAGTTCTATTACTTCGTTCTAATTGAATATAGCATCAAAAGGAGCAATCACATCACTATCGCGTCCAAAACGATGCGTAGATCTCACACAAGTCTTCATTTAGGGAGACCGTCATATTGTTTCATTGGTTTTTTCAAATTTACAAAGAAAGAGGTGATTAAGAGTTGTATTACTTCGTTCTAGTTTGATTAGCGTCAAAAGGAGAAACCCATGACTATCGGGTTCAAAATCAAGCGTACATCTCATAAAAGTATTCATTTTGGGAGACCTTCTTATTGTTTTATTGGTCGACTAAAATTTTCAATGAAAGAAGTGATTAGGAGTCCGATAACTTCGTTCTAGTTTGATTAGCATCAAAAGGAGCAATCCCATGATTATCGCGTTAAAAACGATACGTACAACTTACACATGTCTTCATTTAAGGAAACCTTCTTATTGTTTCATTTGTTTTCTAAAATTGTGAAAGAATTAGGAGTCTTATTACTTCGTTCTAATTTGATTAGCATCAAAAGGAGGAATCCCATGCCTATCGCATTAAAAACGATGCGTACATCTCACACAAGTCTTGGGAGACTTTCTTATTGTTTCACTGGGTCTCCCAAATTTGTACAGAAAGAGGTGATTATGAGTCCTATGAATTCGTTCTAGTTTGATTAGCATCAAAAGGAGCAATCCTGTCACTAGAGCCTTCAAAACGATCAGTACATCTCACACAAGTCTTCATTTAGGGAGACCTTCTTAATGTTTCATTAGTTCTCTCAAATTGTCAAAATATAGGTGATTATGAGTTCTATTACTTTCTTCTAGTTGAAATTAGCATCAAAAGGAGCAATCACATCACTATCCCGTCCAAAACGATGCGTAGATCTCACACAAGCCTTCATTTAGGGAGACCTTCATATTGTTTCATCGATTTTTTCAAATTTACAAAGAAACAGGTGATTAAGAGCTGTATTACTTCATTCTAGTTTGATTAGCGTCAAAAGGAGAAACCCATGACTATCGTATTCAAAATCAAGCGTACATCTCACGAAAGTATTCATTTTGGAAGACCTTCTTGTTGTTTCTTTGGTGCACTAAAATTGTCAAAGAAAGAAGTGATTAGGAGTCCTATAACTTCGTTCTAGTTTGATTAGCATCAAAAGGAGCAATCCCATGACTATCGCGTTAAAAACAATGCGTACATTTCACACATGTCTTCATTTAAGGAGACCTACTTATTGTTTAATTACTTCTCTAAAATTGTGAAAGAAAGAGGTGATTAGGAGTCTTATTACTTCGTTCTAATTTGATTAGTATCAAAAAGAGCAATCCTATGACAATCGCGTTAAAACACAAGTCTTGATTTAGGGAGACCTTCTTATTGTTTCATTGGGTCTCTAAAATTGTCAAAGAAAGAGGTGATTATGAGTCCTATGAATTCATTCTAGTTTGATTAGCATCACAAGGACCAATCCTGTCACTAGTGAGACGAGCCGTACATCTCACACAAGTCTTCATTTAGGGAGACCTTCTTGATGTTTCGTTAGTTCTCTCAAATTATCAAAATATAGGTGATTATAAGTTCTATTACTTCGTTCTAATTGAATATAGCATCAAAAGGAGCAATCACATCACTATCGCGTCCAAAACGATGCGTAGATCTCACAAAGTCTTCATTTAGGGAGACCGTCATATTGTTTCATTGGTTTTTTCAAATTTACAAAGAAAGAGGTGATTAAGAGTTGTATTACTTCGTTCTAGTTTGATTAGCGTCAAAAGGAGAAACCCATGACTATCGGGTTCAAAATCAAGCGTACATCTCATAAAAGTATTCATTTTGGGAGACCTTCTTATTGTTTTATTGGTCGACTAAAATTTTCAATGAAAGAAGTGATTAGGAGTCCGATAACTTCGTTCTAGTTTGATTAGCATCAAAAGGAGCAATCCCATGATTATCGCGTTAAAAACGATACGTACAACTTACACATGTCTTCATTTAAGGAAACCTTCTTATTGTTTCATTTGTTTTCTAAAATTGTGAAAGAATTAGGAGTCTTATTACTTCGTTCTAATTTGATTAGCATCAAAAGGAGGAATCCCATGACTATCGCATTAAAAACGATGCGAACATCTCACACAAGTCTTGGGAGACTTTCTTATTGTTTCACTGGGTCTCCCAAATTTGTACAGAAAGAGGTGATTATGAGTCCTATGAATTCGTTCTAGTTTGATTAGCATCAAAATGAGCAATCCTGTCACTAGAGCCTTCAAAACGATCCGTACATCTCACACAAGTCTTCATTTAGGGAGACCTTCTTAATGTTTCATTAGTTCTCTCAAATTGTCAAAATATAGGTGATTATGAGTTCTATTACTTTCTTCTAGTTGAAATTAGCATCAAAAGGAGCAATCACATCACTATCCCGTCCAAAACGATGCGTAGATCTCACACAAGCATTCATTTAGGGAGACCTTCATATTGTTTCATCGATTTTTTCAAATTTACAAAGAAACAGGTGATTAAGAGCTGTATTACTTCATTCTAGTTTGATTAGCGTCAAAAGGAGAAACCCATGACTATCGAATTCAAAATCAAGCGTACATCTCACGAAAGTATTCATTTTGGGAGACCTTCTTGTTGTTTCTTTGGTGCACTAAAATTGTCAAAGAAAGAAGTGATTAGAAGTCCTATAACTTCGTTCTAGTTTGATTAGCATCAAAAGGAGCAATCCCATGACTATCGCGTTAAAAACGATGCGTACATCTCACACATGTCTTCATTTAAGGAGACCTACTTATTGTTTAATTACTTCTCTAAAATTGTGAAAGAAGGAGGTGATTAGGAGTCTTATTACTTCGTTCTAATTTGATTAGTATCAAAAAGAGCAATCCTATGACAATCGCGTTAAAACACAAGTCTTGATTTAGGGAGACCTTCTTATTGTTTCATTGGGTCTCTAAAATTGTCAAAGAAAGAGGTGATTATGAGTCCTATGAATTCATTCTAGTTTGATTAGCATCAAAAGGACCAATCTTGTCACTAGTGAGACGAGCCGTACATCTCACACAAGTCTTCATTTAGGGAGACCTTCTTAATGTTTCATTAGTTCTCTCAAATTATCAAAATATAGGTGATTATAAGTTCAATTACTTCGTTCTAATTGAATATAGCATCAAAAGGAGCAATCACATCACTATCGCGTCCAAAACGATGCGTAGATCTCACACAAGTCTTCATTTAGGGAGACCGTCATATTGTTTCATTGGTTTTTAAATTTACAAAGAAAGAGGTCATTAAGAGTTGTATTACTTCGTTCTAGTTTGATTAGCGTCAAAAGGACAAACCCATGACTATCGGGTTCAAAATCAAGCGTACATCTCATAAAAGTATTCATTTTGGGAGACCTTCTTATTGTTTTATTGGTCGACAAAAATTTTCAAAGAAAGAAGTGATTAGGAGTCCGATAACTTCGTTTTAGTTTGATTAGCATCAAAAAGAGCAATCCCATGATTATCGTGTTAAAAACGATACGTACATCTTACGCATGTCTTCATTTAAGGAGACCTTCTTATTGTTTCATTTGTTCTCTAAAATTGTGAAAGAATTAGGAGTCTTATTACTTCGTTCTAATTTGATTAGAATCAAAAGGAGGAATCCCATGACTATCGCATTAAAAACGATGCGTACATCTCACACAAGTCTTGGGAGACTTTCTTATTGTTTCACTAGGTCTCTCATATTGTCAAAGAAAGAGGTGATTATAAGTCCTATGAATTCGTTATAGTTTGATTAGGATCAAAAGGAGCAATCCTGTCACTAATGAGACGAGGCGTACATCTCACACAAGTCTTCATTTAGGGAGACCTTCTTAATGTTTCATTAGTTCTCTCAAATTGTCAAAATATAGGTGATTATGAGTTCTATTACTTTCTTCTAGTTGAAATTAGCATCAAAAGGAGCAATCACATCACTATCCCGTCCAAAACGACGCGTAGATCTCACACAAGCCTTCATTTAGGGAGACCTTCATATTGTTTCATCGATTTTTTCAAATTTACAAAGAAAGAGGTGATTAAGAGTTGTATTACTTCATTCTAGTTTGATTAGCGTCAAAAGGAGAAACCCATGACTATCGGATTCAAAATCAAGCGTACATCTCACTAAAGTATTCATTTTGGGAGACCTTCTTGTTGTTTCTTTGGTGCACTAAAATTGTCAAAGAAAGAAGTGATTAGGAGTCCTATAACTTCGTTCTAGTTTGATTAGCATCAAAAAGAGCAATCCCATGACTATCGCGTTAAAAACGATGCGTACATCTCACACATGTCTTCATTTAAGGAGACCTTCTTATTGTTTAATTGCTTCTCTAAAATTGTGAAAGAAGGAGGTGATTAGGAGTCTTATTACTTCGTTCTAATTTGATTAGTATCAAAAAGTGCAATCCTATGAAAATCGCGTTAAAACACAAGTCTTTATTTAGGGAGGCCTTCTTATTGTTTCATTGGGTCTCTAAAATTGTCAAAGAAAGAGGTGATTATGAGTCCTATGAATTCGTTCTAGTTTGATTAGCATCAAAAGGACCAATTCTGTCACTAGTGAGACGAGCCGTACATCTCACGCAAGTCTTCATTTGGGGAAAACTTCTTGATGTTTCATTAGTTCTCTCAAATTATCAAAATATAGGTGATTATAAGTTCTATTACTTCGTTCTAATTGAATATAGCATCAAAAGGAGCAATCACATCACTATCGCGTCCAAAACGATGCGTAGATCTCACACAAGTCTTCATTTAGGGAGACCGTCATATTGTTTCATTGGTTTTTTCAAATTTACAAAGAAAGAGGTGATTAAGAGTTGTATTACTTCGTTCTAGTTTGATTAGCGTCAAAAGGAGAAACCCATGACTATCGGGTTCAAAATCAAGCGTACATCTCATAAAAGTATTCATTTTGGGAGACCTTCTTATTGTTTTATTGGTCGACTAAAATTTTCAATGAAAGAAGTGATTAGGAGTCCGATAACTTCGTTCTAGTTTGATTAGCATCAAAAGGAGCAATCCCATGATTATCGTGTTAAAAACGATACGTACATCTTACACATGTCTTCATTTAAGGAGACCTTCTTATTGTTTCATTTGTTCTCTAAAATTGTGAAAGAATTAGGAGTCTTATTACTTCGTTCTAATTTGATTAGCATCAAAAGGAGGAATCCCATGACTATCGCATTAAAAACGATGCGTACATCTCACACAAGTCTTGGGAGACTTTCTTATTGTTTCACTAGGTCTCTCAAATTGTCAAAGAAAGAGGAGATTATAAGTCCTATGAATTCGTTATAGTTTGATTAGGATCAAAAGGAGCAATCCTGTCACTAATGAGACGAGGCGTACATCTCACACAAGTCTTCATTTAGGGAGACCTTCTTAATGTTTCATTAGTTCTCTCAAATTGTCAAAATATAGGTGATTATGAGTTCTATTACTTTCTTCTAGTTGAAATTAGCATCAAATGGAGCAATCACATCACTATCCCGTCCAAAACGATGCGTAGATCTCACACAAGCCTTCATTTAGGGAGACCTTCATATTGTTTCATCGATTTTTTCAAATTTACAAAGAAACAGGTGATTAAGAGTTGTATTACTTCATTCTAGTTTGATTAGCGTCAAAAGGAGAAACCCATGACTATCGAATTCAAAATCAAGCGTACATCTCACGAAAGTATTCATTTTGTGAGACCTTGTTGTTTCTTTGGTGCACTAAAATTGTCAAAGAAAGAAGTGATTAGGAGTCCTATAACTTCGTTCTAGTTTGATTAACATCAAAAGGAGCAATCCCATGACTATCGCGTTAAAAACGATGCGTACATCTCACAGATGTCTTCATTTAAGGAGACCTTCTTATTGTTTAATTGCTTCTCTAAAATTATGAAAGAAGGAGGTGATTAGGAGTCTTATTACTTCGTTCTAATTTGATTAGTATCAAAAAGTGCAATCCTATGACAATCGCGTTAAAACACAAGTCTTGATTTAGGGAGACCTTCTTATTGTTTCATTGGGTCTCTAAAATTGTCAAAGAAAGAGGTGATTATGAGTCCTATGAATTCGTTCTAGTTGGATTAGCATCAAAAGGACCAATCCTGTCACTAGTGAGACGAGCCGTACATCTCACACAAGTCTTCATTTAGGGAGACCTTCTTAATGTTTCATTAGTTCTCTCAAATTATCAAAATATAGGTGATTATAAGTTCTATTACTTCGTTCTAATTGAATATAGCATCAAAAGGAGCAATCACATCACTATCGCGTCCAAAATGATGCGTAGATCTCACACAAGTCTTTATTTAGGGAGACCGTCATATTGTTTCATTGGTTTTTAAATTTATAAAGAAAGAGGTGATTAAGAGTTGTATTACTTCGTTCTAGTTTGATTAGCGTCAAAAGGAGAAACCCATGACTATCGGGTTCAAAATCAAGCGTACATCTCATAAAAGTATTCATTTTGGGAGACCTTCTTATTGTTTTATTGCTCGACTAAAATTTTCAAAGAAAGAAGTGATTAGGAGTCCGATAACTTCGTTCTAGTTTGATTAGCATCAAAAGGAGCAATCCCATGATTATCGCGTTAAAAACGATACGTACATCTTACACATGTCTTCATTTAAGGAGACCTTCTTATTGTTTCATTTGTTCTCTAAAATTGTGAAAGAATTAGGAGTCTTATTACTTCGTTCTAATTTGATTAGCATCAAAATGAGCAATCCCATGACTATCGCATTAAAAACGATGCGTACATCTCACACAAGTCTTGGGAGACTTTCTTATTGTTTCACTTGGTCTCATAAATTGTCAAAAAAGAGAGGTGATTATGAGTCCTATGAATTCGTTCTAGTTTGATTAACATCAAAAGGAGCAATCCTGTCACTAGTGCCTTCAAAACGATCCGTGCATCTCACACAAGTCTTCATTTAGGGAGACCTTCTTAATGTTTCATTAGTTCTCTCAAATTGTCAAAATATAGGTGATTATGAGTTCTATTACTTCGTTCTAGTTGAAATGAGCATCAAAAGGAGCAATCACATCACTATCGCGTCCAAAACGATGCGTAGATCTCACACAAGCCTTCATTTAGGGAGACCTTCATATTGTTTCATTGGTTTTTTTTCAAATTTACAAAGAAACTGGTGATTAAGAGTTGTATTACTTCATTCTAGTTTGATTAGCGTCAAAAGGAGAAACCTATGACTATCGGATTCAAAATCAAGCGTACATCTCACGAAAGTATTCATTTTGGGAGACCTTCTTGTTGTTTCATTGCTGGACTAAAATTATCAAAGAAAGAAGTGATTAGGAGTCCTATAACTTCGTTCTAGTTTGATTAACATCAAAAGGAGCAATCCAATGACTATCGCGTTTAAAACGATGCGTACATCTCACATATGTCTTCATTTAAGGAGACCTTCTTATTGTTTAATTGGTTCATTAAAATTGTGAAAGAAGAAGGTGATTAGGAGTCTTATTACTTCGTTCTAATTTGATTAGTATCAAAAAGAGTAATCCTATGACAATCGCGTTAAAACACAAGTCTTGATTTAGGGAGCCTTTTTATTGTTTCATTGGGTCTCTCAAATGGTCAAAGAAATAGTTGATTATGAGTTCTATGAATTCGTTCTAGTTTGATTAGCATCAAAAAGAGCAATCATATCACTAGTGCCTTCAAAACGATCCATACATCTCACATAAGTCTTCATTTAGGGAGATCTTCTTAATGTTTCATTAATTCTCTCAAATTGTCAAAATATAGGTGATTATGAGTTCTATTACTTCGTTCTAGTTGAATATAGCATCAAAAGGAGCAATCACATCACTATCGCGTCCAAAACGATGCGTAGATCTCACACAAGTCTTCATTTAGGGAGACCGTCATATTGTTTCATTGGTTTTTTCAAATTTACGAAGAAAGAGGTGATTAAGAGTTGTATTACTTCGTTCTAGTTTGATTAGCATCAAAAGGAGAAACCCATGACTATCGGGTTCAAAATCAAGCGTACATCTCATAAAAGTATTCATTTTGGGAGGCCTTCTTATTGTTTTATTGGTCGACTAAAATTATCAAAGAAAGAAGTGATTAGGAGTCCTATAACTTCGTTCTAGTTTGATTAGTATCAAAAGGAGCAATCACATGATTATCGCGTTAAAAACGATGCGTACATCTTACACATGTCTTCATTTAAGGAGACCTTCTTATTGTTTCATTTGTTCTCTAAAATTGTGAAAGAATTAGGAGTCTTATTACTTCGTTCTAATTTGATTAGCATCAAAAGGAGCAATCCCATGACTATCGCATTAAAAACGATGCGTACATCTCACACAAGTCTTGGGAGACTTTCTTATTGTTTCATTGGGTTTCTCAAATTGTCAAAGAAAGAGGTGATTATGAGTCCTATGAATTCGTTCTAGTTTGATTAGCATCAAAAGGAGAAATCCTGTCACTGGTGCCTTCAAAACGATTCGTACATCTCACACAAGTCTTCATTTAGGGAGACCTTCTTAATGTTTCATTAGTTCTCTCAAATTGTCAAAATATAGGTGATTATGAGTTCTATTACTTAGTTCTAGTTGAAATTAGCATCAAAAGGAGCAATCACATCACTATCGCGTCCAAAACGATGCGTAGATCTCACACAAGCCTTCATTTAGGGAGACCTTCATATTGTTTCATTGGTTTTTTTTCAAATTTACAAAGAAAGAGGTGATTAAAAATTGTATTACTTCATTCTAGTTTGATTAGCGTCAAAAGGAGAAACCCATGACTATCGGGTTCAAAATCAAGCGTACATCTCACAAAAGTATTCATTTTGGGAGACCTTCTTATTGTTTCATTGGTGCACTAAAATTGTCAAAGAAAGAAGTGATTAGGAGTCCTATAACTTAGTTCTAGTTTGATTAGCATCAAAAGGAGCAATCTCATGACTATCGCGTTAAAAACGATGCGTACATCTCACACGTGTCTTTATTTAAGGAGACCTTATTGTTTAATTGATTCTCTAAAATTGTGAAAGATGGAGGTGATTAGAAGTCTTATTACTTCGTTCTAATTTGATTAGTATCAAAAAGAGTAATCTTATGACTATAGCGTTAAAAACGATGCGTACATCTCACACAAGTCTTGATTTAAGGAGACCTTTTTATTATTTCATTGGGTCTCTAAAATGGTCAAAGAAAGAGGTGATTATGAGTCCTATGTGTTGGGTTTGTACGAAATCGTGACGCAATCAAATTGCAAAAATTAGCGGAAGCATGGTATATCAGAGTTTAAAAAATTTCTACAAAACCATTACCCGGATCATCCTTTATGCAAATTATTAATTTAAAACGATAAATAAGAAGTTATGGAATCATACCCTTGTAGAACGAAGCTTCCACAGGTACTAGTTCAACTCCTTGTTCTTCTTGATCTCCTTGAATTTCCGGGTTAGATTCCTTCCTTTGATCAATGTTAACCACCCAAGTGTTTGGCCTCTAGAGGTGATCCACCAAGGAAGATGAATTATCAAGAAGGAGGGTGTTTGGTTAAACCTTAATTTTCTATCTTTTATAGAAAAGGAGTACTCTCCAACAATTGGAATTGCATCAATCTAATATCTATTATAAGACTTCTCTTATATAGACATTGGTCAACCCTTCTAATCCTATTAGACATGGGATTTATTTTAATTAATTAAACTCCTTTAATTAATTTAGGCTTCCCACCACATGGGAATAATTAATTAAATTCATTTAATTAATTTGTCTCCTAATCTTATTAGGAATAAATGAGAGTACTAAATATTAAATTAATTACTAAACTCCTTTAGAAATTAAAATAATAATAATTTTAATAATATTAATAAGACTCCTCTTATTAATTTATATTTAATATTTCCAAAATATTAAATAATAAACATTAAGCTATTTAATTTATTCTATCAACATAGATTAAATTAATTATACTTAATGCATTATTACGATTATGCCATTACCTTCTTAAATATTTATTCTTCCTTTTATGGTGTGACCCTTTAGGTTCTCCATATTAAACCGGTTGTGAATAAATCAATTAAAATAATTTTAATCTTATTTAAATAAATAAATTAAACTAATAATCTATTTAAATAAATAATATTTATTCTACAATAGGGATAAGCCTCCCTAGCGATCAACGACTTTCCAGATAATATAGATTTCAACATTAATCATAAAAGAACCTGTGAGTTAATAGTTACCATACAATTCAATCCTTCCACCATACAATTTCCCAATTAAATATAAGACATGGATTTACTGTCAAGTCTTATTTTATTTAATTATATGTATTTCGATTAAAAAATGCACAACTCCAAATAATGCAAATTAAAAACTCCTTTCTAATTTCATTTCACCTTGGCCAAGGATTCCTGGGTTGTCAGTTAACGAATCACATAGGACATATCTCCTCTTTTACTAGAGGTGGTAGATTCTTTATTGATCATTCATTATCTCCATATGTAACTCATTATACCCAAGCATACCCTATATATGCCTTAAAAGGTCTTAAGGAATAAGTCAAAGTATAATTTGTTACATACAAGATACTATGATGATCTCAAGTCCAAGGATCACTTGTACTACTATCACATTAGGAATTTCTATTGACATGCGAGTAAAACTCCATTAGGTATTCCATAGCGAATCACGTTCAGTGAACTTATTCTCCAATAAGCACCTACATACTTGCTTTAGTGTCTCCACACAAATGATCATGAGATCAATCATCCTCATCCAATGAGCAAGCAACATATGTACCAATCTATCCGGATTTACTAATCCCCTTTTTAGTAATCCCACGATTGGGAACTATTTTAGTTTTAAAACTTTCTAAGAATTTAGATCTCATTAGCATGATCATCATCATGATTCTAAAAGCTTTGCTTAAAACTATGGGTTATTTACATATTATAAAAACAGCAACATGTAGATAATTAAATGCCTTTAATAAATGAATATTTTATTAATAAATAAATAAGATTGTTTACAAAGTACGTGCTTTATCATCATACATGATTGGCTTGTATGCACACTACTATCAATCTCCCACTTGCACTAAAGCCAATCGCCATGGTATCTCATACCCATCTTCTCTAAGTGACGATCAAACTGCTGTTGTGTTAAAGCTTTAGTAAATGGATCTGCAATGTTGTCTTGAGAGTCTACACTATCCTCTTTCAATGATTTTTTTTTTTAATCAAAGTGCCGCAACACATGTTTAGATTCAAGATGAGACTTAGGAACTATTCCTAGTTCTGTAATGAACTTTTCATCCGAAATATCAACTTGCAGCTTCACTTACAGTTATATACTTTGTCTTTGTCACTAACCCAGCAACTTTTGCTGTTTGAAACCTTTCCAATTTACTGCACCACCTTTTAAGGTAACGACTTACCATAAAGTGGATTTTGCTGTCGTCTTGGTCAGTCTGAAAACTTGAGTCTGTTTAGTCTTCTAGTTTAATTCAGACCCATCATGTGTCATGATGACATCCTTAGTGTCAGTTAAGTACTTTGAGATGTTTATCACTGTCTCACAGAGATCTTCTCCAGAATATGACTGATCAACATCAAGTCTTGTATATTTCATTGCATACATAATAGTTACTTATGCGATCTCTCTTTTACTGAGGACAATTTTAGAGAGATACACTCCATGGCTCATCATCATGAGGCACCTTTTGGAGTTGCCATGCTAAACGCCTTTAGCATCTAATGAATATACGTTTCCATGGGTTAAGCCGAACATCCTTTTAAATCTATTAATACAGATTTATATCCCCAATGTGGGATGTTCTACCCAAATCATTCATGGAGGAATGTTTAGACAACTTTATTTTGATCGATTTTAGCATAGAAATTTCATTCCCTATCAGTAATATATCATCAACATATAATACATGGAATGAAATAGCGCTCCCACTAACCTTCTTGTACACACATGGTTCATCGTCATTTTTGATAAAATCAAACTCTTTGATTGTCTCATCAAAACGAATGTTCCATCTACGAGAAGCTTGCTTCAATCCATAAATGGATCGTTGCAGCTTACAGACTTGATTTATTCCAACCTTTGAAACAAATCCCTCTGGCTGTGTCATATACACATCCTCCTCAAGTTTCCCATTGAGGAAGGCCGTTTTCACGTCCATCTGCCAGATCTCATAGTCGTTATAAGCTGCAATCGCAAGCAAAATCCGAATGGACTTGAGCATAGCTACTGGTGAAAAGGTTTCATCATAATCAACTCCTTGTCTTTGTTTGAAACCTTTTGCAACCAGTCGGGCCTTATAGGTCTCCACCTTGCCGTCCGCTCCAGTCTTTCTTTTAAAGACCCATTTACACCCAATAGGCATAATGCCTTCAGGTGGTGAAACCAAAGTCCATACTTTGTTTTCATACATGGAGTCCATTTCGGATTTCATGGCTTCAAGCCATTTCCCTGAGTCTTTATTACTCATGGCCTGTTCGTAATTCAATGGATCATCATCATTCATGATGTGTACCTCATCGTCATCCTCTATAACGAATCCATACCTCTCAGGTATCTTCGGTACTCTCCCAGATTTACGAACAGGGTGTGGTATAGTAGGTTCTTCTACTTGGTCAGGTACCTGACTTTGATCCGTGGTAATTTGTGGTTCTTGAACTTCTTCAAGATATATCTTACTCCCGCTGACCCCTTCATGGATAAACTCCTTTTCCAAGAAGGCAGCATGTTTCGCAACAAACACCTTTTGATCAGTTATATGATAGAAATAATACCCTACAGTTTCTTTAGGGTATCCCACAAATCTACACTTTTCGGATTTAGTCTATAGCTTATCATGTTCAAACTTTTTGACATAAGCTGGACAACCCCAAGTCTTAACATGCTTAAGATTTGGTTTCCTCCCCTTCCACATCTCATATGGAGTCTTTGGGGCGGATTTGGTAGGTACCTTGTTAAGTAGGTATGCAGCCGTTTCTAGGGCATATCCCCAGAAGGAAATTGGAAGGTCGGTAAAACTCATCATGGATCGAACCATGTCTAACAGTGTTCGATTTCTCCTTTCAGATACTCCATTTAACTGTGGTGTACCTGGAGGAGTCCATTGTGAGATTATACCATTTTCTTTGAGACAATTGAGAAACTCACCGCTTAAGTATTCTCCACCTCTATCTGATCGAAGTATCTTTATACTCTTGCCCGTTTGTTTCTCTACTTCACTTCTGAACTCTTTGAACTTTTCAAATGATTCTGACTTGTATTTCATTAAATACACATATCCAAATCTTGAGTGATCATCAGTGAAAGTAATAAAATAAGAATACCCACCCCGTGCACTTGTTGTCATAGGTCCACAAACGTCTGTGTGAATCAATGCCAACAACTCTGTAACTCTTTCTCCTTTTCCACTAAAAGGAGATTTAGTCATTTTACCCATGAAATAAGATTCACAAGTTGGATATGATTCATAATCAGATAACTCAAGGAGCCCATCTTTATGCAACTTGGATAATCTTGTTTCATTGATATGACCGAGTCTACAGTGCCACATGTAAGTATAATTAATATCATCTCTTTTCCTTTTCTTAGTTTGTTCAATTTGAAAAATATTTTCTTGTAAGTCAAGTGTATAAAGTCCATTTCGCAAATTTCCAATACCATATAAAACATCGTCTTTATAAATAGAACAACTATTGTTCTTTATAACAACGTTAAATCCTTCCATATCCAATACAGAAATTGAAATAATATTTTTAATAATATTCGGAACATAATAACAATTATTAAGATAAATGAACTTGCCCGAAGGCATTGCTAAATAATAAGTTCCTACAGCTAATGCAGCAACCTTTGCTCCATTCCCCACTCGTAGGATCACCTCATCATTGTTCAGCTTTCTACTTCTGACCAGTCCCTTCACATTATTACATATGTGAGAACCACAGCCGGTATCCAATACCCAAGTAGAATTTTGACTTTCTGAAAAATTAATTTCAATCATGAACAAACCTTGATTGGAAGTCGAAGCTTCTCCAAGCTTCTTCTTTGCCAGAAACTTCTTGCAGTTCCTCTTCCAATGACCCGGCTCGTTGCAATGGAAGCACATTCCTTTGCTAGCTGGATCAGATTTCTTTTGTTCCTTTATGTTCACTTTGCCCTTGGTCATCCGAGATCGGAAGAGCTCCTTAGATATCTCATATCTAGCAGTTCTACTTTGTTCACCATACAACTCCTTGAGGTGAATCAACATAGTAGGAGCATCCATATTTTCGTGCTGACGCTGAAGCTCGTTATTCATGGATGCGAGCATGATGCATTGAGCCACAGATGCATCATCTTGCCACTTTACAATGGTGGCAATCTCTTCCTCAGAGACTGTTTCTGGAACAGTTCCAGGGACAGGTGAGTTTAGGACATAAGAAATCTTTTCAGCAGTGAGAACTATTCTCAGATTTCTTAGCCAGTCCGTATAATTCGGCCCGGTAAGCTTATTAGCATCAAGTATGCTTCGCAGTGAAATTAGTGATTTTGACATTTTTTAAAATTCTGCATGTGAAAAATAATATTTTAGCAAACATTCATTTTATTAATTTTGCATACCAAAATAAATTTAGGTCTTTATTTTAAATTGGTATCTCCCACTATTTTTATCTAACTATATTACCCTCACTTATATAGTTCGGCAATATCTAATTAAAGATTTGCTAGTGAGAATAAGGATCCCATTTCAAATGTATATAACCTTGTGGATAGCACAACAAGCGATATACAAATAAATAGGTAGACAACTCTTGTCAATTACAATACTATATAACTCCTTTTATTTTGCCTCTTAAATCATAATGGTCAAGTGTGTGCACATCCGAACTAAAATGATTTAAGTTAAGTCCAGCCTAGCACTTCCATAAATTCAAAAAAGAAAAATGTTCGTCCTTGTGGATAGCACAACAAGACTAGATCGTTCAATTTTCTTGATAAGCATCAAATGTGATTAATTAACATCTTAAATACGCAATACTCGCCTTGTGGATAGCACAACAAGCTCATATTAAATATTTAATACTCTATTAATTTATCATGCTAGAAGGCGACGTTCGATATTCCAAATATCATTTGAACGCTTCGGACTTAATATTATTTCTTTGAGGGGTTTGTTATTATTTGTCTCATCTTGTTTAGCGCGCATGCACATATATATATAAAATACGCGTCATTTTATTAAACATGCGAAGCATGTTTGCATAAAATATAATATATATAATATTTAGCATGCAATATAGAATATTATATTCTACCCGGATTGATTATGGACTTTTATTCTAGTTTGGTTCACTAGAGCCACCAAGTGAACCAAAAGGTCAAACCTAGGAGTGCAAGAATTTAAATTTAAATATAACTATTACATTTAAACCCGGGCTCCATACAAACGGGTCTTCACGCGCTCCTTGCTCCTTGGTCTCCAATTTCTTCAAGATAATTCTAACTATTCTTATTACATTAAACTATTTAATTTAAATAGAAACCTTGATCAACAGTCAAGGGGAAGTACATAGGAGGGAGATAGAATTTTACATCAAGAAAAAAAAAATTAGAGAAGACGAGGTACGCAGACCCCATTTAATAAAACCCATTCATTCAAGCATTCAACTAAAATAAAATCCAATCACATTGGTCAAATAGTCCATAATCAATCCCCATTTATTTTCATACATATCACCATATATATCAATAAATAAATATTCATCTCATGAATTAAAACATTCCATATATATATGAGTATCATTTAATGGGCAATTTTAAATTGCATGAAATCCAATTTCAAGATTAAAATAAACTCTTTATTTTAATTATAAAATTATTTAGAATATAATATATAAATATATCATATTTATTTTTTAAAAAGAAGTCACCTTCTTTTATTAAAAGAGTCCTGCAGGTTTATTAAAAAAGTCCTTTCCTGATGGGTCACCTTCTTTTTGGAGTAAGAAAGAGACAACACCTTTTCTTTGCAGAATTCAAGATTAGCACCAAAAAAAAATTGTGATTCGTCCCAAAAAAAGTCTTTTTTTTTTCTTAAAAAATATAATTTTATACAATAAAATTATGCCCAATAAATTATTTTAAATACATACCCATATGTATATGAAATCAAAAATAAATTAATAATTGCATAAAGATTTGGCTCTGATGCCACTGTTGGGTTTGTACGAAATCGTGACGCAATCAAATTGCAAAAATTAGCGGAAGCATGGTATATCAGAGTTTAAAAAATTTCTACAAAACCATTACCCGGATCATCCTTTATGCAAATTATTAATTTAAAACGATAAATAAGAAGTTATGGAATCATACCCTTGTAGAACGAAGCTTCCACAGGTACTAGTTCAACTCCTTGTTCTTCTTGATCTCCTTGAATTTCCGGGTTAGATTCCTTCCTTTGATCAACGTTAGCCACCCAAGTGTTTGGCCTCTAGAGGTGATCCACCAAGGAAGATGAATTATCAAGAAGGAGGGTGTTTGGTTAAACCTTAATTTTCTATCTTTTATAGAAAAGGAGTACTCTCCAACAATTGGAATTGCATCAATCTAATATCTATTATAAGACTTCTCTTATATAGACATTGGTCAACCCTTCTAATCCTATTAGACATGGGATTTCTTTTAATTAATTCAACTCCTTTAATTAATTTAGGCTTCCCACCACATGGGAATAATTAATTAAATTCATTTAATTAATTTGTCTCCTAATCTTATTAGGAATAAATGAGAGTACTAAATATTAAATTAATTATTAAACTCCTTTAGAAATTAAAATAATAATAATTGTAATAATATTAATAAGACTCCTCTTATTAATTTATATTTAATATTTTCAAAATATTAAATAATAAACATTAAGCTATTTAATTTATTCTATCACCATAGATTAAATTAATTATACTTAATGCATTATTACGATTATGCCATTACCTTCTTAAATATTTATTCTTCCTTTTATGGTGTGACCCTTTAGGTTCTCCATATTAAACCGGTTGTGAATAAATCAATTAAAATAATTTTAATCTTATTTAAATAAATAAATTAAACTAATAATCTATTTAAATAAATAATATTTATTCTACAATAGGGATAAGCCTCCCTAGCGATCAACGACTTTCCAGATAATATAGATTTCAACATTAATCATAAAAGAACCTGTGAGTTAATAGTTACCATACAATTCAATCCTTCCACCATACAATGTCCCAATTAAATATAAGACATGGATTTACTGTCAAGTCTTATTTTATTTAATTATATGTATTTCGATTAGAAAATGCACAACTCCAAATAATGCAAATTAAAAACTCCTTTCTAATTTCATTTCACCTTGGCCAAGGATTCCTGGGTTGTCATTTAACGAATCACATAGGACATATCTCCTCTTTTACTAGAGGTGGTAGATTCTTTATTGATCATTCATTATCTCCATATGTAACTCATTATACCCAAGCATACCCTATATATGCCTTAAAAGGTCTTAAGGAATAAGTCAAAGTATAATTTGTTACATACAAGATACTATGATGATCTCAAGTCCAAGGATCACTTGTACTACTATCACATTAGGAATTTCTATTGACATGCGAGTAAAACTCCATTAGGTATTCCATAGCGAATCACGTTCAGTGAACTTATTCTCCAATAAGCACCTACATACTTGCTTTAGTGTCTCCACACAAATGATCATGAGATCAATCATCCTCATCCAATGAGCAAGCAACATATGTACCAATCTATCCGGATTTACTAATCCCCTTTTTAGTAATCCCACGATTGGGAACTATTTTAGTTTTAAAACTTTCTAAGAATTTAGATCTCATTAGCATGATCATCATCATGATTCTAAAAGCTTTGCTTAAAACTATGGGTTATTTACATATTATAAAAACAGCAACATGTAGATAATTAAATGCCTTTAATAAATGAATATTTTATTAATAAATAAATAAGATTGTTTACAAAGTACGTGCTTTATCATCATACATGATTGGCTTGTATGCACACTACTATCAATCTCCCACTTGCACTAAAGCCAATCGCCATGGTATCTCATACCCATCTTCTCTAAGTGACGATCAAACTGCTGTTGTGTTAAAGCTTTAGTAAATGGATCTGCAATGTTGTCTTGAGAGTCTACACTCTCCTCTTTCAATGATTTTTTTTTTAATCAAAGTGCCGCAACACATGTTTAGATTCAAGATGAGACTTAGGAACTATTCCTAGTTCTGTAATGAACTTTTCATCCGAAATATCAACTTGCAGCTTCACTTACAGTTATATACTTTGTCTTTGTCACTAACCCAGCAACTTTAGGGAGACGAGCCGTACATCTCACACAAATCTTCATTTAGGGAGACCTTCTTAATGTTTCATTAGTTCTCTCAAATTATCAAAATATAGGTGATTATAAGTTCAATTACTTCGTTCTAATTGAATATAGCATCAAAAGGAGCAATCCCATGATTATTGGTCGACTAAAATTTTCAAAGAAAGAAGTGATTAGGAGTTCTATAACTTCGTTCTAGTTTGATTAGCATCAAAAGGAGCAATCCCATGATTATCGCGTTAAAAACGAAACGTACATCTTACACATGTCTTTATTTAAGGAGACCTTCTTATTGTTTCATTTGTTCTCTAAAATTGTGAAAGAAGGAGGTGATTAGGAGTCTTATTACTTCGTTCTAATTTGATTAGTATCAAAAAGAGCAATCCTATGACTATCGCGTTAAAACACAAGTCTTGATTTAGGGAGTCCTTTTTATTGTTTCATTGGGTCTCTCAAATGGTCAAAGAAAGAGTTGATTATGAGTCCTATGAATTCGTTCTAGTTTGATTAGCATCAAAAAGAGCAATCATATCACTAGTTCCTTCAAAACGATCCGTACATCTCATAAAAGTCTTCATTTAGGGAGATCTTCTTAATGTTTCATTAATTCTCCCAAATTGTCAAAATATAGGTGATTATGAGTTCTATTACTTCGTTCTAGTTGAATATAGCATCAAAAGGAGCAATCACATCACTATCGCGTCCAAAACGATGCGTAGATCTCACACAAGTCTTCATTTAGGGAGATCGTCATATTGTTTCATTAGTTTTTTCAAATTTACGAAGAAAGAGGTGATTAAGAGTTGTATTACTTCGTTCTAGTTTGATTAGCATCAAAAGGAGAAACCCATGACTATCGGGTTCAAAATCAAGCGTACATCTCATAAAAGTATTCATTTTGGGAGACCTTCTTATTGTTTTATTGGTCGACTAAAATTGTCAAAGAAAGAAGTGATTAGGAGTCCTATAACTTCGTTCTAGTTTGATTACTATCAAAAGGAGCAATCCCATGATTATCGTGTTAAAAATGATGCGTACATCTTACACATGTCTTCATTTAAGGAGACCTTCTTATTGTTTCATTTGTTCTCTAAAATTGTGAAAGAATTAAGAGTCTTATTATTTCGTTCTAATTTGATTAGCATCAAAAGGAGCAATCCCATGACTATCGCATTAAAAATGATGCGTACATCTCACACAAGTCTTGGGAGACTTTCTTATTGTTTCATTGGGTTTCTCAAATTATCAAAGAAAGAGGTGATTATGAGTCCTATGAATTCGTTCTAGTTTGATTAGCATCAAAAGGAGCAATCCTGTCACTAGTACTTTCAAAACGATTCGTACATCTCACACAAGTCTTCATTTAGTGAGACATTCTTAATGTTTCATTAGTTCTCTCAAATTATCAAAATATAGGTGATTATGAGTTCTATTACTTCGTTCTAGTTGAAATTTGCATCAAAAGGAGCAATCACATCACTATCATGTCCAAAACGATGCGTAGATCTCACACAAGCCTTCATTTAGGGAGACCTTCATATTGTTTCATTGGTTTTTTCAAATTTACAAAGAAAGAGGTCATTAAGAGTTGTATTACTTCATTCTAGTTTGATTAGCGTCGAAAGGAGAAACCCGTGAATATCGAGTTCAAAATCAAGCGTACATCTTACAAAAGTATTCATTTTGGGAGACCTTCTTATTGTTTCATTGGTGCACTAAAATTGTGAAAGAAAGAAGTGATTAGGAGTCCTATAACTTATTTCTAGTTTGATTAGCATCAAAAGGAGCAATCTCATGACTATCGCGTTAAAAATGATGCGTACATCTCACACATATCTTCATTTAAGGAGACCTTATTGTTTAATTGATTCTCTAAAATTGTGAAAGATGGAGGTGATTAGGAGTCTTATTACTTCGTTCTAATTTGATTAGTATCAAAAAGAGTAATCTTATGACTATAGCGTTAAAAACGATGCGTACATCACACACAAGTTTTGATTTAGGGAGGCCTTCTTACTGTTTCATTGGGTCTCTAAAATTGTCAAAGAAAGAGGTGATTATGAGTGCTATGAATTCGTTCTAGTTTGATTAGCTTCAAAAGGACCAATCCTGTCACTCGTGAGACGAGTCGTACATCTCACACAAGTCTTCATTTAGGGAGACCTTCTTAATGTTTCATTAGTTCTCTCAAATTATCAAAATATAGGTGGTTATAAGTTCTATTACTTCGTTCTATTTGAATATAGCATCAAAAGGAGCAATCACATCACTATCGCATCCAAAACGATGCGTAGATCTCACACAAGTCTTCATTTAGGGAGACCGTCATATTGTTTCATTGGTTTTTTCAAATTTACAAAGAAAGAGGTGATTAAGAGTTGTATTACTTCATTCTAGTTTGATTAGCGTCAAAAGGAGAAACCCATGACTATCGGATTCAAAATCAAGCGTACATCTCACGAAAGTATTCATTTTGGGAGACCTTCTTATTGTTTCATTGGTGCACTAAAATTGTCAAAGAAAGAAGTGATTAGGAGTCATATAACTTCGTTCTAGTTTGATTAGCATCAAAAGGAGCATTCCCATGACTATCGCGTTAAAAACGATGCGTACATCTCACACATGTCTTCATTTAAGGAGACCTTCTTATTGTTTAATTGGTTCTCTAAAATTGTGAAAGAAGGAGGTGATTAGGAGTCTTATTACTTAGTTCTAATTTGATTAGTATCAAAAAGAGCAATCCTATGACTATCGCGTTAAAACACAAGTTTTGATTTAGGGAGACCTTTTTATTGTTTCATTGGATTTCTCAAATTGTCAAAGAAAGAGGTGATTATGAGTCCTATGAATTCGTTCAAGTTTGATTAGCATCAAAAGGAGCAATCTTGTCACTAGTGCCTTCAAAACGATTCGTACATCTCACACAAGTCTTCATTTAGGGAGACCTTCTTAATGTTTCATTAGTTCTCTCAAATTGTCAAAATATAGGTGATTATGAGTTCTATTACTTCGTTCTAGATGAAATTAGCATCAAAAGGAGCAATCAAATCACTATCGCGTTCAAAACGATGCGTAGATCTCACACAAGTCTTTATTTAGGGAGACCTTAATATTGTTTCATTGGTTGTTTCAAATTTTCAAAGAAAGAGGTAATTAAGTGTTGTATTACATCGATCTAGTTTGATTAGCGTCAAAATGACAAACCCATTACTATCGCGTTCAAAACCATGTGTACATCTCACACAAGGCTTCATTTAGGGAGACCTTCTTATTGTTTCATTGGTGCTATGAAATTGTCAAAGAAAGAGGTGATTAGGAGTCCTATAACTTTGTTCTAGTTTGATTAGCTTCAAAAGGAGCAATCCATGACTATCGCGTTAAAAACGATGCGTACATCTCACACATGTCTTCATTTAAGGAGACCTTCTTATTGTTTCATTGTTTCTCTAAAATTGTGAAAGGAGGAGTTGATTAGGAGTTTTATTACTTCGTTCAAATTTGATTAGCATCAAAAGGAGCAATCCCATGACTATCGCGTTAAAAACGACGTGTACATCTCACACAAGTCTTGATTTAGGGAGACCTTCTTATTATTTCATTGGGTCTCTCAAATTGTCAAAGAAAGAGATGATTATGAGTCCTATGAATTCGTTATATTTTGATTAGGATCAAAAGGAGCAATCCTGTCACTAATGAGACGAACCGTACATCTCACACAAGTCTTCATTTAGGGAGACCTTCTTAATGTTTCATTAGTTCTCTCAAATTATCAAAATATAGGTGATTATAAGTTCTATTACTTCGTTCTAATTGAATATAGCATCAAAAGGAGCAATCACATCACTATCGCGTACAAAACGATGCGTAGATCTCACACAAGTCTTCATTTAGGGAGACCGTCATATTGTTTCATTGGTTTTTTCAAATTTACAAAGAAAGAGGTGATTAAGAGTTGTATTACTTCGTTCTAGTTTGATTAGCGTCAGAAGGAGAAACCCATGACTATCGAGTTCAAAATCAAGCGTACATCTCATAAAAGTATTCATTTTGGGAGACCTTCTTATTATTTTATTGATCGACTAAAATTGTCAAAGAAAGAAGTGATTAGGAGTCCTATAACTTCGTTCTAGTTAAATTAGCATCAAAAGGAGAAATCCCATGATTATCGCATTAAAAACGTTGCGTACATCTTACACATGTCTTTATTTAAGGAGACCTTCTTATTGTTTCATTTGTTCTCTAAAATTGTGAGAGAATTAGGAGTCTTATTACTTCGTTCTAATTTCATTAGCATCAAATGGAGCAATCCCATGACTATAGCAATAAAAACGATGCGTACATCTCACACAAGTCTTGGGAGACTTTCTTATTGTTTCAAAGAAAGAGGTAATTATGTGTCCTATGAATTCGTTCTAGTTTGATTAGCATCAAAAGGAGCAATCTTATCACTAATGCCTTCAAAACGATCCGTACATCTCACACAAGTCTTCATTTAGGGAGATCTTCTTAATGTTTCATTAATTCTCTCAAATTATCAAACTATAGGTGATTATGAGTTCTATTACTTAGTTCTAGTTGAAATTAGCATCAAAAGGAGCAATCAAATCACTATCGCGTCCAAACCGATGCGTAGATCTCACACAAGCCTTCATTTAGGGAGACCGTCATATTGTTTCATTGGTTTTTTCAAATTTACAAAGAAAGAGGTGAGTAAGAGTTGTATTACTTCATTCTAGTTTGATTAGCGTCAAAAGGAGAAACCCATGACTATCGGATTCAAAATCAAGCGTACATCTCACGAAAGTATTCATTTTGGGAGACCTTCTTATTGTTTCATTGGTGCACTAAAATTGTCAAAGAAAGAAGTGATTAGGAGTCATATAACTTCGTTCTAGTTTGATTAGCATCAAAAGGAGCAATCCCATGACTATCGCGTTAAAAACGATGCGTACATCTCAAACATGTCTTCATTTAAGGAGACCTTCTTATTGTTTAATTGGTTCTCTAAAATTGTGAAAGAAGGAGGTGATTAGGAGTCTTATTACTTCGTTCTAATTTGATTAGTATCAAAAAGAGCAATCCTATGACTATCGCGTTAAAACACAAGTCTTGATTTAGGGAGATCTTTTTATTGTTTCGTTGGATTTCTCAAATTGTCAAAGAAAGAGGTGATTATGAGTCCTATGAATTCGTTCAAGTTTGATTAGCATCAAAAGGAGCAATCTTGTCACTAGTGCCTTCAAAACGATTCGTACATCTCACACAACTCGTCATTTAGGGAGACCTTCTTAATGTTTCATTAGTTCTCTCAAATTGTCAAAATATAGGTGATTATGAGTTCTATTACTTCGTTCTAGTTGAAATTAGCATCAAAAGGAGCAATCAAATCACTATCGCGTCCAAAACGATGCGTAGATCTCACACAAGTCTTTATTTAGGGAGACCTTAATATTGTTTCATTGGTTGTTTCAAATTTTCAAAGAAAGAGGTAATTAAGAGTTGTATTACATCGATTTAGTTTGATTAGCGTCAAAATGACAAACCCATTACTATCGCGTTCAAAACCATGTGTACATTTCACACAAGGCTTCATTTAGGGAGACCTTCTTATTGTTTCATTGGTGCTATGAAATTGTCAAAGAAAGAGGTGATTAGGAGTCCTATAACTTTGTTCTAGTTTGATTAGCTTCAAAAGGAGCAATCCATGACTATCGCGTTAAAAACGATGCGTACATCTCACACATGTCTTTATTTAAGGAGACCTTCTTATTGTTTCATTGTTTCTCTAAAATTGTGAAAGAAGGAGGTGATTAGGAGTTTTATTATTTCGTTCAAATTTGATTAGCATCAAAAGGAGAAATCCCATGACTATCGCATTAAAAACGATGCGTACATTTCACACAAGTCTTGATTTAGGGAGACCTTCTTTTTATTTCATTGGGTCTCTCAAATTATCAAAGAAAGAGATGATTATGAGTCCTATGAATTCTTCATAGTTGGATTAGGATCAAAAGGAGCAATCCTGTCACTAATGAGACGAGCCCTACATCTCACACAAGTCTTCATTTAGGGAGACCTTCTTAATGTTTCATTAGTTCTCTCAAATTATCAAAATATAGGTGATTATAAGTTCTATTACTTCGATCTAATTGAATATAGCATCAAAAGGAGCAATCACATCACTATCGCGTCCAAAACGATGCGTAGATCTAACACAAGTCTTCATTTAGGGAGACCGTCATATTGTTTCAATGGTTTTTTCAAATTCACAAAGAAAGAGGTGATTAAGAGTTGTATTACTTCGTTCTAGTTTGATTAGCGTCAGAAGGAGAAACCTATGACTATCGAGTTCAAAATCAAGCGTACATCTCATAAAAGTATTCATTTTGGGAGACCTTTTTAATGTTTCATTAATTCTCTCAAATTGTCAAAATATAGGTGATTATGAGTTCTATTACTTCGTTCTAGTTGAATATAGCATCAAAAGGAGCAATCACATCACTATCGCGTCCAAAACGATGCGTAGATCTCACACAAGTCTTCATTCAGGGAGACCGTCATATTGTTTCATTGGTTTTTTCAAATTTACGAAGAAAGAGGTGATTAAGAGTTGTATTACTTCGTTCTAGTTTGATTAGCATCAAAAGGAGAAACCCATGACTATCGGGTTCAAAATCAAGCGTACATCTCATAAAGTATTCATTTTGGGAGAAATTCTTATTGTTTTATTGGTCGACTAAAATTGTCAAAGAAAGAAGTGATTAGGAGTCCTATAACTTCGTTCTAGTTTGATTAGTATCAAAAGGAGCAATCACATGATTATCGCGTTAATAACGATGCGTACATCTTACACATGTCTTCATTTAAGGAGACCTTCTTATTGTTTCATTTGTTCTCTAAAATTATGAAAGAATTAGGAGTCTTATTACTTCGTTCTAATTTGATTAGCATCAAAAGGAGCAATCCCATGACTATCGCATTAAAAACGATGCGTACATCTCACACAAGTCTTGGGAGACTTTCTTATTGTTTCATTGGGTTTCTCAAATTGTCAAAGAAAGAGGTGATTATGAGTCATATGAATTCGTTCTAGTTTGATTAGCATCAAAAGGAGCAATCCTGTCACTAGTGCCTTCAAAACGATTCGTACATCTCACACAAGTCTTCATTTAGTGAGACCTTCTTAATGTTTCATTAGTTCTCTCAAATTGTCAAAATATAGGTGATTATGAGTTCTATTACTTCGTTCTAGTTGAAATTAGCATCAAAAGGAGCAATCACATCACTATCGCGTCCAAAACGATGCGTAGATCTCACATAAGCCTTCATTTAGGGAGACCTTCATATTGTTTCATTGGTTTTTTTTCAAATTTACAAAGAAAGAGGTGATTAAGAGTTGTATTACTTCATTCTAGTTTGATTAGCGTCGAAAGGAGAAACCCATGACTATCGGGTTCAAAATCAAGCGTACATCTCACAAAAGTATTCATTTTGGGAGACCTTCTTATTGTTTCATTGGTGCACTAAAATTGTCAAAGAAAGAAGGGATTAGGAGTCCTATAACTTAGTTCTAGTTTGATTAGCATCAAAATGAGCAATCTCATGACTATCGCGTTAAAAACGATGCGTACATCTCACACATGTCTTCATTTAAGGAGACCTTCTTATTGTTTAATTGATTCTCTAAAACTGTGAAAGATGGAGGTGATTAGAAGTCTTATTACTTCGTTCTAATTTGATTAGTATCAAAAAGAGTAATCTTAGGACTATAGCGTTAAAAACGATGCGTACATCTCACACAAGTCTTGATTTAAGGAGACCTTTTTATTGTTTCATTGGATCTCTCAAATGGTCAAAGAAAGAAGTAATTATGAGTCCTATGAATTCTTTCTAGTTTAATTAGCATGAAAAGGAGCAATCATATCACTAGTGCCTTCAAAACGATCCGTACATCTCACACAAGTTTTTATTTCGGGAGATCTTCTTAATGTTTCATTAATTCTCTCAAATTGTCAAAATATAGGTGATTATGAGTTCTATTACTTCGTTCTAGTTGAAATTAGTATCAAAAGGAGCAATCAAATC
Organism: Panax stipuleanatus; assembly: GCA_020205555.1. NCBI lineage: Eukaryota > Viridiplantae > Streptophyta > Magnoliopsida > Apiales > Araliaceae > Panax > Panax stipuleanatus. The sequence goes on from CM035119.1 coordinate 25,998,255, forward strand.
ACTATCACGTCCAAAACGATGCGTAGATCTCACACAAGTCTTTTTTTAGGGAGACCTTAATATTGTTTCATTGGTTGTTTCAAATTTTCAAAGAAAGAGGTAATTAAGAGTTGTATTACATCGATCTAGTTTGATTAGCGTCAAAATGAGAAACCCATTACTATCGCGTTCAAAACCATGTGTACATCTCACACAAGGCTTCATTTAGGGAGACCTTCTTATTGTTTCATTAGTGCTCTTAAATTGTCAAAGAAAGAGGTGATTAGGAGTCCTATAACTTTGTTCTAGTTTGATTAGCATCAGAAGGAGCAATCCCATGACTATCGCGTTAAAAACGATGATTACATCTCACACAAGTCTTGATTTAGGGAGACCTTCTCATTGTTTCATTGGGTCTCTAAAATTGTCAAAGAAAGAGGTGATTATGAGTCCTATGAATTCGTTCTAGTTTGATTAGCATCAAAAGGACCAATCCTGTCACTAGTGAGACGAGCCGTACATCTCACACAAATCTTCATTTAGGGAGACCTTCTTAATGTTTCATTAGTTCTCTCAAATTATCAAAATATAGGTGATTATAAGTTCAATTACTTCGTTCTAATTGAATATAGCATCAAAAGGAGCAATCACGTCACCGTCGCGTCCAAAACGATGCGTAGATCTCACACAAGTTTTCATTTAGGGAGACCGTCATATTGTTTCATTGGTTTTTTCAAATTTACAAAGAAAGAGGTGATTAAGAGTTGTATTACTTCGTTCTAGTTTGATTAGCGTCAAAAGGAGAAACCCATGACTATCGGGTTCAAAATCAAGCGTACATCTCATAAAAGTATTCATTTTGGGAGACCTTGTTATTAATTTATTGGTCGACTAAAATTTTCAAAGAAAGAAGTGATTAGGAGTTCATTAACATCGTTCTAGTTTGATTAGCATCAAAAGGAGCAATCCCATGATTATCGCGTTAAAAACGATACGTACATCTTACACATGTCTTTATTTAAGAAGACATTCTTATTATTTCATTTGTTCTCTAAAATTGTGAATAAAGGAGGTGATTAGGAGTCTTATTACTTCGTTCTAATTTGATTAGTATCAAAAAGAGCAATCCTATGACTATCGCGTTAAAACACAAGTCTTGATTTAGGGAGACTTTTTTATTGTTTCATTGGGTCTCTCAAATGATCAAAGAAAGAGTTGATTATGAGTCCTATGAATTCGTTCTAGTTTGATTAGCATCAAACAGAGCAATCATATCACTAGTGCCTTCAAAATGATCCGTACATCTCACACAAGTCTTCATTTAGGGAGATCTTCTTAATGTTTCATTAATTCTCTCAAATTGTCAAAATATAGGTGATTATGTGTTCTATTACATCGTTCTAGTTGAATATAGCATCAAAAGGAGCAATCACATCACTATCGCGTCCAACACGATGCGTAGATCTCACACAAGTCTTCATTTAGGGAGACCGTCATATTGTTTCATTGGTTTCTTCAAATTTACCAAGAAAAAGGTGATTAAGAGTTGTATTACTTCGTTCTAGTTTGATTAGCATCAAAAGGAGAAACCCATGACTATCGGTTTCAAAATCAAGCGTACATCTCATAAAGTATTCATTTTGGGAGGCCTTCTTATTGTTTTATTGGTTGACTAAAATTATCAAAGAAAGAAGTGATTAGGAGTCCTATAACTTCGTTCTAGTTTGATTAGTATCAAAAGGAGCAATCACATGATTATCGCGTTAATAACGATGCGTACATCTTACACATGTCTTCATTTAAGGAGACCTTCTTATTGTTTCATTTGTTCTCTAAAATTGTGAAAGAATTAGGAGTCTTATTACTTCGTTCTAATTTGATTAGCATCAAAAGGAGCAATCCCATGACTATCGCATTAAAAACGATGCGTACATCTCACACAAGTCTTGGGAGACTTTCTTATTGTTTCATTGGGTTTCTCAAATTGTCAAAGAAAGAGGTGATTATGAGTCATATGAATTCGTTCTAGTTTGATTAGCATCAAAAGGAGCAATCCTGTCACTAGTGCCTTCAAAACGATTCGTACATCTCACACAAGTCTTCATTTAGTGAGACCTTCTTAATGTTTCATTAGTTCTCTCAAATTGTCAAAATATAGGTGATTATGAGTTCTATTACTTCGTTCTAGTTGAAATTAGCATCAAAAGGAGCAATCACATCACTATCGCGTCCAAAACGATGCGTAGATCTCACATAAGCCTTCATTTAGGGAGACCTTCATATTGTTTCATTGGTTTTTTTTCAAATTTACAAAGAAAGAGGTGATTAAGAGTTGTATTACTTCATTCTAGTTTGATTAGCGTCGAAAGGAGAAACCCATGACTATCGGGTTCAAAATCAAGCGTACATCTCACAAAAGTATTCATTTTGGGAGACCTTCTTATTGTTTCATTGGTGCACTAAAATTGTCAAAGAAAGAAGTGATTAGGAGTCCTATAACTTAGTTCTAGTTTGATTAGCATCAAAATGAGCAATCTCATGACTATCGCGTTAAAAACGATGCGTACATCTCACACATGTCTTCATTTAAGGAGACCTTCTTATTGTTTAATTGATTCTCTAAAACTGTGAAAGATGGAGGTGATTAGAAGTCTTATTACTTCGTTCTAATTTGATTAGTATCAAAAAGAGTAATCTTAGGACTATAGCGTTAAAAACGATGCGTACATCTCACACAAGTCTTGATTTAAGGAGACCTTTTTATTGTTTCATTGGATCTCTCAAATGGTCAAAGAAAGAAGTAATTATGAGTCCTATGAATTCTTTCTAGTTTAATTAGCATGAAAAGGAGCAATCATATCACTAGTGCCTTCAAAACGATCCGTACATCTCACACAAATTTTTATTTAGGGAGATCTTCTTAATGTTTCATTAATTCTCTCAAATTGTCAAAATATAGGTGATTATGAGTTCTATTACTTCGTTCTAGTTGAAATTAGCATCAAATGGAGCAATCAAATCACTATCACGTCCAAAACGATGCGTAGATCTCACACAAGTCTTTATTTAGGGAGACCTTAATATTGTTTCATTGGTTGTTTCAAATTTTCAAAGAAAGAGGTAATTAAGAGTTGTATTACATCGATCTAGTTTGATTAGCGTCAAAATGAGAAACCCATTACTATCGCGTTCAAAACCATGTGTACATCTCACACAAGGCTTCATTTAGGGAGACCTTCTTATTGTTTCATTAGTGCTCTTAAATTGTCAAAGAAAGAGGTGATTAGGAGTCCTATAACTTTGTTCTAGTTTGATTAGCATCAGAAGGAGCAATCCCATGACTATCGCGTTAAAAACGATGATTACATCTCACACAAGTCTTGATTTAGGGAGACCTTCTCATTGTTTCATTGGGTCTCTAAAATTGTCAAAGAAAGAGGTGATTATGAGTCCTATGAATTCGTTCTAGTTTGATTAGCATCAAAAGGACCAATCCTGTCACTAGTGAGACGAGCCGTACATCTCACACAAATCTTCATTTAGGGAGACCTTCTTAATGTTTCATTAGTTCTCTCAAATTATCAAAATATAGGTGATTATAAGTTCAATTACTTCGTTCTAATTGAATATAGCATCAAAAGGAGCAATCACGTCACCGTCGCGTCCAAAACGATGCGTAGATCTCACACAAGTTTTCATTTAGGGAGACCGTCATATTGTTTCATTGGTTTTTTCAAATTTACAAAGAAAGAGGTGATTAAGAGTTGTATTACTTCGTTCTAGTTTGATTAGCGTCAAAAGGAGAAACCCATGACTATCGGGTTCAAAATCAAGCGTACATCTCATAAAAGTATTCATTTTGGGAGACCTTGTTATTAATTTATTGGTCGACTAAAATTTTCAAAGAAAGAAGTGATTAGGAGTTCATTAACATCGTTCTAGTTTGATTAGCATCAAAAGGAGCAATCCCATGATTATCGCGTTAAAAACGATACGTACATCTTACACATGTCTTTATTTAAGAAGACATTCTTATTATTTCATTTGTTCTCTAAAATTGTGAATAAAGGAGGTGATTAGGAGTCTTATTACTTCGTTCTAATTTGATTAGTATCAAAAAGAGCAATCCTATGACTATCGCGTTAAAACACAAGTCTTGATTTAGGGAGACTTTTTTATTGTTTCATTGGGTCTCTCAAATGATCAAAGAAAGAGTTGATTATGAGTCCTATGAATTCGTTCTAGTTTGATTAGCATCAAACAGAGCAATCATATCACTAGTGCCTTCAAAATGATCCGTACATCTCACACAAGTCTTCATTTAGGGAGATCTTCTTAATGTTTCATTAATTCTCTCAAATTGTCAAAATATAGGTGATTATGTGTTCTATTACATCGTTCTAGTTGAATATAGCATCAAAAGGAGCAATCACATCACTATCGCGTCCAACACGATGCGTAGATCTCACACAAGTCTTCATTTAGGGAGACCGTCATATTGTTTCATTGGTTTCTTCAAATTTACCAAGAAAAAGGTGATTAAGAGTTGTATTACTTCGTTCTAGTTTGATTAGCATCAAAAGGAGAAACCCATGACTATCGGTTTCAAAATCAAGCGTACATCTCATAAAGTATTCATTTTGGGAGGCCTTCTTATTGTTTTATTGGTTGACTAAAATTATCAAAGAAAGAAGTGATTAGGAGTCCTATAACTTCGTTCTAGTTTGATTAGTATCAAAAGGAGCAATCACATGATTATCGCGTTAATAACGATGCGTACATCTTACACATGTCTTCATTTAAGGAGACCTTCTTATTGTTTCATTTGTTCTCTAAAATTGTGAAAGAATTAGGAGTCTTATTACTTCGTTCTAATTTGATTAGCATCAAAAGGAGCAATCCCATGACTATCGCATTAAAAACGATGCGTACATCTCACACAAGTCTTGGGAGACTTTCTTATTGTTTCATTGGGTTTCTCAAATTGTCAAAGAAAGAGGTGATTATGAGTCATATGAATTCGTTCTAGTTTGATTAGCATCAAAAGGAGCAATCCTGTCACTAGTGCCTTCAAAACGATTCGTACATCTCACACAAGTCTTCATTTAGTGAGACCTTCTTAATGTTTCATTAGTTCTCTCAAATTGTCAAAATATAGGTGATTATGAGTTCTATTACTTCGTTCTAGTTGAAATTAGCATCAAAAGGAGCAATCACATCACTATCGCGTCCAAAACGATGCGTAGATCTCACATAAGCCTTCATTTAGGGAGACCTTCATATTGTTTCATTGGTTTTTTTTCAAATTTACAAAGAAAGAGGTGATTAAGAGTTGTATTACTTCATTCTAGTTTGATTAGCGTCGAAAGGAGAAACCCATGACTATCGGGTTCAAAATCAAGCGTACATCTCACAAAAGTATTCATTTTGGGAGACCTTCTTATTGTTTCATTGGTGCACTAAAATTGTCAAAGAAAGAAGTGATTAGGAGTCCTATAACTTAGTTCTAGTTTGATTAGCATCAAAATGAGCAATCTCATGACTATCGCGTTAAAAACGATGCGTACATCTCACACATGTCTTCATTTAAGGAGACCTTCTTATTGTTTAATTGATTCTCTAAAACTGTGAAAGATGGAGGTGATTAGAAGTCTTATTACTTCGTTCTAATTTGATTAGTATCAAAAAGAGTAATCTTAGGACTATAGCGTTAAAAACGATGCGTACATCTCACACAAGTCTTGATTTAAGGAGACCTTTTTATTGTTTCATTGGATCTCTCAAATGGTCAAAGAAAGAAGTAATTATGAGTCCTATGAATTCTTTCTAGTTTAATTAGCATGAAAAGGAGCAATCATATCACTAGTGCCTTCAAAACGATCCGTACATCTCACACAAGTTTTTATTTCGGGAGATCTTCTTAATGTTTCATTAATTCTCTCAAATTGTCAAAATATAGGTGATTATGAGTTCTATTACTTCGTTCTAGTTGAAATTAGTATCAAAAGGAGCAATCAAATCACTATCACGTCCAAAACGATGCGTAGATCTCACACAAGTCTTTTTTTAGGGAGACCTTAATATTGTTTCATTGGTTGTTTCAAATTTTCAAAGAAAGAGGTAATTAAGAGTTGTATTACATCGATCTAGTTTGATTAGCGTCAAAATGAGAAACCCATTACTATCGCGTTCAAAACCATGTGTACATCTCACACAAGGCTTCATTTAGGGAGACCTTCTTATTGTTTCATTAGTGCTCTTAAATTGTCAAAGAAAGAGGTGATTAGGAGTCATATAACTTTGTTCTAGTTTGATTAGCATCAGAAGGAGCAATCCCATGACTATCGCGTTAAAAACGATGATTACATCTCACACAAGTCTTGATTTAGGGAGACCTTCTCATTGTTTCATTGGGTCTCTAAAATTGTCAAAGAAAGAGGTGATTATGAGTCCTATGAATTCGTTCTAGTTTGATTAGCATCAAAAGGACCAATCCTGTCACTAGTGAGACGAGCCGTACATCTCACACAAATCTTCATTTAGGGAGACCTTCTTAATGTTTCATTAGTTCTCTCAAATTATCAAAATATAGGTGATTATAAGTTCAATTACTTCGTTCTAATTGAATATAGCATCAAAAGGAGCAATCACGTCACCGTCGCGTCCAAAACGATGCGTAGATCTCACACAAGTTTTCATTTAGGGAGACCGTCATATTGTTTCATTGGTTTTTTCAAATTTACAAAGAAAGAGGTGATTAAGAGTTGTATTACTTCGTTCTAGTTTGATTAGCGTCAAAAGGAGAAACCCATGACTATCGGGTTCAAAATCAAGCGTACATCTCATAAAAGTATTCATTTTGGGAGACCTTGTTATTAATTTATTGGTCGACTAAAATTTTCAAAGAAAGAAGTGATTAGGAGTTCATTAACATCGTTCTAGTTTGATTAGCATCAAAAGGAGCAATCCCATGATTATCGCGTTAAAAACGATACGTACATCTTACACATGTCTTTATTTAAGAAGACATTCTTATTATTTCATTTGTTCTCTAAAATTGTGAATAAAGGAGGTGATTAGGAGTCTTATTACTTCGTTCTAATTTGATTAGTATCAAAAAGAGCAATCCTATGACTATCGCGTTAAAACACAAGTCTTGATTTAGGGAGACTTTTTTATTGTTTCATTGGGTCTCTCAAATGATCAAAGAAAGAGTTGATTATGAGTCCTATGAATTCGTTCTAGTTTGATTAGCATCAAACAGAGCAATCATATCACTAGTGCCTTCAAAATGATCCGTACATCTCACACAAGTCTTCATTTAGGGAGATCTTCTTAATGTTTCATTAATTCTCTCAAATTGTCAAAATATAGGTGATTATGTGTTCTATTACATCGTTCTAGTTGAATATAGCATCAAAAGGAGCAATCACATCACTATCGCATCCAACACGATGCGTAGATCTCACACAAGTCTTCATTTAGGGAGACCGTCATATTGTTTCATTGGTTTCTTCAAATTTACCAAGAAAGAGGTGATTAAGAGTTGTATTACTTCGTTCTAGTTTGATTAGCATCAAAAGGAGAAACCCATGACTATCGGTTTCAAAATCAAGCGTACATCTCATAAAAGTATTCATTTTGGGAGACCTTCTTATTGTTTTATTGGTCGACTAAAATTGTCAAAGAAAGAAGTGATTAGGAGTCCTATAACTTCGTTCTAGTTTGATTAGTATCAAAAGGAGCAATCACATGATTATCGCGTTAAAAACGATGCGTACATCTTACACATGTCTTCATTTAAGGAGACCTTCTTATTGTTTCATTTGTTCTCTAAAATTGTGAAAGAATTAGGAGTCTTATTACTTCGTTCTAATTTGATTAGCATCAAAAGGAGCAATCCCATGACTATCGCATTAAAAATGATACGTACATCTCACACAAGTCTTGGGAGACTTTCTTATTGTTTCATTGGGTTTCTCAAATTGTCAAAGAAAGAGGTGATTATGAGTCATATGAATTCGTTCTAGTTTGATTAGCATCAAAAGGAGCAATCCTGTCACTAGTGCCTTCAAAACGATTCGTACATCTCACACAAGTCTTCATTTAGTGAGACCTTCATAATGTTTCATTAGTTCTCTCAAATTGTCAAAATATAGGTGATTATGAGTTCTATTACTTCGTTCTAGTTGAAATTAGCATCAAAAGGAGCAATCGCATCACTATCGCGTCCAAAACGATGCGTAGATCTCACATAAGCCTTCATTTAGGGAGACCTTCATATTGTTTCATTGGTTTTTTTTCAAATTTACAAAGAAAGAGGTGATTAAGAGTTGTATTACTTCATTCTAGTTTGATTAGCGTCGAAAGGAGAAACCCATGACTATCGGGTTCAAAATCAAGCGTACATCTCACAAAAGTATTCATTTTGGGAGACCTTCTTATTGTTTCATTGGTGCACTAAAATTGTCAAAGAAAGAAGTGATTAGGAGTCCTATAACTTAGTTCTAGTTTGATTAGCATCAAAATGAGCAATCTCATGACTATCGCGTTAAAAACGATGCGTACATCTCACACATGTCTTCATTTAAGGAGACCTTATTGTTTAATTGATTCTCTAAAATTGTGAAAGATGGAGGTGATTAGAAGTCTTATTACTTCGTTCTAATTTGATTAGCATCAAAAAGAGTAATCTTAGGACTATAGCGTTAAAAACGAGGCGTACATCTCACACAAGTCTTGATTTAAGGAGACCTTTTTATTGTTTCATTGAGTCTCTCAAATGGTCAAAGAAAGAGGTGATTATGAGTCCTATGAATTCTTTCTAGTTTGATTAGCATGAAAAAGAGCAATCATATCACTAGTGCCTTCAAAACGATCCGTACATCTCACATAAGTCTTCATTTAGGGAGATCTTCTTAATGTTTCATTAATTCTCACAAATTGTCAAAATATAGGTGATTATGAGTTCTATTACTTCGTTCTAGTTGAAATTAGCATCAAAAGGAGCAATCACATCACTATCGCGTCCAAAACGATGCGTAGATCTCACATAAGCCTTCATTTAGGGAGACCTTCATATTGTTTCATTGGTTTTTTTTTCAAATTTACAAAGAAAGAGGTGATTAAGAGTTGTATTACTTCATTCTAGTTTGATTAGCGTCAAAAGGAGAAACCCACGACTATCGGATTCAAAATCAAGCGTACATCTCACGAAAGTATTCATTTTGGGAGACCTTCTTATTGTTTCATTGGTGCACTAAAATTGTCAAAGAAAGAAGTGATTAGGAGTCATATAACTTCGTTCTAGTTTGATTAGCATCAAAAGGAGCAATCCCATGACTATCACGTTAAAAACGATGCGTACATCTCACACATGTCTTCATTTAAGGAGACCTTTTTATTGTTTAATCGGTTCTCTAAAATTGTGAAAGAAGGAGGTGATTAGGAATCTTATTACTACATTCTAATTTGATTAGTATCAAAAAGAGCAATCCTATGACTATCGCGTTAAAACACAAGTCTTGATTTAGGGAGACCTTTTTATTGTTTCATTGGATTTCTCAAATTGTCAAAGAAAGAGGTGATTATGAGTCCTATGAATTCGTTCAAGTTTGATTAGCATCAAAAGGAGCAATCTTGTCACTAGTGCCTTCAAAACGATTCGTACATCTCACACAAGTCTTCATTTAGGGAGACCTTCTTAATGTTTCATTTGTTCTCTCAAATTGTCAAAATATAGGTGATTATGAGTTCTATTACTTCGTTTTTGTTGAAATTAGCATCAAAAGGAGCAATCAAATCACTATCGCGTCCAAAACGATGCGTAGATCTCACACAAGTCTTTATTTAGGGAGACCTTAATATTGTTTCATTGGTTGTTTCAAATTTTCAAAGAAAGAGGTAATTAAGAGTTGTATTACATCGATCTAGTTTGATTAGCGTCAAAATGACAAACCCATTACTATCGCGTTCAAAACCATGTGTACATTTCACACAAGGCTTCATTTAGGGAGACCTTCTTATTGTTTCATTGGTGCTATGAAATTGTCAAAGAAAGAGATGACTAGGAGTCCTATAACTTTGTTCTAGTTTGATTAGCTTCAAAAGGAGCAATCCATGACTATCGCGTTAAAAACGATACGTACATCTCACACATGTCTTCATTTAAGAAAACCTTCTTATTGTTTCATTGTTTCTCTAAAATTGTGAAAGAAGGAGGTGATTAGGAGTTTTATTACTTCGTTCAAATTTGATTAGCATCAAAAGGAGCAATCCCATGACTATCGTGTTAAAAATGATGCGTACATCTCACACAAGTCTTGATTTAGGGAGACCTTCTTATTGTTTCATTGGGTCTCTCAAATTGTCAAAGAAAGAGATGATTATGAGTCCTATGAATTCGTTATAGTTTGATTAGGATCAGAAGGAGCAATCCTGTCACTAATGAGACGAGCCGTATATCTCACACAAGTATTCATTTAGGGAGACCTTCTTAATGTTTCATTAGTTCTCTCAAATTATCAAAATATAGGTGATTATAAGTTCTATTACTTCGTTCTAATTGAATATAGCATCAAAAGGAGCAATCACATCACTATCGCGTCCAAAACAATGCGTCGATCTCACACAAGTCTTCATTTAGGGAGACCGTCATATTGTTTCATTGGTTTTTTCAAATTTACAACGAAAGAGGTGATTAAGAGTTGTATTACTTCGTTCTAGTTTGATTAGCGTCAGAAGGAGAAACCCATGACTATCGAGTTCAAAATCAAGCGTACATCTCATAAAAGTATTCATTTTGGGAGACCTTCTTATTGTTTTATTGGTCGACTAAAATTGTCAAAGAAAGAAGTGATTAGGAGTCCTATAACTTCGTTCTAGTTTGATTAGTATCAAAAGGAGCAATCCCATGATTATCGCGTTAAAAACGATGCGTACATCTTACACATGTCTTTATTTAAGGAGACCTTCTTATTGTTTCATTTGTTCTCTAAAATTGTGAAAAATTAGGAGTCTTATTACTTCGTTCTAATTTCATTAGCATCAAAAGGAGCAATCCCATGACTATCGCAAAAAAAATGATGCGTACATCTCACACAAGTCTTGGGAGACTTTCTTATTGTTTCATTGGGTCTCTCATATTGTCAAAGAAAGAGGTAATTATGTGTCCTATGAATTCGTTCTAGTTTGATTAGCATCAAAAGAAGCAATCCTGTCACTAATGCCTTCAAAACGATCCGTACATCTCACACAAGTCTTCATGTAGGGAGATCTTCTTAATATTTCATTAATTCTCTCAAATTGTCAAAATATAGGTGATTATGAGTTCTATTACTTCGTTCTAGTTGAAATTAGCATCAAAAGGAGCAATCAAATCACTATCGCGTCCAAACCGATGCGTAGATCTCACACAAGCCTTCATTTAGGGAGACCGTCATATTGTTTCATTGGTTTTTTCAAATTTACAACGAAAGAGGTGATTAAGAGTTGTATTACTTGGTTCTAGTTTGATTAGCGTCAGAAGGAGAAACCCATGACTATCGAGTTCAAAATCAAGCGTACATCTCATAAAAGTATTCATTTTGGGAGACCTTCTTATTGTTTTATTGGTCGACTAAAATTGTCAAAGAAAGAAGTGATTAGGAGTCCTATAACTTCGTTCTAGTTTGATTAGCATCAAAAGGAGCAATCCCATGATTATCGCGTTAAAAACGATGCGTACATCTTACACATGTCTTTATTTAAGGAGACCTTCTTATTGTTTCATTTGTTCTCTAAAATTGTGAAAAATTAGGAGTCTTATTACTTCGTTCTAATTTCATTAGCATCAAAAGGAGCAATCCCATGACTATCGCAATAAAAATGATGCGTACATCTCACACAAGTCTTGGGAGACTTTCTTATTGTTTCATTGGGTCTCTCATATTGTCAAAGAAAGAGGTAATTATGTGTCCTATGAATTCGTTCTAGTTTGATTAGCATCAAAAGGAGCAATCCTGTCACTAATGCCTTCAAAACGATCCGTACATCTCACACAAGTCTTCATTTAGGGAGATCTTCTTAATATTTCATTAATTCTCTCAAATTGTCAAAATATAGGTGATTATGAGTTCTATTACTTCGTTCTAGTTGAAATTAGAATCAAAAGGAGCAATCAAATCACTATCGCGTCCAAACCGATGCGTAGATCTCACACAAGCCTTCATTTAGGGAGACCGTCATATTGTTTCATTGGTTTTTTTCAAATTTACAAAGAAAGAGGTGATTAAGAGTTGTATTACTTCGTTCTAGTTTGATTAGCGTCAGAAGGAGAAACCCATGACTATCGAGTTCAAAATCAAGCGTACATCTCATAAAAGTATTCATTTTGGGAGACCTTCTTATTGTTTTATTGGTCGACTAAAATTGTCAAAGAAAGAAGTGATTAGGAGTCCTATAACTTCGTTCTAGTTTGATTAGCATCAAAAGGAGCAATCCCATGATTATCGCGTTAAAAATGATGCGTACATCTTACACATGTATTCATTTTGGGAGACCTTCTTATTGTTTCATTTGTTCTCTAAAATTGTGAAAGAATTAGGAGTCTTATTACTTCGTTCTAATTTCATTAGCATCAAAAGGAGCAATCCCATGACTATCGCAATAAAAATGATGCGTACATCTCACACAAGTCTTGGGAGACTTTCTTATTGTTTCATTGGGTCTCGCATATTGTCAAAGAAAGAGGTAATTATGTGTCCTATGAATTCGTTCTAGTTTGATTAGCATCAAAAGGAGCAATCCTGTCACTAATGCCTTCAAAACGATCCGTACATCTCACACAAGTCTTCATTTAGGGAGATCTTCTTAATATTTCATTAATTCTCTCAAATTGTCAAAATATAGGTGATTATGAGTTCTATTACTTCGTTCTAGTTCAAATTAGCATCAAAAGGAGCAATCAAATCACTATCGCGTCCAAACCGATGCGTAGATCTCACACAAGCCTTCATTTAGGGAGACCGTCATATTGTTTCATTGGTTTTTTCAAATTTACAAAGAAAGAGGTGATTAAGAGTTGTATTACTTCATTCTAGTTTGATTAGCGTCAAAAGGAGAAACCCATGACTATCAGATTCAAAATCAAGCGTACATCTCACGAAAGTATTCATTTTGTGAGACCTTCTTATTGTTTCATTGGTGCACTAAAATTGTCAAAGAAAGAAGTGATTAGGAGTCATATAACTTCGTTCTAGTTTGATTAGCATCAAAAGGAGCAATCCCATGACTATCGTGTTAAAAACGATGCGTACATCTCACACATGTCTTCATTTAAGGAGACCTTCTTATTGTTTAATTGGTTCTCTAAAATTGTGAAAGAAGGAGGTGATTAGGAGTCTTATTACTTCGTTCTAATTTGATTAGTATCAAAAAGAGCAATCCTATGACTATCGCGTTAAAACACAAGTCTTGATTTAGGGAGACCTTTTTATTGTTTCATTGGATTTCTCAAATTATCAAAGAAAGAGGTGATTATGAGTCCTATAAATTCGTTCAAGTTTGATTAGCATCAAAAGGAGCAATCTTGTCACTAGTGCCTTCAAAACGATTCGTACATCTCACACAAGTCTTCATTTAGGGAGACCTTCTTAATGTTTCATTAGTTCTCTCAAATTGTCAAAATATAGGTGATTATGAGTTCTATTTCTAGTTGAAATTAGCATTAAAAGGAGCAATCAAATCACTATCGCGTCCAAAACGATGCCTAGATCTCACACAAGTCTTTATTTAGGGACACTTTAATATTGTTTCATTGGTTGTTTCAAATTTTCAAAGAAAGAGGTAATTAAGAGTTGTATTACATCGATCTAGTTTGATTAGCGTCAAAATGACAAACCAATTACTATTGCGTTCAAAACCATGTGTACATCTCACACAAGGCTTCATTTAGGGAGACCTTCTTATTGTTTCATTGGTGCTATGAAATTGTCAAAGAAAGAGGTGATTAGGAGTCCTATAACTTTGTTCTAGTTTGATTAGCTTCAAAAGGAGCAATCCATGACTATTGCGTTAAAAACGATGCGTACATCTCACACATGTCTTTATTTAAGGAGACCTTCTTATTGTTTCATTATTTCTCTAAAATTGTGAAAGAAGGAGGTGATTAGGAGTTTTATTACTTCGTTCAAATTTGATTAGCATCAAAAGGAGCAATCCCATGACTATCGCGTTAAAAACGATGCGTACATCTCACACAAGTCTTGATTTAGGGAGACCTTCTTATTGTTTCATTGGGTCTATCAAATTGTCAAAGAAAGAGATGATTATGAGTCCTATGAATTCGTTATAGTTTGATTAGGATCAAAAGGAGCAATCCTGTCACTAATGAGACGAGCCGTACATCTCACACAAGTCTTCATTTAGGGAGACCTTCTTAATGTTTCATTAGTTCTGTCAAATTATCAAAATATAGGTGATTATAAGTTCTATTACTTCGTTCTAATTGAATATAGCATCAAAAGGAGCAATCACATCACTATCGCGTCCAAAACGATGCGTAGATCCCACACAAGTCTTCATTTAGGGAGACCGTCATATTGTTTCATTGGTTTTTTCAAATTTACAAAGAAAGAGGTGATTAGGAGTCCTATAACTTCGTTCTAGTTTGATTAGCATCAAAAGGAGCAATCCCATGACTATCGCGTTAAAAACGATGCGTACATCTCACACATGTCTTCATTTAAGGAGACCTTCTTATTGTTTCATTGGTTCTCTAAAATTGTGAACGAAGGAGGTGATTAGGAGTTTTATTACTTCGTTCAAATTTGATTACCATCAAAAGGAGCAATCCCATGACTATCGCGTTAAAAACGATGATTACATCTCACACAAGTCTTGATTTAGGGAGACCTTCTTATTGTTTCATTGGGACTCTAAAATTGTCAAAGAAAGAGGTGATTATGAGTCCTATGAATTCGTTCTAGTTTGATTAGCATCAAAAGGACCAATCCTGTCACTAGTGAGACGAGCCGTACATCTCACACAAGTCTTCATTTAGGGAGACCTTCTTAATGTTTCATTAGTTCTCTCAAATTATCCAAATATAGGTGATTATAAGTTCTATTACTTCGTTCTAATTGAATATAGCATCAAAAGGAGCAATCACATCACTATCGCGTCCAAAACGATGCGTAGATCTCACACAAGTCTTCATTTAGGGAGACCGTCATATTGTTTCATTGGTTTTTTCAAATTTTCAAAGAAAGAGGTGATTAAGAGTTGTATTACTTCGTTCTAGTTTGATTAGCGTCAAAAGGAGAAACCCATGACTATTGGGTTCAAAATCAAGCGTACATCTCATAGAAGTATTCATTTTGGGAGACCTTCTTATTGTTTTATTGGTCGACTAAAATTTTCAAAGAAATAAGTGATTAGGAGTCCGATAACTTCGTTCTAGTTTGATTAGCATCAAAAGGAGCAATCACATGATTATCGCGTTAAAAACGATACGTACATCTTACACATGTCTTCAATTAAGGAGACCTTATTATTGTTTCATTTGTTCTCTAAAATTGTGAAAGAATTAGGAGTCTTATTACTTCGTTCTAATTTGATTAGCATCAAAAGGAGCAATCCCATGACTATCGCATTAAAAACGATGCGTACATCTCACACAAATCTTGGGAGACTTTCTTATTATTTCACTGGGTCTCTCAAATTGTCAAAGAAAGAGGTGATTATGAGTCCTATGAATTCGTTCTAGTTTGATTAGCATCAAAAGGAGCAATCCTGTCACTAGTGCCTTCAAAACGATCCGTACATCTCACACAAGTCTTCATTTAGGGAGACCTTCTTAATGTTTCATTAGTTCTCTCAAATTGTCAAAGTATAGGTTATTATGAGTTCTATTACTTTCTTCTAGTTGAAATTAGCATCAAAAGGAGTAATCACATCACTATCTCGTCCAAAACGATGCGTAGATCTCACACAAGCCTTCATTTAGGGAGACCTTCATATTGTTTCATCGATTTTTTCAAATTTACAAAGAAAGAGGTGATTAAGAGTTGTATTACTTCATTCTAGTTTGATTAGCGTTAAAAGGAGAAACCCATGACTATCGGATTTAAAATCAAGCGTACATCTCACGAAAGTATTCATTTTGGGAGACCTTCTTATTGTTTCATTGGTGCACTAAAATTGTCAAAGAAAGAAGTGATTAGGAGTCCTATAACTTCGTTCTAGTTTGATTAGCATCAAAAGGAGCAATCCCATAATTACCGCGTTAAAAACGATGCGTACATCTTACACATGTCTTTATTTAAGGAGACCTTCTTATTGTTTCATTTGTTCTCTAAAATTGTGAAAGAATTAGGAGTCTTATTACTTCGTTCTAATTTCATTAGCATCAAAAGGAGCAATCCCATGACTATCGCAATAAAAACGATGCGTACATCTCACACAAGTCTTGGGAGACTTTCTTATTGTTTCATTGGGTCTCTCATATTGTCAAAGAAAGAGGTAATTATGTGTCCTATGAATTCGTTCTAGTTTGATTAGCATCAAAAGGAGCAATCCTGTCACTAATGCCTTCAAAACGATCCGTACATCTCACGCAAGTCTTCATTTAGGGAGATCTTCTTAATGTTTCATTAATTCTCTCAAATTGTCAAAATATAGGTGATTATGAGTTCTATTACTTCGTTCTAGTTGAAATTAGCATCAAAAGGAGCAATCAAATCACTATCGCGTCCAAACCGATGCGTAGATCTCACACAAGCCTTCATTTAGGGAGACCGTCGTATTGTTTCATTGGTTTTTTCAAATTTACAAAGAAAGAGGTGATTAAGAGTTGTATTACTTCATTCTAGTTTGATTAGCGTCAAAAGGAGAAACCCATTATTATCGGATTCAAAATCAAGCGTACATCTCACGAAAGTATTCATTTTGGGAGACCTTCTTATTGTTTCATTGGGGCACTAAGATTGTCAAAGAAAGAAGTGATTAGGAGTCATATAACTTCGTTCTAGTTTGATTAGCATCAAAAGGAGCAATCCCATGACTATCGCATTAAAAACGATGCGTACAAATCACACATGTCTTCATTTAAGGAGACCTACTTATTGTTTAATTGGTTCTCTAAAATTGTGAAAGAAGGAGGTGATTAGGAGTCTTTTTCCTTCGTTCTAATTTGATTAGTATCAAACAGAGCAATCCTATGCCTATCGCGTTAAAAACAATGCGTACATCTCACACAATTCTTGATTTAAGGAGACCTTTTTATTGTTTCATTTGGTCTCTCAAATGGTCAAAGAAAGAGATGATTATGAGTCATATGAATTCGTTCTAGCTTGATTAGCATCAAAAGGAGCAATCATATCACTATTGCCCTCAAAACGATCCGTACATCTCACACAAGTCTTCATTTAAGGAGATCTTCCTAATGTTTCATTAATTCTCTCAAATTGTCAAAATATAGGTGATTATGAGTTCTATTACTTCGTTCTAGTTGAAATTAGCATCAAAAGGAGCAATCAAATCACTATCGCGTCCAAAACGATGCGTAGATCTCACACAAGTCTTTATTTAGGGAGACCTTAATATTGCTTCATTGGTTGTTTCAAATTTTCAAAGAAAGAGGTAATTAAGAGTTGTATTACATCGATCTAGTTTGTTTAGCGTCAAAATGACAAGCCCATTACTATCGCATTCAAAACCATGTGTACATCTCACACAAGGCTTCATTTAGGGAGACCTTCTTATTGTTTCATTGGTGCTATGAAATTGTCAAAGAAAGAGGTGATTAGGAGTCCTATAACTTTGTTCTAGTTTGATTAGCTTCAAAAGGAGCAATTCCATGACTATCGCGTTAAAAACGATGCGTACATCTCACACATGTCTTCATTTAAGGAGACGTTCTTATTGTTTCATTGGTTCTCTAAAATCGTGAAAGAAGGAGGTGATTAGGAGTTTTATTACTTCGTTCAAAATTGATTAGCATCAAAAGGAGCAATCCCATGACTATCGCGTTAAAAATGATGCGTACATCTCACACAAGTCTTGATTTAGGGAGACCTTCTTATTGTTTCATTGGGTTTCTAAAATTATCAAAGAAAGAGGTGATTATGAGTCCTATGAATTCGTTCTAGTTTGATTAGCATCAAAAGGACCAATCCTGTCACTAGTGAGACGAGCCGTACATCTCATATAAGTCTTCATTTAGGGAGACCTTCTTAATGTTTCATTAGTTCTCTCAAATTATCAAAATTAAGGTGATTATAAGTTCTATTACTTCGTTCTAATTGAATATAGCATCAAAAGGGGCAATCACATCACTATCGCGTCCAAAACGATGCGTAGATCTCACACAAGTCTTCATTTAGGGAGACCGTCATATTGTATCATTGGTTTTTTCAAATTTACAAAGAAAGAAGTGATTAAGAGTTGTATTACTTCGTTCTAGTTTGATTAGCGTCAGAAGGAGAAACCCATGACTATCGAGTTCAAAATCAAGCGTACATCTCATAAAAGTATTCATTTTGGGAGACCTTCTTATTGTTTTAATGGTCGACTAAAATTATCAAAGAAAGAAGTGATTAGAAGTCCTATAACTTCGTTCTAGTTTGATTAGCATCAAAAGGAGCAATCCCATGATTATCGCGTTAAAAACGATGCGTACATCTTACACATGTCTTTATTTAAGGAGACCTTCTTATTGTTTCATTTGTTCTCTAAAATTGTGAAAGAATTAGGAGTCTTATTACTTCGTTCTAATTTCATTAGCATCAAAAGGAGCAATCCCATGACCATCGCAATAAAAACGATGCGTACATCTCACACAAGTCTTGGGAGACTTTCTTATTGTTTCATTGGGTCTCTCATATTGTCAAAGAAAGAGGTAATTATGTGTCCTATGAATTTGTTCTAGTTTGATTAGCATCAAAAGGAGCAATCCTGTCACTAATGCCTTCAAAACGAACCGTACATCTCACACAAGTCTTCATTTAGGGAGATCTTCTTAATGTTTCATTAATTCTCTTAAATTTTCAAAATATAGGTGATTATGAGTTCTATTACTTCGTTCTAGTTGAAATTAGCATCAAAAGGAGCAATCAAATCACTATCGCGTCCAAACCGATGCGTAGATCTCACATAAGTCTTTATTTAGGGAGACGTTAATATTATTTCATTGGTGGTTTCAAATTTTCAAATAAAGAGGTAATTAAGAGTTGTATTACATCAATCTAGTTTGATTAGCGTCAAACTAACAAACCCATTACTATGAATTCGTTCTAGTTTAATTAGCATCAAAAAGAGCAATCATATCACTAGTGCCTTCAAAACGATCCGTACATCTCACATAAGTCTTCATTTAGGGAGATCTTCTTAATGTTTCATTAATTCTCTCAAATTTTCAAAATATAGGTGATTATGAGTTCTATTACTTTGTTCTAGTTGAATATAGCATCAAAAGGAGCAATCACATCACTATCGCGTCCAAAACGATGCGTAGATCTCACACAAGTCTTCATTTAGGGAGACCGTCATATTGTTTCATTGGTTTTTTCAAATTTACGAAGAAAATGGTGATTAAGAGTTGTATTACTTCGTTCTAGTTTGATTAGCGTCAGAAGGAGAAACCCATGACTATCGAGTTCAAAATCAAGCGTACATCTCATAAAAGTATTCATTTTGGGAGACCTTCTTATTGTTTTATTGGTCGACTAAAATTGTCAAAGAAAGAAGTGATTAGGAGTCCTATAACTTCGTTCTAGTTTGATTAGTATCAAAAGGAGCAATCCCATGATTATCGCGTTAAAAACGATGCGTACATCTTACACATGTCTTCATTTAAGAAGACCTTCTTATTGTTTCATTTGTTCTCTAAATTTGTGAAAGAATTAGGAGTCTTATTACTTCGTTCTAATTTGATTAGCATCAAAAGGAGCAATCCCATGACTATCGCATTAAAAACAATGCGTACATCTCACACAAGTTTTGGGAGACTTTCTTCTTGATTCATTGGGTTTCTCAAATTGTCAAAGAAAGAGGTGATTATGAGTCCTATGAATTCGTTCTAGTTTGATTAGCATCAAAAGGAGCAATCATGTCACTAGTGCCTTCAAAACGATTCGTACATCTCACACAAGTCTTCATTTAGTGAGACCTTCTTAATGTTTCATTAGTTCTCTCAAATTGTCAAAATATAGGTGATTATGAGTTCTATTACTTTGTTCTAGTTGAAATTAGTATCAAAAGGAGCAATCACATCACTATCGCGTCCAAAACGATGCGTAGATCTCACACAAGCCCTCATTTAGGGAGACCTTCATATTGTTTCATTGGTTTTTTTCAAATTTACAAAGAAAGAGGTGATTAAGAGTTGTATTACTTCATTCTAGTTTGATTAGCGTCGAAAGGAGAAACCCATGACTATCGGGTTCAAAATCAAGCGTACATCTCACAAAAGTATTCATTTTGGGAGACCTTCTTATTGTTTCATTGGTGCACTAAAATTGTCAAAGAAAGAAGTGATTAGGAGTCCTATAACTTAGTTCTAGTTTGATTAGCATCAAAATGAGCAATCTCATGACTATCGCGTTAAAAACGATGCATACATCTCACACATGTCTTCATTTAAGGAGACCTTATTGTTTAATTGATTCTCTAAAATTGTGAAAGATGGAGGTGATTAGAAGTCTTATTACTTCGTTCTAATTTGATTAGCATCAAAAAGAGTAATCTTAGGACTATAGCGTTAAAAACGAGGCGTACATCTCACACAAGTCTTGATTTAAGGAGACCTTTTTATTGTTTCATTGAGTCTCTCAAATGGTCAAAGAAAGAGGTGATTATGAGTCCTATGAATTCTTTCTAGTTTGATTAGCATGAAAAAGAGCAATCATATCACTAGTGCCTTCAAAACGATCCGTACATCTCACATAAGTCTTCATTTAGGGAGATCTTCTTAATGTTTCATTAATTCTCACAAATTGTCAAAATATAGGTGATTATGAGTTCTATTACTTCGTTCTAGTTGAAATTAGCATCAAAAGGAGCAATCAAATCACTATCACGTCCAAAACGATGCGTAGATCTCACACAAGTCTTTATTTAGGGAGACCTTAATATTGTTTCATTGGTTGTTTCAAATTTTCAAAGAAAGCGGTAATTAAGAGTTGTATTACATCGATCTAGTTTGATTAGCGTCAAAATGATAAACCCATTACTATCGCATTCAAAACCATGTGTACATCTCACACAAGGCTTCATTTAGGGAGACCTTCTTATTGTTTCATTAGTGCTCTGAAATTGTCAAAGAAAGAGGTGATTAGGAGTCCTATAACTTTGTTCTAGTTTGATTAGCTTCAAAAGGAGCAATCCCATGACTATCGCGTTAAAAACGATGCGTACATCTCACACATGTCTTCATTTAAGGAGACCTTCTTATTGTTTCATTGGTTCTCTAAAATTATGAAAGAAAGAGGTGATTAGGTGTTTTATTACTTCGTTCAAATTTGATTAGCACCAAAAGGAGCAATCCGATGACTATCTCGTTAAAAACGATGCGTACATCTCACACAAGTCTTGATTTAGGGAGACCTTCTTATTGCTTCATTGGGTCTCTAAAATTGTCAAAGAAAGAAGTGATTGAAGATCATTGCTTCTAGGCTTAAGGATATTCTCTCATCCATTATTTCTCCTTTTCAATCTGCTTTTGTTCCGGGTTGGAGGATCGGTGATAACATTCTTCTTGCTCAAGAATTATTCAGGAACTACCATAGACCCTCAGGCCCAGCTAGATGTGCAATGAAGATTGACCTCAGGAAGGCTTTTGACTCTGTTTCTTGGGATTTTTTGTGGGCTGCACTTACGCTTTTTAAATTTCCCCTTAAATTTATCTATTGGATCAAGGCATACATCTCCACCTCTAGTTTCTCTGTTAAGATTAATGGGGCTTTATGTGGTTACTTTAAAGGGGCAAAAGGCCTTAGACAAGGTGATCCTCTCTCCTCCTACCTTTTTGTCATCATTATGGAAGTTCTTTCTCTAATGCTAGGCCAGACTTCAAAGCAGGCTTCTTTCAAATTTCATTGGCGTACAGTGCCTTTATCTCTCACCCATCTTTGTTTTGCGGATGATATTCTCATTTTCTGTCATGGTGATATCAACTCTGTTAAGTACATTAAGACTTGTCTTGACCAGTTCTCCTTGGGCTCGGGCCTTCACATCAATGCCTCGAAAAGTATGTGCTTTCTTTCCAATGTCCCTCCTGCTCAATCGGATCTTATTCTTAACCATCTGAATTTCCAATTTGGGGTTTTCCCGGCTAAATTCTTGGGGGTTCCCCTGATCACCTCGAAACTTAGTATTACTGATTGTCGCACTCTTCTTGAAAAGGTCAAATCCAAAATTAGCTCCTAGACCAACAAGTTCCTTTCATATGTCGGTCGTATGCAACTTATCAAGTCTGTTATCTACGCCTCCCAAGCTTATTGGTCTGCTCATTTTATTTTCCCTGCATCTACTTTGAAGGATCTTCAGGCTTCCATGTCTAGATTTTTATGGAAGGGTCCTTCTTTGAACAAAAATGGCTCTAAAGTTGCTTGGACGAAGATTTGTCTTCCCTTTGCTGAAGGTGGTCTTGCCATAAAAAACCTTGCCGTATAGAATAAATCTCTTATCTTATTACATCTTTGGCATGTCATTAATCCCTCTTCTTCCTCTCTTTGGGCTAAATGGGTTCATACTACTCATCTAAAGAACAAATCTTTCTGGACTATTCCCATTCCTTCTGACTGTTATTGGATCTAGAGGAAAGTTTTACACAGTAGGGATACTGCCCGTAGACACATATCTTTTGACATAGGCAATGGAGCTAATACTAGCCTTTGGTTTGACCCTTGGATTGGTCAATCTCCCTTGGCAAATTCTATCCTCTCGTCTCTGATTGCCAACTCTGGGCTTGGTCCTTTTGCTTCTGTGAATAGCATTATACAAAATTCTAGGTGGGTGCTTCCTGCATCAAACCATCAGGATGTTATTGCTTTTCAGAATTCCTTTGACACCTCTAGATCCTGTAACTCAACAAAATGTGATAGTATTCTCTGGGATGGTATCATGGCAAAAGATGTAAAGGCTGCTACTATTTGGAATTCCATTCGACTGTCCGGGTCCACTGTGTCTTGGCATAACTTGGTTTGGCATAAGATTGTGCCACCCCGTCACTCTTTTATTCTCTGGCTTGCTTTTCATAAGGGGCTTAGGACCCTTGACAGATTGACTCAATTCGGGCTTGATATTAACCCTATCTGTGTGCTTTGTTCGAATGTGAGTGAAACTTTCAACCATTTATTTTTTGATTGATCCTTCTCCTTTTAGATTCTGGTTGCTGTCCTTAGGCATTGCGGGTGGAGAGGGTTCTGTAGGAGTTGGGTTTCTATCACTGGCTTCATCTCTAGCTCTTCCTGCAAAAACTTTCACCACAGTCTTCTCCACCTTGGGTTTGCTTTCGTGGTCTATAGAATCTGGGCTGAAAGAAATGCTAGGATTTTCTCTCATTTCTCCACCCCTGTTCGAATTATCATTAGAGATATTATTAATTTAATTAAGTGTGGTCTTCATTCAAATGCTAAATTTCAAAAAATTAAGTCAAGATTCTGTTACAGATCTTTTGTGTTGTAACTGTGCTGTTCCTGTGATTTCTCTGGAGTGGTGGGTTTGGTTCTTTTGCTACGTCTGTGTGCTGTTGCTGTGTTATGTTGCCTTGTTTCCTGTTTCTTGGCATCATGATTTGGTTGCCTTGGCTGGAATTCCTTGTTGTCAGCCTGCACTGCGGTTTGCCTTACGCGGCCGTGCTTCGTGATGATGTAGTCTCTTGCAGTTGGGAATGGATCTGCTTCTTCTGGCTAGTGGTAGCAGCTGCTAGTTTTCTTGCTATTGGGCTGATTCTGTTATGGCTGGGGAAGCTGCTACCTTTCCTCCTACTGTTGTTCTGGTCTTGGGGGTCGTTCTATAGGCTGATGGGTTTGTTTGGCTGATGAACTGCTAGTTTTGTCGTCTGGTTTGGCCTGTTTTGGCCTTGGTTTGCTGCTGGATTTGACCTTGTGCAGATTTTGTTGCGGTTGGTTTTGTAAACTGGTTTTGCCTTAGCTTTGCATCCTGGCCTCGGTAGGTCTTCTAGCTGCTGCAGTCAATGCTTGCGGAAATGGGTTGCCTCTGCTGTTGTCTGCTGCGGCGAGTTATCGCTACAGTGGTCTGCAGTTTCTGCTGTGCTTTTCTGCCAGTTTCTGGTTGCTTGGCTGCTTGGTTTGCTGGGGTTCAGCTAGGGTTTTTATGCTGCTACTGATCTGTCTTTTTCCTGCAATTTCTGCTGCTGCTACTATCGGTTTGTTGGCTTCTGGCTTCTTATGCTGGCTTCTTGTGGTCTGCTGCTGTGACTGTAGTTCCCTTATTTTTTATATTTCTGGTGTACCCTCTTTTTCGTGGGTTGATGATGTGCTGCTTGTTGGGTTTGTACGAAATCGTGACGCAATCAAATTGCAAAAATTAGCGGAAGCATGGTATATCAGAGTTTAAAAAATTTCTACAAAACCATTACCCGGATCATCCTTTATGCAAATTATTAATTTAAAACGATAAATAAGAAGTTATGGAATCATACCCTTGTAGAACGAAGCTTCCACAGGTACTAGTTCAACTCCTTGTTCTTCGTGATCTCCTTGAATTTCCGGGTTAGATTCTTTCCTTTGATCAATGTTAGCCACCCAAGTGTTTGGCCTCTAGAGGTGATCCACCAAGGAAGAGAAATTATCAAGAAGGAGGGTGTTTGGCTTAACCTTAGTTTTCTATCCTCTATAGAAAAGGAGTACTCTCCAACAATTGGAATTGCATCATCTAATATCTATTATAAGACTTCTCTTATATAGACATTGGTCAACCCTTCTAATCCTATTAGACATGGGATTTCTTTTAATTAATTAAACTCCTTTAATTAATTTAGGCTTCCCACCACATGGGAATAATTAATTAAATTCATTTAATTAATTTGTCTCCTAATCTTATTAGGAATAAATGAGAGTAGTAAATATTAAATTAATTACTAAACTCCTTTAGAAATTAAAATAATAATAATTGTAATAATATTAATAAGACTCCTCTTATTAATTTATATTTAATATTTCCAAAATATTAAATAATAAACATTAAGCTATTTAATTTATTCTATCACCATAGATTAAATTAATTATACTTAATGCATTATTACGATTATGCCATTACCTTCTTAAATATTTATTCTTCCTTTTATGGTGTGACCCTTTAGGTTCTCCATATTAAACCGGTTGTGAATAAATCAATTAAAACAATTTTAATCTTATTTAAATAAATAAATTAAACTAATAATCTATTTAAATAAATAATATTTATTCTACAATAGGGATAAGCCTCCCTAGCGATCAATGACTTTCCAGATAATATAGATTTCAACATTAATCATTAAAGAACATATGAGTTAATAGTTCCGTACAATTCAATCCTTCCACCATTCAATGTCCCAATTAAATATAAGACATGGATTTACTGTCAAGTCTTATTTTATTTAATTATATATATTTCGATTAGAAAATGCACAACTCCAAATAATGCAAATTAGAAACTCCTTTCTAATTTCATTTCACCTTGGCCAAGGATTCCTGGGTTGTCATTTAACGAATCACATAGGACATATCTCCTCTTTTACTAGAGGTGGTAGATTCTTTATTGATCATTCATTATCTCCATATGTAACTCATTATACCCAAGCATACCCTATATATGCCTTAAAAGGTCTTAAGGAATAAGTCAAAGTATAATTTGTTACATATAAGATACTATGATGATCTCAAGTCCAAGGATCACTTGTACTACTATCACATTAGGAATTCCTATTGACATGCGAGTAAAACTCCATTAGGTATTCCATAGCGAATCACGTTCAGTGAACTTATTCTCCAATAAGCACCTACATACTTGCTTTAGTGTCTCCACACAAATGATCATGAGATCAATCATCCTCATCCAATGAGCAAGCAACATATGTACCAATCTATCCGGATTTACTAATCCCCTTTTTAGTAATCCCACGATTGGGAACTATTTTAGTTTTAAAACTTTCTAAGAATTTAGATCTCATTAGCATGATCATCATCATGATTCTAAAAGCTTTGCTTAAAACTATGGGTTATTTACATATTATAAAAACAGCAACATGTAGATAATTAAATGCCTTTAATAAATAAATATTTTATTAATAAATAAATAAGATTGTTTACAAAGTACGTGCTTTATCATCATACATGATTGGCTTGTATGCACACTACTATCAATCTCCCACTTGCACTAAAGCCAATCGCCATGGTATCTCATACCCATCTTCTCTAAGTGACGATCAAACTACTGTTGTGTTAAAGCTTTAGTAAATGGATCTGCAATGTTGTCTTGAGAGTCTACACTCTCCTTTTTCAATGATTTTTTTTTTTTAATCAAAGTGCCGCAACACATGTTTAGATTCAAGATGAGACTTAGGAACTATTCCTAGTTCTGTAATAAACTTTTCATCCGAAACATCAACTTGCAGCTTCACTTACAGTTATATACTTTGTCTTTGTCACTAACCCAGCAACTTTTGCTGTTTGAAACCTTTCCAATTTACTGCACCATCTTTTAAGGTAACGACTTACCATAAAGTGGATTTTGCTGTCGTCTTGGTCAGTCTGAAAACTTGAGTCTGTTTAGTCTTCTAGTTTAATTCAGACCCATCATGTGTCATGATGACATCCTTAGTGTCAGTTAAATACTTTGAGATGTTTATCACTGTCTCACAGAGATCTTCTCCAGAATATGACTGATCAACATCAAGTCTTGTATATTTCATTGCATACATAATAGTTACTTATGCGATCTCTCTTTTACTGAGGATAATTTTAGAGAGATACACTCCATGGCTCATCATCATGAGGCACCTTTTGGAGTTACCATGCTAAACGCCTTTAGCATCTAATGAATATACATTTCCATGGGTTAAGCCGAACATCCTTTTAAATCTATTAATACAGATTTATATCCCCAATGTGGGATGTTCTACCCAAATCATTCATGGAGGAATGTTTAGACAACTTTATTTTGATCGATTTTAGCATAGAAATTTCATTCCCTATCAGTACTATATAATCAACACATAATACAAGGAATGAAACTGCGCTCCCACTAACCTTTTTGTACACACATGGTTCATCGTCATTTTTGATAAAATCAAACTCTTTGATTGTCTCATCAAAACGAATGTTCCATCTACGAGAAGCTTGCTTCAATCCATAAATGGATCGTTGCAGCTTACAGACTTGATTTATTCCAACCTTTGAAACAAATCCCTCTGGCTGTGTCATATACACATCCTCCTCAAGTTTTCCATTGAGGAAGGCCGTTTTCACGTCCATCTGCCAGATCTCATAGTCGTTATAAGCTGCAATCGCAAGCAAAATCCGAATGGACTTGAGCATAGCTACTGGTGAAAAGGTTTCATCATAGTCAACTCCTTGTCTTTGTTTGAAACCTTTTGCAACCAGTCGGGCCTTATAGGTCTCTACCTTGCCGTCCGCTCCAGTCTTTCTTTTAAAGACCCATTTACACCCAATAGGCTTAATGCCTTCAGGTGGTGAAACCAAAGTCCATACTTTGTTTTCATACATGGAGTCCATTTCGGATTTCATGGCTTCTAGCCATTTCCCTGAGTCTTTATTACTCATAGCCTGTTCGTAATTCAATGGATCATCATCATTCATGATGTGTACCTCATCGTCTTCCTTTATAACGAATCCATACCTCTCAGGTATCTTCGGTACTCTCCCAGATTTACGAACAGGGTGTGGCATAGTAGGTTCTTCTACTTGGTCAGGTACCTGACTTTGATCCGTGGTAATTTGTGGTTCTTGAACTTCTTCAAGATATATCTTACTCCCACTGACCCCTTCATGGATAAACTCCTTTTCCAAGAAGGCAGCATGTTTCGCAACAAACACCTTTTGATCAGTTAGATGATAGAAATAATACCCTACAGTTTCTTTAGGGTATCCCACAAATCTACACTTTTCGGATTTAGTCTGTAGCTTATCATGTTCAAACTTTTTGACATAAGCTGGACAACCCCAAGTCTTAACATGCTTAAGATTTGGTTTCCTCCCCTTCCACATCTCATATGGAGTCTTTGGGGCGGATTTGGTAGGTACCTTGTTAAGTAGGTATGCAGCCGTTTCTAGGGCATATCCCCAGAAGGAAATTGGAAGGTCGGTAAAACTCATCATGGATCGAACCATGTCTAACAGTGTTCGATTTCTCCTTTCAGATACTCCATTTAACTGTGGTGTACCTGGAGGAGTCCATTGTGAGATTATACCATTTTCTTTGAGACAATTGAGAAACTCACCGCTTAAGTATTCTCCGCCTCGATCTGATCGAAGTATCTTTATACTCTTGCCCGTTTGTTTCTCTACTTCACTTCTGAACTCTTTGAACTTTTCAAATGATTCTGATTTGTATTTCATTAAATACACATATCCAAATCTTGAGTGATCATCAGTGAAAGTAATAAAATAAGAATACCCACCCCGTGCACTTGTTGTCATAGGCCCACAAACGTCTGTGTGAATCAATGTCAACAACTCTGTAACTCTTTCTCCTCTTCCACTAAAAGGAGATTTAGTCATTTTACCCATGAGACAAGATTCACAAGTTGGATATGATTCATAATCGGATAGCTCGAGGAGCCCATCTTTATGCAACTTGGATAATCTTGTTTCATTGATATGACCGAGTCTACAGTGCCACATGTAGGTATAATTAATATCATCTCTTTTCCTTTTCTTAGTTTGTTCAATTTGAAATATATTTTCTTGTAAGTCAAGTGTATAAAGTCCATTTCGCAAATTTCCAATACCATATAAAACATCGTCTTTATAAATAGAACAATTATTGTTCTTTATAACAACGTTAAATCCTTCCATATCCAATACAGAAATTGAAATAATGTTTTTAATAGTATTCGGAACATAATAACAATTATTAAGATAAATGGACTTGCCCGAAGGCATTGCTAAATAATAAGTTCCTACAGCTAATGCAGCAACCTTTGCTCCATTCCCTACTCGTAGGATCACCTCATCATTGTTCAGCTTTCTACTTCTGACCAGTCCCTTCACATTATTACATATGTGAGAACCACAGCCGGTATCCAATACCCAAGTAGAATTTTGACTTTCTGAAAAATTAATTTCAATCATGAACAAACCTTGATTGGAAGTCGAAGCTTCTCCAAGCTTCTTGTCTGCCAGAAACTTCTTGCAGTTTTTCTTCCAATGACCCGGCTCGTTGCAATGGAAGCACATTCCTTTGCTAGCTGGATCAGATTTCTTTTGTTCCTTTATGTTCACCTTGCCCTTGGTCATCCGAGATCGGAAGAGCTCCTTAGATATCTCATATCTAGCAGTCCTACTCTGTTCACCATACAACTCCTTGAGGTGAAGCAGCATAGCAGGAGCATCCATTTTTTCGTGCTGACGCTGAAGCTCGTTATTCATGGATGCGAGCATGATGCATTGAGCCACAGATGCATCATCTTGCCACTTATTGAAAGTGACAATCTCTTCCTCAGAGGCTGTTTCTGAAACAAATTCAGGGACAGTTGAATTTAGGACATAAGAAATCTTTTCAGCAGTGAGAACAATTCTCAGATTTCTTAGCCAGTCCTCATAATTCGGCTCGGTAAGCTTGTTTGCATCAAGTATGCTTCGTAGTGAGATTAGTGATTTAGACATTTTTAAAATTCTGCATGTGAAAAATAACATTTTAGCAAACATTCATTTTATTAATTTTGCATACCAAAATAAATTTAGGTCTTTATTTTAAATTGGTATCTCCCACTATTTTCATCAAACTATATTACCCTCACTTATATAGTTCGGCAACATCTAATTAAAGATTTGCTAGTGAGAATAAGGATCCCATTTCAAATGTATATAACCTTGTGGATAGCACAACAAGCGATATACAAATAAATAGGTAGACAACTCTTGTCAATTACAACACTATATAACTCCTTTTATTTTGCCTCTTAAAACATAATGGTCAAGTGTGTGCACATCCGAACTAAAATGATTTAAGTTAAGTCCAGCCTAGCACTTCCATAAATTCAAAAAAGAAAAATGTTCGTCCTTGTGGATAGCACAACAAGACTAGATCGTTCAATTTTCTTGATAAGCATCAAATGTGATTAATTAACATCTTAAATACGCAATACTCGCCTTGTGGATAGCACAACAAGCTCATATTAAATATTTAATACTCTATTAATTTATCATGCTAGAAGGCGGCGTTCGATATTCCAAATATCATTTGAACGCTTCGGACTTAATATTATTTCTTTGAGGGGTTTGTTATTATTTGTCTCATCTTGTTTAGCGCGCATGCACATATATATATAAAATACGCGTCATTTTATTAAACATGCGAAGCATGTTTGCATAAAATATAATATATATAATATTTAGCATGCAATATAGAATACTATATTCTACCCGGATTGATTATGGACTTTTATTCTAGTTTGGTTCACTAGAGCCACCAAGTGAACCAAAAGGTCAAACCTAGGAGTGCAAGAATTAAAATTTAAATATAACTATTACATTTAAATCCGGGCTCCATACAAACGGGTCTTCACGCGCTCTTTGCTCCTTGGTCTCCAATTTCTTCAAGATAATTCTAACTATTCTTATTACATTAAACTATTTAATTTAAATAGAAACCTTGATCAACAGTCAAGGGGAAGTACATAGGAGGGAGATAGAATTTTACATCAAGAAAAAAAAATTAGAGAAGACGAGGTACGCAGACCCCATTTAATAAAACCCATTCATTCAAGCATTCAACTAAAATAAAATCCAATCACATTGGTCAAATAGTCCATAATCAATCCCCATTTATTTTCATACATATCACCATATATATCAATAAATAAATATTCATCTCATGAATTAAAACATTCCATATATATATGAGTATCATTTAATGGGCAATTTTAAATTGCATGAAATCCAATTTCAAGATTAAAATAAACTCTTTATTTTAATTATAAAATTATTTAGAATATAATATATAAATATATCATATTTATTTTTTAAAAAGAAGTCACCTTCTTTTATTAAAAGAGTCCTGCAGGTTTATTAAAAAAGTCCTTTCCTGATGGGTCACCTTCTTTTTGGAGTAAGAAAGAGAAAACACCTTTTCTTTGCAGAATTCAAGATTAGCACCAAAAAAAAATAAATTGTGATTCGTCCCAAAAAAAGTCTTTTTTTTTTCTTAAAAAATATAATTTTATACAATAAAATTATGCCCAATAAATTATTTTAAATACATACCCATATGTATATGAAATCAAAAAAAAAATTAATAATTGCATAAAGATTTGGCTTTGATACCACTGTTGGGTTTGTACGAAATCGTGACGCAATCAAATTGCAAAAATTAGCGGAAGCATGGTATATCAGAGTTTAAAAAATTTCTACAAAACCATTACCCGGATCATCCTTTATGCAAATTATTAATTTAAAACGATAAATAAGAAGTTATGGAATCATACCCTTGTAGAACGAAGCTTCCACAGGTACTAGTTCAACTCCTTGTTCTTCGTGATCTCCTTGAATTTCCGGGTTAGATTCTTTCCTTTGATCAATGTTAGCCACCCAAGTGTTTGGCCTCTAGAGGTGATCCACCAAGGAAGAGAAATTATCAAGAAGGAGGGTGTTTGGCTTAACCTTAGTTTTCTATCCTCTATAGAAAAGGAGTACTCTCCAACAATTGGAATTGCATCATCTAATATCTATTATAAGACTTCTCTTATATAGACATTGGTCAACCCTTCTAATCCTATTAGACATGGGATTTCTTTTAATTAATTAAACTCCTTTAATTAATTTAGGCTTCCCACCACATGGGAATAATTAATTAAATTCATTTAATTAATTTGTCTCCTAATCTTATTAGGAATAAATGAGAGTACTAAATATTAAATTAATTACTAAACTCCTTTAGAAATTAAAATAATAATAATTGTAATAATATTAATAAGACTCCTCTTATTAATTTATATTTAATATTTCCAAAATATTAAATAATAAACATTAAGCTATTTAATTTATTCTATCACCATAGATTAAATTAATTATACTTAATGAATTATTACGATTATGCCATTACCTTCTTAAATATTTATTCTTCCTTTTATGGTGTGACCCTTTAGGTTCTCCATATTAAACCGGTTGTGAATAAATCAATTAAAACAATTTTAATCTTATTTAAATAAATAAATTAAACTAATAATCTATTTAAATAAATAATATTTATTCTACAATAGGGATAAGCCTCCCTAGCGATCAATGACTTTCCAGATAATATAGATTTCAACATTAATCATTAAAGAACCTGTGAGTTAATAGTTCCGTACAATTCAATCCTTCCACCATTCAATGTCCCAATTAAATATAAGACATGGATTTACTGTCAAGTCTTATTTTATTTAATTATATATATTTCGATTAGAAAATGCACAACTCCAAATAATGCAAATTAGAAACTCCTTTCTAATTTCATTTCACCTTGGCCAAGGATTCCTGGGTTGTCATTTAACGAATCACATAGGACATATCTCCTCTTTTACTAGAGGTGGTAGATTCTTTATTGATCATTCATTATCTCCATATGTAACTCATTATACCCAAGCATACCCTATATATGCCTTAAAAGGTCTTAAGGAATAAGTCAAAGTATAATTTGTTACATATAAGATACTATGATGATCTCAAGTCCAAGGATCACTTGTACTACTATCACATTAGGAATTCCTATTGACATGCGAGTAAAACTCCATTAGGTATTCCATAGCGAATCACGTTCAGTGAACTTATTCTCCAATAAGCACCTACATACTTGCTTTAGTGTCTCCACACAAATGATCATGAGATCAATCATCCTCATCCAATGAGCAAGCAACATATGTACCAATCTATCCGGATTTACTAATCCCCTTTTTAGTAATCCCACGATTGGGAACTATTTTAGTTTTAAAACTTTCTAAGAATTTAGATCTCATTAGCATGATCATCATCATGATTCTAAAAGCTTTGCTTAAAACTATGGGTTATTTACATATTATAAAAACAGCAACATGTAGATAATTAAATGCCTTTAATAAATGAATATTTTATTAATAAATAAATAAGATTGTTTACAAAGTACGTGCTTTATCATCATACATGATTGGCTTGTATGCACACTACTATCACTGCTGTTGTCCCCTGATGTCTCCTGATTTGCTACTGCTGATGTCACCTCTGGTCTGCTGCTCTACTTTCTACAACTGTCACCTCTGGTCTGCTGCTTTTTGTTTTTTGCAAGTTATTTTAAAAAAGCCTGTTGCTGGTCTTGACTTGCTGCTACTGGAATAGGGTTGCTGCCTTTGGGTTTTCTTGCTTTCTCCTTTGCTCGTCTGCTTTTATGCTATTGATTAGATGCAGTGGTCTGCTCTCCTTTGCTGCTCTTCCATTTTCCTTTCTGGTCTACTAGTTTGGTGGCCTGCTTTGTGCTGCTGCTATTATGGTCCTTGTTCATGTTGGTTTTCTGTTGCTGTGTTTTGTCAAGTTGGTTGCAGTGGTCTACACGGGCCTTGTTGTTGTGGTCTGCTGTTTTGAAACTTGGTTGTTACTGGTTCTGGTTTGCTGCTGCGAGTCTTGTACCATTGCTGTTTGCTGTTGTTGTTCTTGTTTTGGCCTAAACAGTCTTTTGTCAGATTTATTGGGCATTTGCCTTGTTATCCTATATCGTCTTGACATCATAGGGCATGTCCTATGAGGTCAATGCTATATTCTGATTGGGGCTCCCCATGAGTTTTGTATCCTCATTTTATTTAATACAGTCTAATTTTAGCAAAAAAAAAAGATAGAGGAGATTAAGAGTCTTATGAATTCATTCTAGTTTGATTAGCATCAAAAGGACCAATCTTGTCACTAGTGAGACGAGCCGTACATCTCACACAAGTTTTCATTTAGGGAGACCTTCTTAATGTTTCATTAGTTCTCTCAAATTATCAAAATATAGGTGATTATAAGTTTTATTACTTCGTTCTAATTGAATATAGCATCAAAAGGAGCAATCACATCACTATCGTGTCCAAAACAATGCGTAGATCTCACACAAGTCTACATTTAGGGAGACCGTCATATTGTTTCATTGGTTTTTTCAAATTTACAAAGAAAGAGGTGATTAAGAGTTGTATTACTTCGTTCTAGTTTGATTAGCGTCAAAAGAAGAAACCCATGACTATCGGGTTCAAAATCAAGCGTACATCTCATAAAAGTATTCATTTTGGGAGACCTTCTTATTGTTTTATTGATCGACTAAAATTGTCAAAGAAAGAAGTGATTAGGAGTCCTATAACTTCGTTGTAGTTTGATTAGCATCAAAAGGAGCAATCCCATGATTATCGCATTAAAAACGATGGGTACATCTTACACATGTCTTCATTTAAGAGGACCGTCATAATGTTTCATTTGTTCTCTAAAATTGTGAAAGAATTAGGAGTCTTATTACTTCGTTCTAATTTGATTAGCATCAAAAGGAGCAATCCCATGACTATCGCTTTAAAAACGATGCGTACATCTCACACAAGTCTTGGGAGACTTTCTTATTGTTTCATTGGGTTTCTCAAATTCTCAAAGAAAGAGGTGATTATGAGTCCTATGAATTCGTTCTAGTTTGATTAGCATCAAAAGGAGCAATCATGTCACTAGTGCCTTCAAAAAGATTCGTACATCTCACACAAGTCTTCATTTAGGGAGACCTTCTTAATGTTTCATTAGTTCTCTCAAATTATCAAAATATAGGATATTATGAGTTCTATTACTTCGTTCTAGTTCAAATTAGCATCAAAAGGAGCAATCACATCACTATCGTGTCCAAAACGATGCGTAGATCTCACACAAGCCTTCATTTAGGGAGACCTTCATATTGTTTCATTGGTTTTTTCAAATTTACAAAGAAAGAGGTGATTAAGAGTTGTATTACTTCTTTCTAGTTTGATTTGCGTCAAAAGGAGAAACCCATGACTATCGGGTTCAAAATCAAGCGTACATCTCACAAAAGTATTCATTTTGGGAGACCTTCTTATTGTTTCATTGGTGCACTAACATTGTCAAAGAAAGAAGTGATTAAGAGTCCTATAACTTAGTTATAGTTTGATTAGCATTAAAAGGAGCAATCCCATGACTATCGCGTTAAAAACGATGCGTACATCTCACACATGTCTTCATTTAAGGAGACCTTATTGTTTAATTGGTTCTCTAAAATTGTGAAAGAAGGAGGTGATTAGGAGTTTTATTACTTCGTTCTAATTTGATTAGTTTCAAAAAGTGCAATCTTATGACTATCGCGTTAAAAACGATGCGTACATCTCACAAAAGTCTTGATTTAAGGAGACCTTTTTATTGTTTCATTGGGTCTCTCAAATGGTCAAAGAAAGAGGTGATTATGAGTCCTATGAATTCTTTAAAGTATGATTAGCATCAAAAGGAGCAATCATATCACTAGTTCCTTCAAAACGATCCGTGCATCTCACACAAGTCTTCATTTAGGGAGATCTTCTTAATGTTTCATTAATTCTCTCAAATTGTCAAAATATAGGTGATTATGAGTTCTATTACTTCGTTCTAGTTGAAATTAGCATGAAAAGGAGCAATCAAATCACTATCGCGTCCAAAACGATGCGTAGATCTCACACAAGTCTTTATTTAGGGAGACCTTAATATTGCTTCATTGGTTGTTTCAAATTTTTAAAGAAAGAGGTAATTAAGAGTTGTATTACATCGATCTAGTTTGTTTAGCGTCAAAATGACAAGCCCATTACTATCGCATTCAAAACCATGTGTACAACTCACACCAGGCTTCATTTAGGGAGACCTTTTTATTGTTTCTTTGGTGCTATGAAATTGTTAAAGAAAGAGGTGATTAGGAGTCCTATAACTTTGTTCTAGTTTGATTAGCTTCAAAAGGAGCAAACCCATGACCATAGCGTCAAAAACGATGCGTACATCTCACACATGACTTCATTTAAGGAAACGTTCTTATTGTTTCATTGGTTCTCTAAAATCGTGAAAGAAGGAGGTGATTAGGAGTTTTATTACTTCGTTCAAATTTGATTAGCATCAAAAGGAGCAATCCCATGACTATCGCGTTAAAAACGATGCGTACATCTCACACAAGTCTTGATTTAGGGAGACCTTCTTATTGTTTCATTGGGTCTCTCAAATTATCAAAGAAAGAGGTGATTATGAGTCCTATGAGTTCGTTCTAGTTTGATTAGCATCAAAAGGACCAATCCTTTCACTAGTGAGATGAGCCGTACTGCTCACACAAGTCTTTATTTAGGGAGACCTTCTTAATGTTTCATTAGTTCTCTCAAATTATCAAAATATAGGTGATTATAAGTTCTATTACTTCGTTCTAATTGAATATAGCATCAAAAGGGGCAATCACATTACTATCGCGTCCAAAACGATGCGTAGATCACACACAAGTCTTCATTTAGGGAGACCGTCATATTGTTTCATTGGTTTTTTCAAATTTACAAAAAAAGAGGTGATTAAGAGTTGTATTACTTCGTTCTACTTTGATTAGCGTCAAAAGGAGAAACCCATGACTATCGGGTTTAAAATCAAGCGTACATCTCATAAAAGTATTCATTTTGGGAGACCTTCTTATTGTTTTATTGGTCGACTAAAATTGTCAAAGAAAGAAGTGATTAGGAGTCCTATAACTTTGTTCTAGTTTGATTAGCTTCAAAAGGAGCAATCCCATGACTATCGCGTTAAAAACGATGCGTACATCTCACACATGTCTTCGTTTAAGGAGACCTTCTTATTGTTTCATTGGTTCTCTAAAATTGTGAAAGAAGGAGGTGATTAGGAGTTTTATTACTTCGTTCAAATTTGATTAGCATCAAAAGGAGCAATCCCATGATTATCGTGTTAAAAACGATGCGTACATCTCACACAAGTCTTGATTTAGGGAGACCTTCGTATTGTTTCATTGGGTTTCTAAAATTGTCAAAGAAAGAGGTGATTATGAGTCCTATGAATTCATTCTAGTTTGATTAGCATCAAAAGGACCAATCCTGTCACTAGTGAGACGAGCCGTACATCTCACACAAGTCTTCATTTTGGGAGACCTTCTTAATGTTTCATTAGTTCTCTCAAATTATCAAAATATAGGTGATTATAAGTTCTATTACTTTGTTCTAATTGAATATTGCATCAAAAGGGGCAATCACATCACTATCGCGTCCAAAACGATGCGTAGATCTCACACAAGTCTTCATTTAGGGAGGCCGTCATATTGTTTCATTGGTTTTTTCAAATTTACAAAGAAAGAGGTGATTAAGAGTTGTATTACTTCGTTCTAGTTTGATTAGCGTCAAAAGGAGAAACCCATGACTATCGGGTTGAAAATCAAGCGTACATATCATAAAAGTATTCATTTTGGGAGACCTTCTTATTATTTCATTGGTACACTAACATTGTCAAAGAAAGAAGTGATTTAGAGTCCTATAACTTAGTTCTAGTTTGATTAGCATTAAAAGGAGCAATCCCATGACTATCGCGTTAAAACGATGCGTACATCTCACACATGTCTTCATTTAAGGAGACCTTATTGTTTAATTGGTTCTCTAAAATTGTGAAAGAAGGAGGTGATTAGGAGTTTTATTACTTCGTTCTAATTTGATTAGTATCAAAAAGGGCAATCTTATGACTATCGCGTTAAGAACGATGCGTACATCTCACAAAAGTCTTGATTTAAGGAGACCTTTTTATTGTTTCATTGGGTCTCTCAAATGGTCAAAGAAAGAGGTGATTATGAGTCCTATGAATTCTTTAAAGTATGATTAGCATCAAAAGGAGCAATCATATCACTAGTTCCTTCAAAACGATCCGTGCATCCCACATAAGTCTTCATTTAGCGAGATCTTCTTAATGTTTCATTAATTCTCTCAAATTGTCAAAATATAGGTGATTATGAGTTCTATTACTTCGTTCTAGTTGAAATTAGCATGAAAAGGAGCAATCAAATCACTATCGCGTCCAAAACGATGCGTAGATCTCACACAAGTCTTTATTTAGGGAGACCTTAATATTGCTTCATTGGTTGTTTCAAATTTTCAAAGAAAGAGGTAATTAAGAGTTGTATTACATCGATCTAGTTTGTTTAGCGTCAAAATGACAAGCCCATTACTATCGCATTCAAAACCATGTGTACAACTCACACCAGGCTTCATTTAGGGAGACCTTTTTATTGCTTCATTGGTGCTATGAAATTGTCAAAGAAAGAGGTGATTAAGAGTCCTATAACTTTGTTCTAGTTTGATTAGCTTCAAAAGGAGCAAACCCATGACTATAGCGTCAAAAACGATGCATACATCTAACACATGACTTCATTTAAGGAGACGTTCTTATTGTTTCATTGGTTCTCTAAAATCATGAAAGAAGGAGGTGATTAGGAGTTTTATTACTTCGTTCAAATTTGATTGGCATCAAAAGGAGCAATCCCATGACTATCGCGTTAAAAACGATGCGTACATCTCACACAAGTCTTGATTTAGGGAGACCTTCTTATTGTTTCATTGGGTCTCTCAAATTATCAAAGAAAGAGGTGATTATGAGTCCTATGAGTTCGTTCTAGTTTGATTAGCATCAAAAGGACCAATCCTGTCACTAGTGAGAGGAGCCGTACTGCTCACACAAGTCTTTATTTAGGGAGACCTTCTTAATGTTTCATTAGTTCTCTCAAATTATCAAAATATAGGTGATTATAAGTTCTATTACTTCGTTCTAATTGAATATAGCATCAAAAGGGGCAATCACATTACTATCGCGTCCAAAACGATGCGTAGATCTCACACAAGTCTTCATTTAGGGAGACCGTCATATTGTTTCATTGGTTTTTTCAAATTTACAAAAAAAGAGGTGATTAAGAGTTGTATTACTTCGTTCTAGTTTGATTAGCGTCAAAAGGAGAAACCCATGACTATCGGGTTCAAAATCAAGCGTACATCTCATAAAAGTATTCATTTTGGGAGACCTTCTTATTTTTTTGTTGGTCGACTAAAATTTTCAAAGAAAGAAGTGATTAGGAGTCCTATAACTTTGTTCTAGTTTGATTAGCTTCAAAAGGAGCAATCCCATGACTATCGCGTTAAAAACGATGCGTACATCTCACACATGTCTTCGTTTAAGGAGACCTTCTTATTGTTTCATTGGTTCTCTAAAATTGTGAAAGAAGGAGGTGATTAGGAGTTTTATTACTTCGTTCAAATTTGATTAGCATCAAAAGGAGCAATCCCATGACTATCGTGTTAAAAACGATGCGTACATCTCACACAAGTCTTGATTTAGGGAGACCTTCGTATTGTTTCATTGGGTTTCTAAAATTGTCAAAGAAAGAGGTGATTATGAGTCCTATGAATTCGTTCTAGTTTGATTAGCATCAAAAGGACCAATCCTGTCACTAGTGAGACGAGTCGTACATCTCACACAAGTCTTCATTTTGGAAGACCTTCTTAATGTTTCATTAGTTCTCTCAAATTATCAAAATATAGGTGATTATAAGTTCTATTACTTTGTTCTAATTGAATATTGCATCAAAAGGGGCAATCACATCACTATCGCGTCCAAAACGATGCGTAGATCTCACACAAGTCTTCATTTAGGGAGGCCGTCATATTGTTTCATTGGTTTTTTCAAATTTACAAAGACAGAGGTGATTAAAAGTTGTATTACTTCATTCTAGTTTGATTAGCGTCAAAAGGAGAAACCCATGATTATCGGGTTCAAAATCAAGCGTACATATCATAAAAGTATTCATTTTGGGAGACCTTCTTATTGTTTCATTAGTGCACTAACATTATCAAAGAAAGAAGTGATTAAGAGTCCTATAACTTAGTTCTAGTTTGATTAGCATT
Source organism: Panax stipuleanatus (assembly GCA_020205555.1). Classification (NCBI taxonomy): domain Eukaryota; kingdom Viridiplantae; phylum Streptophyta; class Magnoliopsida; order Apiales; family Araliaceae; genus Panax; species Panax stipuleanatus. The sequence continues at coordinate 26,038,306 of CM035119.1, forward strand.
AAAAGGAGCAATCCCATGACTATCGCGTTAAAAACGATGCGTACATCTCACACATGTCTTCATTTAAGGAGACCATATTGTTTAATTGGTTCTCTAAAATTGTGAAAGAAGGAGGTGATTAGGAGTTTTATAACTTCGTTCTAATTTGATTAGTATCAAAAGAGCAATCTTATGACTATCGCGTTAAAAACGATGCGTACATCTCACAAAAGTCTTGATTTAAGGAGACCTTTTTATTGTTTCATTGGGTCTCTCAAATAGTCAAAGAAAGAGGTGATTATGAGTCCTATGAATTCTTTAAAGTTTGATTAGCATCAAAAGGAGCAATCATATCACTAGTTCCTTCAAAACGATCCGTGCATCTCACACAAGTCTTCATTTAGGGAGATCTTCTTAATGTTTCATTAATTCTCTCAAATTGTCAAAATATAGGTGATTATGAATTCTATTACTTCATTCTAGTTGAAATTAGCATGAAAAGGAGTAATCAAATCACTATCGCGTCCAAAACGATGCGTAGATCTCACACAAGTATTTATTTAGGGAGACCCTAATATTGCTTCATTGGTTGTTTCAAATTTTCAAAGAAAGAGGTAATTAAGAGTTGTATTACATCGATCTAGTTTGTTTAGCGTCAAAATGACAAGCCCATTACTATCGCATTCAAACCCTGTCTTAATCTCACACCAGGCTTCATTTAGGGAGACCTTTTTATTGTTTCATTGGTGCTATGAAATTGTCAAAGAAAGAGGTGATTAGGAGTCCTATAACTTTGTTCTAGTTTGATTAGCTTCAAAAGGAGCAATCCCATGAATATAGCGTCAAAAACGATGCGTACATCTCACACATGTCTTCATTTAAGGAGACGTTCTTATTGTTTAATTGGTTCTCTATAATCGTGAAAGAAGGAGGTGATTAGGAGTTTTATTACTTCGTTCAAATTTGATTAGCATCAAAAGGAGCAATCCCATGACTATCGCGTTAAAAACGATGCGTACATCTCACACAAGTCTTGATTTAGGGAGACCTTCTTATTGTTTCATTGGGTCTCTCAAATTATCAAAGAAAGATGTGATTATGAGTCCTATGAATTCGTTCTAGTTTGATTAGCATCAAAAGGACCAATCCTGTCACTAGTGAGATGAGCCGTACATCTCACACAAGTCTTCATTTAGGGAGACCTTCTTAATGTTTCATTTGTTCTCTCAAATTATCAACATATAGGTGATTATAAGTTCTATTACTTCGTTCTAATTGAATATAGCATCAAAAGGGGCAATCACATCACTATCGCGTCCAAAACGATGCGTAGATCTCACACAAGTCTTCATTTAGGGAGACCGTCATATTGTTTCATTGGTTTTTTCAAATTTACAAAAAAAGAGGTGATTAAGAGTTGTAGTACTTCGTTCTAGTTTGATTAGCGTCAAAAGGAGAAACCCATGACTATCGGGTTCAAAATCAAGCGTACATCTCATAAAAGTATTCATTTTGGGAGACCTTCTTATTGTTTTATTGGTCGACTAAAATTGTCAAAGAAAGAAGTGATTAGGAGTCCTATAACTTCGTTCTAGTTTGATTAGCTTCAAAAGGAGCAATCCCATGACTATCGCGTTAAAAACGATGCGTACATCTCACACATGTCTTCGTTTAAGGAGACCTTCTTATTGTTTCATTGGTTCTCTAAAATTGTGAAAGAAGGAGGTGATTAGGAGTTTTATTACTTCGTTCAAATTTGATTAGCATCAAAAGGAGCAATCCCATGACTATCGTGTTAAAAACGATGCGTACATCTAACACAAGTCTTGATTTAGGGAGACCTTCGTATTGTTTCATTGGGTTTCTAAAATTGTCAAAGAAAGAGGTGATTATGAGTCCTATGAATTCGTTCTAGTTTGATTAGCATCAAAAGGACCAATCATGTCACTAGTGAGACGAGCCGTACATCTCACACAAGTCTTCATTTAGGGAGACCTTCTTAATATTTCATTAGTTCTCTCAAATTATCAAAATATAGGTGATTATAAGTTATATTACTTCGTTCTAATTGAATATTGCATCAAAAGGGGCAATCACATCACTATCGCGTCCAAAACGATGCGTAGATCTCACACAAGTCTTCATTTAGGGAGGCCGTCATATTGTTTCATTGGTTTTTTCAAATTTACAAAGAAATAGGTGATTAAGAGTTGTATTACTTCGTTCTAGTTTGATTAGCGTCAAAAGGAGAAACCCATGACTATCGGGTTCAAAATCAAGCGTACATCTCATAAAAGTATTCATTTTGGGAGACCTTCTTATTGTTTTATTGGTCGACCAAAATTGTCATAGAACTAAGTGATTAGGAGTCCTATAACTTCGTTCTAGTTTGATTAGCATCAAAATGAGCAATTCCATGATTATCACGTTAAAAACGATGCGTACGTCTTACACATGTCTTCATTTAAGGAGACCTTCTTATTGTTTCATTTGTTCTCTAAAATTTTGAAATAAGTAGGAGTCTTATTACTTCGTTCTAATTTGATTAGCATCAAAAGGAGCAATCCTATGACTATCGCATTAAAAACAATGCGTACATCTCACACAAGTCTTGGGAGACTTTCTTATTGTTTCATTGGGTTTCTCAAATTGTCAAAGATAGAGTTGATTATGAGTCCTATGAATTCGTTCTAGTTTGATTAGCATCAAAAGGAGCAATCCTGTAACTAGTGCCTTCAAAACGATTCGTACATCTCACACAAGTCTTCATTTAGGGAGACCTTCATATTGTTTCATTAGTTTTTTTAAATTTACAAAGAAAGAGGTGATTAAGAGTTGTATTACTTCATTCTAGTTTGATTAGCGTCAAAAAGAGAAACCCATAACTATCGGGTTCAAAATCAAGCGTACATCTCGCAAAAGTATTCTGTTTGGGTGACCTTCTTATTGTTTCATTGGTGCACTAAAATTGTCAAAAAAAGAAGTGATTAGGAGTCTTATAACTTAGTTCTAGTTTGATTAGCATCAAAAGGAGCAATCCCATGACTATCGTGTTAAAAACGATGCGTACATCTCACACATGTCTTCATTTAAGGAAACCTTAATGTTTAATTGGTTCTCTAAAATTGTGAAAGAAGGAGGTGATTAGGAGTCTTATTACTTCGTTCTAATTTGATTAGTACAAAAAAGAGCAATCTTATGACTATCGCGTTAAAAACGATGCGTACATCTCACACAAGTCTTGATTTAAGGAGACCTTTTTATTGTTTCTTTGGGTCTCTCAAATGGTCAAACAAAGAGGTGATAATGAGTCCTATGAATTCTTTCAAGTTTGATTAGCATCAAAAGGAGCAATCATATCACTAATGCCATCAAAACGATCAGTACATCTCACACAAGTCTTCATTTAGGGAGATCTTCTTAATGTTTCACTAATTCTCTCAAATTGTCAAAATATAGGTGATTATGAGTTCTATTACTTCGTTCTAGTTGAAATTAGCATCAAAAGGAGCAATCAAATCACTATCGCGTTCAAAACGATGCGTAGATCTCACACAAGTCTTTATTTAGGGAGACCTTAATATTGTTTCATTGGTTGTTTCAAATTTTCAAAGAAAGAGGTAATTAAGAGTTGTATTACATCGATCTAGTTTTATTAGTGTCAAAATGACAAACCCATTACTATCGCGTTCAAAACCATGTGTACATCTCACACAAGGCTTCATTTAGGGATACCTTCTTATTGTTTCATTGGTGCTCTGAAATTGTCAAAGAAAGAGGTGAATAGGAGTCCTATAACTTTGTTCTAGTTTGATTAGCTTCAAAAGGAGCAATCCCATGACTATCGCGTTAAAAATGATGCGTACATCTCACACATGTCTTCGTTTAAGGAGACCTTCTTATTGTTTCATTGATTCTCTAAAATTGTGAAAGAAGGAGGTGATTAGGAGTTTTATTACTTCGTTCAAATTTGATTAGCATCAAAAGGAGCAATCCCATGACTATCGAGTTAAAAACGATGCGTACATCTCACACAAGTCTTGATTTAGGGAGGCCTTCTTATTGTTTCATTGGGTCTCTCAAATTGTCAAAGAAAGAGGTGATTATGAGTCCTATGAATTCGTTCTAGTTTGATTAGCATCAAAAGGACCAATCCTGTCACTAGTGAGACAAGCCGTACATCTCACACAAGTCTTCATTTAGGGAGACCTTCTTAATGTTTCATTAGTTCTCTCAAATTATCAAAATATAGGTGATTATGAGTTCTATTACTTCGTTCTAATTGAATATAGCATCAAAAGGGGCAATCACATTACTATCGCGTCCAAAACGATGCGTAGATCTCACACAAGTCTTCATTTAGGGAGGCCGTCATATTGTTTCATTGGTTTTTTCAAATTTACAAAGAAAGAGATGATTAAGAGTTGTATTACTTCGTTCTAGTTTGGTTAGCGTCAAAAGGAGAAACCCATGACTATCGGGTTCAAAATCAAGCGTACATCTCATAAAAGTATTCATTTTGGGAGACATTCTTATTGTTTTATTGGTCGACTAAAATTGTCAAAGAACGAAGTGATTAGGAGTACTATAACTTCGTTCTAGTTTGATTAGCATCAAAAGGAGCAATCCCATGATTATAGCGTTAAAAATGATGCGTACATCTTACACATGCCTTCATTTAAGGAGACCTTCTTATTGTTTCATTTGTTCTCTAAAATTTTGAAAGAATTAGGAGTCTTATTACTTCGTTCTAATTTGATTAGCATCAAAAGGAGCAATCCTATGACTATCGCATTAAAAACGATGCGTACATCTCACACAAGTCTTGGGAGACTTTCTTATTGTTTCATTTGGTTTCACAAATTGTCAAAGATAGAGTTGATTATGAGTCCTATGAATTCGTTCTAGTTTGATTAGCATCAAAAGGAGCAATCCTGTAACTAGTGCCTTCAAAACGATTCGTACATCTCACACAAGTCTTCATTTAGGGAGACCTTCATATTGTTTCATTGGTTTTTTTAAATTTACAAAGAAAGAGGTTATTAAGAGTTGTATTACTTCATTCTAGTTTGATTAGCTTCAAAAGAAGAAACCCATGACTATCGGGTTCAAAATCAAGCGTACATCTCACAAAAGTATTCTGTTTGGGTGACCTTCTTATTGTTTCATTGGTGCACTAAAATTGTCAAAGAAAGAAGTGATTAGGAGTCTTATAACTTAGTTCTAGTTTGATTAGCATCAAAAGGAGCAATCTCATGGCTATCGCGTTAAAAACGATGCGTACATCTCACATATATCTTCATTTAAGGAAACCATATTGTTTAATTGGTTCTCTAAAATTGTGAAAGAAGGAGGTGATTAGGAGTCTTATTACTTCGTTCTAATTTGATTAGTATAAAAAAGAGCAATCTTATGACTATCGCGTTAAAAACGATGCGTACATCTCACACAAGTCTTGATTTAAGGAGACCTTTTTATTGTTTCATTGGGTCTCTCAAATGGTCAAAGAAAGAGGTGATAATGAGTCCTATGAATTCTTTCAAGTTTGATTAGCATCAAAAGGAGCAATCATATCACTAGTGCCTTCAAAACGATCCGTACATCTCACACAAGTCTTCATTTAGGGAGATCTTCTTAATGTTTCACTAATTCTCTCAAATTGTCAAAATATAGGTGATTATAAGTTCTATTACTTCGTTCTAGTTGAAATTAGCATCAAAAGGAGCAATCAAATCACTATCGCGTTCAAAACGATGCGTAGATCTCACACAAGTCTTTATTTAGGGAGACCTTAATATTGTTTCATTGGTTGTTTCAATTTTCAAAGAAAGAGGTAATTAAGAGTTGTATTACATCGATCTAGTTTGATTAGTGTCAAAATGACAAACCTATTACTATCGCGTTCAAAACCATGTGTACATCTCACACAAGGCTTCATTTAGGGATACCTTCTTATTGTTTCATTGGTGCTCTAAAATTGTCAATGAAAGAGGTGAATAAGAGTCCTATAACTTTGTTCTAGTTTGATTAGCTTCAAAAGGAGCAATCCCATGACTATCGCGTTAAAAAAGATGCGTACATCTCACACATGTCTTCGTTTAAGGAGACCTTCTTATTGTTTCATTGATTCTCTAAAATTGTGAAAGAAGGAGGTGATTAGGAGTTTTATTACTTCGTTCAAATTTGATTAGCATCAAAAGGAGCAATCCCATGACTATCGCGTTAAAAACGATGCGTACATCTCACACAAGTCTTGATTTAGGGAGACCTTCTTATTGTTTCATTGGGTCTCTCAAATTGTCAAAGAAAGAGGTGATTATGAGTCCTATGAATTCGTTCTAGTTTGATTAGCATCAAAAGGACCAATCCTGTCACTAGTGAGACGAGCCGTACATCTCACACAAGTCTTCATTTAGGGAGACCTTCTTAATGTTTCATTAGTTCTCTCAAATTATCAAAATATAGGTGATTATAAGTTCTATTACTTCGTTCTAATTGAATATAGCATCAAAAGGGGCAATCAGATCACTATCGCGTCCAAAACGATGCGTAGATCTCACAGAAGTCTTCATTTAGGGAGACCGTCATATTGTTTCATTGGTTTTTTCAAATTTACAAAGAAAGAGGTGATTAAGAGTTGTATTACTTCGTTCTAGTTTGATTAGCGTCAAAAGGAGAAACCCATGACTATCGGGTTCAAAATCAAGTGTACATCTCATAAAAGTATTCATTTTGGGAGACCTTCTTATTGTTTTATTGGTCGACTAAAATTGTCAAAGAAAGAAGTGATTAGGAGTACTATAACTTCGTTCTAGTTTGATTAGCATCAAAAGAAGCAATCCCATGATTATCGCATTAAAAACGATGCGTACATTTTACACATGTCTTCATTTAAGGAGACCTTCTTATTGTTTCATTTGTTCTCTAAAATTATTAAAGAATTAAGAGTCTTATTACTTCGTTCTAATTTGATTAGCATCAAAAGGAGCAATCCCATGACTATCGCATTAAAAACGATGCGTACATCTCGCACAAATCTTGGGAGACTTTCTTATAGTTTCACTGGGTTTCTCAAATTGTCAAAGAAAGAGTTGATTACGAGTCCTATGAATTCGTTCTAGTTTGGTTAACATCAAAAGGAGCAATCATGTCACTAGTGCCTTCAAAACGATTCGTACATCTCACACAAGTATTCATTTAGGGAGACCTTCATATTGTTTCATTTGTTTTTTTAAATTTAAAAAGAAAGAGGTGATTAAGAGTTGTATTACTTCATTCTAGTTTGCTTAGCGTCAAAAGGAGAAACCCATGACTATCGGGTTCAAAATCAACTATACATCTCACAAAAGTATTCATTTTGGGAGACCTTCTTATTGTTTCATTGGTGCACTAAAATTGTCAAGAATAGAAGTGATTAGGAGTCCTATAACTTAGTTCTAGTTTGATTAGCATCAAAAGGAGCAATCCCATGACTATCGCGTTAAAAACAATGCGTACATCTCACACATGTCTTCATTTAAGGAAACCTTATTGTTTAATTGGTTCTCTAAAATTGTGAAAGAAGGAGGTGATTAGGTGTCTTATTACTTCGTTCTAATTTGACTAGTATTAGAAAGAGCAATCTTATGACTATCGCGTTAAAAACGATGCGTACATCTCACGCAAGTCTTGATTTAAGCAGACCTTTTTATTATTTCATTGGGTCACTCAAATGATCAAAAAAAGAGGTGATTATGAGTCCTATGAATTCTTTAAAGTTTGATTAGCATCAAAAGGAGCAATCATATCACTAGTGCCTTCAAAACGATCCGTACATCTCACACAAGTCTTCATTTAGGGAGATCTTCTTAATATTTCACTAATTCTCTCAAATTGTCAAAATATAGGTGATTATGAGTTCTATTACTTCGTTCTAGTTGAAATTAGCATCAAAAGGAGCAATCAAACCACTATCGCGTTCAAAACGATGCGTAGATCTCACACAAGTCTTTATTTAGGGAGACCTTAATATTGTTTCATTGGTTGTTTCAAATTTTCATAGAAAGAGGCAATTAAGAGTTGTATTACATCGATATAGTTTGATTAGCGTAAAAATGGCAAACCCATTACTATCGCGTTCAAAACCATGTGTACATCTCACACAAGGCTTCATTTAGGGAGACCTTCTTATTGTTTCATTGGTGCTCTGAAATTGTCAAAGAAAGAGGTGATTAGGAGTCCTATAACTTTGTTCTAGTTTGATTAGCTTCAAAAGGAGCAATCCCATGACTATCGCGTTAAAAACGATGCGTACATCTCACACATGTCTTCGTTTAAGGAGACCTTCTTATTGTTTCATTGGTTCTCTAAAATTGTGAAAGAAGGAGGTGATTAGGAGTTTTATTACTTCGTTCAAATTTGATTAGCATCAAAAGGAGCAATCCCATGACTATCGCGTTAAAAACGATGCGTACATCTCACACAAGTCTTGATTTAGGGAGACCTTCTTATTGTTTCATTGGGTCTCTCAAAATGTCAAAGAAAGAGGTGATTATGAGTCCTATGAATTCGTTCTAGATTGATTAGCATCAAAAGGACCAATCCTGTCACTAGTGAGACGAGCCGTACATCTCACACAAGTCTTCATTTAAGGAGACCTTCTTAATGTTTCATTAGTTCTCTCAAATTATCAAAATATAGGTGATTATAAGTTCTATTACTTCGTTCTAATTGAATATAGCATCAAAAGGGCAATCACATTACTATCGCGTCCAAAACGATGAGTAGATCTCACACAAGTCTTCATTTAGGGAGACCGTCATATTGTTTCATTGGTTTTTTCAAATTTACAAAGAAAGAGGTGATTAAGAGTTGTATTACTTCATTCTAGTTTGATTAGCGTCAAAAGGAGAAACCCATGACTATCGGGTTCAAAATCAAGCGTACATCTCATAAAAGTATTCATTTTGGGAGACCTTCTTATTGTTTTATTGGTCGACTAAAATTGTCAAAGAAAGAAGTGATTAGGAGTCCTATAACTTCGTTCTAGTTTGATTAGCATCAAAAGGAGCAATCCCATGACTATCGTGTTAAAAACGATGCGTACATCTCACACATGTCTTCATTTAAGGAAACCTTAATGTTTAATTGGTTCTCTAAAATTGTGAAAGAAGGAGGTGATTAGGAGTCTTATTACTTCGTTCTAATTTGATTAGTACAAAAAAGAGCAATCTTATGACTATCGCGTTAAAAACGATGCGTACATCTCACACAAGTCTTGATTTAAGGAGACCTTTTTATTGTTTCTTTGGGTCTCTCAAATGGTCAAACAAAGAGGTGATAATGAGTCCTATGAATTCTTTCAAGTTTGATTAGCATCAAAAGGAGCAATCATATCACTAATGCCATCAAAACGATCAGTACATCTCACACAAGTCTTCATTTAGGGAGATCTTCTTAATGTTTCACTAATTCTCTCAAATTGTCAAAATATAGGTGATTATGAGTTCTATTACTTCGTTCTAGTTGAAATTAGCATCAAAAGGAGCAATCAAATCACTATCGCGTTCAAAACGATGCGTAGATCTCACACAAGTCTTTATTTAGGGAGACCTTAATATTGTTTCATTGGTTGTTTCAAATTTTCAAAGAAAGAGGTAATTAAGAGTTGTATTACATCGATCTAGTTTTATTAGTGTCAAAATGACAAACCCATTACTATCGCGTTCAAAACCATGTGTACATCTCACACAAGGCTTCATTTAGGGATACCTTCTTATTGTTTCATTGGTGCTCTGAAATTGTCAAAGAAAGAGGTGAATAGGAGTCCTATAACTTTGTTCTAGTTTGATTAGCTTCAAAAGGAGCAATCCCATGACTATCGCGTTAAAAATGATGCGTACATCTCACACATGTCTTCGTTTAAGGAGACCTTCTTATTGTTTCATTGATTCTCTAAAATTGTGAAAGAAGGAGGTGATTAGGAGTTTTATTACTTCGTTCAAATTTGATTAGCATCAAAAGGAGCAATCCCATGACTATCGAGTTAAAAACGATGCGTACATCTCACACAAGTCTTGATTTAGGGAGGCCTTCTTATTGTTTCATTGGGTCTCTCAAATTGTCAAAGAAAGAGGTGATTATGAGTCCTATGAATTCGTTCTAGTTTGATTAGCATCAAAAGGACCAATCCTGTCACTAGTGAGACAAGCCGTACATCTCACACAAGTCTTCATTTAGGGAGACCTTCTTAATGTTTCATTAGTTCTCTCAAATTATCAAAATATAGGTGATTATGAGTTCTATTACTTCGTTCTAATTGAATATAGCATCAAAAGGGGCAATCACATTACTATCGCGTCCAAAACGATGCGTAGATCTCACACAAGTCTTCATTTAGGGAGGCCGTCATATTGTTTCATTGGTTTTTTTCAAATTTACAAAGAAAGAGATGATTAAGAGTTGTATTACTTCGTTCTAGTTTGGTTAGCGTCAAAAGGAGAAACCCATGACTATCGGGTTCAAAATCAAGCGTACATCTCATAAAAGTATTCATTTTGGGAGACATTCTTATTGTTTTATTGGTCGACTAAAATTGTCAAAGAACGAAGTGATTAGGAGTACTATAACTTCGTTCTAGTTTGATTAGCATCAAAAGGAGCAATCCCATGATTATAGCGTTAAAAATGATGCGTACATCTTACACATGCCTTCATTTAAGGAGACCTTCTTATTGTTTCATTTGTTCTCTAAAATTTTGAAAGAATTAGGAGTCTTATTACTTCGTTCTAATTTGATTAGCATCAAAAGGAGCAATCCTATGACTATCGCATTAAAAACGATGCGTACATCTCACACAAGTCTTGGGAGACTTTCTTATTGTTTCATTTGGTTTCACAAATTGTCAAAGATAGAGTTGATTATGAGTCCTATGAATTCGTTCTAGTTTGATTAGCATCAAAAGGAGCAATCCTGTAACTAGTGCCTTCAAAACGATTCGTACATCTCACACAAGTCTTCATTTAGGGAGACCTTCATATTGTTTCATTGGTTTTTTTAAATTTACAAAGAAAGAGGTTATTAAGAGTTGTATTACTTCATTCTAGTTTGATTAGCTTCAAAAGAAGAAACCCATGACTATCGGGTTCAAAATCAAGCGTACATCTCACAAAAGTATTCTGTTTGGGTGACCTTCTTATTGTTTCATTGGTGCACTAAAATTGTCAAAGAAAGAAGTGATTAGGAGTCTTATAACTTAGTTCTAGTTTGATTAGCATCAAAAGGAGCAATCTCATGGCTATCGCGTTAAAAACGATGCGTACATCTCACATATATCTTCATTTAAGGAAACCATATTGTTTAATTGGTTCTCTAAAATTGTGAAAGAAGGAGGTGATTAGGAGTCTTATTACTTCGTTCTAATTTGATTAGTATAAAAAAGAGCAATCTTATGACTATCGCGTTAAAAACGATGCGTACATCTCACACAAGTCTTGATTTAAGGAGACCTTTTTATTGTTTCATTGGGTCTCTCAAATGGTCAAAGAAAGAGGTGATAATGAGTCCTATGAATTCTTTCAAGTTTGATTAGCATCAAAAGGAGCAATCATATCACTAGTGCCTTCAAAACGATCCGTACATCTCACACAAGTCTTCATTTAGGGAGATCTTCTTAATGTTTCACTAATTCTCTCAAATTGTCAAAATATAGGTGATTATAAGTTCTATTACTTCGTTCTAGTTGAAATTAGCATCAAAAGGAGCAATCAAATCACTATCGCGTTCAAAACGATGCGTAGATCTCACACAAGTCTTTATTTAGGGAGACCTTAATATTGTTTCATTGGTTGTTTCAATTTTCAAAGAAAGAGGTAATTAAGAGTTGTATTACATCGATCTAGTTTGATTAGTGTCAAAATGACAAACCTATTACTATCGCGTTCAAAACCATGTGTACATCTCACACAAGGCTTCATTTAGGGATACCTTCTTATTGTTTCATTGGTGCTCTAAAATTGTCAATGAAAGAGGTGAATAAGAGTCCTATAACTTTGTTCTAGTTTGATTAGCTTCAAAAGGAGCAATCCCATGACTATCGCGTTAAAAAAGATGCGTACATCTCACACATGTCTTCGTTTAAGGAGACCTTCTTATTGTTTCATTGATTCTCTAAAATTGTGAAAGAAGGAGGTGATTAGGAGTTTTATTACTTCGTTCAAATTTGATTAGCATCAAAAGGAGCAATCCCATGACTATCGCGTTAAAAACGATGCGTACATCTCACACAAGTCTTGATTTAGGGAGACCTTCTTATTGTTTCATTGGGTCTCTCAAATTGTCAAAGAAAGAGGTGATTATGAGTCCTATGAATTCGTTCTAGTTTGATTAGCATCAAAAGGACCAATCCTGTCACTAGTGAGACGAGCCGTACATCTCACACAAGTCTTCATTTAGGGAGACCTTCTTAATGTTTCATTAGTTCTCTCAAATTATCAAAATATAGGTGATTATAAGTTCTATTACTTCGTTCTAATTGAATATAGCATCAAAAGGGGCAATCAGATCACTATCGCGTCCAAAACGATGCGTAGATCTCACAGAAGTCTTCATTTAGGGAGACCGTCATATTGTTTCATTGGTTTTTTCAAATTTACAAAGAAAGAGGTGATTAAGAGTTGTATTACTTCGTTCTAGTTTGATTAGCGTCAAAAGGAGAAACCCATGACTATCGGGTTCAAAATCAAGTGTACATCTCATAAAAGTATTCATTTTGGGAGACCTTCTTATTGTTTTATTGGTCGACTAAAATTGTCAAAGAAAGAAGTGATTAGGAGTACTATAACTTCGTTCTAGTTTGATTAGCATCAAAAGAAGCAATCCCATGATTATCGCATTAAAAACGATGCGTACATTTTACACATGTCTTCATTTAAGGAGACCTTCTTATTGTTTCATTTGTTCTCTAAAATTATTAAAGAATTAAGAGTCTTATTACTTCGTTCTAATTTGATTAGCATCAAAAGGAGCAATCCCATGACTATCGCATTAAAAACGATGCGTACATCTCGCACAAATCTTGGGAGACTTTCTTATAGTTTCACTGGGTTTCTCAAATTGTCAAAGAAAGAGTTGATTACGAGTCCTATGAATTCGTTCTAGTTTGGTTAACATCAAAAGGAGCAATCATGTCACTAGTGCCTTCAAAACGATTCGTACATCTCACACAAGTATTCATTTAGGGAGACCTTCATATTGTTTCATTTGTTTTTTTAAATTTAAAAAGAAAGAGGTGATTAAGAGTTGTATTACTTCATTCTAGTTTGCTTAGCGTCAAAAGGAGAAACCCATGACTATCGGGTTCAAAATCAACTATACATCTCACAAAAGTATTCATTTTGGGAGACCTTCTTATTGTTTCATTGGTGCACTAAAATTGTCAAGAATAGAAGTGATTAGGAGTCCTATAACTTAGTTCTAGTTTGATTAGCATCAAAAGGAGCAATCCCATGACTATCGCGTTAAAAACAATGCGTACATCTCACACATGTCTTCATTTAAGGAAACCTTATTGTTTAATTGGTTCTCTAAAATTGTGAAAGAAGGAGGTGATTAGGTGTCTTATTACTTCGTTCTAATTTGACTAGTATTAGAAAGAGCAATCTTATGACTATCGCGTTAAAAACGATGCGTACATCTCACGCAAGTCTTGATTTAAGCAGACCTTTTTATTATTTCATTGGGTCACTCAAATGATCAAAAAAAGAGGTGATTATGAGTCCTATGAATTCTTTAAAGTTTGATTAGCATCAAAAGGAGCAATCATATCACTAGTGCCTTCAAAACGATCCGTACATCTCACACAAGTCTTCATTTAGGGAGATCTTCTTAATATTTCACTAATTCTCTCAAATTGTCAAAATATAGGTGATTATGAGTTCTATTACTTCGTTCTAGTTGAAATTAGCATCAAAAGGAGCAATCAAACCACTATCGCGTTCAAAACGATGCGTAGATCTCACACAAGTCTTTATTTAGGGAGACCTTAATATTGTTTCATTGGTTGTTTCAAATTTTCATAGAAAGAGGCAATTAAGAGTTGTATTACATCGATATTGTTTGATTAGCGTAAAAATGGCAAACCCATTACTATCGCGTTCAAAACCATGTGTACATCTCACACAAGGCTTCATTTAGGGAGACCTTCTTATTGTTTCATTGGTGCTCTGAAATTGTCAAAGAAAGAGGTGATTAGGAGTCCTATAACTTTGTTCTAGTTTGATTAGCTTCAAAAGGAGCAATCCCATGACTATCGCGTTAAAAACGATGCGTACATCTCACACATGTCTTCGTTTAAGGAGACCTTCTTATTGTTTCATTGGTTCTCTAAAATTGTGAAAGAAGGAGGTGATTAGGAGTTTTATTACTTCGTTCAAATTTGATTAGCATCAAAAGGAGCAATCCCATGACTATCGCGTTAAAAACGATGCGTACATCTCACACAAGTCTTGATTTAGGGAGACCTTCTTATTGTTTCATTGGGTCTCTCAAAATGTCAAAGAAAGAGGTGATTATGAGTCCTATGAATTCGTTCTAGATTGATTAGCATCAAAAGGACCAATCCTGTCACTAGTGAGACGAGCCGTACATCTCACACAAGTCTTCATTTAAGGAGACCTTCTTAATGTTTCATTAGTTCTCTCAAATTATCAAAATATAGGTGATTATAAGTTCTATTACTTCGTTCTAATTGAATATAGCATCAAAAGGGCAATCACATTACTATCGCGTCCAAAACGATGAGTAGATCTCACACAAGTCTTCATTTAGGGAGACCGTCATATTGTTTCATTGGTTTTTTCAAATTTACAAAGAAAGAGGTGATTAAGAGTTGTATTACTTCATTCTAGTTTGATTAGCGTCAAAAGGAGAAACCCATGACTATCGGGTTCAAAATCAAGCGTACATCTCATAAAAGTATTCATTTTGGGAGACCTTCTTATTGTTTTATTGGTCGACTAAAATTGTCAAAGAAAGAAGTGATTAGGAGTCCTATAACTTCGTTCTAGTTTGATTAGCATCAAAAGGAGCAATCCTATGATTATCGCGTTAAAAACGATGCGTACATCTTACACATGTCTTCATTTAAGGAGACCTTCTTATTGTTTCATTTGTTCTCTAAAATTGTGAAAGAATTAGGAGTCTTATTACTTCGTTCTAATTTGATTAGCATCAAAAGGAGCAATCCCATGACTATCGCATTAAAAACAATGCGTACATCTCACACAAGTCTTGATTTAGGGAGCCCTTCTTATTGTTTCATTGGGTCTCTCAAATTGTCAAAGAAAGAGGTGATTATGAGTCCTATGAATTCGTTCTAGTTTGATTAGCATCAAAAGGACCAATCCTGTCATTAGTGAGACGAGCCGTACATCTCACACAAGTCTTCATTTAGGGAGACCTTCTTAATGTTTTATTAGTTCTCTCAAATTATCAAAATATAGGTGATTATGAGTTCTATTACTTCGTTCTAGTTCAAATTAGCATCAAAAGGAGCAATCACATCACTATCGCGTCCAAAACGATGCGTAGATCTCACACAAGCCTTCATTTAGGGAGACCTTCATTTTGTTTCATTGGTTTTTTCAAATTTACAAAGAAAGAGGTGATTAAGAGTTGTATTACTTCATTCTAGTTTTGTTAGCGTCAAAAGGAGAAACCCATGACTATCGGGTTCAAAATCAAGCGTACATCTCACAAAAGTATTTATTTTGGGAGACCTTCTTATTGTTTCATTGGTGCACTAACATTGTCAAAGAAAGAAGTGATTAAGAGTCCTATAACTTAGTTCTAGTTTGATTAGCATCAAAAGGAGCAATCCCATGACTACCGCGTTAAAAATGATGCGTACATCTCACACATGTCTTCATTTAAGGAGACCTTATTGTTTAATTAGTTCTCTAAAATTGTGAAAGAAGGAGGTGATTAGGAGTCTTATTACTTCGTTCTAATTTGATTAGTATCAAAAAGAGCAATCTTATGACTATCGCGTTAAAAACGATGCGTACATCTCACACAAGTCTTGATTTAAGGAGACCTTTTTATTGTTTATTTGGGTCGGTTTGATTGCTCCTTTTGATGCTAATTTCAACTAGAACGAAGTAATAGAACTCATAATCACCTATATTTTGACAATTTGAGAGAATTAGTGAAACATTAAGAAGATCTCCCTAAATGAAGACTTGTGTGAGATGTACGGATCGTTTTGAAGGCACTAGTGATATGATTGCTCCTTTTGATGCTAATCAAACTTTAAAGAATTCATAGGACTTATAATCACCTCTTTCTTTGACCATTTGAGAGACCCAATGAAACAATAAAAAAGTCGCCTTAAATCAAGACTTGTGTGAGATGTACGCATCGTTTTTAACGTGATAATCATAAGATTGCTCTTTTTAATACTAATCAAATTAGAACGAAGTAATAAGACTCCTAATCACCTCCTTCTTTCACAATTTTAGAGAACCAATTAAACAATAAGGTTTCCTTAAATGAAGACATGTGTGAGATGTACGCATTGTTTTTAACGCGATAGTAATGGGATTGCTCCTTTTGATGCTAATCAAACTAGAACTAAGTTATAGGACTCCTAATCACTTCTTTCTTTGACAATTTTAGTGCACCAATGAAAAAATAAGAAGGTCTCCCAAAATGAATGCTTTTGTGAGATGCGCGGTTGATTTTGAACCCGATAGTCATGGATTTCTCCTTTTGACTCTAATCAAACTAGAATGAAGTAATACAACTCTTAATCACCTCTTTCATTGTAAATTTAAAAAAACCAATGAAACAATATGAAGGTCTCCCTAAATGAATACTTGTGTGAGATGTACGAATCGTTTTGAAGGCACTAGTGACAGGATTGCTCCTTTTGATGCTAACCAAACTAGAACGAATTCATAGGACTCATAATCAACTCTTTCTTTGACAATTTCAGAAACCCAGTGAAACAATAAGAAAGTCTACCAAGACTTGTGTGAGATGTACGCATCGTTTTTAATGCGATAGTCATAGGATTGCTCCTTTTGATGCTAATCAAATTAGAACGAAGTAATAAGACTCCTAATTCTTTCAAAATTTTAGAGAACAAATGTGACACCCCCAAATCCGGTATCTTAATTTCTACATGATTTGGTATTCACTGTTCCAATATCATACAACTATCTACCCATAAATAATGAAATTCATTTATTAGATAAATAAATCATCATCTTACATCATCTGAAATAAAAATACATCATAAATCCCAAGTTATACTTAACCATAAATATCTGTTGCGGAAACGTAAATAAATAAGTCTTAAATCATCACACATAAATCTTAAACTTTAACATTATTCATGACAACACAAATCTTCATCACTTGTTAGTTTTTCCTTTGCCCTTGCTACTAGAAGGTACATCACTTCGTTCATTATTAGCTGCAATGTTATTATGCAAGAGTGAACACGGATGCCCGCAAGTATAAAAATATGACAGAATAATAACATGCGAGTGAAAGAATTCTGAATAACAGAAAGCTCAACATTTGAATCAAGAAAATTAATCAAGAGTCAAATTACTTCTCAACTTTTGAATCAAGAATATTAATCAAGAGTCAAATTACTTCTGAGGGTCATTAAGACCTTGAACCGAGTCTTAGGTTGTCAAGTATATTAACCTTTCCAACCTTTAACAGTCACAAGACTATAGACTTTACTTCTCGTACTTAGGGAGATCAGCCCTTCGTACTGATACTGTGCACACTATCTTAACGCTTTAAGCATCTTCATTAATTCCCTATATTAGGGTTGTTCATCTCAGTTTGACATCAGAATCCGCACCAAATAAAGTTGGTTTGGATAACTCAATAAATTATATTCAAATTGAATATTAACTTCTCAAGGTATACAATTGAATAAGTATTGTACACTTAAATGATACTTTTAAAAGAATCATGGCATCTCATGTGAAATTCTGAACTTGGATATTCAAGAGTAAGAATTTGCTCAACAATAGTAATTAAGCATAGCAATTGCTTAATTTAAAGAGTTTTGTGACACCCCCAAATCTGGGTACTTCAATTCCACGGGACTTGGTGTTCACTGTACGAATATCATCTATCTATCCACCCATAGTAAATGCAAACCATGCAATAAATAGAATAATACTCCCCTTATGGGTTTACAACATCTGAAAATAAATACATCAATCCCAGGTAATACTAACCTTAAACATCTGTGCGAAACATAAACAATTAAATAGTCTTACACAACTTTAACATAGAGCTGAAACATAAACATATAAAATAAACAACAAGTCTTCATCACTTGTTGACCTTACCCTTGCCTTTGCTAGTAGAAGGCTCGTCGGACCTTACGTTCTTAACTGCAAGGTTATTATTACGCAAGAGTGAGCACGATTGCCCACAAGTATAATAATATGACAACAATATAATAACATGCGAGTGAATCAAAGATATCTGAATAAAGAAACTCAACTTCTGACTCGAGGATAAATAATAGGAATCAAAAGAACATCTGAGGGTCATAAGACCTTGAACTATGTCCTAGGTTGTAAAGTGTTTATGCTTTAAACCTTTAACAGTCATAAGACTATGGACTCTACTTCTCGTACTTAGGGGGATCAGCCCTTAGTACCATACTGTGCACAATATCTCAACGCTAAAGCGTAAATAATCCCCTATTAAAGGGTTGTTCATCTCAGTTTTGACATCAGAGTCCGTACCAAAGGAAGTTTGGTTTGGATAAGCTCAATAAGTATTCTAGAATTTAGAACGTACATCAACTATGGACTAGTCAAATAAATAAGGGTTCACTAGTCCTATAAGTTCAACAATATCATCGATATTCAACTTGAATGGTAAATCTCAAGAGTATACAATCGAATAAGTATTGTATAGCTGAATCATGCTTAAAAAAATAGTGATATCTCATATGAAAATCTCAACTTGAATAAACAAGGATAAGAACTTGCTCAATGTAAAAGTAAGATTTGAGTTTAGGAAACTTGCAAAATATTAAACAAGTTTAAGGATAGAAAACTTGCCTCTTGCACAAGCTACAATTTATAATTCACGTTCTTTATTAAATCCTACATATCAATACGTTCACAATACACATTAATCAATAACTCGATATACGTATCGAATCACACACATCGGTCTTGAGCACGTTATTGGACTATACAATTAACGATTCAAGTCATGTAATTAACTTATTAATTACTCACGTAATATAAGTTATTAACCTCTTATTATATGTTTAATCATGTCTTCATGTTTATTACATTAGGTTCCAATTACATTTTCTGAACTTGAATAATTAAAATCTCATTTTTGGGAAAAATTACCAAGTGGCGCTGCAGCTCCACCATTTGAACTAAAAATGGCGCTGCAGCTCCACTGGCGCTGCAGCTCGGACTTTAAGCTTAAGTCTGGCGCTGCAGCTCCACTGGCGCTGCAGCCCCACTCTTAGGCTTAAATCTGGCGCTGCAGCTCCACTGGCGCTGCAGCCCCACTCTTAGGCTTAAAGTTGGCGCTGCAGCTCCACACGCCAGTTTCAGAATCTGTAGTTCGCGAATAACATAGAACAGAGCACCCAAAACTTTGCTCAAACAATAAATTAATCATACTCATCAATTCTAGACTTTACAGAAGTATAACCCAACACTTATAGCATGATTTTGACAACTTAAACAACTTAAACAACTAAATTTAAACCCATAAATTCCATGTTTTTGCTATTTTTCAAAGTTTCGTCAATTTTCATGAAATCACACAATACAGATTCGTTATAACACCAAATCAGTCCGTTTAAGTTTCGTTCTTTTTGCTTTTACATGTACAAACATATTAAATTGTCAATTTACAGTTTTACATGCAACTAAGGCATCAAATTTCATACATACAAGCCATTTTCGAATATTTTCACTGTAAACTCAAAACTTTCTTTTTAAACACAATCTAATGGATTAATTCAACCAAAATAGTTTATAAACATCATATAATGATTTATACATACTACCTAACATATATCAATCACTTTCTCATGTATTAGTCACAAAATTCATTTATAGAGAACTGAAACTAATTTTTCTATGAAAACTCAAGAACATGAGAAATAGAGATTATAACTTGGATTCTTACCCTTTGATTCTTGTTTAGATGATAGGAAACTCTTCTTTGATTCTCCAAACCTTCTTCAATCTCACTCTCTCTCAAATTTTTCTCTTTTTCTCTCTGTGTTCTCTAACTTTCTTAACTGATGAATGTAATATATGATATATGATATACTACTAATATGATATACGTGTAATTAGAAGTCGTGGGTTATGGGTCGTCAGTTAATCCCACAATGGGTTAACTGGCTCCAACCCCCACTAAGGCTTTGTTTGCTTGCCCCTTTTATTCTTCCTTTCCCATTAATTTAATTAACTTACTATAATATAGTTTAATAATGTCACACTTTTAATTAATCAATAATCCTATTTAAATCAATTAAATAAAATTGCATAATTCCACAATAATTCACATAGTCACATAATTAAAATTCTTATTTATTAATTATGTCAAATCATTAAATCTCTAATTAATTATTAAATTAATTAGAATAACATTATGCTTATTAATTAATATATTAATCAAATAAGCTCAACTAAATACATACTTTGAATATAAAATTTACCACATTAATTTAACTAACGTGACACATATAATTAAATTAATCTACCATAATTTCATCAATTAATTATTTAACTCAATAATTAAATCATTGATATTTATTTAATTCAATAAATATTCACATTAAATTACAAAAATCTTGTTCGTCACAGTTTAGTTTAGGAGACTTGCCCAACAATAATAGTAAGTTAGGAATAGAAAACTTGCCTCGTGCGCAAGCTACAGTTATTACTCACTTCTTTAATTACTCTTACCTATCACACATTTACAATATCAATTAATCACAGGTTCGATATGATTATTGATTTACAATAGTATTCTTCAAACTCATTATTAAGTTTTCAAATAATTGTTTACGTTGATTAATTAACTTGTTAATTAATCACGTAACTTAAGTTATTAACTTGTATTAATAACTCATTACATATATAACATGTCTACATGTTAATTAGATTTAAAATAATGTCTTAATGTTTATAACACATTATTTAACCTTTACAAATAATAGTTTAAGTCACGTAATTAATTTATTAATTAATTACATAACATAAATTATTAAACTCATATCAATATTTTATTATATTTATACAACATGTGTTCATGTTCATTAGACTCAAAACACATTTCAAAATTTTCCAACACTTAGCAATTTTTTTCAAAATTTTCGGATAGGAGCGGCCGCGCGCCATTTTGCCTTGCAGCCGACGCGGCCGCGCGGCTGCGAAAATTTCAAAATCTGAAGTTCGCGAACGAACACAGATTTTCTCCCATTTTTTCCCAATTCACATCATTATACTAATTTATAATGTTACCCATGAAGTATAAACTTCACAGGAACATTATATATCACTTATAACATGTTCTTAACATTCCAAGTCATGTAATTACACAAATTAACATATTAATTTTCACTGTTCTTCAAAACTTTCAAGAGTTTAATGAAAAACATAAAAAAAATCTCCTTACGGATTCATTACTACACCGAATTCATTTATTTCAATTCCATTTTCTTTGTCTTAACATATACAATCATATTTATGTATCAATTTAAATATAAACATATGATTTAATCATTAATTTAACCCATATGGGTTATTCACCCATATTCAATACTCTGTAATTTCATAAAACCCATTTATTAACAAAGTTATTTGGTGTGGTCAGTGTAAATCATGGATACATGATCTAACACATAATACCAACATATATGATTACATATATAAACATATCTTGGTTTAATTTTTCAAAATAATTCTTAACAGAGAGTTTTTATAAAGACGTATAAAAACTCTGTAAATATTTGAAAAACCCAATTAAGGCCAGATTATATAAAATTGATCCTTTAAAACATGATTATATGTTAGAAAAATACGTTATGATTCCATACCCATATAGATAAAGCCATATCGTAACCCAATTGGGAAACCCAATTTTCACAGAAAACTTAAATACGTAAATGAAGACTTTGAAAAAAATATAACTTTTAAAAACTTAAAAAGGAAGATTACCCTTTGTTAGTATGAAGATAAATCTAATACAATACTCAGGATTCCTCAAACCTCTTTCTCTCTTCTTCTTCTTCTCTCTGAAGATTTCTAAGTTTTTTTTTATTTCTTTCTCTGACTTTGAACAAAATGAAAACAATTCCGTTTAACAGGATAATATACGTATATATAATATATCCGTTGTATAACAAACGGACTAACTCCCATTAAGGCCTTGTTTGGCTACACCCTTAATTCCTTTTTCATTTATTTTAATTAACTAGTTTAGTATATAGTTAATTGTAACACTTTAATTAATCAATCAATTTTATTTAAATTAATTAAATAAAATATAATAAATTTTACATTAAATTATATTGTCACATAATTAATATTTTTATTTATTAATTATGTTAATTCACTAATTCTTTAATTAATTATTAAATTAATTAAAGTAACATATGCTTATTTAATTAATTCAATTAATCAAATAAACTTAATTAATTAAATACTTTGAACTATTAAATCACTACACATTAATTTAATTAATGTAACACATATAATTAAATTAATCTACCACAAATTCATGAATTAATTATTTAACTCAATAATTAAATCATTAACAATATTTATTTATTTCAATAAATATTCAAATATCTTTACAAAATTCTCGTTCGTCACATCTTTCCCCCCTTAAAAGGATTCTGTCCTCAGAATCACGGTTCGATTTAATAATTTCGTCCCATTATAAATATTCAAACAACTTTGAACTATTAAATCACTACACATTAATTTAATTAATGTAACACAAATAATTAAATTAATCTACCACAAATTCATGAATTAATTATTTAACTCAATAATTAAATCATTAAAAATATTTATTTATTTTAATAAATATTCAAATATCTTTACAAAATTCTCGTTCGTCACATCTTTCCCCCCTTTAAAGGATTATGTCCTCAGAATCACGTTCACCTATTCAAGAAAATAAGTGTGGATAATTATTCATCATATTCTCTTCGAGTTCCCACTTAGCTTCTTCAGCGTTGTGGTTCCTCCAAATTACCTTAACAGAAGGTATTACTTTGTTCCTGAGAACTTGCTCTTTCCTGTCAACTATCTGAACAGGAACTTCTTGGTATGATAAATCTTTCTCAAATTGTAGGGGTTCATATTCTATCACATGTTTGTAATCGGGTTTATAACGTCGTAATACCGACACATGAAAAACGTTGTGGACATGCTCCAGTGCCGGAGGTAAAGCTACCTCATAGGCTACTTCTCCAATTCTTCGGAGTACCTCAAAGGGTCCAATGAACCTTGGGCTCAATTTTCCCTTCTTACCAAATCTGATCTTTCCCTTCCAAGGAGAGACCTTAAAAAATACAAAACTACCCGATTCAAACTCTACATTCTTGCGGTGTGGATCGGCGTATTTCTTCTACCTATCCTGAGCCGCTACTAATCTTGTCCGAATTACTTTAACTATTTCTGCCGTTTGTTGGACTAACTCTGGTCCTAGCAATTGTCTTTCACCAACTTCATCCCAGTACAGTGGAGTTCTGCACTTTCTACCGTACAACGCTTCGTAAGGCGGCATACCAATACTAGCGTGGTAACTATTATTATAACCAAATTCTACAAGCGGCAAATGATCATCCCAATTGCCTTTAAAATCCATTATGCATGCTCTAAGCATATCCTCTAATGTTTGGATCGTTCTTTCACTTTGCCCGTCAGTCTGAGGGTGATAAGCGGTGCTCATCCTCAACTGTGTTCCCGTGCATTCTTGTAGTCGCTTCCAGAAATTCGATGTGAAGCGCGGATCACGGTCAGAAATAATTGACACTGGCACCCCGTGCCTCGAAACAATCTCTTTTAAATATAACTTCGCCAATTGTTCTAGGTTAAATCTGATTTTGATTGGAAGAAAGTGTGCGGATTTCGTTAATCGGTCGACGATAACCCATACTGCGTCATAGCCTTTCTGGGTCGTCGGAAGGCCAACAACAAAATCCATTGTAATATGTTCCCATTTCCATTCTGGGATTTCTAAAGGTTGTAACAAACCACTTGGTCTTTGGTGTTCTGCCTTGACCCTTTGGCAAGTCAGACACTTGGCAACACAATCGGCAACGTCCCTCTTCAAATTTGGCCACCAAAAGTGTTGTCGTAAATCCTGATACATCTTGGTACTTTCGGGGTGAATGTAATACCTCGAACTATGAGCCTCGCTCAGAATGTCCTCCTTGATTTCTGGTATTGGCAGTACCCAAACTCTACTTTCAAATCTCAAAAATCCTTCGCTATCCATTTTAAATCTAAGTTCAGTCCCTTCAGATATCTTTTTCTTTACTTCCTCACATTCCTTATCCAGGATTTGTGCTTCCTTAATCTTATCCAATAAAGTTGTACCAGCTTGCATTTGGAACAGTTTCTCGTCAGTCTCCATTGGACATCCTACTTCCAATTCCAGCTTTTCCATTGCTGAAATCAATTCTTCCTGTGCTGTCAGCATCATCAACTTTTCTCGACCCTTTCTGCTTAAGGCGTCGGCTACAACATTCGCTTTTCCTGGGTGGTATAAGATATCACAATCATAATCCTTTATTAACTCCAGCCACCTTCTTTGGCGCATATTCAAGTCTTTCTGTGTGAAAATATACTTCAGACTCTTATGGTCTGTATATATATTACACTTTTCCCCATAGAGATAGTGTCTCCAAATCTTTAAAGCGAATACCACCGCAGCCAATTCCAAATCATGGGTTGGATATCCCTTCTCGTAATCTTTTAGTTGTCGTGACGCATACGCAATGACTCTGCCATTTTGCATAAGCACACAGCCTAGCCCTTTATGCGACGCATCACTATATACTACAAAATTTCCTGTGTCATCCGGAAGGGACAACACAGGTGCTGTACTTAACCTTCTCTTAAGTTCTTGAAAACTTTCCTCACACTTCTCCGTCCAAACGAATTTCACAACTTTCCTAGTCAAATTCGTTAATGGAGTGGCGATCTTGGAAAAATCCTGAATAAATCTTCTATAGTAACCAGCTAATCCAAGAAAACTTCTTACTTTCGACGGTGTTTTTGGCTGATCCCAATTCATCACCGCTTCGACTTTGGAGGGATCCACCGAAATTCTGTCCTTATCAATCACATGTCCGAGAAATTGCACCCTTTCAATCCAGAATTCACACTTTGAGAATTTGGCATACAACTTCTCTCTTCTTAATACTTCTAACGTCAACTTCAAATGCTCAACATGTTCTTCCTTGGTCTTAGAATAGACCAATATATCATCAATAAAAACCACTACGAATTTGTCCAGAAACGGCATGAACACTCCATTCATTAGGCCCATAAATGCTGCAGGCGCATTTGTTAGACCAAATGACATAACCAAAAATTCGTAGTGACCATATCGTGTCCTAAACGCTGTCTTTGGGACATCTTCGGGCCTCACCTTCAACTAATGATAACCACTTCTCAGGTCTATCTTCGAGAAATATCTCGCTCCTTTTAATTGATCAAACAGATCATCAATCCTTGGCAACGGATACCTATTCTTAATGGTAACCTTGTTCAATTCTCTATAGTCAATGCAGAGTCGCATCGTTCCATCCTTCTTCTTAACAAATAATACCGGCGCTCCCCACGGTGATACGCTCAGTTGAATATATTTCTTGTCCAACAGCTCTTGTAGCTGTACCATCAATTCCTTCATTTTTAGCGGAGCCATCCGGTACGGTGCTTTCGATATTGGAGCCGTTCCTGGCACCAAATCGATAACAAAATCTACTTCCCTGTCAGGCGGAAGTCCTGGCAAATCATCCGGGAAAACATCCACGAAGTCTCTTACGACTGGTATTTCTTCTAACTTTGAATTCTCTTTACGACTATCGACTATGTAGGCTAAATACCCCACACAGCCTTGTCTTAATAACTTCCTGGCCTGCATCATCGTCAGACAACTCGCTTGTCTAGGCGATTTGCTGCCATAAAACACAACCTTTGATGGAGTCATAAGGTTAATACATTTCTTCTGGCAATCAATTACGGCTCCATAATTGAATAGCCAATCCATTCCCAGGATAACATCAAATTCCCCAAGTTTAATCGGGATAAGATCTACATTCATAACGTTACCCTTAATATCCACTCTACAGTTCTTGTGTATATACTTAACAGGAATTACTTCCTTGTTCGCAATCTCTATGTTCATAGGGATTTCTAATTCTTCTTTAAGCAATTATAAATTCTTTGCAAAGTCATCGGATATAAATGAACAAGTAGCACCCGAATCAAATAAAACATAAGCATTGACTTTATTGATCGGAATGATACCTGACACCACATCACGAGACTGCACAGCGTCTTGTACGGTCATGTTAAATGTCCTTGCAGTTGGTCGGTTTGTCGAAGTCGGTCCGGTAATGGTAAGAGGATTTCCACTATTATTTCCCTTATGTCCACCTGACCTTGCCCCTCCAGATGCCTTCTTTGGACAGTCTCTAGCCAAGTGATCCTTTGACCCACATGTGTAGCAGGCGCCCTTCTTAGGGTTAGGGCAGTTAGGTGCTATGTGGCCTTCCTGACCACAGTTGTAACAAACTCTTTTTCCTTTCATGCAGACTCCCAAGTGAGTCTTCCCACAGGTTGGGCATGGTTCTAACTTTTTCTTCTGACTACCTTGTTGACTTACAGACGACGGGTTGTCATTCCATTTTCGTTTATGATTATTAATTCCCCCTGTGTGATTGCCACTAGCATTATTGTTTCCTTCACTATCATTCTTCTTCTTCTTTTGATCCTGATTGTACTTAGACACCGCTTCGCTTCCACCTTCAGCGAGAATTGCCTTCTCCAGAACTCCAGCAAAAGTGTTCAATTGAAACATCGACACCTTGCTATACAACCAGGGTTTCAGTCCCTGTTCAAAACGCCTAGCCTTTCTTTCGTCAGTATGCACTTGATATTGGGCAAACCTAGACAATTCGTTAAACTTTGCCGCGTAGTCGGGCATAGACATATTCCCCTGCTTCAACTCCAGAAACTGCACCTCCATTTGATTCTGGGAGCTGGTCGGGAAATACATCTCGAAAAACATTTCTTTAAACCTTTCCCAGGTTATTACACCTTCTCCTCCCCTGATCTTATTTGCCTGCCACCAGTAGCTGGCTTCTGATTTTAACATAAATATCGCGTAGGCGGTCTTCTGGTCCTCCCTAACACGGGCGACCTCAAAAATTTTCTCCATTTCCATAACCCAAGTCTGAGCTTCTATCGGGTTCGTGGAACCCTTAAAATCTGGCGGTCCCACTGCCTTAAAGTCTTTAAATGAGGTGTTTGGTGGAGCTTGAGGCCGATTGTTCATCGCTCCAGCCAACAGATTTACCAACTGCTGAACGGGGTTCGCATTGGCATCATTGTTGTTATTGGTTGACCCCTCTTAGGCTTGTCGACGATTTTGTCTCCTTCTTGGTGGCATATTTCTGTTAAGAATATATGCTCATTAGATCTTTATTAAATCACTTAAATATTTAAGAATTAACTCAAATATTTAACATAACCACTTTAACTCTTTTCTTTTCAAATAACCTTTGATATTTTATTTAAATCAAAAGTTTTAAACATAGTACTATAGCATCTCTGCCATTTACTTCAACTATCCCAAGATAAAGAATCTTCAGGATTTAGTTTCTCAAAATATTCCTTTGTTTTTAATCACATCAGAATTTACATTAACTAGTCCAAAGAGTCACATAATGTTAAATACTTTAACATACTCACCTAACCCATATCATCTTAAACAACTTTATTATTTTATTAAAACCAAAAGCTTTTAATACAATACGATAGGATTTCTGCCATTTACATCAACTATCCTGAAATAAAGTTTCTACAGGATTTATATTATCACAATATTCCTTTGTTTATAATCACATTGGAATTTACATTATTTACGATTATTTAAACATTAACAATATCATATTATCTTATCACGGCCTACTAAGGCGTCGGACAGCTTCACTACGTTCCTCCTCTATAATACGGGATATAGTCCTGCGATCTAACATATACCCAAGCAGTCCCTCGAACTGAATTGGATATCTCATAACTCGGTCATGGGCCTCATCCATTGCCCTCAGAAACGTGTAGCACGTCTCTGCAACCTTAACTCTCTTCGCACGCGCATCATCCTCTGCCAGATCCGCACGTCGTGCATTTCTCACCCAAGCTTCTTCCACTATGGCGAGTCTTTCAGATTTCTCTTTCAACTCATTCTTTAACTTTTCTATCTCCTCTGTCTTCTGCTCAGTTTGGCCTTTCTCATGAACCAAATCCCACTCCATATTGCCAAGACGGGTGTGGAGTGTCTCAATCTCACCACCCTGAGCAACTGACTGCTCCCTCAACTCCTGAATTGTATCTCGTAACTCTACGTTGCGATCATATAATAAATCATACATATCAGCACTGACAGAGTTCGGTGGGAACTCCTCAAGATCTTCCTCCTCCTCTTCTTCTTCAGGGTCTTCTTCTTCCTCCTCCTCGGCTGCCTTAGCCGGGATCTCAACCTCCTCAGGGTCCTCCTCTGAGTAAATCTCTGGCTCATGCTCCTGACCAAAATCTGGAATCACAGGAGATGGCTCTGGCTGTACTAACTGCTCCCAGACAGTGTGTATGTCCCGGGGCTCCTCATCTCTAGTCTCTAGGGGTACAACATCCCTGGGCTGACTAGCTCCTCCAGTATCTGACATCCTGACAAAATAAGTTTTAAGTTTTAGTTTTTACGTGATGTTAATCAATACTCTAACAAGTATGAACACATAAGCACATAGCACATAAGGTAATTTTATTATCTTTCTTAGAACTCAAATCAGAGTTGTCATTACTATCTTCATGAAGGCTACTATCCTAAGGTTTTCCCCCCACCTAAGGTTCATAACCTACGGCTCTGATACCAACTTGTGACACCCCCAAATTCGGTATCTTAATTTCTACAGGATTTGGTGTTCACTGTTCCAATATCATACAACTATCTACCCATAAATAATGAAATTCATTTATTAGATAAATAAATCATCATCTTACATCATCTGAAATAAAAATACATCACAAATCCCAGGTTATACTTAACCATAAATATCTGTTGCGGAAACGTAAATAAATAAGTCTTAAATCATCACACATAAATCTTAAACTTTAACATTATTCATGACAACACAAATCTTCATCACTTGTTAGCTTTTCCTTTGCCCTTGCTACTAGAAGGTACATCACTTCGTTCATTATTAGCTGCAATGTTATTATGCAAGAGTGAGCACGGATGCCCGCAAGTATAAAAATATGACAGAATAATAACATGCGAGTGAAAGAATTCTGAATAACAGAAAGCTCAACATTTGAATCAAGAATATTAATCAAGAGTCAAATTACAGTTCAACTTTTGAATCAAGAATATTAATCAAGAGTCAAATTACTTCTGAGGGTCATTAAGACCTTGAACCGAGTCTTAGGTTGTCAAGTATATTAACCTTTCCAACCTTTAACAGTCACAAGACTATAGACTTTACTTCTCCTACTTAGGGAGATCAGCCCTTCGTACTGATACTGTGCACACTATCTTAACGCTTTAAGCATCTTCATTAATTCCCTATATTAGGGTTGTTCATCTCAGTTTGACATCAGAATCCGCACCAAATAAAGTTGGTTTGGATAACTCAATAAATGATATTCAAATTGAATATTAACTTCTCAAGGTATACAATCGAATAAGTATTGTACACTTAAATGATACTTTTAAAAGAATCATGGCATCTCATGTGAAATTCTAAACTTGGATATTCAAGAGTAAAAATTTGCTCAACAATAGTAATTAAGCATAGCAATTGCTTAATTTAAATAGTTTAGTTTAGGAGACTTGCCCAACAATAATAGTAAGTTAGGGATAGAAAACTTGCCTCGTGCGCAAGCTACAGTTATTACTCACTTCTTTAATTACTCTTACATATCACACATTTACAATATCAATTAATCACAGGTTCGATATGATTATTGATTTACAATAGTATTCTTCAAACTCATTATTAAGTTTTCAAATAATGGTTTACGTTGATTAATTAACTTGTTAATTAATCACGTAACTTAAGTTATTAACTTGTATTAATAACTCATTACATATATAACATGTCTACATGTTAATTAGATTTAAAATAATGTCTTAATGTTTATAACACATTATTTAACCTTTACAAATAATAGTTTAAGTCACGTAATTAATTTATTAATTAATTACATAACATAAATTATTAAACTCATACCAATATTTTATTATATTTATACAACATGTGTTCATGTTCATTAGACTCAAAACACATTTCAAAATTTTCCAACACTTAGCAATTTTTTTCAAAATTTTCAGACAGGCGCGGCCGCACGCCATTTTGCCTTGCAGCCGGCGCGGCTGCGAAAATTTCAAAATCTGAAGTTCGCGAACGAACACAGATTTTCTCCCATTTTATCCCAATTCACATCATTATACAGATTTATAATGTTACCCATGAAGTATAAACTTCACAGGAACATTATATATCACTTATAACATGTTCTTAACATTCCAAGTCATGTAATTACACAAATTAACATATTAATTTTCACTGTTCTTCAAAACTTTCAAGAGTTTAATGAAAAACATAAAAAAAATCTCCTTACGGATTCATTACTACACCGAATTCATTTATTTCAATTCCATTTTCTTTGTCTTAACATATACAATCATATTCATGTATCAATTTAAATATAAACACATGATTTAATCATTAATTTAACCCATATGGGTTATTCACCCATATTCAATACTCTGTAATTTCATAAAACCCATTTATTAACAAAGTTATTTGGTGTGGTCAGTGTAAATCATGGATACATGATCTAACACATAATACCAACATATATGATTACATATATAAACATATCTTGGTTTAATTTTTCAAAATAATTCTTAACAGAGAGTTTTTATAAAGACGTATAAAAACTCTGTAAATATTTGAAAAACCCAATTAAGGCCAGATTATATAAAATTGATCCTTTAAAACATGATTATATGTTAGAAAAACACGTTATGATTCCATACCCATATAGATAAAGCCATATCGTAACCCAATTGGGAAACCCAATTTTCACAGAAAACTCAAATACGTAAATGAAGACTTTGAAAAAAATATAACTTTTAAAAACTTAAAAAGGAAGATTACCCTTTGTTAGTATGAAGATAAATCTAATACAATACTCAGGATTCCTCAAACCTCTTTCTCTCTTCTTCTTCTTCTCTCTGAAGATTTCTAAGTTTTTTTTTATTTCTTTCTATGACTTTGAACAAAATGAAAACAATTCTGTTTAACAGGATAATATACGTATATATAATATATCCGTTGTATAACAAACGGACTAACTCCCCTTAAGGCCTTGTTTGGCTACACCCTTAATTCTTTTTTCATTTATTTTAATTAACTAGTTTAGTATATAGTTAATTGTAACACTTTAATTAATCAATCAATTTTATTTAAATCAATTAAATAAAATATAATAAATTTTACATTAAATTATATTGTCACATAATTAATATTTTTATTTATTAATTATGTTAATTCACTAATTCTTTAATTAATTATTAAATTAATTAAAGTAACATATGCTTATTTAATTAATTCAATTAATCAAATAAACTTAATTAATTAAATACTTTGAACTATTAAATCACTACACATTAATTTTATTAATGTAACACATATAATTAAATTAATCTACCACAAATTCATGAATTAATTATTTAACTCAATAATTAAATCATTAAAAATATTTATTTATTTCAATAAATATTCAACTATCTTTACAAAATTTTCGTTCGTCACAACAAAAGAAACAATAAGAAGGTCTCCTTAAATGAAGACATGTGTGAGATGTACGCATCGTTTTTAACGCGATAGTCATGGGATTGCTCCTTTTGATGCTAATCAAACTAGAACTAAGTTATAGGACTCTTAATCACTTCTTTCTTTGACAATGTTAGTGCACCAATGAAACAATAAGAAGGTCTCCCAAAATGAAAACTTTTGTGAGATGTACGCTTGATTTTGAACCCGATAGTCATGGGTTTCTCCTTTTGACGCTAATCAAACTAGAATAAAGTAATACAACTCTTAATCACCTCTTTCTTTGTAAATTTGAAAAAACCAATGAAACAATATGAAGGCCTACCTAAATGAAGGCTTGTGTGAGATCTACGCATCGTTTTGGACGCGATAGTGATATGATTGCTCCTTTTGATGCTAATTTGAACTAGAACGAAGTAATAGAACTCATAATCACCTATATTTTGATAATTTGAGAGAACTAATGAAACATTAAGAAGGTCTCCCTAAATGAAGACTTGTGTGAGATGTACGACTCGTCTCACTAGTGACAGGATTGGTCCTTTTGATGCTAATCAAACTAGAACGAATTCATAGGACTCATAATCACCTCTTTCTTTGACAATTTGAGAGACCCAATGAAACAGTAAGAAGGTCTCCCTAAATCAAGACTTGTGTGAGATGTACGCATCGTTTTTAACGCGATAGTCATGGGATTGCTCCTTTTGATGCTAATCAAATTTGAACGAAGTAATAAAACTCCTAATCACCTCCTTCTTTCACAATTTTAGAGAATCAATGAAACAATAAGAACGTCTCCTTAAACGAAGACATGTGTGAGATGTACACATCGTTTTTAACGTGATAGTCATGGGATTGCTCCTTTTGATGTTAATCAAACTAGAACAAAGTTATAGGACTCCTATTCACCTCTTTCTTTGACAATTTCAGAGCACCAATGAAACAATAAGAAGGTATCCCTAAATGAAGCCTTGTGTGAGATGTACACATGGTTTTGAACGCGATAGTAATGGGTTTGTCATTTTGACACTAATCAAACTAGATCGATGTAATACAACTCTTAATTACCTCTTTCTTTGAAAATTTGAAACAACCAATGAAACAATAGTAAGGTCTCCCTAAATAAAGACTTGTGTGAGATCTACGCATCGTATTGAACGCGATAGTGATTTGATTGCTCCTTTTGATGCTAATTTTAACTAGAACGAAGTAATAGAACTCATAATCACCTATATTTTGACAATTTGAGAGAATTAGTGAAACATTAAGAAGATCCCCCTAAATGAAGACTTGTATGAGATGTACGGATCGTTTTGAAGGCACTAGTGATATGATTGCTCCTTTTGATGCTAATCAAACTTGAAAGAATTCATAGGACTCATTATCACCTCTTTCTTTGACCATTTTGAGAGACCCAATGAAATAAGAAAAAGGTCTCCTTAAATCAAGACTTGTTTGAGATGTACGCATCGTTTTTAACGCGATAGTCATAAGATTGCTCTTTTTATACTAATCAAATTAGAACGAAGTAATAAGACTCCTAATCACCTCCTTCTTTCACAATTTTAGAGAACCAATTAAACAATAAGGTTTCCTTAAATGAAGACATGTGTGAGATGTACGCATCGTTTTTAACGCGATAGTCATGGGATTGCTCCTTTTGATGCTAAGCAAACTAGAACTAAGTTATAGGACTCCTAATCACTTCTTTCTTTGATAATTTTAGTGCACCAATGTAACAATAAGAAGGTCACCCAAACAGAATACTTTTGTGAGATGTACGCTTGATTTTGAACCCGATAGTCTTGGGTTTTTCCTTTTGACGCTAATCAAACTAGAATGAAGTAATACAACTCTTAATCACCTCTTTCTTTGTAAATTTTAAAAAACCAATGAAACAATATGAAGGTCTCCCGAAATGAAGACTTGTGTGAGATGTACGAATCGTTTTGAAGGCACTAGTTACAGGATTGCTCCTTTTGATGCTAATCAAACTAGAACGAATTCATAGGACTCATAATCAACTCTTTCTTTGACAATTTGAGAAACCCAATGAAACAATAAGAAAGTCGACCAAGACTTATGTGAGATGTACGCATCGTTTTTAATGCGATAGTCATAGGATTGCTCCTTTTGATGCTAATCAAATTAGAACGAAGTAATAAGACTCCTAATTCTTTCAAAATTTTAGAGAACAAATGAAACAATAAGAAGGTCTCCTTAAATGAAGACATGTGTAAGATGTACGCATCGTTTTTAACGCGATAATCATGGGATTGCTCCTTTTGATGCTAATCAAACTAGAACGAAGTTATAGAACTCCTAATCACTTCGTTCTTTGACAATTTTAGTCGACCAATAAAATAATAAAAAGGCCTCCCAAAATGAATACTTTTATGAGATGTACGCTTGATTTTGAACCCGATAGTCATGGGTTTCTCCTTTTGACGCTAATCAAACTAGAACGAAGTAATACAACTCTTAATCACCACTTTCTTTGTAAATTTGAAAAAACCAATGAAACAATATGACGGCCTCCCTAAATGAAGACTTGTGTGAGATCTACGCATCGTTTTGGACGCGATAGTGAAGTGATTGCCCCTTTTGATGCAATATTCAATTAGAACGAAGTAATATAACTTATAATCACCTATATTTTGATAATTTGAGAGAACTAATGAAACATTAAGAAGGTCTCCCTAAATGAAGACTTGTGCGAGATGTACGACTCGTCTCACTAGTGACAGGATTGGTCCTTTTGATGCTGATCAAACTAGAACGAATTCATAGGACTCATAATCACCTCTTTCTTTGACAATTTGAGAGACCCAATGAAACAATAAGAAGGTCTCCCTAAATCAAGACTTGTGTGAGATGTACGCATCGTTTTTAACGCGATAGTCATGGGATTGCTCCTTTTGATGCTAATCAAATTTGAACGAAGTAATAAAACTCCTAATCATCTCCTTCTTTCACGATTTTAGAGAACCAATGAAACAATAAGAACGTCTCCTTAAATGAAGACATGTGTGAGATGTACGCATCGTTTTTGACGCGATAGTCATGGGATTGCTCCTTTTGAAGCTAATCAAACTAGAACAAAGTTATAGGACTCCTAATCACCTCTTTCTTTAACAATTTCAGAGCACCAATGAAACAATAAGAAGGTCTCCCTAAATGAAGCCTTGTGTGAGATGTACACATGGTTTTGAATGCGATAGTAATGGGCTTGTCATTTTGACGCTAAACAAACTAGATCGATGTAATACAACTCTTAATTACCTCTTTCTTTGAAAATTTGAATCAACCAATGAAGCAATATTAAGGTCTCCCTAAATAAAGACTTGTGTGAGATCTACGCATCGTTTTGGACGCGATAGTGATTTGATTGCTCCTTTTGATGCTAATTTCAACTAGAACGAAGTAATAGAACTCATAATCACCTATATTTTGATAATTTGAGAGAACTAATGAAACATTTTGAAGGAACTAGTGATATGATTGCTCCTTTTGATGCTAATCAAACTTTAAAGGATTCATAGGACTCATAATCACCTATTTCTTTGACCATTTGAGAGACTATCGCGTTCAAAACGATGCGTAGATCTCACACAAGTCTTTATTTAGGGAGACCTTAATATTGTTTCATTGGTTATTTCAAATTTTTATAGAAAGAGGCAATTAAGAGTTGTATTACATCGATCTAGTTTGATTAGCGTTAAAATGGCAAACCCATTACTATCGCGTTCAAAACTATGTGTACATCTCACACAAGGCTTCATTTAGGGAGACCTTCTTATTATTTCATTGGTGCTGTAAAATTGTCAAAGAAAGAGGTGATTAGGAGTCCTATAACTTTGTTCTAGTTTGATTAGCTTCAAAAGGAGCAATCCCATGACTATAGCGTTAAAAATGATGCGTACATCACACACATGTCTTCGTTTAAGGAGACCTTCTTATTGTTTCATTGGTTCTCTAAAATTGTGAAAGAAGGAGGTGATTAGGAGTTTTATTACTTCGTTCAAATTTGATTAGCATCAAAAGGAGCAATCCCATGACTATCGCGTTAAAAACGATGCGTACATCTCACACAAGTCTTGATTTAGGGAGACCTTCTTATTGTTTCATTGGGTCTCTCAAAATGTCAAAGAAAGAGGTGATTATGAGTCCTATGAATTCGTTCTAGATTGATTAGCATCAAAAGGACCAATCCTGTCACTAGTGAGACGAGCCGTACATCTCACACAAGTCTTCATTTAGGGAGACCTTCTTAATGTTTCATTAGTTCTCTCAAATTATCAAAATATAGGTGATTATAAGTTCTATTACTTCGTTCTAATTGAATATAGCATCAAAAGGGGCAATCACATCACTATCGCGTCCAAAACGATGCGTAGATCTCACACAAGTCTTCATTTAGGGAGACCGTCATATTGTTTCATTGGTTTTTTCAAATTTACAAAGAAAGAGGTGATTAAGAGTTGTATTACTTCGTTCTAGTTTGATTAACGTCAAAAGGAGAAACCCATGACTATCGGGTTCAAAATCAAGTGTACATCTCATAAAAGTATTCATTTTGGGAGACCTTCTTATTGTTTTATTGGTCGACTAAAATTGTCAAAGAAAGAAGTGATTAGGAGTCCTATAACTTCGTTCTAGTTTGATTAGCATCAAAAGGAGCAATCCCATGATTATCGCATTAAAAACGATGCGTACATTTTACACATGTCTTCATTTAAGGAGACCTTCTTATTGTTTCATTTGTTCTCTAAAATTGTGAAAGAATTAAGAGTCTTATTACTTCGTTCTAATTTGATTAGCATCAGAAGAAGCAATCCCATGACTATCGCATTAAAAACGGTGCGTACATCTCACACAAGTCTTGGGAGACTTTCTTCTTGTTTCACTGGGTTTCTCAAATTGTCAAAGAAAGAGTTGAATATAAGTCCTATGAATTCGTTCTAGTTTGGTTAGCATCAAAAGGAGCAATCCTGTCACTAGTGCCATCAAAACGATTCGTACATCTCACACAAGTATTCATTCAGGGAGACCTTCATATTGTTTCATTGGTTTTTTTAAATTTACAAAGAAAGAGGTGATTAAGAGTTGTATTACTTCATTCTAGTTTGATTAGCGTCAAAAGGAGAAACCCATGACTATCGGGTTCAAAATCAACCGTACATCTCACAAAAAGTATTCATTTTGGGAGACCTTCTTATTGTTTCATTGGTGCACTAAAATTGTCAAAGAAAGAAGTGATTAGGAGTTCTATAACTTAGTTCTAGTTTGATTAGCATCAAAAGGAGCAATCCCATGACTATCGCGTTAAAAACGATGCGTACATCTCAGACATGTCTTCATTTAAGGAAACCTTATTGTTTAATTGGTTCTCTAAAATTGTGAAAGAAGGAGGTGATTAGGAGTCTTATTACTTCGTTCTAATTTGATTAGTATTAAAAAGAGCAATCTTATGACTATCGCAATAAAAACTATGCGTACATCTCACACAAGTCTTGATTTAAGGAGACCTTTTTATTGTTTCATTGGGTCTCTCAAATGATCAAAGAAAGAGGTGATTATGAATCCTATGAATTCTTTAAAGTTTGATTAGCATTAAAAGGAGCAATCATATCAATAGTGCCTTCAAAATGATCCGTACGTCTCACACAAGTCTTCATTTAGGGAGATCTTCTTAATGTTTCACTAATTCTCTCAAATTGTCAAAATATAGGTGATTATGAGTTCTATTACTTCGTTCTAGTTGAAATTAGTATCAAAAGGAGCTATCAAACCACTATCACGTTCAAAACGATGCGTAGATCTCACACAAGTCTTTATTTAGGGAGACCTTAATATTGTTGCATTGGTTGTTTGAAATTTTCATAGAAAGAGGCAATTAAGAGTTGTATTACATCGATCTAGTTTGATTAGCGTCAAAATGGCAAACCCATTACTATCGCGTTCAAAACCATGTGTACATCTCACACAAGGCTTCATTTAGGGAGACCTTCTTATTGTTTCATTGGTGCTCTGAAATTGTCAAAGAAAGAGGTGATTAGGAGTCCTATAACTTTGTTCTTGTTTGATTAGCTTCAAAAGGAGCAATCCCATGACTATCGCGTTAAAAACGATGCGTACATCTCACACATGTCTTCGTTTAAGGAGACCTTCTTATTGTTTCATTGATTCTCTAAAATTGTGAAAGAAGGAGGTGATTAGGAGTTTTATTACTTCGTTCAAATTTGATTAGCATCAAAAGGAGCAATTCCATAACTATCGCGTTAAAAACGATGCGTACATCTTACACAAGTCTTGATTTAGGGAGACCTTCTTATTGTTTCATTGGGTCTCTCAAAATGTCAAAGAAAGAGGTGATTATGAGTCCTATGAATTCGTTCTAGATTGATTAGCATCAAAAGGACCAATCCTATCACTAGTGAGACGAGCCGTACATCTCACACACGTCTTCATTTAGGGAGACCTTCTTAATGTTTCATTAGTTCTCTCAAATTATCAAAATATAGGTGATTATAAGTTCTATTACTTCGTTCTAATTGAATATAGCATCAAAAGGGGCAATCACATTACTATCGCGTCCAAAACGATGAGTAGATCTCACACAAGTCTTCATTTAGGGAGACCGTCATATTGTTTCATTGGTTTTTTTAAAATTTACCAAGAAAGAGGTGATTAAGAGTTATATTACTTCGTTCTAGTTTGATTAGCGTCAAAAGGAGAAACCCATGACTATCGGGTTCAAAATCAAGCGTACATCTCATAAAAGTATTCATTTTGGGAGACCTTCTTATTGTTTTATTGGTCGACTAAAATTGTCAAAGAAAGAAGTGATTAGGAATCCTATAACTTCGTTCTAGTTTGATTAGCATCAAAAGGAGAAATCCCATGATTATCGCGTTAAAAACGATGCGTACATCTTACACATGTCTTAATTTAAGGAGACATTCTTATTGTTTCATTTGTTCTCTAAAATTGTGAAAGAATTAGGAGTCTTATTACTTCGTTCTAATTTGATTAGCATCAAAACGAGCAATCCCATGACTATCGCATTAAAAACGACGCGTACAACTCACACAAGTCTTGGGAGACTTTCTTATTGTTTCACTGGGTTTCTCAAATTGTCAAAGAAAGAGTTGATTACGAGTCCTATGAATTCATTCTAGTTTGATTAGCATCAAAAGGAGTAATCCTGTCACTAGTGAATTCAAAACGATTCGTACATCTCACACAAGTCTTCATTTAGGGAGACCTTCATATTGTTTCATTGGTTTTTTTTAATTTACAAAGAAAGAGGTGATTAAGAGTTGTATTACTTCATTCTAGTTTGATTAGCGTCAAAAGGAGAAACCCATGACTATCGGGTTCAAAATCAACTATACATCTCACAAAAGTATTCTGTTTGGGAGACCTTCTTATTGTTTCATTGGTGCACTAAAATTGTCAAAGAAAGAAGTGATTAGGAGTCCTATAACTTAGTTCTAGTTTGATTAGCATCAAAAGGAGCAATCCCATGACTATCGCGTTAAAAACGATGCGTACATCTCACACATGTCTTCATTTAAGGAAACCTTATTGTTTAATTGGTTCTTTAAAATTGTAAAAGAAGGAAGTGATTAGGAGTCTTATTACTTCGTTCTAATTTGATTAGTATCAAAAAGAGTATTCTTATGACTATCGCGTTAAAAACGATGCGTACATCTCACACAAGTCTTGATTTAAGGAGACCTTTCTATTGTTTCATTGGGTCTCTCAAATGGTCAAAGAAAGAGGTGACTATGAGTCCTATGAATACTTTCAAGTTTGATTAGCATCAAAAGGAGCAATCATATCACTAGTGCCTTCAAAACGATCCGTACATCTCACACAAGTCTTCATTTAGGGAGATCTTCTTAATGTTTCACTAATTCTCTCAAATTGTCAAACTATAGGTGATTATGAGTTCTATTACTTCGTTCTAGTTGAAATTAGCATCAAAAGGAGCAATCAAATCACTATCGCGTCCAAAACGATGCGTAGATCTCACACAAGTCTTTATTTAGGGAGACCTTAATATTATTTCATTGGTTGTTTCAAATTTTCAAAGATAGAGGTAATTAAGAGTTGTATTACATCGATCTAGTTTGATTAGTGTCAAAATGACAAACCCATTACTATCGCGTTCAAAACCATGTGTACATCTCACACAAGGCTTCATTTAGGGATACCTTCTTATTGTTTCATTGGTGCTCTGAAATTGTCAAAGAAAGAGGTGAATAGGAGTCCTATAACTTTGTTCTAGTTTGATTAGCTTCAAAAGTAGCAATCCCATGACTATCGCGTTAAAAACGATGCGTGTGACAAACAAGATTTTTGTAATTTATTTTGAATATTTATTGAATTAAATAAATATTTTTTGATGATTTAATTATTGAGTTAAATAATTAATTGATGAATTTGTGGTAGATTAATTTAATTATATGTGTCACATTAGTTAAATTAATGTGGTGAATTTTTATATTCAAAGTATGTATTTAATTGAGCTTATTTGATTAATATATTAATTAATAAGCATAATGTTATTCTAATTAATTTAATAATTAATTAGAGATTTATGATTAGACATAATTAATAAATAAGAATTTTAATTATGTGACTATGTGATTTAATGTAGATTTATGCTATTTTATTTAATTGATTTAAATAGGATTATTGATTAATTAAAAGTGTGACATTATTAAACTATATTATAGTAAGTTAATTAAAATAAATGAGAAAGGATTCCTTAAGCTAGCCAAACAAGGCCTTAAGGGGAGTTGGTCAGTTAACCCACTAAGGGACCAACTGACAACCACTCACCCATTATATATTATACGTATTATACTTATATACATATATACTATATCAATTCATATATTCATATCAGAGAGAATTTTGAGAGAAAAGATTGAGGGAGAAGAATTTGAGAAATTTATATCATCATCCTTGAATCATCTTCACCAACTAGCAAGGGTAAATTCAGTTATATTAAGTTTTAAGCTTTCTATTTTTACGTACTTTGAAGTTCTCTGTAATCGTCAATTTTGAATCATTGTTGGTTATATGGTTTTATATGGGTTAAATTATGTTTATAACATGTTTTATACCATGTATACATAAATCACAGTGATCAATTTTATGTAATTACGTCTTAATTAAGTTTTCAAAACTTCCATTAACGTACTTTGAAGTTTTCTGTAAAAGACTAAATTGATGACTTGTTCATGATATGGCTATATATATATTAATTGATGTCCATAACATATTATATGCCATATATGCATAACTTTCAGTGATCACACCATGGAATTTTGTTGATAATTGGGTTTTCAAAAGTTACAGAGTGTAAAAATTGTACATATGGCCCATATGGCCCTTACGTACAAAATTTACACACCTTATGCGTTTATTTAACTTAAATTAACACTTGAATGTGATTGTGTACATTTAAACGAACAAAATGGAAGTTAAACGAACGGATTCGGTGTTATAACGAATCCGTAACGTTGAATTCTTGTTTTCTTTCAAAACTTTATAAAATATTGAAAATAGTGAAATTAAATGTTGTGATTTGTGTAATTCCGTGATTTAAAGTGTTAAAAGCATGCTTAGAACATGGTATGATGTTTCTGTAAATTCTATATCTCATGGGTAGCCTTAAATTCATTTCGTTAGTTTAATTTGGATTTATTTGGGTTGCTCTGTGTGTCATTCGCGAACTGGAAATCTGGGTCTGCGTTGACGCGCGGCCGCGCTGGTCCCAAGGGTAACTGGCGCGCGGCCGCGCCCCTTGCAGAAATTTGAAATTTTTTTGCTAAGTGTTCGTGTGTTCTAAAAGGTGGTTTAAAACCTAATGTAATGAACATAAAGACATGATTAAACATATAATAAGAGGTTAATAACTTATATTACGTGAGTAATTAATAAGTTAATTACATGACTTGAATCGTTAATTGTATAGTCCAATAACGTGCTCAAGACCGATGTGTGTGATTCGATACGTATATCGAGTTATTGATTAATTTGTATTGTGAACGTATTGATGTGTAGGGTTTAATAAAGAACGTGAATTATAATTGTAGCTTGTGCAAGAGGCAAGTATCCTATCCCTAATTTATTGATTTAGCAAGTTCCCTAAATTCTAATTTATTCATTTATTAAGCCTTAGACTTGTGTTTCTATATCGAGTAAGCTCGTGTTTTTAATTGTTCAA
This sequence comes from Panax stipuleanatus, assembly GCA_020205555.1. NCBI lineage: Eukaryota > Viridiplantae > Streptophyta > Magnoliopsida > Apiales > Araliaceae > Panax > Panax stipuleanatus. The sequence continues at coordinate 26,080,677 of CM035119.1, forward strand.
GTTCGAAATTCATATTACATATTGTAACTCTTTTAAAAGCATGATTCAGTGATACAATACTTATTCGATTGTATACTCTTGAGATTTATTATTCAAGTTGAATATCGATGTTATTGTTGAACCTTATAGGACTAGTGAACCCTTATTGATTCGACTAGTCCATAGTTGATGAACGTTCTAAATTCCAAAATACTTATTGAGCTTATCCAAACCAAACTTCCTTTGGTGCGGACTCTGATGTCAAAACTGAGATGAACAACCCTGTAAAAGGGGATTATTTACGCTTTAGCGTTGAGATATTGTGCACAATATGGTACTAAGGGCTGATCCCCCTAAGTACGAGAAGTAGAGTCCATAGTCTTATGACTGTTAAAGGTTTTAAGTATAAACACTTTACAACCTAGGACATAGTTCAAGGTCTTATGACCCTCAGATGATATTTTGATTCCTGTTATTTATCCTCGAGTCAAAAGTTGAGTTTCTTTATTCAGATGTCCTTGATTCACTCGCATGTTATTATATTGTTGTCATATTATTATACTTGTGGGCAACCGTGCTCACTCTTGCGTAATAATAACATTGCAGTTAAGAACGAAAGGTCTGACGAGCCTTCTTCTAGCAAAGGCAAGGGCAAAGTCAACAAGTGATGAAGACTTGTTGTTTATTTTATGTGTTTATGTTTCAGACTTATGTTAAAGTTGTGTAAAACTTATTTAATTAGTTATATTTCCGCATTTGATATTTAAGGTTAAGTACGACCTGGGATTGATGTATTTCTTTTCAGATGTTGTAACCCCACAAGGGGAGGATTATTTCTATTTATTTCATGGTTTGCATTTACTATGGGTAGATAGATAGATGATATTTGTACAGTGAACACCAAGTCCCGTGGAAATTGAAGTACCCGGATTTGGGGGTGTCACAGGTTGGTATCAAAGCTGTAGGTTATGAACCTTAGGTGGGGAAAAACCTTAGGACAGTAGCCTTTTTAGAGATCGAGAACATAGTAATGATAACTCTTATCGAGTTCTAAGAAAGATAATAACTTACCTTATGTGCTACGTGTTTATACTTATATATTCGAGTCTCGATTAGCATCACGTAATTACTAAAACTTAAAATTTTATTTGTCAGGATGACGAATGCTGGAGAACCTAGTCAGTCCAGGGACCTTGTACCCCTAGAGGCTAGAGAGGAGGAGCCCCGAGATATCCACGTAGTTTGGGAGCAGTTAGTCCGACGAGAGCCATCACCCTTGATCACAGTCATTGGTCAGGAGATTGTGCCGGTGTCTAATTCAGAGGAGGACTCTGAGGAAGACCCTGAGGAGATTGAAGTTCAGGCTGAGGCAGCTGAAGAGGAGGAGGAAGACCCTGAAGAGTTCCCGCCGAGCTCTATCAGTGCTGAGATGTATGACGAGCTGTATGACCGTAACATAGAGTTACGTGATACTGTTCAGGAGCTGAGGGAGACTGTTCAGGAGCTGAGGGAGCGGTCGGTTACTCAACAGTCTACCATCGAGCTGAGGGATGGAGAGGTTGAGGCTCTTCACACACGTTTGGGAAATGTAGAGTGGAATTTGGCTCACGAGAAGGGCCAAACCGAGCAGAAGTCAGAGGAAATTGAGGAATTGAAGAATGAACTAAAAGAGAAATCAGCAAGGCTGGCCATAGCAGAGGAGGCTTGGGTAAGGGAATCACGACGAGCAGATCTCGCAGAAGATAATTGTCGGGCGAAGAAGGCCAAGCTTGAAGAGACGTACTCTATACTTCAGTATGCAATTGACGAGGCCCAGGATCGGGTTATGAGGTACCCAATTCAGTTTGAAGGACTACCGTCGTACATGCTAGATCGCAGGACGATGTCTCGGATTATGGAAGAAGAGCGTGGCAAAGCTGTTCGTCGCCTTAATGGGCAGTGATAGGAACATTTGATTTTGTGAAACCTATCTGGTAGTTAATAATGTAAATTCCAATGTGTTTATAAACAGAGGAATATTTTATGTTTTAAATCCTGTAGATTCTTTATCTCAGGATAGTTGATGTAAATAGCAGTGATGCTATCGTATTATGTTAAAACTTTTGATTTAGTAATATATCAGAGTTTATTTGAGATAATGTGTTGACTGATTGTGTCTAAATGTTTAAGTTAAGCCTTAGATATTTAAAAGATTGAATAAAGTTCTAATACGCGTATTTCTTAAGAGTAAAATGCCGCCAAGGAGACGATCTAACCGTCAACAGGCCCAAGAAGGGTCAACTAACAACAACAACGACGCCAATGCTAACCCCGTTCAGCAGTTGGCGAACTTACTTGCTGGAGCGCTTAACAACCAACCTCAAGCTCCACCGAACACAACGTTCAAGGACTTCAAGGCGGTGGGACCGCCAGAGTTTAAAGGCACCATGAACCCGATAGAAGCTCAAACCTGGGTCATGGAGATGGAAAAAGTTTTTGACGTCGCCAGAGTCAGAGAGGACCAGAAAACCGCCTATGCAACGTTCATGCTGAAATCTGAGGCCAGCTATTGGTGGCAAGCGAATAAGGTCCGGGGAGGTGAAGGTGTGATTACCTGGGAGAGGTTCAAGGAGATGTTCTTCGAGATGTACTTTCCGACCAGCTCGCAGAATCAAATGGAGGTCCAGTTCTTGGAACTGAAACAGGGAAATATGTCCGTACCAGAATATGCGGCGAAATTCAATGAGTTGGCTAGGTTTGCCACGTATCAAGTGCACACCGATCAGAGGAAGGCAAGGAGGTTTGAACAGGGCCTGAAGCCCTGGTTGTATAGCAAAGTGTCAATGTTCCAATTGAACACTTTTGCTGGGGTGTTGGAGAAGGCCATTCTCGCTGAAGGCGGGAGTGATGCAGTTACAAAGTATAACCAAGATCAGAAAAAGAAGAAGAGTGAAGGTGAAGGAATTAACAAGGCTAGTGGTAGCAACACGGGAGGGAGTAATAATCAGAAGAGGAGGTGGAATGATAACTCATCGACTGGGAATCAGCAAGGTGGTCAGAAAAAGAGGATCGAAGCTTGTTCGACCTGCGGGAAAGCTCACCTGGGGGTCTGTATGAAGGGAAAACGAGTATGTTATAATTGTGGTCAGGAAGGCCACATAGCACCTAACTGTCCGAACCCAAAGAAGGGCGCTTGCTTCACTTGCGGCTCAAAGGACCATCTGGCAAGGGACTGTCCCAAGAAGGGATCTGGAAGGGAAGGATCAGGTGGAAACAGGGGAAACAGCGGTGGAAGTGCTTTAACTATCACGGGACCAACCGCAACCAACCGACCAACCGCCAGGACCTTCAACATGACCGTGCAGGATGCTGTGCAGTCTCGCGATGTGGTGTCAGGTATCATTCCGATCAATAAAGTTAATGCTTATGTACTATTTGATTCGGGTGCTACTTGTTCATTTATATCCGATGACTTTGCTAAGAACTTAGAACTTCCTATGGACGAGTTAGAATACCCCATGAATATAGAGATTGCGAATAGAGAAGTAATCCCTGTTAAGTATGTACACAAGAACTGTAGAGTAGATATTAAGGGTAACATTATGAACGTAAATCTTATCCCGATTAGACTTGGGGAATTCGATGTTATTCTGGGAATGGATTGGCTAGTCAATTATGGGGCTGTAATTGATTGCCAGAGGAAGTGTATCAACCTTATGACCCCGTCAAAGGTTGTGTTTTATGGCAGTAAGTCGCCTAGACAAGCGAGTTGTCTGACGATGATGCAGGCCAGGAAGTTGTTAAGACAAGGCTGTGTAGGATATTTAGCCTACATAGTCGATAGTCGTAAAGAAAATTCGAAATTAGAAGATATACCAGTCGTGAGGGACTTCTTAGACGTATTTCCGGATGATCTGCCAGGACTTCCGCCAGACAGAGAGGTTGAGTTTGTGATCGATTTGGCGCCAGGGACGGCCCCAATATCGAAGGCACCATACCGGATGGCTCCGGTAGAGATGAAAGAGTTAATGGTACAACTACAAGAGTTACTGGACAAGAAGTACATCCAACCGAGCGTATCGCCGTGGGGAGCGCCGGTGTTATTTGTGAAGAAGAAGGACGGGACGATGCGGCTTTGCATCGACTACAGAGAACTGAATAAGGTCACAATTAAGAATAGATATCCATTACCGAGGATCGACGATCTGTTCGACCAATTGAAGGGTGCAAGGTACTTTTCAAAGATAGACTTGAGGAGTGGCTATCATCAGCTGAAGGTGAGGCCAGAGGATGTTCCAAAGACAGCATTTAGGACTCGATATGGTCACTACGAATTTTTGGTAATGTCATTTGGTCTAACGAATGCTCCTGCAGCATTCATGGGCTTAATGAATGGAGTGTTCAAGCCGTTTTTGGACAAATTCGTGGTGGTCTTTATCGACGATATTTTGGTATACTCGAAGACCAAGGAAGAACATGTAGAACATCTGAAGTTAACATTAGAGGCGTTGAGAAGAGAGAAGTTGTACGCCAAATTTTCTAAATGTGAATTCTGGATTGAAAGAGTGCAATTTCTTGGACATGTGATCGACAAGGACGGAATTTCGGTAGATCCCTCTAAAGTCGAAGCTGTGATGAACTGGGATCTGCCGAAAACACCGTCGGAAGTGAGGAGTTTTCTTGGATTGGCGGGTTATTATAGAAGATTTATTCAGGACTTTTCCAAGATCGCAACTCCGCTGACAAATTTGACTAGAAAATCGGTGAAATTCGTTTGGACAGAGAAGTGTGAGGAAAGTTTCCAAGAGCTCAAGAGGAGGTTGAGTTCAGCACCTGTGTTATCCCTTCCGGACGACACAGGCAATTTTGTGGTTTATAGTGATGCGTCGCATAAAGGACTTGGCTGTGTGCTTATGCAAAACGGCAGGGTCATTGCGTATGCGTCACGACAATTGAAAGACTATGAGAAGGGGTATCCGACCCATGACTTGGAGTTAGCTGCCGTGGTATTTGCTTTAAAAATTTGGAGACACTATCTCTATGGGGAGAAGTGTGAAATATATACAGACCACAAGAGTCTGAAATATATCTTTACACAGAAGGACTTGAATATGCGCCAGAGAAGGTGGCTGGAGTTAATTAAGGATTATGACTGTGAAATCTTATACCATCCGGGTAAGGCTAATGTGGTTGCCGACGCCTTAAGCAGAAAGGGTCGGGAGAAATTGATGATGTTGACTACTCAGGAGGAACTAATTTCAGCAATGGAAAAGCTGAAATTGGAAGTGAAGTATTCGATGGAGATTGACGAGAAGTTGTTTCAGATTCAAGCTGGTACAACCCTATTGGATAAAGTTAAGGAAGCTCAACTTCAGGACGAAGAATGTGAGAAGGTTAAGAAAAAGATATCTGAAGGAACCGAACCGAGATTCAAGATAGACAGTGAGGGACTACTGAGATTTGAGAATAGAGTTCGGGTACCGTCAGTGCCAGAAATTAAGGATGACATTTTGAGAGAGGCTCATAGCTCACGGTATTCAATTCACCCCGGTAGTACCAAGATGTACCAGGATCTTCGACAGCACTTCTGGTGGCCAAATTTGAAACGAGATGTTGCTGAGTGTGTTGCAAAGTGTCTAACCTGTCAGAAAGTGAAAGCAGAACATCAGAGACCAAGTGGTTTGCTACAACCCCTGGAAATCCCAGAATGGAAATGGGAACACATTACGATGGATTTCGTGGTTGGCCTTCCGACGACTCAGAAAGGCTACAACGCAGTATGGGTTATCGTTGACCGACTGACGAAATCCGCACACTTCCTTCCGATTAAAATCAGATTCAACTTAGACCAGTTGGCAAGGCTATATGTGAAAGAGATTGTTTCGAGGCACGGAGTTCCGGTGTCAATTGTTTCCGACAGAGATCCGCGTTTCACATCGAACTTCTGGAAGCGACTACAAGAATGCATGGGGACACAGTTGAGAATGAGTACGGCTTATCACCCTCAGACAGATGGGCAGAGTGAAAGAACGATCCAGACATTGGAAGATATGTTGAGAGCATGCATCATGGATTTTAAAGGAAATTGGGATGATCACCTACCGCTTGTGGAATTCGGTTACAACAACAGTTACCACGCTAGTATTGGCATGCCGCCTTACGAAGCGTTGTACGGAAGAAAATGCAGAACCCCGCTATACTGGGATGAAGTTGGCGAGAGACAACTATTAGGTCCAGAACTGGTACAGCAGACAGCAGAGATAGTCAAAGTGATCAGAACAAGACTGGTAGCAGCTCAGGATAGGCAGAAGAAATACGCCGATCCACACCGTAAGAACGTTGAGTTTGAATCGGGTAGCTATGTGTTCTTGAAAGTCTCTCCCTGGAAGGGGAAGATCAGATTCGGTAAGAAGGGAAAATTGAGCCCAAGGTTCATTGGACCCTTTGAAGTACTGCGAAGGATTGGAGAAGTTGCGTATGAGGTAGCCTTACCTCCGGCGCTTGAGAATGTCCACAACGTCTTTCATGTGTCAGTTTTACGCCCCTACAAACCCGATTACAAACATGTGATTGAATATGAACCCCTACATTTTGAGAAAGACTTATCCTATGAAGAAATTCCTGTTCAGATTGTTGACAGGAAAGAGCAAGTCCTCAGAAATAAAATTATACCTTCTGTTAAGGTAATTTGGAGGAACCACAATGCTGAAGAAGCTACGTGGGAACTCGAAGAGCATATGATGAAGAATTACCCAGATTTATTTACTTAATTTTTTTGTTTATGCGATTCTGGGGACAGAATCTTTGTAAGGGGGGGAGAATGTAACGGGACGAAATTTAATTGAACCGTGATTCTGGGGACAGAATCCTTTTAAGGGGGGAAAGATGTGACAAACAAGATTTTTGTAATTTATTTTGAATATTTATTGAATTAAATAAATATTTTTTGATGATTTAATTATTGAGTTAAATAATTAATTGATGAATTTGTGGTAGATTAATTTAATTATATGTGTCACATTAGTTAAATTAATGTGGTGAATTTTTATATTCAAAGTATGTATTTAATTGAGCTTATTTGATTAATATATTAATTAATAAGCATAATGTTATTCTAATTAATTTAATAATTAATTAGAGATTTATGATTAGACATAATTAATAAATAAGAATTTTAATTATGTGACTATGTGATTTAATGTAGATTTATGCTATTTTATTTAATTGATTTAAATAGGATTATTGATTAATTAAAAGTGTGACATTATTAAACTATATTATAGTAAGTTAATTAAAATAAATGAGAAAGGATTCCTTAAGCTAGCCAAACAAGGCCTTAAGGGGAGTTGGTCAGTTAACCCACTAAGGGACCAACTGACAACCACTCACCCATTATATATTATACGTATTATACTTATATACATATATACTATATCAATTCATATATTCATATCAGAGAGAATTTTGAGAGAAAAGATTGAGGGAGAAGAATTTGAGAAATTTATATCATCATCCTTGAATCATCTTCACCAACTAGCAAGGGTAAATTCAGTTATATTAAGTTTTAAGCTTTCTATTTTTACGTACTTTGAAGTTCTCTGTAATCGTCAATTTTGAATCATTGTTGGTTATATGGTTTTATATGGGTTAAATTATGTTTATAACATGTTTTATACCATGTATACATAAATCACAGTGATCAATTTTATGTAATTACGTCTTAATTAAGTTTTCAAAACTTCCATTAACGTACTTTGAAGTTTTCTGTAAAAGACTAAATTGATGACTTGTTCATGATATGGCTATATATATATTAATTGATGTCCATAACATATTATATGCCATATATGCATAACTTTCAGTGATCACACCATGGAATTTTGTTGATAATTGGGTTTTCAAAAGTTACAGAGTGTAAAAATTGTACATATGGCCCATATGGCCCTTACGTACAAAATTTACACACCTTATGCGTTTATTTAACTTAAATTAACACTTGAATGTGATTGTGTACATTTAAACGAACAAAATGGAAGTTAAACGAACGGATTCGGTGTTATAACGAATCCGTAACGTTGAATTCTTGTTTTCTTTCAAAACTTTATAAAATATTGAAAATAGTGAAATTAAATGTTGTGATTTGTGTAATTCCGTGATTTAAAGTGTTAAAAGCATGCTTAGAACATGGTATGATGTTTCTGTAAATTCTATATCTCATGGGTAGCCTTAAATTCATTTCGTTAGTTTAATTTGGATTTATTTGGGTTGCTCTGTGTGTCATTCGCGAACTGGAAATCTGGGTCTGCGTTGACGCGCGGCCGCGCTGGTCCCAAGGGTAACTGGCGCGCGGCCGCGCCCCTTGCAGAAATTTGAAATTTTTTTGCTAAGTGTTCGTGTGTTCTAAAAGGTGGTTTAAAACCTAATGTAATGAACATAAAGACATGATTAAACATATAATAAGAGGTTAATAACTTATATTACGTGAGTAATTAATAAGTTAATTACATGACTTGAATCGTTAATTGTATAGTCCAATAACGTGCTCAAGACCGATGTGTGTGATTCGATACGTATATCGAGTTATTGATTAATTTGTATTGTGAACGTATTGATGTGTAGGGTTTAATAAAGAACGTGAATTATAATTGTAGCTTGTGCAAGAGGCAAGTATCCTATCCCTAATTTATTGATTTAGCAAGTTCCCTAAATTCTAATTTATTCATTTATTAAGCCTTAGACTTGTGTTTCTATATCGAGTAAGCTCGTGTTTTTAATTGTTCAAGTTCGAAATTCATATTACATATTGTAACTCTTTTAAAAGCATGATTCAGTGATACAATACTTATTCGATTGTATACTCTTGAGATTTATTATTCAAGTTGAATATCGATGTTATTGTTGAACCTTATAGGACTAGTGAACCCTTATTGATTCGACTAGTCCATAGTTGATGAACGTTCTAAATTCCAAAATACTTATTGAGCTTATCCAAACCAAACTTCCTTTGGTGCGGACTCTGATGTCAAAACTGAGATGAACAACCCTGTAAAAGGGGATTATTTACGCTTTAGCGTTGAGATATTGTGCACAATATGGTACTAAGGGCTGATCCCCCTAAGTACGAGAAGTAGAGTCCATAGTCTTATGACTGTTAAAGGTTTTAAGTATAAACACTTTACAACCTAGGACATAGTTCAAGGTCTTATGACCCTCAGATGATATTTTGATTCCTGTTATTTATCCTCGAGTCAAAAGTTGAGTTTCTTTATTCAGATGTCCTTGATTCACTCGCATGTTATTATATTGTTGTCATATTATTATACTTGTGGGCAACCGTGCTCACTCTTGCGTAATAATAACATTGCAGTTAAGAACGAAAGGTCTGACGAGCCTTCTTCTAGCAAAGGCAAGGGCAAAGTCAACAAGTGATGAAGACTTGTTGTTTATTTTATGTGTTTATGTTTCAGACTTATGTTAAAGTTGTGTAAAACTTATTTAATTAGTTATATTTCCGCATTTGATATTTAAGGTTAAGTACGACCTGGGATTGATGTATTTCTTTTCAGATGTTGTAACCCCACAAGGGGAGGATTATTTCTATTTATTTCATGGTTTGCATTTACTATGGGTAGATAGATAGATGATATTTGTACAGTGAACACCAAGTCCCGTGGAAATTGAAGTACCCGGATTTGGGGGTGTCACAATGCGTACATCTCACACATGTCTTCGTTTAAGGAGACCTTCTTATTGTTTCATTGATTCTCTAAAATTGTGAAAGAAGGAGGTGATTAGGAGTTTTATTACTTCGTTCAAATTTGATTAGCATCAAAAGGAGCAATTCCATAATATCGCGTTAAAAACGATGCGTACATCTTACACAAGTCTTGATTTAGGGAGACCTTCTTATTGTTTCATTGGGTCTCTCAAAATGTTAAAGAAAGAGGTGATTATGAGTCCTATGAATTCGTTCTAGATTGATTAGCATCAAAAGGACCAATCCTATCACTAGTGAGACGAGCAGTACATCTCACACACGTCTTCATTTAGGGAGACCTTCTTAATGTTTCATTAGTTCTCTCAAATTATCAAAATATAGGTGATTATAAGTTCTATTACTTCGTTCTAATTGAATATAGCATCAAAAGGGGCAATCACATTACTATCGCGTCCAAAACGATGAGTAGATCTCACACAAGTCTTCATTTAGGGAGACCGTCATATTGTTTCCTTGGTTTTTTTTAAATTTACAAAGAAAGAGGTGATTAAGAGTTATATTACTTCGTTCTAGTTTGATTAGCGTCAAAAGGAGAAACCCATGACTATCGGGTTCAAAATCAAGCGTACATCTCATCAAAGTATTCATTTTGGGAGACCTTCTTATTGTTTTATTGGTCGACTAAAATTGTCAAAGAAAGAAGTGATTAGGAGTCCTATAACTTCGTTCTAGTTTGATTAGCATCAAAAGGAGAAATCCCATGATTATCGCGTTAAAAACGATGCGTACATCTTACACATGTCTTCATTTAAGGAGACCTTCTTATTGTTTCATTTGTTCTCTAAAATTGTGAAAGAATTAGGAGTCTTATTACTTCGTTCTAATTTGATTAGCATCAAAACGAGCAATCCCATGACTATCGCATTTAAAACGATGCGTACAACTCACACAAGTCTTGGGAGACTTTCTTATTGTTTCACTGGGTGTTTCTCAAATTGTCAAAGAAAGAGTTGATTACGAGTCCTATGAATTCATTCTAGTTTGATTAGCATCAAAAGGAGCAATCCTGTCACTAGTGAATTCAAAACGATTCGTACATCTCACACAAGTCTTCATTTAGGGAGACCTTCATATTGTTTCATTGGTTTTTTTAAATTTACAAAGAAAGAGGTGATTAAGAGTTGTATTACTTCATTCTAGTTTGATTAGCGTCAAAAGGAGAAACCCATGACTATCGGGTTCAAAATCAACTGTACATCTCACAAAAGTATTCTGTTTGGGAGACCTTCTTATTGTTTCATTGGTGCACTAAAATTGTCAAAGAAAGAAGTGATTAGGAGTCCTATAACTTAGTTCTAGTTTGATTAGCATCAAAAGGAGCAATCCCATGACTATCGCGTTAAAAACGATGCGTACATCTCACACATGTCTTCATTTAAGGAAACCTTATTGTTTAATTGGTTCTTTAAAATTGTAAAAGAAGGAGGTGATTAGGAGTCTTATTACTTTGTTCTAATTTGATTAGTATAAAAAAGAGTATTCTTATGACTATCGCGTTAAAAACGATGCGTACATCTCACACAAGTCTTGATTTAAGGAGACCTTTTTATTGTTTCATTGGGTCTCTCAAATGGTCAAAGAAAGAGGTGACTATGAGTCCTATGAATACTTTCAAGTTTTATTAGCATCAAAAGGAGCAATCATATCACTAGTGCCTTCAAAACGATCCGTACATCTCACACAAGTCTTCATTTAGGGAGATCTTCTTAATGTTTCACTAATTCTCTCAAATTGTCAAAATATAGGTGATTATGAGTTCTATTACTTCGTTCTAGTTGAAATTAGCATCAAAAGGAGCAATCAAATCACTATCGCGTCCAAAACGATGCGTAGATCTCACACAAGTCTTTATTTAGGGAGACCTTAATATTATTTCATTGGTTGTTTCAAATTTTCAAAGATAGAGGTAATTAAGAGTTGTATTACATCGATCTAGTTTGATTAGTGTCAAAATGACAAACCCATTACTATCGCGTTCAAAACCATGTGTACATCTCACACAAGGCTTCATTTAGGGATACCTTCTTATTGTTTCATTGGTGCTCTGAAATTGTCAAAGAAAGAGGTGAATAGGAGTCCTATAACTTTGTTCTAGTTTGATTAGCTTCAAAAGTAGCAATCCCATGACTATCGCGTTAAAAACGATGCGTACATCTCACACATGTCTTCGTTTAAGGAGACCTTCTTATTGTTTCATTGGTTCTCTAAAATTGTGAAAGAAGGAGGTGATTAGGAGTTTTATTACTTCGTTCAAATTTGATTAGCATCAAAAGGAGCAATTCCATAACTATCGCGTTAAAAACGATGCGTACATCTTTCACAAGTCTTGATTTAGGGAGACCTTCTTATTGTTTCATTGGGTCTCTCAAAATGTCAAAGAAAGAGGTGATTATGAGTCCTATGAATTCGTTCTAGATTGATTAGCATCAAAAGGACCAATCCTATCACTAGTGAGACGAGCCGTACATCTCACACACGTCTTCATTTAGGGAGACCTTCTTAATGTTTCATTAGTTCTCTCAAATTATCAAAATATAGGTGATTATAAGTTCTATTACTTCGTTCTAATTGAATATAGCATCAAAAGGGGCAATCACATTACTATCGCGTCCAAAACGATGAGTAGATCTCACACAAGTCTTCATTTAGGGAGACCGTCATATTGTTTCCTTGGTTTTTTTTAAATTTACAAAGAAAGAGGTGATTAAGAGTTATATTACTTCGTTCTAGTTTGATTAGCGTCAAAAGGAGAAACCCATGACTATCGGGTTCAAAATCAAGCGTACATCCCATCAAAGTATTCATTTTGGGAGACCTTCTTATTGTTTTATTGGTCGACTAAAATTGTCAAAGAAAGAAGTGATTAGGAGTCCTATAACTTCGTTCTAGTTTGATTAGCATCAAAAGGAGAAATCCCATGATTATCGCGTTAAAAACGATGCGTACATCTTACACATGTCTTCATTTAAGGAGACCTTCTTATTGTTTCATTTGTTCTCTAAAATTGTGAAAGAATTAGGAGTCTTATTACTTCGTTCTAATTTGATTAGCATCAAAACGAGCAATCCCATGACTATCGCATTTAAAACGATGCGTACAACTCACACAAGTCTTGGGAGACTTTCTTATTGTTTCACTGGGTGTTTCTCAAATTGTCAAAGAAAGAGTTGATTACGAGTCCTATGAATTCATTCTAGTTTGATTAGCATCAAAAGGAGCAATCCTGTCACTAGTGAATTCAAAACGATTCGTACATCTCACACAAGTCTTCATTTAGGGAGACCTTCATATTGTTTCATTGGTTTTTTTAAATTTACAAAGAAAGAGGTGATTAAGAGTTGTATTACTTCATTCTAGTTTGATTAGCGTCAAAAGGAGAAACCCATGACTATCGGGTTCAAAATCAACTATACATCTCACAAAAGTATTCTGTTTGGGAGACCTTCTTATTGTTTCATTGGTGCACTAAAATTGTCAAAGAAAGAAGTGATTAGGAGTCCTATAACTTAGTTCTAGTTTGATTAGCATCAAAAGGAGCAATCCCATGACTATCGCGTTAAAAACGATGCGTACATCTCACACATGTCTTCATTTAAGGAAACCTTATTGTTTAATTGGTTCTTTAAAATTGTAAAAGAAGGAGGTGATTAGGAGTCTTATTACTTCGTTCTAATTTGATTAGTATAAAAAAGAGTATTCTTATGACTATCGCGTTAAAAACGATGCGTACATCTCACACAAGTCTTGATTTAAGGAGACCTTTCTATTGTTTCATTGGGTCTCTCAAATGGTCAAAGAAAGAGGTGACTATGAGTCCTATGAATACTTTCAAGTTTGATTAGCATCAAAAGGAGCAATCATCTCACTAGTGCCTTCAAAACGATCCGTACATCTCACACAAGTCTTCATTTAGGGAGATCTTCTTAATGTTTCACTAATTCTCTCAAATTGTCAAACTATAGGTGATTATGAGTTCTATTACTTCGTTCTAGTTGAAATTAGCATCAAAAGGAGCAATCAAATCACTATCGCGTCCAAAACGATGCGTAGATCTCACACAAGTCTTTATTTAGGGAGACCTTAATATTATTTCATTGGTTGTTTCAAATTTTCAAAGATAGAGGTAATTAAGAGTTGTATTACATCGATCTAGTTTGATTAGTGTCAAAATGACAAACCCATTACTATCGCGTTCAAAACCATGTGTACATCTCACACAAGGCTTCATTTAGGGATACCTTCTTATTGTTTCATTGGTGCTCTGAAATTGTCAAAGAAAGAGGTGAATAGGAGTCCTATAACTTTGTTCTAGTTTGATTAGCTTCAAAAGTAGCAATCCCATGACTATCGCGTTAAAAACGTTGCGTACATCTCACACATGTCTTCGTTTAAGGAGACCTTCTTATTGTTTCATTGATTCTCTAAAATTGTGAAAGAAGGAGGTGATTAGGAGTTTTATTACTTCGTTCAAATTTGATTAGCATCAAAAGGAGCAATTCCATAATATCGCGTTAAAAACGATGCGTACATCTTACACAAGTCTTGATTTAGGGAGACCTTCTTATTGTTTCATTGGGTCTCTCAAAATGTCAAAGAAAGAGGTGATTATGAGTCCTATGAATTCGTTCTAGATTGATTAGCATCAAAAGGACCAATCCTATCACTAGTGAGACGAGCCGTACATCTCACACACGTCTTCATTTAGGGAGACCTTCTTAATGTTTCATTAGTTCTCTCAAATTATCAAAATATAGGTGATTATAAGTTCTATTACTTCGTTCTAATTGAATATAGCATCAAAAGGGGCAATCACATTACTATCGCGTCCAAAACGATGAGTAGATCTCACACAAGTCTTCATTTAGGGAGACCGTCATATTGTTTCCTTGGTTTTTTTTAAATTTACAAAGAAAGAGGTGATTAAGAGTTATATTACTTCGTTCTAGTTTGATTAGCGTCAAAAGGAGAAACCCATGACTATCGGGTTCAAAATCAAGCGTACATCCCATCAAAGTATTCATTTTGGGAGACCTTCTTATTGTTTTATTGGTCGACTAAAATTGTCAAAGAAAGAAGTGATTAGGAGTCCTATAACTTCGTTCTAGTTTGATTAGCATCAAAAGGAGAAATCCCATGATTATCGCGTTAAAAACGATGCGTACATCTTACACATGTCTTCATTTAAGGAGACCTTCTTATTGTTTCATTTGTTCTCTAAAATTGTGAAAGAATTAGGAGTCTTATTACTTCGTTCTAATTTGATTAGCATCAAAACGAGCAATCCCATGACTATCGCATTTAAAACGATGCGTACAACTCACACAAGTCTTGGGAGACTTTCTTATTGTTTCACTGGGTGTTTCTCAAATTGTCAAAGAAAGAGTTGATTACGAGTCCTATGAATTCATTCTAGTTTGATTAGCATCAAAAGGAGCAATCCTGTCACTAGTGAATTCAAAACGATTCGTACATCTCACACAAGTCTTCATTTAGGGAGACCTTCATATTGTTTCATTGGTTTTTTTAAATTTACAAAGAAAGAGGTGATTAAGAGTTGTATTACTTCATTCTAGTTTGATTAGCGTCAAAAGGAGAAACCCATGACTATCGGGTTCAAAATCAACTGTACATCTCACAAAAGTATTCTGTTTGGGAGACCTTCTTATTGTTTCATTGGTGCACTAAAATTGTCAAAGAAAGAAGTGATTAGGAGTCCTATAACTTAGTTCTAGTTTGATTAGCATCAAAAGGAGCAATCCCATGACTATCGCGTTAAAAACGATGCGTACATCTCACACATGTCTTCATTTAAGGAAACCTTATTGTTTAATTGGTTCTTTAAAATTGTAAAAGAAGGAGGTGATTAGGAGTCTTATTACTTTGTTCTAATTTGATTAGTATAAAAAAGAGTATTCTTATGACTATCGCGTTAAAAACGATGCGTACATCTCACACAAGTCTTGATTTAAGGAGACCTTTTTATTGTTTCATTGGGTCTCTCAAATGGTCAAAGAAAGAGGTGACTATGAGTCCTATGAATACTTTCAAGTTTTATTAGCATCAAAAGGAGCAATCATATCACTAGTGCCTTCAAAACGATCCGTACATCTCACACAAGTCTTCATTTAGGGAGATCTTCTTAATGTTTCACTAATTCTCTCAAATTGTCAAAATATAGGTGATTATGAGTTCTATTACTTCGTTCTAGTTGAAATTAGCATCAAAAGGAGCAATCAAATCACTATCGCGTCCAAAACGATGCGTAGATCTCACACAAGTCTTTATTTAGGGAGACCTTAATATTATTTCATTGGTTGTTTCAAATTTTCAAAGATAGAGGTAATTAAGAGTTGTATTACATCGATCTAGTTTGATTAGTGTCAAAATGACAAACCCATTACTATCGCGTTCAAAACCATGTGTACATCTCACACAAGGCTTCATTTAGGGATACCTTCTTATTGTTTCATTGGTGCTCTGAAATTGTCAAAGAAAGAGGTGAATAGGAGTCCTATAACTTTGTTCTAGTTTGATTAGCTTCAAAAGTAGCAATCCCATGACTATCGCGTTAAAAACGATGCGTACATCTCACACATGTCTTCGTTTAAGGAGACCTTCTTATTGTTTCATTGGTTCTCTAAAATTGTGAAAGAAGGAGGTGATTAGGAGTTTTATTACTTCGTTCAAATTTGATTAGCATCAAAAGGAGCAATTCCATAACTATCGCGTTAAAAACGATGCGTACATCTTTCACAAGTCTTGATTTAGGGAGACCTTCTTATTGTTTCATTGGGTCTCTCAAAATGTCAAAGAAAGAGGTGATTATGAGTCCTATGAATTCGTTCTAGATTGATTAGCATCAAAAGGACCAATCCTATCACTAGTGAGACGAGCCGTACATCTCACACACGTCTTCATTTAGGGAGACCTTCTTAATGTTTCATTAGTTCTCTCAAATTATCAAAATATAGGTGATTATAAGTTCTATTACTTCGTTCTAATTGAATATAGCATCAAAAGGGGCAATCACATTACTATCGCGTCCAAAACGATGAGTAGATCTCACACAAGTCTTCATTTAGGGAGACCGTCATATTGTTTCCTTGGTTTTTTTTAAATTTACAAAGAAAGAGGTGATTAAGAGTTATATTACTTCGTTCTAGTTTGATTAGCGTCAAAAGGAGAAACCCATGACTATCGGGTTCAAAATCAAGCGTACATCTCATAAAAGTATTCATTTTGGGAGACCTTCTTATTGTTTTATTGGTCGACTAAAATTGTCAAAGAAAGAAGTGATTAGGAGTCCTATAACTTAGTTCTAGTTTGATTAGCATCAAAAGGAGCAATCCCATGACTATCGCGTTAAAAACGATGCGTACATCTCACACATGTCTTCATTTAAGGAAACCTTATTGTTTAATTGGTTCTTTAAAATTGTAAAAGAAGGAGGTGATTAGGAGTCTTATTACTTCGATCTAATTTGATTAGTATAAAAAAGAGTATTCTTATGACTATCGCGTTAAAAACGATGCGTACATCTCACACAAGTCTTGATTTAAGGAGACCTTTTTATTGTTTCATTGGGTCTCTCAAATGGTCAAAGAAAGAGGTGACTATGAGTCCTATGAATACTTTCAAGTTTGATTAGCATCAAAAGGAGCAATCATATCACTAGTGCCTTCAAAACGATCCGTACATCTCACACAAGTCTTAATTTAGGGAGATCTTCTTAATGTTTCACTAATTCTCTCAAATTGTCAAAATATAGGTGATTATGAGTTCTATTACTTCGTTCTAGTTGAAATTAGCATCAAAAGGAGCAATCAAATCACTATCGCGTCCAAAACGATGCGTAGATCTCACACAAGTCTTTATTTAGGGAGACCTTAATATTATTTCATTGGTTGTTTCAAATTTTCAAAGATAGAGGTAATTAAGAGTTGTATTACATCGATCTAGTTTGATTAGTGTCAAAATGACAAACCCATTACTATCGCGTTCAAAACCATGTGTACATCTCACACAAGGCTTCATTTAGGGATACCTTCTTATTGTTTCATTGGTGCTCTGAAATTGTCAAAGAAAGAGGTGAATAGGAGTCCTATAACTTTGTTCTAGTTTGATTAGCTTCAAAAGTAGCAATCCCATGACTATCGCGTTAAAAACGATGCGTACATCTCACACATGTCTTCGTTTAAGGAGACCTTCTTATTGTTTCATTGGTTCTCTAAAATTGTGAAAGAAGGAGGTGATTAGGAGTTTTATTACTTCGTTCAAATTTGATTAGCATCAAAAGGAGCAATTCCATAACTATCGCGTTAAAAACGATGCGTACATCTTTCACAAGTCTTGATTTAGGGAGACCTTCTTATTGTTTCATTGGGTCTCTCAAAATGTCAAAGAAAGAGGTGATTATGAGTCCTATGAATTCGTTCTAGATTGATTAGCATCAAAAGGACCAATCCTATCACTAGTGAGACGAGCCGTACATCTCACACACGTCTTCATTTAGGGAGACCTTCTTAATGTTTCATTAGTTCTCTCAAATTATCAAAATATAGGTGATTATAAGTTCTATTACTTCGTTCTAATTGAATATAGCATCAAAAGGGGCAATCACATTACTATCGCGTCCAAAACGATGAGTAGATCTCACACAAGTCTTCATTTAGGGAGACCGTCATATTGTTTCATTGGTTTTTTTTAAATTTACCAAGAAAGAGGTGATTAAGAGTTATATTACTTCGTTCTAGTTTGATTAGCGTCAAAAGGAGAAACCCATGACTATCGGGTTCAAAATCAAGCGTACATCTCATAAAAGTATTCATTTTGGGAGACCTTCTTATTGTTTTATTGGTCGACTAAAATTGTCAAAGAAAGAAGTGATTAGGAGTCCTATAACTTCGTTCTAGTTTGATTAGCATCAAAAGGAGAAATCCCATGATTATCGCGTTAAAAACGATGCGTACATCTTACACATGTCTTAATTTAAGGAGACATTCTTATTGTTTCATTTGTTCTCTAAAATTGTGAAAGAATTAGGAGTCTTATTACTTCGTTCTAATTTGATTAGCATCAAAACGAGCAATCCCATGAC
Organism: Panax stipuleanatus; assembly: GCA_020205555.1. NCBI lineage: Eukaryota > Viridiplantae > Streptophyta > Magnoliopsida > Apiales > Araliaceae > Panax > Panax stipuleanatus. The sequence goes on from CM035119.1 coordinate 26,099,510, forward strand.
TATCGCATTTAAAACGATGCGTACAACTCACACAAGTCTTGGGAGACTTTCTTATTGTTTCAATGGGTTTCTCAAATTGTCAAAGAAAGAGTTGATTACGAGTCCTATGAATTCATTCTAGTTTGATTAGCATCAAAAGGAGCAATCCTGTCACTAGTGAATTCAAAACGATTCGTACATCTCACACAAGTCTTCATTTAGGGAGACCTTCATATTGTTTCATTGGTTTTTTTAAATTTACAAAGAAAGAGGTGATTAAGAGTTGTATTACTTCATTCTAGTTTGATTAGCGTCAAAAGGAGAAACCCATGACTATCGGGTTCAAAATCAACTATACATCTCACAAAAGTATTCTGTTTGGGAGACCTTCTTATTGTTTCATTGGTGCACTAAAATTGTCAAAGAAAGAAGTGATTAGGAGTCCTATAACTTAGTTCTAGTTTGATTAGCATCAAAAGGAGCAATCCCATGACTATCGCGTTAAAAACGATGCGTACATCTCACACATGTCTTCATTTAAGGAAACCTTATTGTTTAATTGGTTCTTTAAAATTGTAAAAGAAGGAGGTGATTAGGAGTCTTATTACTTCGTTCTAATTTGATTAGTATAAAAAAGAGTATTCTTATGACTATCGCGTTAAAAACGATGCGTACATCTCACACAAGTCTTGATTTAAGGAGACCTTTCTATTGTTTCATTGGGTCTCTCAAATGGTCAAAGAAAGAGGTGACTATGAGTCCTATGAATACTTTCAAGTTTGATTAGCATCAAAAGGAGCAATCATATCACTAGTGCCTTCAAAACGATCCGTACATCTCACACAAGTCTTCATTTAGGGAGATCTTCTTAATGTTTCACTAATTCTCTCAAATTGTCAAAATATAGGTGATTATGAGTTCTATTACTTCGTTCTAGTTGAAATTAGCATCAAAAGGAGCAATCAAATCACTATCGCGTCCAAAACGATGCGTAGATCTCACACAAGTCTTTATTTAGGGAGACCTTAATATTATTTCATTGGTTGTTTCAAATTTTCAAAGATAGAGGTAATTAAGAGTTGTATTACATCGATCTAGTTTGATTAGTGTCAAAATGACAAACCCATTACTATCGCGTTCAAAACCATGTGTACATCTCACACAAGGCTTCATTTAGGGATACCTTCTTATTGTTTCATTGGTGCTCTAAAATTGTCAAAGAAAGAGGTGAATAGGAGTCCTATAACTTTGTTCTAGTTTGATTAGCTTCAAAAGTAGCAATCCCATGACTATCGCGTTAAAAACGATGCGTACATCTCACACATGTCTTCGTTTAAGGAGACCTTCTTATTGTTTCATTGGTTCTCTAAAATTGTGAAAGAAGGAGGTGATTAGGAGTTTTATTACTTCGTTCAAATTTGATTAGCATCAAAAGGAGCAATTCCATAACTATCGCGTTAAAAACGATGCGTACATCTTACACAAGTCTTGATTTAGGGAGACCTTCTTATTGTTTCATTGGGTCTCTCAAAATGTCAAAGAAAGAGGTGATTATGAGTCCTATCACTAGTGAGACGAGCCGTACATCTCACACACGTCTTCATTTAGGGAGACCTTCTTAATGTTTCATTAGTTCTCTCAAATTATCAAAATATAGGTGATTATAAGTTCTATTACTTCGTTCTAATTGAATATACCATCAAAAGGGGCAATCACATTACTATCGCGTCCAAAACGATGAGTAGATCTCACACAAGTCTTCATTTAGGGAGACCGTCATATTGTTTCCTTGGTTTTTTTAAATTTACAAAGAAAGAGGTGATTAAGAGTTATATTACTTCGTTCTAGTTTGATTAGCGTCAAAAGGAGAAACCCATGACTATCGGGTTCAAAATCAAGCGTACATCTCATCAAAGTATTCATTTTGGGAGACCTTCTTATTGTTTTATTGGTCGACTAAAATTGTCAAAGAAAGAAGTGATTAGGAGTCCTATCACTTCGTTCTAGTTTGATTAGCATCAAAAGGAGAAATCCCATGATTATCGCGTTAAAAACGATGCGTACATCTTACACATGTCTTCATTTAAGGAGACCTTCTTATTGTTTCATTTGTTCTCTAAAATTGTGAAAGAATTAGGAGTCTTATTACTTCGTTCTAATTTGATTAGCATCAAAACGAGCTATCCCATGACTATCGCATTAAAAACGATGCGTACAACTCACACAAATCTTGGGTGACTTTCTTATTGTTTCACTGGGTGTTTCTCAAATTGTCAAAGAAAGAGTTGATTACGAGTCCTATGAATTCATTCTAGTTTGATTAGCATCAAAAGGAGCAATCCTGTCACTAGTGAATTCAAAACGATTCGTACATCTCACACAAGTCTTCATTTAGGGAGACCTTCATATTGTTTCATTGGTTTTTTTAAATTTACAAAGAAAGAGGTGATAAAGAGTTGTATTACTTTATTCTAGTTTGATTAGCGTCAAAAGGAGAAACCCATGACTATCGGGTTCAAAATCAACTATACATCTCACAAAAGTATTCTGTTTGGGAGACCTTCTTATTTTTTCATTGGTGCACTAAAATTGTCAAAGAAAGAAGTGATTAGGAGTCCTATAACTTAGTTTTAGTTTGATTAGCATCAAAAGGAGCAATCCCATGACTATCGCGTTAAAAACGATGCGTACATCTCACACATGTCTTCATTTAAGGAAACCTTATTGTTTAATTGGTTCTCTAAAATTTTAAAAGAAGGAGGTGATTAGGAGTCTTATTACTTCGTTCTAATTTGATTAGTATAAAAAATAGTATTCTTATGACTATCGCGTTAAAAACGATGCGTACATCTCACACAAGTCTTGATTTAAGGAGACCTTTTTATTGTTTCATTGGGTCTCTCAAATGGTCAAAGAAAGAGGTGACTATGAGTCCTGTGAATACTTTCAAGTTTGATTAGCATCAAAAGGAGCAATCATATCACTAGTGCCTTCAAAACGATCCGTACATCTCACACAAGTCTTCATTTAGGGAGGTCTTCTTAATGTTTCACTAATTCTCTCAAATTGTCAAAATATAGGTGATTATGAGTTCTATTACTTCGTTCTAGTTGAAATTAGCATCAAAAGGAGCAATCAAATCACTATCGCGTCCAAAACGATGCGTAGATCTCACACAAGTCTTTATTTAGGGAGACCTTAATATTGTTTCATTGGTTGTTTCAAATTTTCAAAGATAGAGGTAATTAAGAGTTGTATTACATCGATCTAGTTTGATTAGTGTCAAAATGACAAACCCATTACTATCTCGTTCAAAACCATGTGTACATCTCACACAAGGCTTCATTTAGGGATACCTTCTTATTGTTTCATTTGTGCTCTGAAATTGTCAAAGAAAAAGGTGAATAGGAGTCCTATAACTTTGTTCTAGTTTGATTAGCTTCAAAAGTAGCAATCCCATGACTATCGCGTTAAAAACGATGCGTACATCTCACACATGTCTTCGTTTAAGGAGACCTTCTTATTGTTTCATTGGTTCTCTAAAATTGTGAAAGAAGGAGGTGATTAGGAGTTTTATTACTTCGTTCAAATTTGATTAGCATCAAAAGGAGCAATTCCATAACTATCGCGTTAAAAACGATGCGTACATCTTACACAAGTCTTGATTTAGGGAGACCTTCTTATTGTTTCATTGGGTCTCTCAAAATGTCAAAGAAAGAGGTGATTATGAGTCCTATGAATTCGTTCTAGATTGATTAGCATCAAAAGGACCAATCCTGTCACTAGTGAGACGAGCCGTACATCTCACACACGTCTTCATTTAGGGAGACCTTCTTAATGTTTCATTAGTTCTCTCAAATTATCAAAATATAGGTGATTATAAGTTCTATTACTTCGTTATAATTGAATATAGCATCAAAAGGGGCAATCACATTACTATCGCGTCCAAAACGATGAGTAGATCTCACACAAGTCTTCATTTAGGGAGACCGTCATATTGTTTCCTTGGTTTTTTTTAAATTTACAAAGAAAGAGGTGATTAAGAGTTGTATTACTTCGTTCTAGTTTGATTAGCGTCAAAAGGAGAAACCCATGACTATCGGGTTCAAAATCAAGCGTACATCTCATAAAAGTATTCATTTTGGGAGACCTTCTTATTGTTTTATTGGTCGACTAAAATTGTCAAAGAAAGAAGTGATTAGGAGTCCTATAACTTCGTTCTAGTTTGATTAGCATCAAAAGGAGAAATCCCATGATTATCGCGTTAAAAACGATGCGTACATCTTACACATGTCTTCATTTAAGGAGACCTTCTTATTGTTTCATTTGTTCTCTAAAATTGTGAAAGAATTAGGAGTCTTATTACTTCGTTCTAATTTGATTAGCATCAAAACGAGCAATCCCATGACTATCGCATTAAAAACGATGCGTACAACTCACACAAGTCTTGGGAGACTTTCTTATTGTTTCACTGGGTGTTTCTCAAATTGTCAAAGAAAGAGTTGATTACGAGTCCTATGAATTCATTCTAGTTTTATTAGCATCAAAAGGAGCAATCCTGTCACTAGTGAATTCAAAACGATTCGTACATCTCACACAAGTCTTCATTTAGGGAGACCTTCATATTGTTTCATTGGTTTTTTTAAATTTACAAAGAAAGAGGTGATTAAGAGTTGTATTACTTCATTCTAGTTTGATTAGCGTCAAAAGGAGAAACCCATGACTATCGGGTTCAAAATCAACTGTACATCTTACAAAAGTATTTTGTTTGGGAGACCTTCTTATTGTTTCATTGGTGCACTAAAATTGTCAAAGAAAGAAGTGATTAGGAGTCCTATAACTTAGTTCTAGTTTGATTAGCATCAAAAGGAGCAATCCCATGACTATCGCGTTAAAAACGATGCGTACATCTCACACATGTCTTCATTTAAGGAAACCTTGTTGTTTAATTGGTTCTCTAAAATTGTAAAAGAATGAGGTGATTAGGAGTCTTATTACTTCGTTCTAATTTGATTAGTATAAAAAAGAGTATTCTTATGACTACCGCGTTAAAAACGATGCGTACATCTCACACAAGTCTTGATTTAAGGAGACCTTTTTATTGTTTCATTAGGTCTCTCAAATGGTCAAAGAAAGAGGTGACTATGAGTCCTATGAATACTTTCAAGTTTGATTAGCATCAAAAGGAGCAATCATATCACTAGTGCCTTCAAAACGATCCGTACATCTCACACAAGTCTTCATTTAGGGAGATCTTCTTAATGTTTCACTAATTCTCTCAAATTGTCAAAATATAGGTGATTATGAGTTCTATTACTTCGTTCTAGTTGAAATTAGCATCAAAAGGAGCAATCAAATCACTATCGCGTCCAGAACGATGCGTAGATCTCACACAAGTCTTTATTTAGGGAGACCTTAATATTGTTTCATTGGTTGTTTCAAATTTTCAAAGATAGAGGTAATTAAGAGTTGTATTACATCGATCTAGTTTGATTAGTGTCAAAATGACAAACCCATTACTATCGCGTTCAAAACCATGTGTACATCTCACACAAGGCTTCATTTAGGGATACCTTCTTATTGTTTCATTGGTGCTCTGAAATTGTCAAAGAAAGAGGTGAATAGGAGTCCTATAACTTTGTTCTAGTTTGATTAGCTTCAAAAGTAGCAATCCCATGACTATCGCGTTAAAAACGATGCGTACATCTCACACATGTTTTCGTTTAAGGAGACATTCTTATTGTTTCATTGATTCTCTAAAATTGTGAAAGAAGGAGGTGATTAGGAGTTTTATTACTTCGTTCAAATTTGATTAGCATCAAAAGGAGCAATCCCATGACTATCGCGATAAAAACGATGCGTACATCTCACACAAGTCTTTATTTAGGGAGACCTTCTTATTGTTTCATTGGGTCTCTCAAATTGTCAAAAAAAGAAGTGATTATGAGTCCTATGAATTCGTTCTAGTTTGATTAGCATCAAAAGGACCAATCCTGTCAATAGTGAGACGAGCCGTACATCTCACACAAGTCTTCATTTAGGGAGACCTTCTTAATGTTTCATTAGTTCTCTCAAATTATCAAAATATAGGTGATTATAAGTTCTATTACTTCGTTATAATTGAATATAGCATCAAAAGGAGCAATCACATCACTATCGCGTCCAAAACGATGCGTAGATCTCACACAAGTCTTCATTTAATGAGACCGTCATATTGTTTCATTGGTTTTTTCAAATTTACAAAGAAAGAGGTGATTAAGAGTTGTATTACTTCGTTCTAGTTTGATTAGCGTCAAAAGGAGAAACCCATGACTATCGGGTTCAAAATCAAGCGTACATCTCATAAAAGTATTCATTTTGGGAGACCTTCTTATTGTTTTATTGGTCGACTAAAATTGTCAAAGAAAGAAGTGATTAGGAGTCCTATAACTTCGTTCTAGTTTGATTAGCATCAAAAGGAGCAATCCCATGATTATAGCGTTAAAAACGATGCGTACATCTCTCACAAGTCTTGATTTAAGGAGACCTTTTTATTGTTTCATTGGGTCTCTCAAATGGTCAAAGAAAGAGGTGATTATGAGTCCTATGAATACTTTAAAGTTTGATTAGCATCAAAAGGAGCAATCATATCACTAGTGCCTTCAAAACGATCCGTACATCTCTCACAAGTCTTCATTTAGGGAGATCTTCTTAATGTTTCATTAATTCTCTCAAATTGTCAAAATATAGATGATTATGAGTTCTATTATTTCGTTCTAGTTGAAATTAGCATCAAAAGGAGCAATCAAATCACTATCGCGTCCAAAACGATGCGTAGATCTCACACAAGTCTTTATTTAGGGAGACCTTAATATTGTTTCATTGGTTATTTCAAATTTTCATAGAAAGAGGTAATTAAGAGTTGTATTACATCGATCTAGTTTGAATATCGTCAAAATGGCAAACCCATTACTATCGCGTTCAAAACCATGTGTACATCACACACAAAGCTTCATTTAGGGAGACCTTCTTATTGTTTCATTAGTGCTCTGAAATTGTCAAAGAAAGAGGTGATTAGGAGTCCTATAACTTTGTTCTAGTTTGATTAGCTTCAAAAGGAGCAATCCCATGACTATCGCGTTAAAAACGATGTGTACATCTCACACAAGTCTTCGTTTAAGGAGACCTTCTTATTGTTTCATTGGTTCTCTAAAATTGTGAAAGAAGGAGGTGATTAGGAGTTTTATTACTTCGTTCAAATTTGATTAGCATCAAAAGGAGCAATCCCATGACTATCGCATTAAAAACGATGCGTACATCTCACACAAGTCTTGATTTAGGGAGACCTTCTTATTGTTTCATTGGGTCTCTCAAATTGTCAAAGAAAGAGGTGATTATGAGTCCTATGAATTCGTTCTAGTTTGATTAGCATCAAAAGGACCAATCCTGTCACTAGTGAGACGAGCCGTACATCTCACACAAGTCTTGATTTAAGGAGACCTTTTTATTATTTCTTTGGGTCTCTCAAATGGTCAAACAAAGAGGTGATAATGAGTCCTATGAATTCTTTCAAGTTTGATTAGCATCAAAAGGAGCAATCATATCACTAATGCCATCAAAACGATCCGTACATCTCACACAAGTCTTCATTTAGGGAGATCTTCTTAATGTTTCACTAATTCTCTCAAATTGTCAAAATATAGGTGATTATGAGTTCTATTACTTCGTTCTAGTTGAAATTAGCATCAAAAGGAGCAATCAAATCACTATCGCGTTCAAAACGATGCGTAGATCTCACACAAGTCTTTATTTAGGGAGACCTTAATATTGTTTCATTGGTTGTTTCAAATTTTCAAAGATAGAGGTAATTAAGAGTTGTATTACATCGATCTAGTTTGATTAGTGTCAAAATGACAAACCCATTACTATCGCGTTCAAAACCATGTGTACATCTCACACAAGGCTTCATTTAGGGATACCTTCTTATTGTTTCATTGGTGCTCTGAAATTGTCAAAGAAAGAGGTGAATAGGAGTCCTATAACTTTGTTCTAGTTTGATTAGCTTCAAAAGTAGCAATCCCATGACTATCGCGTTAAAAACGATGCGTACATCTCACACATGTTTTCGTTTAAGGAGACATTCTTATTGTTTCATTGATTCTCTAAAATTGTGAAAGAAGGAGGTGATTAGGAGTTTTATTACTTCGTTCAAATTTGATTAGCATCAAAAGGAGCAATCCCATGACTATCGCGATAAAAACGATGCGTACATCTCACACAAGTCTTGATTTAGGGAGACCTTCTTATTGTTTCATTGGGTCTCTCAAATTGTCAAAAAAAGAAGTGATTATGAGTCCTATGAATTCGTTCTAGTTTGATTAGCATCAAAAGGACCAATCCTGTCAATAGTGAGACGAGCCGTACATCTCACACAAGTCTTCATTTAGGGAGACCTTCTTAATGTTTCATTAGTTCTCTCAAATTATCAAAATATAGGTGATTATAAGTTCTATTACTTCGTTATAATTGAATATAGCATCAAAAGGAGCAATCCCATCACTATCGCGTCCAAAACGATGCGTAGATCTCACACAAGTCTTCATTTAATGAGACCGTCATATTGTTTCATTGGTTTTTTCAAATTTACAAAGAAAGAGGTGATTAAGAGTTGTATTACTTCGTTCTAGTTTGATTAGCGTCAAAAGGAGAAACCCATGACTATCGGGTTCAAAATCAAGCGTACATCTCATAAAAGTATTCATTTTGGGAGACCTTCTTATTGTTTTATTGGTCGACTAAAATTGTCAAAGAAAGAAGTGATTAGGAGTCCTATAACTTCGTTCTAGTTTGATTAGCATCAAAAGGAGCAATCCCATGATTATAGCGTTAAAAACGATGCGTACATCTCTCACAAGTCTTGATTTAAGGAGACCTTTTTATTGTTTCATTGGGTCTCTCAAATGGTCAAAGAAAGAGGTGATTATGAGTCCTATGAATACTTTAAAGTTTGATTAGCATCAAAAGGAGCAATCATATCACTAGTGCCTTCAAAACGATCCGTACATCTCTCACAAGTCTTCATTTAGGGAGATCTTCTTAATGTTTCATTAATTCTCTCAAATTGTCAAAATATAGATGATTATGAGTTCTATTATTTCGTTCTAGTTGAAATTAGCATCAAAAGGAGCAATCAAATCACTATCGCGTCCAAAACGATGCGTAGATCTCACACAAGTCTTTATTTAGGGAGACCTTAATATTGTTTCATTGGTTATTTCAAATTTTCATAGAAAGAGGTAATTAAGAGTTGTATTACATCGATCTAGTTTGAATATCGTCAAAATGGCAAACCCATTACTATCGCGTTCAAAACCATGTGTACATCACACACAAAGCTTCATTTAGGGAGACCTTCTTATTGTTTCATTAGTGCTCTGAAATTGTCAAAGAAAGAGGTGATTAGGAGTCCTATAACTTTGTTCTAGTTTGATTAGCTTCAAAAGGAGCAATCCCATGACTATCGCGTTAAAAACGATGTGTACATCTCACACATGTCTTCGTTTAAGGAGACCTTCTTATTGTTTCATTGGTTCTCTAAAATTGTGAAAGAAGGAGGTGATTAGGAGTTTTATTACTTCGTTCAAATTTGATTAGCATCAAAAGGAGCAATCCCATGACTATCGCATTAAAAACGATGCGTACATCTCACACAAGTCTTGATTTAGGGAGACCTTCTTATTGTTTCATTGGGTCTCTCAAATTGTCAAAGAAAGAGGTGATTATGAGTCCTATGAATTCGTTCTAGTTTGATTAGCATCAAAAGGACCAATCCTGTCACTAGTGAGACGAGCCGTACATCTCACACAAGTCTTGATTTAGGGAGACCTTCTTATTGTTTCATTGGGTCTCTCAAATTGTCAAAGAAAGAGGTGATTATGAGTCCTATGAATTCGTTCTAGATTGATTAGCATCAAAAAGACCAATCCTGTCACTAGTGAGACGAGCCGTACATCTCACACAAGTCTTCATTTAGGGAGACCTTCTTAATGTTTCATTAGTTCTCTCAAATTATCAAAATATAGGTGATTATAAGTTCTATTACTTTGTTCTAATTGAATATAGCATCAAAAGGGGCAATCACATTACTATCGCGTCCAAAACGATGAGTAGATCTTACACAAGTCTTCATTTAGGGAGACCGTCATATTGTTTCATTGGTTTTTTAAAATTTACAAAGAAAGAGGTGATTAAGAGTTGTATTACTTCGTTCTAGTTTTATTAGCGTCAAAAGGAGAAACCCATGACTATCGGGTTCAAAATCAAGCGTACATCTCATAAAAGTATTCATTTTGGGAGACCTTCTTATTGTTTTATTGGTCGACTAAAATTGTCAAAGAAAGAAGTGATTAGGAGTCCTATAACTTCGTTCTAGTTTGATTAGCATCAAAAGGAGCAATCCCATGATTATAGCGTTAAAAACGATGCGTACATCTTACACATGTCTTCATTTAAGGAGACCTTCTTATTGTTTCATTTGTTCTCTAAAATTGTGAAAGAATTAGGAGTCTTATTACTTCGTTCTAATTTGATTAGCATCAAAAGGAGCAATCCCATGACTATCACATTAAAAACGATGCGTACATCTCACACAAGTCTTGGGAGACTTTCTTATTGTTTCATTGGGTTTCTCAAATTGTCAAAGAAAGAGTTGATTATGAGTCCTATGAATTCGTTCTAGTTTGATTAGCATCAAAAGGAGCAATCCTGTCACTAGTGCCTTTAAAACGATTCGTACATCTCACACAATTCTTCATTTAGGGAGACTTTCTTAATGTTTCATTAGTTCTCTCAAATTCGCAAAATATAGGTGCTTATGAGTTCTATTACTTCGTTCTAGTTGAAATTAGCATCTAAAGGAGCAATCACATCACTATCGCGTCCAAAACGATGCGTTGATCTCACACAAGCCTTCATTTAGGGAGACCTTCATATTGTTTCATTGGTTTTTTCAAATTTACAAAGAAAGAGGTGATTAAGAGTTGTATTACTTCATTCTAGTTTGATTAGCGTCAAAAGGAGAAACCCATGACTATTGGGTTCAAAATATAGCATACATCTCACAAAAGTATTCATTTTGGGAGACCTTCTTATTGTTTCATTGGTGCACTAAAATTGTCAAATAAAGAAGTGATTAGGAGTCCTATAACTTAGTTCTAGTTTGATTAGCAACAAAAGGAGCAATCCCATGACTATCGCGTTAAAAACGATGAGTACATCTCACACATGTCTTCATTTAAGGAGACCTTATTGTTTAATTGGTTCTCTAAAATTGTGAAAGAAGGAGGTGATTAGGAGTCTTATTACTTCGTTCTAATTTGATTAGTATCAAAAAGAGCAATCTTATGACTATCGCGTTAAAAACGATGCGTACATCTCACACAAGTCTTGATTTAAGGAGACCTTTTTATTGTTTCATTGGGTCTCTCAAATGGTCAAAGACAGAGGTGATTATGAGTCCTATGAATTCTTTCTAGTTTGATTAGCATCAAAAGGAGCAATCATATCACTAGTGCCTTCAAAACGATCCGTACATCTCACACAAGTCTTCATTTAGGGAGATCTTCTTAATGTTTCATTAATTGTCTCAAATTGTCAAAATATAGGTGTTTATGAGTTCTATTACTTCGTTCTAGTTGAAATTAGCATCAAAAGGAGCAATCAAATCACTATCGCGTCCAAAACGATGCGTAGATCTCACACAAGTCTTTATTTAGGGAGACCTTAATATTATTTCATTGGTTGTTCCTAATTTTCAAAGAAAGAGGTAATTAAGAGTTGGTTTACATCGATCTAGTTTGATTAGCGTCAAAATGACAAACCCATTACTATCGCGTTCAAAACCATGTGTACATCTCACACAAGGCTTCATTTAGGGAGACCTTCTTATTGTTACATTGGTGCTCTGAAATTGTCAAAGAAAGAGGTGATTAGGGGTCCTATAACTTTGTTCTAGTTTGATTAGCTTCAAAAGGAGCAATCCCATAACTATAGCGTTAAAAACGATGCGTACATCTCACACATGTCTTCGTTTAAGGAGACCTTCTTATTGTTTCATTGGTTCTCTAAAATTGTGAAAGAAGGAGGTGATTAGGAGTTTTATTACTTCGTTCAAATTTGATTAGCATCAAAAGGAGCAATCCCATGACTATCGCGTTAAAAACGATGCGTACATCTCACACAAGTCTTGATTTAGGGAGACCTTCTTATTGTTTCATTGGGTCTCTCAAAATGTCAAAAAAAGAGAGAGGTGATTATGAGTCCTATGAATTCGTTCTAGATTGATTAGCATCAAAAAGACCAATCCTGTCACTAGTGAGATGAGCCGTACATCTCACACAAGTCTTCATTTAGGGAGACCTTCTTAATGTTTCATTAGTTCTCTCAAATTATCAAAATATAGGTGATTATAAGTTCTATTACTTCGTTCTAATTGAATATAGCATCAAAAGGGGCAATCACATTACTATCGCGTCCAAAACGATGAGTAGATCTTACACAAGTCTTCATTTAGGGAGACCGTCATATTGTTTCATTGGTTTTTTAAAATTTACAATGAAAGAGGTGATTAAGATTTGTATTACTTCGTTCTTGTTTGATTAGCGTCAAAAGGAGAAACCCATGACTATCGGGTTCAAAATCAAGCGTACATCTCATAAAAGTATTCATTTTGGGAGACCTTCTTATTGTTTTATTGGTCGACTAAAATTGTCAAAGAAAGAAGTGATTAGGAGTCCTATAACTTCGTTCTAGGTTGATTAGCATCAAAAGGAGCAATCCCATGATTATCGCGTTAAAACGATGCGTACATCTTACACATGTCTTCATTTAAGGAGGCCTTCTTATTGTTTCATTTGTTCTCTAAAATTGTGAAAGAATTAGGAGTCTTATTACTTCGTTCTAATTTGATTAGCATCAAAAGGAGCAATCCCATGACTATCGCATTAAAAACGATGCGTACATCTCACACAAGTCTTGGGAGACTTTCTTATTGTTTCATTGGGTTTCTCAAATTGTCAAAGAAAGAGTTGATTATGAGTCCTATGAATTCTTTCTAGTTTGATTAGCATCAAAAGGACCAATCCTGTCACTAGTGCCTTCAAAACGATTCGTATATCTCACACAAGTCTTCATTTAGGGAGACTTTCTTAATGTTTCATTAGTTCTCTCAAATTGTCAAAATATAGGTGATTATGAGTTCTATTACTTCGTTCTAGTTGAAATTAGCATCTAAAGGAGCAATCACATCACTATCGCGTCCAAAATGATGCGTAGATCTCACAGAAGCCTTCATTTAGGGAGACCTTCATATTGTTTCATTGGTTTTTTCAAATTTACAAAGAAAGAGGTGATTAAGAGTTGTATAACTTCATTCTAGTTTGATTAGCGTCAAAAGGAGAAACCCATGACTATCGGGTTCAAAATCAAGCGTACATCTCACAAAAGTATTCATTTTGGGAGACCTTCTTATTGTTTCATTGGTGCACTAAAATTGTCAAAGAAAGAAGTGATTAGGAGTCCTATAACTTAGTTCTAGTTTGTTTTGCAACAAAAGGAGCAATCCCATGACTATCGCGTTAAAAACGATGCGTACATCTCACACATATCTTAATTTAAGGAGACCTTATTGTTTAATTGGTTCTCTAAAATTATGAAAGAAGGAGGTGATTAGGAGTCTTATTACTTCGTTCTAATTTGATTAGTATCAAAAAGAGCAATCTTATGACTATCGCGTTAAAAACGATGCGTACATCTCACACAAGTCTTGATTTAAGGAGACCTTTTTATTGTTTCATTGGGTCTCTCAAATGGTCAAAGAAAGAGGTGATTATGAGTCCTATGAATTCTTTCTAGTTTGATTAGCATCAAAAGGAGCAATCATATCACTAGTGCCTTCAAAATGATCCGTACATCACATACAAGTCTTCATTTAGGGAGATCTTCTTAATGTTTCATTAATTCTCTCAAATTGTCAAAATATAGGTGATGATGAGTTCTATTACTTCGTTCTAGTTGAAATTAGCATCAAAAGGAGCAATCAAATCAATATTGCGTCCAAAACGATGCGTAGATCTCACATAAGTCTTTATTTAGGGAGACCTTAATATTGTTTCATTGGTTGTTTCAAATTTTCAAAGAAAGAGGTAATTAAGAGTTGTATTACATCGATCTAGTTTGATTAGCGTCAAAATGACAAACCCATTACTATCGCGTTCAAAACCATGTATACATCTCACACAAGGCTTCATTTAGGGAGACCTTCTTATTTTTACATTGGTGCTCTGAGATTGTCAAAGAAAGAGGTGATTAGGAGTCCTATAACTTTGTTCTAGTTTGATTAGCTTCAAAAGAGGCAATCCCATGACTATCGCGTTAAAAACGATGCGTACATCTCACACATGTCTTCATTTAAGGAGACCTTCTTATTGTTTCCTTGGTTCTCTAAAATTGTTAAAGAACGAGGTGATTAGGAGTTTTATTACTTCGTTCAAATTTGATTAGCATCAAAAGGAGCAATCCCATGACTATCGCGTTAAAAACGATGCGTACATCTCACACAAGTCTTGATTTAGGGAGACCTTCTTATTGTTTCATTGGGTCTCTCAAATTGTCAAAGAAAGAGGTGATTATGAGTCCTATGAATTCGTTCTAGATTGATTAGCATCAAAAGGACCAATCCTGTCACTAGTGAGACGAGCCGTACATCTCACACAAGTCTTTATTTAGGGAGACCTTCTTAATGTTTCATTAGTTCTGTCAAATTATAAAAATATAGGTGATTATATGTTCTATTACTTCGTTTTAGTTGAATATATCATCAAAAGGGGCAATCACATTACTATCGCGTCCAAAACGATTAGTAGCTCTCACACAAGTCTTCATTGAGGGAGACCGTCATATTGTTTCATTGGTTTTTTCAAATTTATAAAGAAAGAGGTGATTAAGAGTTGTATTACTTCGTTCTAGTTTGATTAGCGTCAAAAGGAGAAACCCATGACTATCGGGTTCAAAATCAAGCGTACATCTCATAAAAGTATTCATTTTGGGAGACCTTCTTATTGTTTTATTGGTCGACTAAAATTGTCAAAGAAAGAAGTGATTAGGAGTCATATAGCTTCGTTCTAGTTTGATTAGCATCAAAAAGAGCAATCCCATGATTATCGCGTTTAAAACGTTGCATACATCTTACACATGTCTTCTTTTAAGGAGACCTTCTTATTGTTTCATTTGTTCCCCAAAATTGTGAAAGAATTAGGAGTCTTATTACTTCGTTCTAATTTGATTAGCATCAAAAGGAGCAATCCCATGTCTATCGCATTAAAAACGATGCGTACATATCACACAAGTCTTGGGAGACTTTCTTATTGTTTCATTGGGTTTCTCAAATTGTCAAAGAAAGAGTTGATTATGAGTCCTATGAATTCGTTCTAGTTTGATTAGCATCAAAAGGAGCAATCCTGTCACTAGTGCCTTCAAAACGATTCGTACATCTCACACAATTCTTCCTTTAGGGAGACTTTCTTAATATTTCATTAGTTCTCTCAAATTGTCAAAATATAGGTGATTATGAGTTCTATTACTTCGTTCTAGTTGAAATTAGCATCTAAAGGAGCAATCACATCACTATCGCGTCCAAAACGATGCGTATATCTCACACAAGCCTTCATTTAGGGAGACCTTCATATTATTTCATTGGTTTTTTCCAATTTACAAAGAAAGAGGAGATTAAGAGTTGTATTACTTCATTCTAGTTTGATTAGCGTCAAAAGGAGAAACCCATGACTATCGGGTTCAAAATCAAGCGTACATCTCACAAAAGTATTCATTTTGGGAGACCTTCTTATTGTTTCATTGGTGCACTAAAATTGTCAAAGAAAGAAGTGATTAAGAGTCCTATAACTTAGTTCTAGTTTGATTAGCAACAAAAGGAGCAATCCCATGACTATCGCGTTAAAAACGATGCGTACATCTCACACATGTCTTCATTTAAGGAGACCTTATTGTTTAATTGGTTCTCTAAAATTGTGAAAGAAGGAGGTGATTAGGAGTCTTATTACTTCGTTCTAATTTGATTAGTATCAAAAAGAGCAATCTTATGACTATCGCATTAAAAACGATGCGTACATCTCACACAAGTCTTGATTTAAGGATACCTTTTTATTATTTCATTGGGTCTCTCAAATGGTCAAAGAAAGAGGTGATTATGAGTCCTATGAATTCTTTCTAGTTTGATTAGCATCAAAACGAGCAATCATATCACTAGTGCCTTCAAAACAATCCGTACATCTCACACAAGTCTTCATTTAGAGAGATCTTTTAAATGTTTCATTAATTCTCTGAAATTGTCAAAATATAGGTGATTATGAGTTCTATTACTTCGTTCTAGTTGAAATTAGCATCAAAAGGAGCAATCAAATCACTATCACGTCCAAAACGATGCGTAGATCTCACACAAGTCTTTATTTAGGGAGACCTTAACAATGTTTCATTGGTTGTTTCAAATTTTCAAAGAACGAGGTAATTAAGAGTTGTATTACGTCGATCTAGTTTGATTAGCGTCAAAATGACAAAGCCATTACTATCGCGTTCAAAACCATGTGTACATCTCACACAATGCTTCATTTAGGGAGACCTTCTTATTGTTACATTGGTGCTCTGAAATTGTCAAAGAAAGAGGTGATTAGGAGTCCTATAACTTTGTTCTAGTTTGATTAGCTTCAAAAGGAGCAATCCCATGACTATCGCGTTAAAAACGATGCGTACATCTCACACATGTCTTCGTTTAAGGAGACCTATTTATTGTTTCATTGGTTCTCTAAAATTATGAAAGAACGAGGTGATTAGGAGTTTTATTACTTCGTTCAAATTTGATTAGCATCAAAAGGAGTAATCCCATGACTATTGCGTTAAAAACGATGCGTACATCTCACACAAGTCTTGATTTAGGGAGACCTTCTTATTGTTTCATTGGGTCTCTCAAATTGTCAAAGAAAGAGGTGATTATGAGTCCTATGAAATCGTTCTAGTTTGATTAGCATCAAAAGGACCAATCCTGTCACTAGTGAGACGAGTCGTACATCTCACACAAGTCTTCATTTAGGGAGACCTTCTTAATGTTTCCTTAGTTCTCTCAAATTATAAAAATATAGGTGATTATAAGTTCTATTACTTCGTTCTAATTGAATATAGCATCAAAACGGGCAATCACATTACTATCGCGTCCAAAACGATGAGTAGATCTCACACAAGTCTTCATTGATGGAGACCATAATATTGTTTCATTGGTTTTTTAAAATTTATAAAGAAAGAGGTGATGAAGAGTTGTATTACTTCGTTCTAGTTTGATTAGCGTCAAAAGGAGAAACCCATGACTATCGGGTTCAAAATCAAGCGTACATCTCATAAAAGTATTCATTTTGGGAGACCTTCTTATTGTTTTATTGGTCGACTAAAATTGTCAAAGAAAGAAGTGATTAGGAGTCCTATAACTTCGTTCTAGTTTGATTAGCATCAAAAGGAGCAATCCCATGATTATCGCGTTAAAAACGATGCGTACATCTTACACATGTCTTCATTTAAGGAGACCTTCTTATTGTTTCATTTGTTCTCTAAAATTGTGAAAGAATTAGGAGTCTTATTACTTCGATCTAATTTGATTAGCATCAAAAGGAGCAATCCTATGACTATTGCATTAAAAACGATGCGTACATCTCACACAAGTCTTGGGAGACTTTCTTATTGTTTCATTGGGTTTCTCAAATTGTCAAAGAAAGAGTTGATTATGAGTCCTATGAATTCGTTCTAGTTTGATTAGCATCAAAAGGAGCAATCCTGTCACTAGTGCCTTCAAAACGATTCGTACATCTCACACAAGTCTTCATTTAGGGAGACTTTCTTAATGTTTCATTAGTTCTCTCAAATTGTCAAAGTATAGGTGATTATGAGTTCTATTACTTCGTTCTAGTTGAAATTAGCATCTAAAGGAGCAATCACATCACTATCGCGTCCAAAACGATGCGTATATCTCACACAAGCCTTCATTTAGGGAGACCTTCATATTGTTTCATTGGTTTTTTCAAATTTACAAAGAAAGAGGTGATTAAGAGTTGTATTACTTTATTCTAGTTTGATTAGCGTCAAAAGGAGAAACCCATGAGTATCGGGTTCAAAATTAAGCGTACATATCACAAAAGTATTCATTTTGGGAGACCTTCTTATTGTTTCATTGGTACACTAAAATTGTCAAAGAAAGAAGTGATTAGGGGTCCTATAACTTAGTTCTAGTTTGATTAGCAACAAAAGGAGCAATCCCATGACTATCGCATTAAAAACGATGCGTACATCTCACACATGTCTTCATTTAAGGAGACCTTATTGTTTAATTGGTTCTCTAAAATTGTGAAAGAAGGAGGTGATTAGGAGTCTTATTACTTCGTTCTAATTTGATTAGTATCAAAAAGACCAATCTTATGACTATCGCGTTAAAAAGATGCGTACATCTCACACAAGTCTTGATTTAAGGAGACTTTTTTATTGTTTCATTGGGTCTCTCAAATGGTCAATGAAAGAGGTGATTATGAGTCCTATGAATTCTTTCTAGTTTGATTAGCATCAAAAGGAGCAATCATATCACTAGTGCTCTGAAATTAAGAGTTGTATTACGTCGATCTAGTTTGATTAGCGTCAAAATGACAAAGCAATTACTATCGTGTTCAAAACCATGTGTACATCTCACACAAGGCTTCATTTAGGGAGACCTTCTTATTGTTACATTGGTGCTCTGAAATTGTCAAAGAAAGAGGTGATTAGGAGTCCTATAACTTTGTTCTAGTTTGATTAGCTTCAAAAGGAGCAATCCCATGACTATCGCGTTAAAAACGATGCGTACATCTCACACGTGTCTTCGTTTAAGGAGACGTTCTTATTGTTTCATTGGTTCTCTAAAATTATGAAAGAACGAGGTGATTAGGAGTTTTATTACTTCGTTCAAATTTGATTAGCATCAAAAGGAGCAATCCCATGACTATCGCGTTAAAAACGATGCGTACATCTCACACAAGTCTTGATTTAAGGAGACCTTCTTATTGTTTCATTGGGTCTCTCAAACTGTCAAAGAAAGAGGTGATTATGAGTCCTATGAATTCGTTCTAGTTTAATTAGCATCAAAAGGACCAATCCTGTCACTAGTGAGACGAGCCGTACATCTCACACAAGTCTTCATTTAGGGAGACCTTCTTAATGTTTCATTAGTTCTCTCAAATTATAAAAATGTAGGTGATTATACGTTCTATTACTTCGTTCTAATTGAATATAGCATCAAAAGGAGCAATCACATCACTATCGCGTCCAAAACGATGCGTAGATCTCACACAAGTCTTCATTTAGGGAGACCGTCATATTTTTTAATTGGTTTTTTCAAATTTACAAAGAAAGAGGTGATTAAGAGTTGTATTACTTCGTTCTAGTTTGATTAGCGTCAAAAGGAGAAACCCATGACTATCGGGTTCAAAATCAAGCGTACATCTCATAAAAGTATTCATTTTGGGAGACCTTCTTATTATTTTATTGGTCGACTAAAATTGTCAAAGAAAGAAGTGATTAGGAGTCATATAACTTCGTTCTAGTTTGATTAGCATCAAAAAGAGCAATCCCATGATTATCGCGTTTAAAACGTTGCGTACATCTTACACATGTCTTCATTTAAGGAGACCTTCTTATTGTTTCATTTGTTCCCTAAAATTGTGAAAGAATTAGGAGTCTTATTACTTCGTTCTAATTTGATTAGCATCAAAAGGAGCAATCCCATGACTATCGCATTAAAAACGATGCGTACATCTCACACAAGTCTTGGGAGACTTTCTTATTATTTCAATGGGTTTCTCAAATTGTCAAAGAAAGAGTTGATTATGAGTCCTATGAATTCGTTCTAGTTTTATTAGCATCACAAGGAGCAATCCTGTCACTAGTGCCTTCAAAACGATTCGTACATCTCACACAAGTCTTCCTTTAGGGAGACTTTCTTAATATTTCATTAGCTCTCTCAAATTGTCAAAATATAGGTGATTATGAGTTCTATTACTTCGTTCTAGTTGAAATTAGCATCTAAAGGAGCAATCACATCACTATCGCGTCCAAAACGATGCGTATATCTCACACAAGCCTTCATTTAGGGAGACCTTTATATTATTTCATTGGTTTTTTTATATTTACAAAGAAAGAGGAGATTAAGAGTTGTATTCCTTCATTCTAGTTTGATTAGCGTCAAAAGGAGAAACCCATGAGTATCGGGTTCAAAATCAAGCGTACATCTCACAAAAGTAATCATTTTGGGAGACCTTCTTATTGTTTCATTGGTGCACTAAAATTGTCAAAGAAAGAAGTGATTAAGAGTCCTATAACTTAGTTCTAGTTTGATTAGCAACAAAAGGAGCAATCCCATGACTATCGCGTTAAAAACGATGCGTACATCTCACACATGTCTTCATTTAAGGAGACCTTATTGTTTAATTGGTTCTCTAAAATTGTGAAAGAAGGAGGTGATTAGGAGTCTTATTACTTCGTTCTAATTTGATTAGTATCAAAAAGAGCAATCTTATGACTATCGCATTAAAAACGATGCGTACATCTCACACAAGTCTTGATTTAAGGATACCTTTTTATTATTTCATTGGGTCTCTCAAATGGTCAAATAAAGAGGTGATTATGAGTCCTATGAATTCTTTCTAGTTTGATTAGCATCAAAACGAGCAATCATATCACTAGTGCCTTCAAAACGATCCGTACATCTCACACAAGTCTTCATTTAGGGAGATCTTTTAAATGTTTCATTAATTCTCTCAAATTGTCAAAATATAGGTGATTATGAGTTCTATTACTTCGTTCTAGTTGAAATTAGCATCAAAAGGAGCAATCAAATCACTATCGCGTCCAAAACGATGCGTAGATCTCACACAAGTCTTTATTTAGGGAGACCTTAACAATGTTTCATTGGTTGTTTCAAATTTTCAAAGAAAGAGGTAATTAAGAGTTGTATTACGTCGATCTAGTTTGATTAGCGTCAAAATGACAAAGCCATTACTATCGCATTCAAAACCATGTGTACATCTCACACAAGGCTTCATTTAGGGAGACCTTCTTATTGTTACATTGGTGCTCTAAAATTGTCAAAGAAATAGGTGATTAGGATTCCTATAACTTTGTTCTTGTTTGATTAGCTTCAAAAGGAGCAATCCCATGACTATCGCGTTAAAAACGATGCGTACATCTCACACATGTCTTCGTTTAAGGAGACCTTCTTATTGTTTCATTGGTTCTCTAAAATTATGAAAGAACGAGGTGATTAGGAGTTTTATTACTTCGTTCAAATTTGATTAGCATCAAAAGGAGCAATCCCATGACTATCGCGTTAAAAACGATGCATACATCTCACACAAGTCTTGATTTAGGGAGACCTTCTTATTATTTCATTGGGTCTCTCAAATTGTCAAAGAAAGAGGTGATTATGAGTCCTATGAAATCGTTCTAGTTTGATTAGCATCAATAGTACCAATCCTGTCACTAGTGAGACGAGCCGTACATCTCACACAAGTCTTCATTTAGGGAGACCTTCTTAATGTTTCCTTAGTTCTCTCAAATTATAAAAATATAGGTGATTATAAGTTCTATTACTTCGTTCTAATTGAATATAGCATCAAAAGGAGCAATCACATCACTATCACGTCCAAAACGATGCGTAGATCTCACACAAGTCTTCATTGATGGAGACCGTAATATTGTTTCATTGGTTTTTTAAAATTTATAAAGAAAGAGGTGATGAAGAGTTGTATTACTTCGTTCTAGTTTGATTAGCGTCAAAAGGAGAAACCCATGACTATCGGGTTCAAAATCAAGCGTACATCTCATAAAAGTATTCATTTTGGGAGACCTTCTTATTGTTTTATTGGTCGACTAAAATTGTCAAAGAAAGAAGTGATTAGGAGTCCTATAACTTCGTTCTAGTTTGATTAGCATCAAAAGGAGCAATCCCATGATTATCGCGTTAAAAATGATGCGTACATCTTACACATGTCTTCATTTAAGGAGACCTTCTTATTGTTTCATTTGTTCTCTAAAATTGTGAAAGAATTAGGAGTCTTATTACTTCGTTCTAATTTGATTAGCATCAAAAGGAGCAATCCCATGACTATTGCATTAAAAACGATGCGTACATCTCACACAAGTCTTGGGAGACTTTCTTATTATTTCATTGGGTTTCTCAAATTGTCAAAGAAAGAGTTGATTATGAGTCCTATGAATTCGTTCTAGTTTGATTAGCATCAAAAGAAGCAATCCTGTCACTAGTGCTTTCAAAACGATTCGTACATCTCACACAAGTCTTCATTTAGGGAGACTTTCTTAATGTTTCATTAGTTCTCTCAAATTATCAAAATATAGGTGATTATGAGTTCTATTACTTCGTTCTAGTTGAAATTAGCATCTAAAGGAGCAATCACATCACTATCGCGTCCAAAACGATGCGTATATCTCACACAAGCCTTCATTTAGGGAGACCTTCATATTGTTTCATTGGTTTTTTCAAATTAACAAAGAAAGAGGTGATTAAGAGTTGTATTACTTTATTCTAGTTTGATTAGCGTCAAAAGGAGAAACCCATGACTATCGGGTTCAAAATCAAGCGTACATATCACAAAAGTATTCATTTTGGGAGACCTTCTTATTGTTTCATTGGTACACTAAAATTGTCAAAGAAAGAAGTGATTATGGGTCCTATAACTTAGTTCTAGTTTGATTAGCAACAAAAGGAGCAATCCCATGACTATCGCATTAAAAACGATGCGTACATCTCACACATGTCTTCATTTAAGGAGACCTTCTTATTGTTTCATTGGTTCTCAAAATTTTTGAAAGGAGGAGGTGATTAGGAGTCTTATTACTTCGTTCTAATTTGATTAGTATCAAAAAGAGCAATCTTATGACTATCGCGTTAAAAATGATGCGTACATCTCACACAAGTCTTGATTTAAGGAGACCTTTTTATTGTTTCATTGGGTCTCTCAAATGGTCTAAGAAAGAGGTGATTATGAGTCATATGAATTCTTTATAGTTTGATTAGCATGAAAAGGAGCAATCATATCACTAGTGCCTTCAAAACGATCCGTACATCTTACACAAGACTTCATTTAGGGAGATCTTCTTAATGTTTCATTAATTCTCTCAAATTGTCAAAATATAGGTGATTATGAGTTCTATTACTTCGTTCTAGTTGAAATTAGCTTCAAAAGGAGCAATCAAATCACTATCGCTTCCAAAACGATGCGTAGATCTCACACAAGTCTTTATTTAGGGAGACGTTAATATTGTTTCATTGGTTGTTTCAAATTTTCAAAGAAAGAGATAATTAAGAGTTGCATTACGTCGATCTAGTTTGATTAGCGTCAAAATGACAAAGCCATTACTATCGCGTTCAAAACAGTGTGTACATCTCACACAAGGCTTCATTTAGGGAGACCTTCTTATTGTTACATTGGTGCTCTGAAATTGTCAAAGAAATAGGTGATTAGGAGTCCTATAACTTTGTTCTAGTTTGATTAGCTTCAAAAGGAGCAATCCCATGACTATCGCGTTAAAAACGATGCGTACATCTCACACATGTCTTCGTTTAAGGAGACCTTCTTATTGTTTCATTGGTTCTCTAAAATTGTGAAAGAACAAGGTGATTAGGAGTTTTAGTACTTCGTTCAAATTTGATTAGCATCAAAAGGAGCAATCCCATAACTATTGTAATACCCGAGAATTTCCATATATTATTAAATAAATATATTAATGGAAATGAGAATTTATTTGAATATAAATGATTTTGTGTTATGAGATGAATTAATTCAATTATATATAATTGAATAATTATAATAATTGAGAAATTGGTGGAGTTTGTGATAAACTCGTTGATTGCCTTGTGTGGCACAGTGACGTAATATAAGAATGATTATATTAATTTAAGCGAACAATTAATCTATATTAATTGTTAATCGAAGAATATTAGTTAACTGTTATAAAATACTAATGAGGATTGATTAATAATATGTGATTATTATTATTGCAAGAAACATAATAATAATGAGCAACGTGTTTATAAATATAATAAGATTTATATCAAAGTGATGATTAATCATATAAGGGTTAATTAAATTGTTATGGAGGTTAACAATTATATTGATTGATGTAGGATATGTGTATATTATTAATTAATATTCAATTTATAAGATGAGAAATTATATGTGCAAGCATGCGAATTAAATGTGTAGCATATATTAGCTGACTATGTATTGTGTGAAGTGTAATATGACACTATTATATGGTAAGGCTTATTAAACCATGTGAGCTACTTTATTAGTAACTTGTGTGACAATAAATATGTGGGTATACATTGTATAATATATCATGAACATATTGTAAACAATTAGTTTTAATAAAGGAGACAGTGTAATGTGTTAACATCTGATTAAATTATATCCGGTATTAACAGAAGGTACATGGATTATATGCGTACAAGTCACCTTCACTATATTGAAGTATTCCTTATGCAAATTTATATTGTGACATTAAGTTATAACCTATGTAGGGACAATAAATATATATAATATAACATAAGAGTAGGAAGTATGTTATGTGTGTGTAATAATTTAAGTGTTGTGTACTAATAAAATGCTGAGTATATGGCCTTGTCCCATATTATTAAACACAAACCTTGTACACGTGAAATGCATCATGAAGCTAGCCTACTCCTACCTTCTCAAACTCAGCATTCTAGCCATCATGATCATGAAGGGAGTGGGTGGAATAGTGGAGATCACCAACTAATTACCAACTCCCTCTTATCTAGCAAACATTCCTATAATCTGTTAGTTTGATTTTGGATGTAATTGCGTTGCCTGGTTATGAAATTCTTCTATAAATATAACCCATCCTCTTCCTAATTCATTTGCTGAGAATTTTGGCTAAGTAAGTTAAGAGTTATATATATATTTATCAGTGTTCTTGAGTAGCAGCAAGTTCAGAATCTAACAGAAGGTATAATACAGTTTCCTTGTTATTCATTTTCGTTTTCTGTTTCCTGAAGTTTCCTTCAAATTTTTGATTATGCCAAATTGGTTCATGATTGGTTTGTAGAACCCTTATATTGTTGTTATATGAACATACATACGTGATGGAACCACTATATAGCTTTCTTGACTTTCATTTCCATTGTTGCTCTGTAATTTCTGTAAAGCATCAAATTCGTGAAATTAGTTGGAGTTCATGAAATTGGGAATCGTTTGGGCGATTGACTGTTATATAAGTATATATATGTGTTAGTAAGTTAAAAGGTTAGTCTAATAGCATATGGGTATGTCGAGATCGATAAAATGGGAGGTTTTGGGTCGGTTTCACTGCAGTTTGAACTGCAGGAACTGTCCCCACGCCGCAGCGCCGCAGCGCCAAAAACCGCGCCGCAGCTCCGCAGCCCCACCCACGCCGCAGCCCACGCCGCAGCGCCACCCGTGCCGCAGCGCTAGAACATGGCTGCTGTTGCTGCGCCGCAGCACCGGCCTCTGTGTTCAGTTTTCTGCATTCTGCAACAAAACTGTTATGTACTAATTGGTTGATTTTTGTTTAAACAAGCATGGAAGCATGATTAATACATATATATAAACCTAATGAGGCAATGTAAGCATGTTTTAGTGTATTAGCATGCATGGTTAACAAAACGACATGAAGCTTGGAAACGAACTTAAAATTTCATAAACAATCATTAACATTATAAAGCATGTTTACATACTGACCTTGCAAGCATGTTAGTACCACCTAGAGACACATGAAGTGCATGTTAGCTTATCTATATTGGTTCGGTAATAAAATATGAACATGTGGACCTAACTAGTGCTCATTCCTAACAAAAATATAAGTTTGAAGGTGGATATGATCATGTAAATGCTATATAGTCATTTTGATGTTATGAGCATATTTAGATAACTTTGAAATATATGAATGAAGCCTTAACTTGTGTTTATATAGTTCGTAAGGAAGCATGAACATGTTAGGCTCTATTAGTAAGATTCACTAATAGAAATACAAGCCTTGCACATGAGCATTAACACGATACGTGGAGATTTAAATTCTGATATTTATGGACACATGTGATAGTACTCTTAGACTCATTCATGTGTCATGCATATATATATACCATGATTGGTTGCCGTGATTAAAGTTTAGCATAAACAAAGCATGTTTTCAAGATAATAACAATGCTAGCTACATATATGCAATACGAGTACTCATGAGCATGACTAATACAAGTTATATGAATATCTTATGTGTTTAAAAACGACCATGTTAGACCATATGAGTTCGTGTCCTTGAATGGCTTTAAGTATTAACTTAAGAACCTATACCATGTACGATTGGATTTGGAAAAGTTATACAAGCATGTAAAGTATCCTTTAAATATGAATACATGCTACGTGATATTATATGATGTTACTTGAACTCGATTTTGACGGTTAACTTCAGGAGATGCCGTAACTTGCTAAAATGAAATATATTTAGTATTGATTGTGGTCTTATGTGATATTAATAATATGCAAGCATGTTTGCTAATTGTTGAGATCTCATATAATATGAGAATGCGTTTAAACTCTAAAGAAGGAACGTTAAGGATAGAAATTATATTCTATATAACTGTGTAGCTAGGTAAAACTTACCTTATGTGTTGATCGTATATTCAAAGAGAAAATGTGAAGTTAAATTATATGACTAATGAATATCATATATATACGTAACTGTATTACGATAGGAATTCGAAAGTGTTGATTGCTTTTCGTGGATAAACTACGCTAAAGGCAAGTTCTCTTACTTACACTCTTTTAAAGTGCAAGTATCCTAACCGACGCATTTGTTTTATGCAAGGAAAGCTATGATTGTGAAAGTTTCCTAACTTATACTCTTTTACTATGCAAGTATCCTATCTTGTGTATTGCGAACTAGTTTCCTATTTAATCGGTTGAATTGAATTAGCATACTTGAACTCTTATTTCATTAAAGCTATTATTCATGTTGAACTTAGTATTGTTCTTGAATATTGTGAAAGTGTCTATACCATTTGATTCGGCTGGACTAATGTTATTGAAAAGCAACCCAAACTAATTGATTGGTGCGGGATCTTGTATTTGACTGAGAAGAACAACCTTCTTTGAAGGGAATATATAATTGTCGGAGAACCGACATGTACACTTGAGTATGATTGATTGTTATGCATAACAAGGGTACTTTAGGCTGATCACCTGTTGTACCTGTTTTTGTTGGATTTTCAGTTTATTACTGTCAATTCTAGTAGAAGTTCATAGTCCGTAGTGACTACTCAGTATTCAATTATTTGAAATCTTGAATTGACTTATTATTGAATCATATTGATATTATCCTGTCCTTAGCGACTGTTATTGAGAACTGTTGATATTCTTGTTATTCTTGAACTATCAAATCTTGCTATACCCTTTCGAGAATTGAGAATCTTATTATTCACCCTTATTGTATATTACTTGCTGGGCAATTTGTGCTCATTCTTGCTTTCCCTAAAACATTTCAGTTAAGGCAGAGCATGGCGAACCTTCGGGCATTGATAAGGGCAAGGGCAAGGCTACCAACTAGCTTATGTCTGCTATGTTTCAAATATATTAATATGGTGTGAAGATGATGTAGTAAGACTGGATTTGTTTATGTTTAAGCTTAAGTTAGATTATATAACAAGTCGTTAATTGATATTGCTATGTAATCTATTAAGTACTGTAGGTTGCGAGACTTGGGGGAATAATTATAATAAATCATTGTAAATTATTCTCAAATAGATTTTCCGCTGTGGTTGTTTGAGATTTAGTTATCATTATTGCGATGTATTACCATGAGCACGTGATGAACCGAATTCGAGAGACCAAGTGGCGGTCCTGGAATTTGGGGGCGTCACAACTATCGAGTTAAAAACGATGCGTACATCTCACACAAGTCTTGATTTAGGGAGACCTTCTTATTGTTTCATTGGGTCTCTCAAATTGTCAAAGAAGGAGGTGATTATGAGTCCTATGAATTCGTTCTAGTTTGATTAGCATCAAAAGGACCAATCCTGCCACTAGTGAGACGAGCCGTACATCTCACACAAGTCTTCATTTAGGGAGACCTTCTAAATGTTTCATTAGTTCTCTCAAATTATCAAAATATAGGTGATTATAAGTTCTATTACTTCGTTCTAATTGAATATAGCATCAAAAGGGGCAATCACATTACTATCGCGTCCAAAACGATGAGTAGGTCTCACACAAGCCTTCATTGAGGGAGACCGTCATATTGTTTCATTGGTTTTTTTAAATTTATAAAGAAAGAGGTGATTAAGAGTTGTATTACTTCGTTCTAGTTTGATTAGCGTCAAAAGGAGAGACCCATGACTATCGGGTTCAAAATCAAGCGTACATCTCATAAAAGTATTCATTTTGGGAGACCTTCTTATTGTTTTATTGGTCGACTAAAATTGTCAAAGAAAGAAGTGATTAGGAGTCCTATAACTTCGTTCTAGTTTGAGTAGCATCAAAAAGAGAAATCCCATGATTATCGCGTTAAAAACGATGTGTACATCTTACACATATCTTCATTTAAGGAGACCTTCTTATTGTTTCATTTGTTCTCTAAAATTATGAAAGAATTAGGAGTCTTATTACTTCGTTCTAATTTGATTAGCATCAAAAGGAGCAATCCCATGACTATCGTATTAAAAACGATGCGTACATCTCACACAAGTCTTGGGAGACTTTCTTATTGTTTCATTGGGTTTCTCAAATTGTCAAAGAAAGAGTTGATTATGAGTCCTATGAATTCTTTCTAGTTTGATTAGCATCAAAAGGAGCAATCCTGTCACTAGTGCCTTCAAAACGATTCGTACATCTCACACAAGTCTTCATTTAGGGAGACTTTCTTAATGTTTCATTAGTTCTCTCAAATTGTCAAAATATAGGTGATTATGAGTTCTATTACTTCGTTCTAGTTGAAATTAGCATCAAAAGGAGCAATCACATCACTATCGCGTCCAAAACGATGCGTATATCTCACACAAGCCTTCATTTAGGGAGACCTTCATATTGTTTCATTGGTTTTTTCAAATTTACAAAGAAAGAAGTGATTAAGAGTTGTATTACTTCATTGTAGTTTGATTAGCGTCAAAAGAAGAAACCCATGACTATCGGGTTCAAAATCAAGCGTACATCTCACAAAAGTATTCATTTTGAGAGACCTTCTTATTGTTTCATTGGTACACTAAAATTGTCAAAGAAAGAAGTGATTAGGAGTCCTATAACTTAGTTCTAGTTTGATTAGCAACAAAAGGAGCAATCCCATGACTATCGCGTTAAAAACGATGCGTACATCTCACATATGTCTTCATTTAAGGAGACCTTATTGTTTAATTGGTTCTCTAAAATTGTGAAAGAAGGAGGTGATTGGGAGTCTTATTACTTCGTTCTAATTTGATTAGTATCAAAAAGAGCAATCTTATGACTATCGCGTTAAAAACGGTGCGTACATCTCACACAAGTCTTGATTTAAGGAGACCTTTTTATTGTTTCATTCGGTCTCTCAAATGGTCAAAGAAAGAGGTGATAATGAGTCCTATGAATTCTTTCTAGTTTGATTAGCATCAAAAGGAGCAATCATATCACTAGTGCCTTCAAAACGATCCGTACATCTCACACAAGTCTTCATTTAGGGAGATCTTCTTAATGTTTCAGTAATTTTCTCAAATTGTCAAAATATAGGTGATTATGAGTTCTATTACTTCGTTCTAGTTGAAATTAGCATCAAAAGGAGCAATCAAATCACGATCGCGTCCAAAACGATGCGTAGATCTCACACAAGTCTTTATTTAGGGAGACCTTAATATTGTTTCATTGGTTGTTTTAAATTCTCAAAGAAAGAGGTAATTAAGAGTTGTATTACGTCGATCTAGTTTGATTTGCGTCAAAATGACAAAGCCATTACTATCGCGTTCAAAACCATGTGTACATATCACACAAGGCTTCATTTAGGGAGACCTTCTTATTGTTACATTGGTGCTCTGAAATTGTCAAAGAAAGAGGTGATTAGGAGTCCTATAACTTTGTTCTAGTTTGATTAGCTTCAAAAGGAGCAATCCCATGACTATCGCGTTAAAAACGATGCGTACATCTCACACATGTCTTCGTTTAAGGAGACCTTCTTATTGTTTCATTGGTTCTCTAAAATTGTGAAAGAACGAGGTGATTAGGAGTTTTAGTACTTCGTTCAAATTTGATTAGCATCAAAAGGAGCAATCCCATGACTATCGCGTTAAAAATGATGCGTACATCTCACACAAGTCTTGATTTAGGGAGACCTTCTTATTGTTTCATTGGGTCTCTCAAATTGTCAAAGAAAGAGGTGATTATGAGTCCTATGAATTCGTTCTAGTTTGATTAGCATCAAAAGGACCAATCCTGTCACTAGTGAGACGAGCCGTACATCTCACACAAGTCTTCACTTAGGGAGACCTTCTTAATGTTTCATTAGTTCTCTCAAATTATCCAAATATAGGTGATTATAAGTTCTATTACTTCGTTCTAATTGAATATAGCATCAAAAGGAGCAATCATATCACTATCGCGTCCAAAACGATGCTTAGATCTCACACAAGTCTTCATTTAGGGAGACCGTCATATTGTTTCATTGGTTTTTTCAAATTTACAAAGAAAGAGGTGATTAAGAGTTGTATTACTTCGTTCCAGTTTCATTAGCGTCAAAAGTAGAAACCCATGACTATCGGTTTCAAAATCAATCGTACATCTCATAAAAGTATTCTTTTTCGGAGACCTTCTTATTGTTTTATTAGTCGACTAAAATTGTCAAAGAAAGAAGTGATTAGGAATCCTATAACTTCGTTATAGTTTGATTAGCATCAAAAGGAGCAATCCCATGATTATCGAGTTAAAAATGATGCGTACATCTTACATATGTCTTCATTTAAGGAGACATTCTTATTGTTTCATTTGTTCTCTAAAATTGTGAAAGAATTAGGAGTCTTATTACTTTGTTCTAATTTCATTAGCATCAAAAGGAGCAATCCCATGACTATTGCATTAAAAACGATGCGTACATCTCACACAAGTCTTGGGAGACTTTCTTATTGTTTCATTGGGTTTCTCAAATTTTTAAAGAAAGAGGTGATTATGAGTCCTATGAATTCGTTCTAGTTTGATTAGCATCAAAAGTAGCAATCCTGTCAGTAGTTCCTTCAAAACGATTCGTACATCTCACACAAGTCTTCATTTAGGGAGACCTTCTTGATGTTTCATTAGTTCTCTTAAATTGTAAAAATATAGGTGATTATGAGTTCTATTACTTCGTTCTAGTTGAAATTAGCCTTAAAAGGAGCAATCACATCACTATCGCGTCCAAAACGATGCGTAGATCTCACACAAGCCTTCATTTAGGGAGACCTTCATATTGTTTCATTGGTTTTTTCAAATTTACAAAGAAAGAGGTGATTAAGAGTTGTATTACTTTATTGTAGTTTGATTAGCGTCAAAAGGAGAAACCCATGACCATCGGGTTCAAAATCAAGCGTACATCTCACGAAAGTATTCATTTTGGGAGACCTTCTTATTGTTTCATTGGTGCACTAAAATTGTCAAAGAAAGAAGTTATTAGGAGTCCTATAACTTCGTTCTAGTTTGATTAGCATCAAAAGGAGCAATGCCATGACTATCGCGTTAAAAACGATGCGTACATCACACACATGTCTTCATTTAAGGAGACCTTCTTATTGTTTAATTGGTTCTCTAAAATTGTGAAAGAAGGAGGTGATTAGGAGTCTTATTACTTCGTTCTAATTTGATTAGTATCAAAAAGAGCAATCCTATGACTATCGCGTTAAAAACGATGCGTACATCTCACACAAGTCTTGATTTAGGGAGACCTTTTTATTGTTTCATTGGGTCTCTCAAATGGTCAAAGAAAGAGGTGATTCTGAGTCCTATGAATTCGTCTAGTTTGATTAGCATCAAAAATAGCAATCATATCACTAGTGCCTTCAAAACGATCTGTACATTTCACACAAGTCTTCATTTAGGGAGATCTTCTTAATGTTTCATTAGTTCTCTCAAATTATCAAAATATAGGTGATTATGAGTTTTATTACTTCGTTCTAGTTGAAATTAGCATCTAAAGGAGCAATCAAATCACTATCGCGTCCAAAACGATGCGTAGATCTCACACAAGTCTTTATTTAGGGAGACCTTAATATTGTTTCATTGGTTGTTTCAAATTTTCAAAGAAAGAGGTAATTAAGAGTTGTATTGCATCGATCTAGTTTGATTAGCGTTAAAATGACAAACACATTACTATAGCATTCAAAACCATGTGTACATCTCACACAAGGCTTCATTTAGGGAGACCTTCTTATTGTTTCATTGGTGCTCTGAAATTGTCAAAGAAAGAGGTGATTATGAGTCCTATAACTTTGTTCTAGTTCGATTAGCTTCAAAAAGAGCAATCCCATGACTATCGCGTTAAAAACGATGCGTACATCTCACAGATGTCTTCATTTAAGGAGACCTTCTTATTGTTTCATTGGTTCTCTAAAATTATGAAAGAATGAGGTGATTAGGAGTTTTATTACTTCGTTCAATTTTGATTATCATCAAAAGGAGCAATCCCATGACTATCGCGTTAAAAACGATGCGTACATCTCACACAAGTCTTGATTTAGGGAGACCTTCTTATTGTATCATTGGGTCTCTCAAATTGTCAAGGAAATAGGTGATTATGAGTCCTATGAATTCGTTCTAGTTTGATTAGCATCAAAAGTAACAATCCTGTCACTAGTTCTTTCAAAACGATTCATACATCTCACACAAGTCGTCATTTAGGGAGACTTTCTTAATGTTTCATTAGTTCTCTCAAATTGTCAAAATATAGGTGATTATAAGTTCTATTACATCGTTCTAGTTGAAATTAGCATCAAAAGGAGCAATCGCATCACTATCGCGTCCAAAACGATGCGTAGATCTCACACAAGCCTTCATTTAGGGAGACCTTCATATTGTTTCATTGGTTTTTTCAAATTTACAAAGAAAGAGGTGATTAAGAGTTGTATTACTTCATTCTAGTTTGATTAGCGTCAAAAGGAGAAACCCATGACTATCGGGTTCAAAATCAAGCGTACATCTCACGAAAGTATTCATTTTGGGAGACCTTCTTATTGTTTCATTGGGCACTAAAATTGCCAAAGAAAGAAGTTATTAGGAGTCCTATAACTTCGTTCTAGTTTGATTAGCATCAAAAGGAGCAATGCCATGACTATCGCGTTAAAAACGATGCGTACATCTCACACATGTCTTCATTTAAGGAGACCTTCTTATTGTTTAATTGGTTCTCTAAAATTGTGAAAGAATGAGGTGATTAGGAGTCTTATTACTTCGTTCTAATTTGATTAGTTTCAAAAAGAGCAATCCTATGACTATCGCGTTAAAAACGAAGCGTACTTCTCACACAAGTCTTGATTTAGGGAGACCTTTTTATTGTTTCATTGGGTCTCTCAAATGGTCAAAGAAAGAGGTGATTATGAGTCCTATGAATTCGTCTAGTTTGATTAGCATCAAAAATAGCAATCATATCACTAGTGCCTTCAAAACGATCCGTACATGTCACACACGTCTTCATTTAGGGAGATATTCTTAATGTTTCATTAGTTCTCTCAAATTATCAAAATATAGGTGATTATGAGTTCTATTACTTCGTTCTAGTTGAAATTAGCATCAAAAGGAGCAATCACATCACTATCGTGTCCAAAACGATGTGTAGATCTCACACAAGTCTTTATTTAGGGAGACCTTAATATTGTTTCATTGGTTGTTTCAAATTTTCAAAGAAAGAGGTAATTAAGAGTTGTATTGCATCGATATAGTTTGATTAGCGTCAAAATGACAAACACATTACTATAGCGTTCAAAACCATGTGTACATCTCACACAAGGCTTCATTTAGGGAGAACTTCTTATTGTTTCATTGGTGCTCTGAAATTGTCAAAGAAAGAGGTGATTAGGAGTCCTATAACTTTGTTCTAGTTTGATTAGCGTCAAAAAGAGCAATGCCATGACTATCGCGTTAAAAACGATGCTTACATCTCACACATGTCTTCATTTAAGGAGACCTTCTTATTGTTTCATTGGTTCTCTAAAATTGTGAAAGAAGGAGGTGATTAGGAGTTTTATTACTTCGATCAAATTTGATTAGCATCAAAAGGAGCAATCCCATGACTATCGCGTTAAAAACGATGCGTACATCTCACACAAGTCTTGATTTAGGGAGACCTTCTTATTGTTTCATTGGGTCTCTCAAATTGTCAAAGAAAGAGGTGATTATGAGTCCTATGAATTCGTTCTAGTTTGATTAGCATCAAAAGGACCAATCCTGTCACTAGTGAAACGAGCCGTACATCTCACACAAGTCTTCATTTAGGGAGACCTTCTTAATGTTTCATTAGTTCTCTCAAATTATCAAAATATAGGTGATTATAAGTTCTATTACTTCGTTCTAATTGAATATAGCATCAAAAGGAGCAATCACATCACTATCGCTTCCAAAACGATGCGTAGATCTCACACAAGTCTTCATTTAGGGAGACCGTCATATTGTTTCATTGGTTTTTTCAAATGTACAAAGAAAGAGGTGATTAAGAGTTGTATTACTTCGTTCTAGTTTGTTTAGCGTCAAAAGGAGAAACCCATGACTATCGGGTTTAAAATCAAGCGTACATCACATAAAATTATTCATTTTGGGAGACCTTCTTATTGTTTTATTGGTCGACTAAAATTGTCAAAGAAAGAAGTGATTAGGAGTCCTATAACTTCGTTCTAGTTTGATTAGCATCAAAAGGAGCAATCCCATGTTTATCGCGTTAAAAACGATGCGTACATCTTACACATGTCTTCATTTAAGGAGACCTTCTTATTGTTTCATTTGTTCTCTAAAATTTTGAAAGAATTAGGAGTCTTATTACTTCGTTCTAATTTCATTAGCATCAAAAGGAGCAATCCCATGACTATCGCATTAAAAATGATGCGTACATCTCACACAAGTCTTGGGACACTTTCTTATTTATTCATTGGGTTTCTCAAATTGTCAAAGAAAAAGGTGATTATGAGTCCTATGAATTCGTTTTAGTTTGAATAGAATCAAAATGAGCAATCCTGTCACTAGTGCTTTCAAAACGATTCATACATCTCACACAAGTCTTCATTTAGGGAGACCTTCTTAATGTTTCATTAGTTCTCTCAAATTGTCAAAATATAGGTGATTATGAGTTCTATTACTTCGTTCTAGTTGAAATTAGCATCAAAAGGAGCAATCCATCACTATCGCGTCCAAAACGATGCGTAGATCTCACACAAGCCTTCATTTAGGGAGACCTTCATATTGTTTCATTGGTTTTTTCAAATTTACAAAGAAAGAGGTGATTAAGAGTTGTATTACTTCATTGTAGTTTGATTAGCGTCAAAAGGAGAAACCCATGACCATCGGGTTCAAAATCAAGCGTACATCTCACGAAAGTATTCATTTTGGGAGACCTTCTTATTGTATCATTGGTGCACTAAAATTGTCAAAGAAAGAAGTTATTAGGAGTCCTATAACTTCGTTCTAGTTTGATTAGCATCAAAAGGAGCAATGCCATGACTATCGCGTTAAAAACGATGCGTACATCTCACACATGTCTTCATTTAAGGAGACCTTCTTATTGTTTAATTGGTTCTCTAAAATTGTGAAAGAAGGAGGTGATTAGGAGTCTTATTACTTCGTTCTAATTTGATTAGTATCAAAAAGAGCAATCCAATGACTATCGCTTTAAAAACGATGCGTACATCTCGCACAAGTCTTGATTTAGGCAGACCTTTTTATTGTTTCATTGGGTCTCTCAAATGGTCAAAGAAAGAGGTGATTATGAGTCCTATGAATTCGTCTAGTTTGATTAGCATCAAAAATAGCAATCATATCACTAGTGCCTTCAAAACGATCCGTACATTTCACACAAGTCTTCATTTAGGGAGATCTTCTTAATGTTTCATTAGTTCTCTCAAATTATCAAAATATAGGTGATTATGAGTTCTATTACTTCGTTCTAGTTGAAATTAGCATCAAAAGGAGCAATCAAATCACTATCGCGTCCAAAACGATGCGTAGATCTCACACAAGTCTTTATGTAGGGAGACCTTAATATTGTTTCATTGGTTGTTTCAAATTTTCAAAGAAAGAGGTAATTAAGAGTTGTATTGCATCGATCTAGTTTGGTTAGCGTCAAAATGACAAACACATTACTATAGCGTTCAAAACCATGTGTACATCTCACACAAGGCTTCATTTAGGGAGAACTTTTTATTGTTTCATTGGTGCTCTGAAATTGTCAAAGAAAGAGGTGATTATGAGTCCTATAACTTTGTTCTAGTTCGATTAGTTTCAAAAGGAGCAATCCCATGACTATCGCGTTAAAACCGATGCGTACATCTCACACATGTCTTCATTTAAGGAGACCTTCTTATTGTTTCATTGGTTCTCTAAAATTGTGAAAGAAGGAGGTGATTAGGAGTTTTATTACTTCGTTCAAATTTGATTATCATCAAAAGGAGCAATCCCATGACTATCGCGTTAAAAACGATGCGTACATCTCACACAAGTCTTGATTTAGGGAGACCTTCTTATTGTTTCATTGGGTCTCTCAAATTGTTAAGGAAATAGGTGATTATGAGTCCTATGAATTCGTTCTAGTTTGATTAGCATCAAAAGTAGCAATCCTGACACTAGTTCCTTCAAAACGATT
Source organism: Panax stipuleanatus (assembly GCA_020205555.1). NCBI lineage: Eukaryota > Viridiplantae > Streptophyta > Magnoliopsida > Apiales > Araliaceae > Panax > Panax stipuleanatus. Next base: position 26,136,422 of record CM035119.1, read on the forward strand.
CGTACATCTCACACAAGTCATCATTTAGGGAGACTTTTTAATGTTTCATTAGTTCTCTCAAATTGTCAAAATATAGGTGATTATGAGTTCTATTACTTCGTTCTAGTTGAAATTAGCATCAAAAGGAGCAATCGCATCACTATCGCGTCCAAAACGATGCGTAGATCTCACACAAGCCTTCATTTAGGGAGACCTTCATATTGTTTCATTGGTTTTTTCAAATTTACAAAGAAAGAGGTGATTAAGAGTTGTATTACTTCATTCTAGTTTGATTAGCGTCAAAAGGAGAAACCCATGACTATCGGGTTCAAAATCAAGCGTACATCTCACGAAATTATTCATTTTGGGAGACCTTCTTAATGTTTCATTGGTGCACTAAAATTGTCAAAGAAAGAAGTTATTAGGAGTCCTATAACTTCGTTCTAGTTTGATTAGCATCAAAAGGAGCAATGCCATGACTATCGCGTTAAAAACGATGCGTACATCTCACACATGTCTTCATTTAAGGAGACCTTCTTATTATTTAATTGGTTCTCTAAAATTGTGAAAGAATGAGGTGATTAGGAGTCTTATTACTTCGTTCTAATTTGATTAGTATCAAAAAGAGAAATCCTATGACTATCGCGTTAAAAACGATGCGTACTTCTCACACAAGTCTTGATCTAGGGAGTCCTTTTTATTGTTTCATTGGGTCTCTCAAATGGTCAAAGAAAGAGGTGATTATGAGTCCTATGAATTCGTCTAGTTTGATTAGCATCAAAAATAGCAATCATATCACTAGTGCCTTCAAAACGATCCGTACATGTCACACACGTCTTCATTTAGGGAGATATTCTTAATGTTTCATTAGTTCTCTCAAATTATCAAAATATAGGTGATTATGAGTTCTATTACTTCGTTCTAGTTGAAATTAGCATCAAAAGGAGCAATCACATCACTATCGCGTCCAAAACGATGTGTAGATCTCACACAAGTCTTTATTTAGGGAGACCTTAATATTGTTTCATTGGTTGTTTCAAATTTTCAAAGAAAGAGGTAATTAAGAGTTGTATTGCATCGATATAGTTTGATTAGCGTCAAAATGACAAACACATTACTATAGCGTTCAAAACCATGTGTACATCTCACACAAGGCTTCATTTAGGGAGAACTTCTTATTGTTTCATTGGTGCTCTGAAATTGTCAAAGAAAGAGGTGATTAGGAGTCCTATAACTTTGTTCTAGTTTGATTAGCGTCAAAAAGAGCAATGCCATGACTATCGCATTAAAAACGATGCTTACATCTCACACATGTCTTCATTTAAGGAGACCTTCTTATTGTTTCATTGGTTCTCTAAAATTGTGAAAGAAGGAGGTGATTAGGAGTTTTATTACTTCGATCAAATTTGATTAGCATCAAAAGGAGCAATCCCATGACTATCGCGTTAAAAACGATGCGTACATCTCACACAAGTCTTGATTTAGGGAGACCTTCTTATTGTTTCATTGGGTCTCTCAAATTGTCAAAGAAAGAGGTGATTATGAGTCCTATGAATTCGTTCTAGTTTGATTAGCATCAAAAGGACCAATCCTGTCACTAGTGAAACGAGCCGTACATCTCACACAAGTCTTCATTTAGGGAGACCTTCTTAATGTTTCATTAGTTCTCTCAAATTATCAAAATATAGGTGATTATAAGTTCTATTACTTCGTTCTAATTGAATATAGCATCAAAAGGAGCAATCACATCACTATCGCGTCCAAAACGATGCGTAGATATCACACAAGTCTTCATTTAGGGAGACCGTCATATTGTTTCATTGGTTTTTTCAAATTTACAAAGAAAGAGGTGATTAAGAGTTGTATTACTTCATTCTAGTTTGTTTAGCGTCAAAGGGAGAAACCCATGACTATCGGGTTTAAAATCAAGCGTACATCTCATAAAAGTATTCATTTTGGGAGACCTTCTTATTGTTTTATTGGTCGACTAAAATTGTCAAAGAAAGAAGTGATTAGGAATCCTATAACTTCGTTCTAGTTTGATTAGCATCAAAAGGAGCAATCCCATGTTTATCGCGTTAAAAACGATGCGTACATCTTACACATGTCTTCATTTAAGGAGACCTTCTTATTGTTTAATTGGTTCTCTAAAATTGTGAAAGAAGGAGGTGATTAGGAGTCTTATTACTTCGTTCTAATTTGATTTGTATCAAAAAGAGCAATCCTATAACTATCGAGTTAAAAATGATGCGTACATCTCACAGAAGTCTTGATTTAGGGAGACCTTTTTATTATTTCATTGGGTCTCTCAAATGGTCAAAGAAAGAGGTGATTATGAGTCCTATGAATTCGTCTAGTTTGATTAGCATCAAAAATAGCAATCATATCACTAGTGCCTTCAAAACGATCCGTACATCTGACACAAGTCTTCATTTAGGGAGATTTTCTTAATGTTTCATTAGTTCTTTCAAATTATCAAAATATAGGTGATTATGAGTTCTATTACTTCGTTCTAGTTGAAATTAGGATCAAAAGGAGCAATCAAATCACTAACGCGTCCAAAACGATGCATAGATCTCACACAAGTCTTTATTTAGGGAGTCCTTAATATTGTTTCATTGGTTGTTTCAAATTTTCAAAGAAAGAGGTAATTAAGAGTTGTATTGCATCGATCTAGTTTAATTAGCGACAAAATGACAAACACATTACTATAGCGTTCAAAACCATGTGTACATCTCACACAAGGCTTCATTTAGGGAGTCCTTCTTATTGTTTCATTGGTGCTCTGAAATTGTCAAAGAAAGAGGTGATTATGAGTCCTATAACTTTGTTCTAGTTTGATTAGCTTCAAAAGGAGCAATCCCATGACTATCGGGTTAAAAACGATGCGTACATCTCACACGTGTCTTCATTTAAGGAGACCTTCTTATTGTTTCATTGGTTCTCTAAAATTATGAAAGAAGGAGGTGATTAGGAGTTTTATTACTTCGTTCAAATTTGATTAGCATCAAAAGGAGCAATCCCATGACTATCGCGTTAAAAACGATGCGTACATCTCACACAAGTCTTGATTTAGGGAGACCTTCTTATTGTTTCATTGGGTCTCTCAAATTATCAAAGAAAGAGGTGATTATGAGTCCTATGAATTCGTTCTAGTTTGATTAGCATCAAAAGGACCAATCCTGTCACTAGTGAGACGAGCCATACATCTCACACAAGTCTTCATTTAGTAGGGAGACTTTCTTAATGTTTCATTAGTTCTCTCAAATTATCAAAATATAGGTGATTATAAGTTCTATTACTTCGTTCTAATTGAATATAGCATCAAAAGGAGCAATTACATCACTATCGCGTCCAAAACGATGCGTAGATCTCACACAAGTCTTCATATAGGGAGACCGTCATATTTTTTCATTGGTTTTTTCAAATTGACAAAGAAAGAGTTGATTAAGAATTGTATTACTTCGTTCTAGTTTGATTAGCGCCAAAAGGAGAAACCCATGACTATCGGGTTCAAAATCAAGCGTACATCTCATAAAAGTATTCTTTTTGGGAGACCTTCTTATTGTTTTATTGGTCGACTAAAATTGTCAAAGAAAGAAGTGATTAGGAGTCCTATAACTTCGTTCTAGTTTGATTAGCATCAACAGGAGAAATTCCATGATTATCGCGTTAAAAACGATGCGTACATCTTACACATGTCTTCATTTAAGGAGACCTTCTTATTGTTTTATTTGTTCTCTAAAATTGTGAATGAATTAGGAGTCTTATTACTTCGTTCTAACTTCATTAGCATCAAAAGGAGCAATCCCATGACTATCGCATTAAAAATGATGCGTACATCTCACACAAGTCTTGGGAGACATTCTTATTATTTCATTGGGTTTCTCAAATTGTCAAAGAAAGAGGTGATTATGAGTCCTATGAATTCGTTCTAGTTTGATTAGCATCAAAAGGAGCAATCCTGTCACTAGTGCCTTCAAAACGATTCGTACATCTCACACAAGTCTTCATTTAGGGAGACATTCTTAATGTTTCATTAGTTCTCCCAAATTGTCAAAATATAGGTGATTAGTAGTTCTATTACTTCGTTCTAGTTGAAATTAGCATCAAAAGGTGTAATCACATCACTATCGCGTCCAAAACGATGCGTAGATCTCACACAAGCCTTCATTTAGGGAGACCTTCATATTGTTTCATTGGGTTTTTCAAATTTACAAAGAAAGAGGTGATTAAGAGTTGTATTACTTCATTCTATTTTGATTAGCGTCAAAAGGAAAAACCCATCACTATCGGGTTCAAAATCAAGTGTACATCTCACGAAAGTATTCATTTTGGGAGACCTTCTTATTGTTTCATTGGTGCACTAAAATTGTCAAAGAAAGAAGTGATTAGGAGTCCTATAACTTCGTTCTAGTTTGATTAGCATCAAAAGGAGCAATGCCATGACAACCGCGTTAAAAACGATGCGTACATCTCACACATGTCTTCATTTAAGGAGACCTTCTTATTGTTTAATTGGTTCTCTAAAATTGTGAAAGAAGGAGGTGATTAGGAGTCTTATTACTTAGTTCTAATTTGATTATTATCAAAAAGAGCAATCCTATGACTATTGCGTTAAAAACGATGCGTACATCTCACACAAGTCTTGATTTAGAGAGACCTTTTTATTGTTTCATTGGGTTTCTCAAATGGTCAAAGAAAGAGGTGATTATGAGTCCTATGAATTCGTCTAGTTTGATTAGCATCAAAAATAGCAAACATATCACTAGTGCCTTCAAAACGATCCGTACATCTCACACAAGTCTTCATTTAGGGAGATCTTCTTAATTTTCATTAATTCTCTCAAATTATCAAAATATAGGTGATTATGAGTTCTATTACTTCGTTCTACTTAAAATTAGCATCAAAAGGAGCAATCAAAACACTATCGCGTCCAAAACGATGCGTAGATCTCACACAAGTCTTTATTTAGGGAGACCTTAATATTGTTTCATTGGTTGTTTCAAATTTTCAAAGAAAGAGGTAATTAAGAGTTGTATTGCATCGATCTAGTATGATTAGCGTCAAAATGACAAACACATTACTATAGCGTTCAAAACCATGTGTACATCTCACACAAGGCTTCATTTAGGGAGACCTTCTTATTGTTTCATTGGTGCTATGAAATTGTCAAAGAAAGAGGTGATTAGGAGTCCTATAATTTGTTCTAGTTTGATTAGCTTCAAAAGGAGCAATCCCATGACTATCGCGTTAAAAACGATGCGTACATCTCACATATGTCTTCATTTAAGGAGACCTTCTTATTGTTTCACTGGTTCTCTAAAATTGTGAAAGAAGGAGGTGATTAGGAGTTTTACTACTTCGTTCAAATTTGATTAGCATCAAAAGGAGCAATCCCATGACTATCGCGTTAAAAACGATGCGTACATCTCACACAAGTCTTGATTTAGGGAGACCTTCTTATTGTTTCATTGGGTCTCTCAAAATGTCAAAGAAAGAGGTGATTATGAGTCCTATGAATTCGTTCTAGTTTGATTAGCATCAAAAGGACCAATCCTGTCACTAGTGAGACGAGCCGTACATCTCACACAAGTCTTCATGTAAGGAGACCTTCTTAATGTTTCATTAGTTCTCTCAAATTATCCAAATATAGGTGATTATAAGTTCTATTACTTCGTTCTAATTGAATATAGCATCAAAAGGAGCAATCACATCACTATCGCGTTCAAAACGCTGCGTAGATCTCACACAAGTCTTCATTTAGGGAGACCGTCATATTGTTTCATTGGTTTTTTCAAATTTAAAAAGAAAGAGGTAATTAAGAGTTGTATTTCTTCGTTCTAGTTTGATTAGCGTCAAAAGGAGAAACCCCATGACTATCGGGTTCAAAATCAAGCGTACATCTCATAAAAGTATTCATTTTGGGAGACCTTCTTATTGTTTTATTAGTCGACTAAAATTGTCAAAGAAAAAAGTGATTAGGAGTCCTATAACTTCGTTCTAGTTTGATTAGCATCAACAGGAGCAATCCCATGATTATCGAGTTGAAAATGATGCGTACATCTTACACATGTCTTCATTTAAGGAGACCTTCTTATTGTTTCATTTATTCTCTAAAATTGTGAAAGAATTAGGAGTCTTATTACTTCGTTTTAACTTCATTAGCATCAAAAGGAGCAATCTCATGACTATCGCATTAAAAAAGATGCGTACATCTCACACAAGTCTTGGGAGACTTTCTTATTATTTCATTGGGTTTCTCAAATTTTCAAAGAAAGAGGTGATTATGAGTCCTATGAATTCGTTCTAGTTTGATTAGCATCAAAAGGAGCAATCCTGTCACTAGTGCCTTCAAAACGATTCGTACATCTCACACAAGTCTTCATGTAGGGAGACCTTCTTAATGTTTCATTAGTTCTCTCAAATTGTCAAAATATAGGTGATTAGTAGTTCTATTACCTCGTTCTAGTTGAAATTAGCATCAAAAGGAGCAATCGCATCACTATCGCATCCAAAACGATGCGTAGATCTTACACAAGCCTTCATTTAGGGAGACCTTCATATTTTTTCATTGGTTTTTTCAAATTTACAAAGAAAGAGGTGATTAAGAGTTGTATTACTTCATTCTAGTTTGATTAGCGTCAAAAGGAGAAACCCATCACTATCGGGTTCAAAATCAAGCGTACATCTCACGAAAGTATTCATTTTGGGAGACCTTCTTATTGTTTCATTGATGCACTAAAATTGTCAAAGAAAGAAGTGATTAGGAGTCCTATAATTTCGTTCTAGTTTGATTAGCATCAAAAGGAGCAACGCCATGACTATCGCGTTAAAAACGATGCGTACATCTCACACATGTCTTCATTTAAGGAGACCTTCTTATTGTTTAATTGGTTCTCTAAAATTGTGAAAGAAGGAGGTGATTAGGAGTCTTATTACTTCGCTCTAATTTGATTAGTATCAAAAAGAGCAATCCTATGACTATCGCGTTAAAAACGATGCGTACAACTCGCACAAGTCTTGATTTAGGGAGACCTTTTTATTGTTTCATTGGGTCTCTCAAATGGTCAAAGAAAGAGGTGATTATGAGTCCTATGAATTCGTCTAGTTTGATTAGCATCAAAAATAGCAATCATATCACTAGTGCCTTCAAAACGATCCGTACATCTCACACAAGTCTTCATTTGGGGAGATCTTCTTAATGTTTCATTAATTCTATCAAATTATCAAAATATAGGTGATTATGAGTTCTATTACTTCGTTCTAGTTGAAATTAGCATCAAAATGAGCAATAAAATCACTATCGCGTCCAAAACGATGCGTAGATCTCACACAAGTCTTTATTTAGGGAGACCTTAATATTGTTTCATTGGTTGTTTTAAATTTTCAAAGAAAGAGGTAATTAAGAGTTGTATTGCATCGATCTAGTTTGATTAGCGTCAAAGTGACAAACACGTTACTATGGAGTTCAAAACCATGTGTACATCTCACACAAGGCTTCATTCAGGGAGACCCTCTTATTGTTTCATTGGTGCTCTGAAATTGTCAAAGAAAGAGGTGATTAGGAGTCCTATAACTTTGTTCTAGTTTGATTAGCTTCAAAAGGAGCAATCCCATGACTATCGCGTTAAAAACGATGCGTACATCTCACACATGTCTTCATTTAAGGAGACCTTCTTATTGTTTCATTGGTCCTCTAAAATTGTGAAAGAAGGAGCTGATTAGGAGTTTTATTACTTCGTTCAAATTTGATTAGCATCAAAAGGGGCAATCCCATGACTATCGCGTTAAAAACGATGCGTACATCTCACACAAGTCTTGATTTAGGGAGACCTTCTTATTGTTTCATTGGGTCTCTCAAATTGTCAAAGAAAGAGGTGATTATGAGTCCTATGAATTCGTTCTAGTTTGATTAGCATCAAAAGGACCAATCTTGAACCTAGTGAGACGAGCCGTACATCTCACACAAGTCTTCATTTTAGGAGACCTTCTTAATGTTTCATTAGTTCTCTCAAATTATCCAAATATAGGTGATTATAAGTTCTATTACTTCGTTCTAATTGAATATAGCATCAAAAGGAGCAATCACATCACTATCGCGTCCAAAACGCTGCGTAGATCTCACACAAGTCTTCATTTAGGGAGACCGTAATATTGTTTCATTGGTTTTTTCAAATTTAAAAAGAAAGAGGTAATTAAGAGTTGTATTACTTCGTTCTAGTTTCATTAGCGTCAAAAGGAGAAACCCAGGACTATCGGGTTCAAAATCAAGTGTACATCTCATAAAAGTATTCATTTTGGGAGACCTTCTTATTGTTTTATTAGTCGACTAAAATTGTCAAAGAAAGAAGTGATTAGGAGTCCTATAACTTCGTTCTAGTTTGATTAGCATCAACAGGAGGAATCCCATGATTATCGAGTTAAAAATGATGCGTACATCTTACACATGTCTTCATTTAAGGAGACCTTCTTATTGTTTCATTTGTTCTCTAAAATTGTGAAAGAATTAGGAGTCTTATTACTTCGTTCTAACTTCATTAGCATCAAAAGGAGCAATCCCATGACTATCGCATTAAAAACGATGCGTACATCTCACACAAGTCTTATGAGACTTTCTTATTATTTCATTGGGTTTCTCAAATTATCAAAGAAAGAGGTGATTATGAGTCCTATGAATTCGTTCTAGTTTGATTAGCATCAAAAGGAGCAATCCTGTCACTAGTGCCTTCAAAACGATTCGTACATCTCACACAAGTCTTCATTTAAGGAGACCTTCTTAATGTTTCATTAGTTCTCTCAAATTGTAAAAATATAGGTGATTAGTAGTTCTATTACTTCGTTCTAGTTGAAATTAGCATCAAAAGGAGCAATCTCATCACTATCGCGTCCAAAACGATGCGTAGATCTCACACAAGCCTTCATTTAGGGAGACCTTCATATTGTTTCATTGGTTTTTTCAAATTAACAAAGAAAGAGGTGATTAAGAGTTGTATTACTTCATTGTAGTTTGATTAGCGTCAAAAGGAGAAACCCATGACTATCGGGTTCAAAATCAAGCGTACATCTCACGAAAGTATTCATTTTGTGAGAGCTTCTTATTGTTTCATTGATGCACTAAAATTGTCAAAGAAAGAAGTGATTAGGAGTCCTATAACTTCGTTCTAGTTTGATTAGCATCAAAAGGAGCAATGCCATGACTATCACGTTAAAAACGATGCGTACATCTCACACATGTCTTCATTTAAGGAGACCTTCTTATTGTTTAATTGGTTCTCTAAAATTGTGAAAGAAGGAGGTGATTAGGAGTCTTATTACTTCGTTCTAATTTGATTAGTATCAAAAAGAGCAATCCTATGACTATCGCGTTAAAAATGATGCGTACATCTCGCACAAGTCTTGATTTAGGGAGACCATTTTATTGTTTCATTGGGTCTCTCAAATGGTCAAAGAAAGAGGTGATTATGAGTCCTATGAATTCGTCTAGTTTGATTAGCATCAAAAATAGCAATCATATAACTAGTGCCTTCAAAACGATCCGTACATCTCACACAAGTCTTCATTTAGGGAGATCTTCTTAATGTTTCATTAATTCTCTCAAATTATCAAAATATAGGTGATTATGAGTTCTATTACTTCGTTCTAGTTGAAATTAGCTCAAAAGCAGCAATCAAATCACTATCGCGTCCAAAACGATGCGTAGATCTCATACAAGTTTTTATTTAGGGAGACCTTAATATTGTTTCATTGGTTGTTTCAAATTTTCAAAGAAAGAGGTAATTAAGAGTTGTATTGCATCGATCTAGTTTGATTAGCGTCAAAATGACAAACACATTACTATAGCGTTCAAAACCATGAGTACATCTCACACAAGGCTTCATTTAGGGAGACCTTCTTATTGTTTCATTGGTGCTCTGAAATTGTCAAAGAAAGAGGTGATTAGGAGTCCTATAACTTTGTTCTAGTTTGATTAGCTTCAAAAGGAGCAATCCCATGACTATCGCGTTAAAAACGATGCGTACATCTCACACACGTCTTCATTTAAGGAGACCTTCTTATTGTTTCATTGGTTCTCTAAAATTGTGAAAGAAGGAGGTGATTAGGTGTTTTATTACTTCGTTCAAATTTGATTAGCATCAAAAGGAGCAATCCCATGACTATCGCGTTAAAAACGATGCGTACATCTCACACAAGTCTTGATTTAGGGAGACCTTCTTATTGTTTCATTGGGTCTCTCAAATTATCAAAGAAAGAGGTGATTATGAGTCCTATGAATTCGTTATAGTTTTATTAGCATCAAAAGGACCAATCCTGTCACTAGTGAGACGAGCCGTACATCTCACACAAGTCTTCATTTAAGGAGACCTTCTTAATGTTTCATTAGTTCTCTCAAATTATCAAAATATAGGTGATTATAAGTTTTATTACTTCGTTCTAATTGAATATAGCATCAAAAGGAGCAATCACATCACTATCGCGTCCAAAACGATGTGTAGATCTCACACAAGTCTTCATTTAGGGCGATCGTCATATTGTTTCATTGGTTTTTTCAAATTTACAAAGAAAGAGGTGATTAAGAGTTTTATTACTCCGTTCTAGTTTGATTAGCGTCAAAAGGAGAAACCCATGACTATCGGGTTCAAAATCAAGCGTACATCTCATAAAAGTATTCATTTTGGGAGACCTTCTTATTGTTTTATTGGTCGACTAAAATTGTCAAATAAAGAAGTAATTAGGGGTCCTATAATTTCGTTCTAGTTTGATTAGCATCAAAAGGAGCAATCCCATGATTATCGTGTTAAAAACGATGCGTACATCTTACACATGTCTTCATTTAAGGAGACCTTCTTATTGTTTCATTTGTTCTCTAAATTTGTGAAAGAATTAGGAGTCTTATTACTTGGTTCTAACTTCATTAGCATCAAAAGGAGCAATCCCATGACTATCGCATTAAAAATGATGCGTACATCTCACACAAGTCTTGGGAGACTTTCTTATTATTTCATTGGGTTTCTCAAATTGTCAAAGAAAGAGGTGATTATGAGTCCTATGAATTCGTTCTAGTTTGATTAGCATCAAAAGGAGCAATCCTGTCACTAGTGCCTTCAAAACGATTCATACATCTCACACAAGTCTTCATTTTGGGAGACCTTCTTAATGTTTCATTAGTTATCTCAAATTGTCAAAATATAGGTGATTAGTAGTTCTATTACTTCGTTCTAGTTGAAATTAGCATCAAAAGGAGCAATCACATCATTATCGCATTTAAAATGATGCGTAGATCTCACACAAGTCTTCATTTAGGGAGACCTTCATATTGTTTCATTGGTTTTTTTAAATTTACAAAGAAAGAGGTGATTAAGAGTTGTATTACTTCATTCTAGTTTGATTAGCGTCAAAAGAAGAAACCCATCACTATCGGGTTCAAAATCAAGCGTACATCTCACGAAAGTATTCATTTTGAGAGACCTTCTTATTGTTTCATTGGTGCACTAAAATTGTCAAAGAAAGAAGTGATTAGGAGTCCTATAACTTCGTTCTAGTTTGATTAGCATCAAAAGGAGCAATCCCATGACTATCGCGTTAAAAACGATGCGTACATCTCACAGATGTCTTCATTTAAGGAGACCTTCTTATTGTTTAATTGGTTCTCTAAAATTGTGAAAGAATGAGGTGATTCGGAGTCTTATTACTTTGTTCTAGTTTGATTAGTATCAAAAAGAGCAATCGTGTGACTATCGCGTTAAAAACGATGCGTATATCTCGCACAAGTCTTGATTTAGGGAGACCTTTTTATTGTTTCATTGGGTCTCTCAAATGGTCAAAGAAATAGGTGATTATGAGTCCTATGAATTCGTTCTAGTTTGATTAGCATCAAAAAGAGCAATCATATCACTAGTGCCTTGAAAACGATCCTACATCTCACACAAGTCTTCATTTAGGGAGATCTTCTTAATGTTTCATTAATTCTCTCAAATTGTCAAAATATAGGTGATTATGAGTTCATTACTTCGTTCTAGTTGAAATTAGCATCAAAAGGAGCAATCAAATCACTATCACGTCCAAAACGATGCGTAGATCTCACACAAGTCTTTATTTAGGGCGAACGTCATATTGTTTCATTGGTTTTTTCAAATTTACAAAGAAAGAGGTGATTAAGAGTTGTATTACTTCGTTCTAGTTTGATTAGCGTCGAAAGGAGAAACCCATGACTATCGGGTTCAAAATCAAGCGTACATCTCATAAAAGTATTCTTTTTGGGAGACCTTCTTATTATTTTATTGGTCGACTAAAATTGTCAAAGAAAGAAGTGATTAGGAGTCTTATAAATCGTTCTAGTTTGATTAGAATCAACAGGAGCAATCCCATGATTATCGCGTTAAAAACGATGCGTACATCTTACACATGTCTTCATTTAAGGAGACCTTCTTATTGTTTCATTTGTTCTCTAAAATTGAGAAAGAATTAGGAGTCTTATTACTTCGTTCTAACTTCATTAGCATCAAAAGGAGCAATCTCATGACTATCGCATTAAAAATAATGCGTACATCTCACACAAGTCTTGGGACACTTTCTTATTATTTCATTGGGTTTCTCAAATTATGAAAGAAAGAGGTGATTATGAGTCCTATGAATTCGTTCTAGTTTGATTAGCATCAAAAGAAGCAATCGTGTCACTAGTGCCTTCAAAACGATTCGTACATCTCACACAAGTCTTCATTTAGGGAGACCTTCTTAATGTTTCATTAGTCCTCTCAAATTGTCAAAATATAGGTGATTAGTAGTTCTATTACTTCGTTCTAGTTGAAATTAGCATCAAAATGAACAATTGCATCACTATCGCGTCCAAAACGATGCGTAGATCTCACACAATCCTTCATTTGGGAGACCTTCATATTGTTTCATTGGTTTTTTCAAATTTACAAAGAAAGAGGTGATTAAGAGTTGTATTACTTCCTTCTAGTTTGATTAGCGTCAAAAGGAGAAACCCATCACTATCGGGTTCAAAATCAAGCGTACATCTCACGAAAGTATTCATTTTGGGAGACCTTCTTATTGTTTCATTGGTGCACTAAAATTGTCAAAGAAAGAAGTGATTAGGAGTCCTATAACTTCGTTCTAGTTTGATTAGCATCAAAAGGAGCAATGCCATGACTATCGCGTTAAAAACGATGCGTACATCTCACACATGTCTTCATTTAAGGAGACCTTATTGTTTAATTGGTTCTCTAAAATTGTGAAAGAAGGAGGTGATTAGGAGTCTTATTACTTCGTTCTAATTTGATTAGTATCAAAAAGAGCAATCCTATGACTATCGCGTTAAAAACGATGTGTATATCTCGCACAAGTCTTGATTTTGAGAGACCTTTTTATTGTTTCGTTGGGTCTCTCAAATGGTCAAAGAAATAGGTGATTATGAGTCCTATGAATTCGTTCTAGTTTGATTAGCATCAAAAAGAGCAATCATAGCACTAGTGCCTTTAAAACGATCCGTACATCTCACACAAGTCTTCATTTAGGGAGATCTTCTTAATGTTTCATTAATTCTCTCAAATTATCAAAATATAGGTGATTATGAGTTCTATTACTTCGTTCTAGTTGAAATTAGCATCAAAAGGAGCAATCAAATCACTATCGCGTCCAAAATGATGCGTAGATCTCACACAAGTCTTTATTTAGGGAGACCTTAATATTGTTTCATTGGTTGTTTCAAATTTTCAAAGAAAGAGGTAATTAAGAGTTGTATTTCATCGATCTAGCTTGATTAGCGTCAAAATGACAAACACATTACTATAGCGTTGAAAACCATGTGTACATCTCACACAAGGCTTCATTTAGGGAGACCTTCTTATTGTTTCATTGGTGCTCTGAAATTATCAAAGAAAGAGGTGATTAGGAGTCCTATAACTTTGTTCTAGTTTGATTAGCTTCAAAAGTAGCAATCCCATGACTATCGCGTTAAAAACGATGCGTACCTCTCACACATGTCTTCATTTAAGGAGACCTTCTTATTGTTCCACTGGTTCTCTAAAATTGTGAAAGAAGGAGGTGATTAGGAGTTTTATTACTTCGTTCAAATTTGATTAGAATCAAAAAAAGCAATCCCATGACTATCGCGTTAAAAACGATGCGTACATCACACACAAGTCTTGATTTAGGGAGACCTTCTTATTGTTTCATTGGGTCTCTCAAATTGTCAAAGAAAGAGGTGATTATGAGTCCTATAAATTTGTTCTAGTTTGATTAGCATCAAAAGGACCAATCCTGTCACTAGTGAAACGAGCCGTACATCTCACACAAGTCTTCATTTAGGAGACCTTCTTACTGTTTCATTAGTTCTCTCAAATTATCTAAATATAGGTGATTATAGGTTCTATTACTTTGTTCTAATTGAAAATAGCATCAAAAGGAGCAATCACATCACTATCGCGTCCAAAACGATGCGTAGATCTCACACAAGTCTTCTTTTAGGGAGACCGTCATATTGTTTCATTGGTTTTTTCAAATTTACAAAGAAAGAGGTGATTAAGAGTTTTATTACTCCGTTTTAGTTTGATTAGCGTCAAAAGGAGAAACCCATGACTATCGGGTTCAAAATCAAGCGTTCATCTCATAAAAGTATTCATTTTGGGAGACCTTCTTATTGTTTTATTGGTCGACTAAAATTGTCAAAGAAAGAAGTAATTAGGAGTCCTATAACTTCGTTCTAGTTTGATTAGCATCAAAAGGAGCAATCCCATGATTATCGCGTTAAAAACGATGCGTACACCTTACACATGTCTTCATTTAAGGAGACCTTCTTATTGTTTCATTTGTTCTCTAAAATTGTGAAAGAATTAGGAGTCTTATTACTTCGTTCTAACTTCATTAGCATCAAAAGGAGCAATCCCATGACTATCGCATTAAAAACGACGCGTACATCTCACACAAGTCTTGGGAGACTTTCTTATTATTTCATTGGGTTTCTCAAATTGTCAAAGAAAGAGGTGGTTATGAGTCCTATGAATTCGTTCTAGTTTGATTAGCATCAAAAGGAGCAATCCTGTCACTAGTGCCTTCAAAACGATTCATACATCTCACACAAGTCTTCTTTTAGGGAGACCTTCTTAATGTTTCATTATTTCTCTCAAATTGTCAAAATATAGGTGATTAGTAGTTCTATTACTTCGTTCTAGTTGAAATTAGCATCAAAAGGAGCAATCACATCATTATCGCATCCAAAATGATGCGTAGATCTCACACAAGCCTTTATTTAGGGAGACCTTCATATTGTTTCATTGGTTTTTTCAAATTTACAAAGAAAGAGGTGATTAAGAGTTGTATTACTTCATTCTAGTTTGATTAGAGTCAAAAGGAGAAACCCATCACTATCGGGTTCAAAATCAAGCGTACATCTCACGAAAATATTCATTTTGGGAGACCTTCTTATTGTTTCATTGGTGCACTAAAATTGTCAAAGAAAGAAGTGATTAGGAGTCCTATAACTTCGTTCTAGTTCGATTAGCATCAAAAGGAGCAATCCCATGACTATCGCGTTAAAAACGATGCGTACATCTCACACATTTCTTCATTTAAGGAGACCTTCTTATTGTTTAATTGGTTCTCTAAAATTGTGAAAGAATGAGGTGATTAGGAGTCTTATTACTTCGTTCTAATTTGATTAGTATCAAAAAGAGCAATCCTGTGACTATCGCGTTAAAAACGATGCGTATATCTCGCACAAGTCTTGATTTAGGGAAACCTTTTTAATGTTTCATTGGGTCTCTCAAATGGTCAAAGAAAGAGGTGATTATGAGTCCTATGAATTCGTTCTAGTTTGATTAGCATCAAAAAGGGCAATCATATCACTAGTGCCTTGAAAACAATCCTACATCTCACACAAGTCTTCATTTAGGGAGATCTTCTTAAAGTTTCATTAATTCTCTCAAATTGTCAAAATATAGGTGATTATGAGTTCATTACTTCGTTCTAGTTGAAATTAGCATCAAAAGGAGCAATCAAATCACTATCGCGTCCAAAACGATGCGTAGATCTCACAAAAGTCTTTATTTAGGGCGAACGTCATATTGTTTCATTGGTTTTTTCAAATTTACAAAGAAAGAGGTGATTAAGAGTTGTATTACTTCGTTCTAGTTTGATTAGCGTCAAAAGGAGAAACCCATGACTATCGGGTTCAAAATCAAGCGTACATCTCAGAAAAGTATTCTTTTTGGGAGACCTTCTTATTGTTTTATTGGTCGACTAAAATTGTCAAAGAAAGAAGTGATTAGGAGTCCTACAACTTCGTTCTAGTTTGATTAGCATCAAAAGGAGCAATCCCATGATTATCGCGTTAAAAACGATGCGTACATCTTACACATGTCTTCATTTAAGGAGACCTTCTTATTGTTTCATTTGTTCTCTAAAATTGTGAAAGAATTAGGAGTCTTATTACTTCGTTCTAACTTCATTAGCATCAAAAGGAGCAATCCCATGACTATCGCATTAAAAATGATGCGTACATCTCACACAAGTCTTGGGAGACTTTCTTATTATTTCATTGGGTTTCTCAAATTATCAAAGTAAGAGGTGATTATGAGTCCTATGAATTCGTTCTAGTTTGATTAGCATCAAAAGGAACAATCCTGTCACTAGTGCCTTCAAAACGATTCGTACATCTCACACAAGTCTTCATTTAGGGAGACCTTCTTAATGTTTCATTAGTTCTCTCAAATTGTCAAAATATAGGTGATTAGTAGTTCTATTACTTCGTTCTAGTTGAAATTAGCATCAAAATGAGCAATTGCATCACTATCGCGTCCAAAACGATGCGTTGATCTCACACAAGCCTTCATTTTGGGAGACCTTCATATTGTTTCATTGGTTTTTTCAAATTTACAAAGAAAGAGGTGATTAAGAGTTGTATTACTTTATTCTAGTTTGATTAGCGTCAAAAGGAGAAACCCATCACTATCGGGTTCAAAATCAAGCGTACATCTCACGAAAGTATTCATTTTGGAAGACCTTCTTATTGTTTCATTGGTGCACTAAAATTGACAAAGAAAGAAGTGATTAGGAGTCCTATAACTTCGTTCTAGTTTGATTAGCATCAAAAGGAGGAATGCCATGACTATCGTGTTAAAAACGATGCGTACATCTCACACATGTCTTCATTTAAGGAGACCTTCTTATTGTTTAATTGGTTCTCTAAAATTGTGAAAGAAGGAGGTGATTAGGAGTCTTATTACTTCGTTCTAATTTGATTAGTATCAAAAAGAGCAATCCTATGACTATCGCGTTAAAAACGATGTGTATATCTCGCACAAGTCTTGATTTAGGGAGACCTTTTTATTGTTTCGTTGGGTCTCTCAAATGGTCAAAGAAATAGGTGATTATGAGTCCTATGAATTCGTTCTAGTTTGATTAGCATCAAAAAGAGCAATCATAGCACTAGTGCCTTTAAAACGATCCGTACATCTCACACAAGTCTTCATTTAGGGAGATCTTCTTAATGTTTCATTAATTCTCTCAAATTATCAAAATATAGGTGATTATGAGTTCTATTACTTCGTTCTAGTTGAAATTAGCATCAAAAGGAGCAATCAAATCACTATCGCGTCCAAAACGATGAGTAGATCTCACACAAGTCTTTATGTAGGGAGACCTTAATATTGTTTCATTGGTTGTTTCAAATTTTCAAAGAAAGAGGTAATTAAGAGTTGTATTGCATCGATCTAGCTTGATTAGCGTCAAAATGACAAACACATTACTATAGCGTTCAAAACCATGTGTTCATCTCACACAAGGCTTCATTTAGGGAGACCTTCTTATTGTTTCATTGGTGCTTTGAAATTGTCAAAGAAAGAGGTGATTAGGAGTCCTATAACTTTGTTCTAGTTTGATTAGCTTCAAAAGGAGCAATCCCATGACTACGCGTTAAAAACGATGCGTACCTCTCACACATGTCTTCATTTAAGGAGACATTCTTATTGTTTCATTGGTTCTCTAAAATTGTGAAAGAAAGAGGTGATTAGGTGTTTTATTACTTCGTTCAAATTTGATTAGAATCAAAAAGAGCAATCCCATGACTATCGCGTTAAAAACGATGCGTACATCTCACACAAGTCTTGATTTAGGGAGACCTTCTTATTGTTTCATTGGGTCTCTCAAATTGTCAAAGAAAGAGGTGATTATGAGTCCTATGAATTTGTTCTAGTTTGATTAGCATCAAAAGCACCAATCCTGTCACTAGTGAGACGAGCCGTACATCTCACACAAGTCTTCATTTAGGAGACCTTCTTAATGTTTCATTAGTTCTCTCAAATTATCCAAATATAGGTGATTATAGGTTCTATTACATTGTTCTAATTGAATATAGCATCAAAAGGAGCAATCACATCACTATCGCGTCCAAAACGATGCGTAGATCTCACACAAGTCTTCTTTTAGGGAGACCGTCATATTGTTTCATTGGTTTTTTCAAATTTATAAAGAAAGAGGTGATTAAGAGTTTTATTACTCCGTTCTAGTTTGATTAGCGTCAAAATGAGAAACCCATGACTATCGGGTTCAAAATCAAGCGTACATCTCATAAAAGTATTCATTTTGGGAGACCTTATTATTTTATTGGTCGACTAAAATTGTCAAAGAAAGAAGTAATTAGGAGTCCTATAACTTCGTTCTAGTTTGATTAGCATCAAAAGGAGCAATCCCATGATTATTGCGCTAAAAACGATGCGTACATCTTACACATGTCTTGATTTAAGGAGACCTTCTTATTGTTTCATTTGTTCTCTAAAATTGTGAAAGAATTAGGAGTCTTATTACTTCGTTCTAACTTCATTAGCATCAAAAGGAGCAATCTCATGACTATCGCATTAAAAACGATGCGTACATCTCATACAAGTCTTGGGAGACTTTCTTATTATTTCATTGGGTTTCTCAAATTGTCAAAGAAAGAGGTGATTATGAGTCCTATGAATTCGTTCTAGTTTGATTAGCATCAAAAGGAGCAATCCTGTCACTAGTGCCTTCAAAACGATTCATACATCTCACACAAGTCTTCATTTAGGGAGACCTTTTTAATGTTTCATTAGTTATCTCAAATTGTCAAAATATAGGTGATTAGTAGTTCTATTACTTCGTTCTAGTTGAAATTAGCATCAAAAGGAGCAATCACATCATTATCGCATCCAAAATGATGCGTAGATCTCACACAAGCCTTCATTTAGGGAGACCTTTATATTGTTTCATTGGTTTTTTCAAATTTACAAAGAAAGAGGTGATTAAGAGTTGTATTACTTCATTCAAGTTTGATTAGCGTCAAAAGGAGAAACCCATAACTATCGGGTTAAAAATCAAGCGTACATCTTACGAAAATATTCATTTTGGGAGACCTTCTTATTGTTTCATTGGTGCACTAAAATTGTCAAAGAAAGAAGTGATTAGGAGTCCTATAACTTCGTTCTAGTTTGATTAGCATCAAAAGGAGCAATCCCATGACTATCGCGTTAAAAACAATGCGTACATCTCACACATGTCTTCATTTACGGAGACCTTCTTATTGTTTAATTGGTTCTCTAAAATTGTGAAAGAATGAGGTGATTAGGAGTCTTATTACTTCGTTCTAATTTGATTAGTATCAAAAAGAGCAATCCTGTGACTATCTCGTTAAAAACGATGCGTATATCTCGCACAAGTCTTGATTTAGGGAAACCTTTTTATTGTTTCGTTGGGTCTCTCAAATGGTCAAAGAAAGAGGTGATTATGAGTCCTATGAATTCGTTCTTGTGACGCCCCCAAATTCCAGGACCGCCACTTGGTCTCTCGAATTCGGTTCATCACGTGCTCATGGTAATACATCACAATAATAATAATTAAATATCATACGATCACAGCGGAAAATCTATTCTAGAATAATTTACAATGATTTATTATAATTATTCCCCCAAGTCTCGCAACCTACAGTACTTAATAGATTACATAATAATATCAGTTAACGACTTATTACATAATCTAACTTAAGCTTAAACATAATCAAATCCAGTCTTACTACATCATCTTCATACAATATGAATATATTTAAAACATAACAGACATAAGCTAGTTGGTAGCTTTGCCCTTGCCCTTATCAACGCCCGAAGGTTCACCATGCTCTGCCTTAACTGAAATGTTTTAGGGAAAGCAAGAATGAGCACAAATTGCCCAGCAAGTAATATACAATAAGGGTGAGTAATAAGATTCTCAATTCTCGAAAGGGTATAACAAGATTTGATAGTTCAAGAATAACAAGAATATCAATAGTTCTCAATATCAGTCGCTAAGGACAGGATAATATCAATATGATTCAATAATAAGTCAATTCAAGATTTCAAATAATTGAATACTGAGTAGTCACTACGGACTATGAACTTCTACTAGAATTGACAGTAATAAACTGAAAATCCAACAAAAACAGGTACAACAGGTGATCAGCCTAAAGTACCCTTGTTATGCATAACAATCAACCATACTCAAGTGTGCACGTCGGTTCTCCGACAATTATATATTCCCTTCAAAGAAGGTTGTTCTTCTCAGTCAAATACAAGATCCCGCACCAATCAATTAGTTTGGGTCGCTTTTCAATAATATAAGTCTAGCCGAATCAAATGGCATAGACACTTTCACAATATTCAAGAACAATACTAAGTTCAACATGAATAATAGCTTTAATGAAATAAGAGTTCAAGTATGCTAATTCGATTCAACCGATTAAATAGGAAACTAGTTCGCAATACACAAGATAGGATACTTGCATAGTAAAAGAGTATAAGTTAGGAAACTTTCACAATCATAGATTTCCTTGCATAAAGTAAATGCGTCAGTTAGGATACTTGCACTTTAAAAGAGTGTAAGTAAGAGAACTTGCCTTTAGCGTAGTTTATCCACGAAAAGAAATCAACACTTTCGAATTCCTATCGTAATACAGTTACGTATATATATGATATTCATTAGTCATATAATTTAACTTCACATTTTCTCTTTGAATATACGATCAACACATAAGCTAAGTTTTACCTAGCTACACAGTTATATAGAATATAATTTCTATCCTTAACGTTCCTTCTTTAGAGTTTAAACGCATTCTCATATTATATAAGATCTCAACAATTAGCAAACATGCTTGCATATTATTAATATCTCATAAGACCACAATCAATACTAAATATATTTCATTTTAGCAAGTTACGGCATCTCCTTAAGTTAACCGTCAAAATCGGGTTCAAGTAACATCATATAATATCACGTAGCATGTATTCATATTTAAAGGATACTTTACATGCTTGTATAACTTTTCCAAATCCAATCGTACATGGTATAGGTTCTTAAGTTAATACTTAAAGCCATTCAAGGACACGAACTCATATGGTCTAACATGGTCGCTTTTAAACACATAAGATATTCATATAACTTGTATTAGTCATGCTCATGAGTACTCGTATTGCATATATGTAGCTAGCATTGTTATTATCTTGAAAACATGCTTTGTTCATGCTAAACTTTAATCATGGCAACTAATCATGGTATATATACATGCATGACACATGAATGAGTCTAAGAGTACTATCACATGTGTTCATAAATGTCAAATTCTAATTCTCGTCATAACATACCAACGTTCACGTTCAAAGCTTATACTTTGTTAGTATAGTTCATTAATAAGGTCTATCATGTTCATGCTTCCTTATGAAACCCATATACACAAGTTAACATGCTTTTCATGTATTTCAAGGCCCTATAAACATGCTCGAAAAGTCAGAATGTATACATGGTTTTTACATGTCAATATCAACCTTCAAAACTTGTATTTTTGTTAGAAAGGTGCACTAGTTGGGTTCACATGTCCATATTATATCACGGAACCTATATACATAAGTTAGTATGCATTTCATGTGTCTCTAGGTCATACTAACATGTCTCGAAAGTCAGAATATTAACATGCTTCATATATGTTAACGTCGTTCATGAAACTTTAAGTTCGTTTTCAAACTATATGTCGTTTGGTTAACCATGCATGCTAATATACTAAAACATGCTCACATTGCCTCATTAGGTTTATATATAAGTATTAATCATGCTTTCATGCTTGTTTAAACAAAAATCAAACAATTAGTTCATAACAGTTTTGTTGCAGAATGCAGAAAAACTGAACACAGAGGCTGGCGCTGCGGCGCGGCACAGCAGCTCACTACTGGCGCTGCGGCGCGAGTGGCGCTGCGTGCGGCGCTGCGGCGCGAGTGGCACTGCGGCGCGGGCTGCGGCGCTGCGGCGTCGAGGCAGTTTTCTGCAGTTCAGACTGCAGCGAAATCCGACCAAAAACCTCCCATTTCATCGATTTCAACATACCCAAATGCTATTAGACTTGTTTAACTTACTAACACGTACATATATGCTTATATAATAGTCAATAGCAATTATCAATTCCCAATTTCATGAACACCAACTAATTTCACGATATTTGATGTTTTTACAGAAATCTCAGAAATGGAAACACCAAAAATGAAATTGAAGAGCAATGAAGCATATATAGTAATTCTAATCACATATATAAGTCCTTTGAACAACTAATTATTATTCTCAATTCTCAAAACCATAACTTCCAACTGAAATCAAGAATTCACGAATAGAAATTTTGACAGAAAATGACAATGAAGATACGAAGAGGATTTATACCTCTGTAAATGATTTAAGCTTGCTGCTATCTCAATAACACTGATATATATATATATATGCTCTCTAGTCTCACTTAGCCAAAATGCTCAGCAAAAGAAATGTGAAGGAGATGAGGCTATATTTATAGAACTCCCATTATACAGACAAAGCAATTGTATCCCATATCAAACTAACGGATTATAGGAATGCATGAAGGTTATCAAAGGGTAGGTAATTAGTGGTTGGATTCATCATGAATCCCACTCCCTCCACAATCATGAGCTATGAAATGCTAGTTGCTGAGTTTGGGGAGAAGAAGAAGGAATAGGCCTTAGCTGTATGTCAAGGACGTGAAGAGCAAATGGGACACTTAAAATGAGACAATTGATTTAACTCCTCAGCATTTGCAAATACTACACTTGTATATACACACCATATACATATGTTATATATATATGTACTCTTAGGTTATAATTTAAATCACAATGTACTTCACATAATGTAATAAGTGTAATTTACACACATATAATCCAGGTACGTTTATCTTACTGATATAATACCATCGGATACTACCACATTACATTATATCATATATTATTAAATTGTATTACTCAACAATTATTTATAATAGATCCATGATACATTATTTTAATGTATATCCACACATCATTTGTCACCTACACATATCATAACATATAGTTACTATACATTTAATTCGCATGCTTGCACATATAATTTCTCATCTTATAATTTGAATATTAATTAATAATATACACATATCCTACATCCATCAATATAATTGTTAACCTCCATAACAATTTAATTAACCCTTATATGATTAATTATCACTTTGATATAAATCTTATTGTATTTATAAACACGTTGCTCATTATTATTAAGTTTCTTGCAATAATAATAATCACATATTGTTAATCGATCCTCATTAGTATTTTATAACAGTTAATTAATATTCTTCGATTAACAATTAATATAGATTAATTGTTCACTTAAATTAATATAATCATTCTTATATTACGCCACTGTGCCACACAAGGCAATCAACGAGTTTATCACAAACTCCACCAATTTCTCAATTATTATAATTATTCAATTATATATAATTGAATTAATTCATCTCATAACACAAAATCATTTATTTTCAAATAAATTCTCATTTCCATTAATATATTTATTTAATAATATATGGAAATTCTCGGGTATTACATCCTCCCCCCCTTATAAAAATTCCGTCCCGGAATTGCTACAAGGTTACACAAATAGATGGGGATAGTCCCTCATCATCCTATCTTCTAACTCCCACGTTGCCTCCTCGACATCGTGGTTACGCCAAAGTACTTTTACAGATGAAATAACTT
Source organism: Panax stipuleanatus (assembly GCA_020205555.1). Classification (NCBI taxonomy): domain Eukaryota; kingdom Viridiplantae; phylum Streptophyta; class Magnoliopsida; order Apiales; family Araliaceae; genus Panax; species Panax stipuleanatus. The sequence continues at coordinate 26,160,448 of CM035119.1, forward strand.
TATTTCTCAAAGTTTGTTCTTTCCTATCTAATATTTGGACAGGAATTTCTTCATACGCCAAGTTCTTCTCCACTTGAATGGGCTCGTAAGAAATCACGTGCTTGTAGTCGGCCTTGTACGGTCGCAACACGGAAATGTGAAACACGTTGTGGATATGCTCCAGTTCGGGTGGCAACGCAACTTTGTATGCCACTTCGCCCACTCGCTTCAGTATCTCGAACGGTCCTATGAATCTTGGACTCAATTTTCCTTTCTTGCCGAAACGGATTTTTCCCTTCCATGGAGATACCTTTAAGAATACGAAACTGCCGACTTTGAAGTCTCGGTCCTGCCGATGCAAATCTGCGTATTTCTTCTGGCGATCTTGAGCTGCTACAAGTCTGGCTCTTATCACTGTCACCACGTCTGCGGTTTGTTGAACTAACTCTGGTCCGAGTATTCGTCGTTCTCCGACTTCGTCCCAACATAACGGCGTTCTGCACTTTCTCCCGTAAAGAGCTTCGTACGGTGGCATGCCAATACTCGCATGGTAGCTATTATTATATGCGAATTCTACTAAGGGTAGGTGGTCGTCCCAATTTCCCTTAAAATCCATCACGCAAGTCCTAAGCATGTCTTCTAGCGTTTGTATTGTTCGCTCACTTTGTCCGTCTGTTTGAGGATGATAAGCTGTACTCAACCTCAACTGCGTTCCCATTCTTTCTTGCAAACTCTTCCAAAAATTGGACGTGAAGCGCGGATCTCGATCAGAGACAATTGACACCGGCACTCCATGTCGTGAAATAATTTCTTTTACATATAGGCTTGCTAATTGGTTCAAACTGTAGCGGATCTTGATTGGTAGAAAGTGTGCGGTCTTCGTTAGTCGATCCACGATAACCCAAATAGCATCATAACCTTTCTGTGTAACTGGAAGTCCTACCACGAAGTCCATGGTAATATGCTCCCATTTCCACTCTGGTATTTCTAATGGTTGTAGTAAACCACTTGGCCGCTGATGTTCTGCTTTAACGCGTTGGCAAGTCAAGCATTTACTGACGCACTCTGCGACTTCCCGTTTCAAATTAGGCCACCAAAAATGTTGCCTTAGATCTCGGTACATCTTTGTGCCTCCCGGATGAACGGAATATGTCGTATTGTGTGCCTCGTGCAAAATCTCTTCCCTCAACTCAGTTACCGCTGGTACCCACACTCTCCCTTCAAATCTCAAAATACCGTCTTTATCCATTCGAAATTTTTCTCCCTCACTTTCTGTGATCCTCTTTCGGATTTTCTCACACTCTTCATCCTTTTCCTGAGCTTCCTTTACTCTATTCAACAACGTCGGACAAGCTTCCATTACAATTAACTTCTCACCAGACTTTTCTGGTCCTTTTACTTCTATCTCCAATTTCTCCATCTCTCTTATCAACTCTTCCTGAGTCGTCAAATTAAACAACTTCTCCCTTCCTTTCCTGCTCAGAGCGTCGGCAACCACATTTGCCTTTCCCGGGTGATAAAGAATATCGCAGTCATAGTCTTTGATTAATTCTAACCACCTTCTCTGTCGCATGTTTAACTCCTTCTGTGTGAAGATATATTTCAGACTTTTGTGGTCCGTGTATATCTCACATTTTTCTCCGTATAGATAATGCCTCCATATCTTTAACGCAAAAACTACTGCCGCTAACTCTAAGTCGTGAGTAGGGTATCGTTTTTCGTAATCCTTTAATTGTCGTGATGCATATGCAATGACCTTGCCATGTTGCATGAGCACACAGCCAAGCCCCTTGTGCGATGCATCACTATACACCACAAAATTTCCCGCATCATCTGGTAATGATAATACAGGTGCTTCGCTCAATCTCCTTTTCAGTTCTTGAAGACTTTCTTCGCATTTGTCGGTCCATACAAATTTCACCGTCTTTCTAGTCAAATTGGTCAGCGGGGTTGCTATCTTAGAAAAATCTTGGATGAATCTTCGATAGTACCCAGCTAACCCTAGAAAGCTTCTCACCTCCGTCGGTGTTCTCGGTTGTTCCCAATTACTTACTGCTTCAACCTTCGCAGGGTCTACAGAGATTCCATTCTTATCCACCACGTGGCCTAAGAATTGAACCTTCTCCATCCAAAATTCGCACTTAGAAAATTTTGCATACATCTTCTCCTTCCTTAGTGCCTCCAAAACAATCTTCAGATGTTCGGCGTGTTCTTCCTCTGTCTTTGAGTAGATCAAAATGTCGTCGATAAAAACCACTACAAATTTATCCAAGTATGGCTTGAAAACTCGGTTCATCAAGTCCATAAATGCTGCCGGAGCATTAGTCAATCCGAATGACATTACCAAAAACTCGTAGTGTCCATAACGGGTTCGAAACGCAGTCTTTGGTATGTCCTCATCCCGTACCTTCAGTTGATGATATCCTGTTCGTAGGTCGATCTTCGAGAAACACTTTGCTCCCTTCAGTTGATCAAACAAGTCGTCTATCCTCGGTAGCGGGTACCGGTTCTTGATCGTTACTCTATTCAATTCTCGATAATCGATACAGAGCCTCATCGATCCGTCCTTCTTCTTAACGAATAGTACTGGTGCTCCCCAAGGAGAAACACTCGGTCGAATGTAACCCTTATCCAATAATTCTTGCAATTGCATCATTAATTCCTTCATTTCTACTGGCGCCATACGATATGGAGCTTTCGAAATCGGTGCCGTTCCCGGTGCTAAGTCTATTACGAATTCGATTTCTCTGTCTGGCGGAAGACCAGGCAGATCGTCCGGAAACACATCTTGGAATTCATTAACTACGTATATATCCTTAATTTCTACTCCCTTCTTCCGAGTATCAACGATGTAAGCTAAATATCCTCCACATCCTTTCCTTAACAATTTCTTGGCCTGCATCATCGTAACGCAACACGATTGCTTAAGCGATGAGCTACCATAAAACACTACCTTAGACTTACTCGGAGTCTGAAGGTTCACACATTTGTTCTGACAGTCAATTATCGCAGCATGGTTATACAACCAATCCATTCCCAGTATTACGTCAAATTCTCCCAGTCTAATAGGAATCAAGTCTACGCTCAGTTCATGTTTACTAATATTTGCGCGACAATTTCGATAAACGTATTCTACAGGGATCACTTCCTTATTAGCAACTTCTATGATCAAAGGATTTTCTAATAGTTCTCGAGGTTTACTAAGTCTACTAGCAAATTCTTCAGATACAAAAGAACAGGTGGCACCCGAATCAAATAATACATAAGCATTTATATCATTGATTGGGATTATACCTGACACCACATCCTTCGCAGCCACTGCGTCTTGGACGGTCATGTTAAAAGTTCTGGCGGTTGGGCGGTTGGATTGTGCCGGTCCATCGATCATCAGCTTGTTGCCTCCTTGCTGATTACTACCCCCGCCACTTCCCTTCTTTGGGCAGTCCTTAATTCGGTGCCCCGTCGAGCCACAAGCAAAGCATCCTTGTATCTTCTTCGGTTTCAAACAGTTAGGCGAGATGTGCCCTTCCTGTCCGCAGTTGTAGCAAGTGCCACGTCCCTTCCAGCACTCGCCCTGGTGATTCTTCCCACACTTCGGGCATCCTTCAGCCCTCTTCTTGAAACCTCCACGAAAATTCCCTGATTGATTATTGTTGTTTTTGTTGTTGTTATTATTCTCCCACTTTCTCTTTCCCAAGTTGCTTCCTCCGCTACTACTTCCTCCCGTACGATTCTCTCCTCCAGTATTCTTTCCTTTCTTTTCTTTGTTATACTGACTTAAGGCCTCACTGCCGCCTTCCGCAATGATTGCCTTCTCCAGTAATGTTGCAAAGGAATCAATTTGAAGAACTGATACCTTATTGAACAGCCATGGCTTCAACCCTTGTTCAAAGCGTCTAGCCTTCCTCTCTTCATCACCAACTTGGTGCTCCGCAAATCGCGCTAGTTCGTTAAACCTAGCCGCGTATTGCGCCACCGTCATCTCACCTTGTTTTAACTCTAGGAATTTCACCTCCATCCTATTCTTCATACTTTTTGGAAAGTAATTTTCGAAGAACAGTGTCTTAAACTTATCCCAAGCTATTATCCCTTCTCCAGCTCTTTGTTGATTAGCCTCCCACCAGTAGTTCGCTTCTCCCCTCATCATGTACGTGGCAAACACCGTCTTCTGATCTTCGCCTACGCTAGCTATAGTGAAAGCTTTTTCGATCTCTTTGATCCACGTTTGTGCGATGATTGGGTCGGTAGTTCCCTCGAACTCCGGGGGTCCTACACTCTTAAAGTCTTTAAAGGTTGTTACTGGCACAGTTTGAGGGTTCGGGCGAACGGGTTCATTGTTCCTTCCCCTTAAGGCTTCTCCTAACAAGTCTACCAGTTTCTGGATCGGGTCTACTTGTTCTCTCTCATTGTTAACAGATTCTTCGGGTGCTGTCAATCTACGTCTGGGCGGCATTATCTGCATCACAAGTTTTCATTTTATTATTATTCAAGTATATTACTTAAGTATTTCTTTTAATACTAAAAGAATAAATTTATAACACGTTTCTAAAATCAACTCCATTTATATTCATATGCCATTTCATTTCATTACATGATTTCCCCAGCATACTGCTATAAATGTTATCACATATATCCCCTAATATCACAAAAGACGGGGAATATACCAACCTACTACCATACTACCCCTCTAACAAAAGCTAACTCGGGGTTTACATCATCATCCCACATCTTACACAAAAGATCGGGATTACAACATAGTATATACAATACATAAAGACACAACTAGTACTACCACTAGACTGACTAAGGAAATCTCATCCCATCATCCCGCGCTCCACTGCGTTCTTGTACTCCAACTGTGCTATATACGCAACCAGCTCTCGGCTCAAGGTATGTAGAGTCTGTCCCTGTTCTGCCGGGTAGTGGTACACACCATCAATCACCCTTTCAAAAGCTGAACGGAACACATACCCCATCTTGTTCATCTTTCTCTTCTTGCACCTGACCTCGTCCTCAAGGTCGTCGGCTCTCTCATTAGACGCTTCCCACTTCTCCTCGAAGTGTAACCTATCCATCACCTCCAACTCTAGCTGAGTACGAAGTGCCTCTTTCTCAGTCTTCTCACTCAGCTCCCTCTGCTCAACCTCTTCTAGCTTCTCTGCCAAATCTACATTCCTAGCCACTGACCTGTGAAATAGAGTCCCCATCTGGATCCCTGCCTCCCTACGGTAGGCAATCTCCACCTCTAACTCTTGCATAGCCAGCTTCCTCTGGTGGTCCTCGTCCCTCAGCTTCTGGAACTCAGACTCTCTCTCGTGGGCCTCTGCCTCCAGCTCCTGAACTCTACAGTCTAACTCTAGAATACGCTCCTCGTACTCGCCTAACATCTGTTCCTCTATAGTAGCCTCATCAGAGTCCTCTACTGGCTCATCCTCCATCGGCTCCTCCTCTGGATCAGTCTCTATCTCAATCTCGATCTCATCCTCGTCATCAAACTCGGATGGTGCAACTGCCTGCACTGGTGTAGCCTCTAGAGGTGCCTCGTATACTACGTGTATATCCCTGGGCTCCTCCTCTACAACTCTACTAGGTACCCCTGTGTCTGTCATCCTACACTCACAAACACAAGACAAGAAATAGCATCTCCATTAGAATGTTAAACAAAATATAAGTTCATTGTATAGAATGAAGTTACATTTCATAACAGACTAAGTCTCTCAAGGAAAACTCTACATGAGTTTTATCTCCTTCCTAACTTCTAAGTTCGCCTAAGTTATAGTCTAAGGACACTCGTTCCTAAGGTTTATAACTACAGCTTTGATACCAACCTGTGACGCCCCCAAATTCCAGGACCGCCACTTGGTCTCTCGAATTCGGTTCATCACGTGCTCATGGTAATACATCACAATAATAATAATTAAATATCATACGATCACAGCGGAAAATCTATTCTAGAATAATTTACAATGATTTATTATAATTATTCCCCCAAGTCTCGCAACCTACAGTACTTAATAGATTACATAATAATATCAGTTAACGACTTATTACATAATCTAACTTAAGCTTAAACATAATCAAATCCAGTCTTACTACATCATCTTCATACAATATGAATATATTTAAAACATAACAGACATAAGCTAGTTGGTAGCTTTGCCCTTGCCCTTATCAACGCCCGAAGGTTCACCATGCTCTGCCTTAACTGAAATGTTTTAGGGAAAGCAAGAATGAGCACAAATTGCCCAGCAAGTAATATACAATAAGGGTGAGTAATAAGATTCTCAATTCTCGAAAGGGTATAACAAGATTTGATAGTTCAAGAATAACAAGAATATCAATAGTTCTCAATATCAGTCGCTAAGGACAGGATAATATCAATATGATTCAATAATAAGTCAATTCAAGATTTCAAATAATTGAATACTGAGTAGTCACTACGGACTATGAACTTCTACTAGAATTGACAGTAATAAACTGAAAATCCAACAAAAACAGGTACAACAGGTGATCAGCCTAAAGTACCCTTGTTATGCATAACAATCAACCATACTCAAGTGTGCACGTCGGTTCTCCGACAATTATATATTCCCTTCAAAGAAGGTTGTTCTTCTCAGTCAAATACAAGATCCCGCACCAATCAATTAGTTTGGGTCGCTTTTCAATAATATAAGTCTAGCCGAATCAAATGGCATAGACACTTTCACAATATTCAAGAACAATACTAAGTTCAACATGAATAATAGCTTTAATGAAATAAGAGTTCAAGTATGCTAATTCGATTCAACCGATTAAATAGGAAACTAGTTCGCAATACACAAGATAGGATACTTGCATAGTAAAAGAGTATAAGTTAGGAAACTTTCACAATCATAGATTTCCTTGCATAAAGTAAATGCGTCGGTTAGGATACTTGCACTTTAAAAGAGTGTAAGTAAGAGAACTTGCCTTTAGCGTAGTTTATCCACGAAAAGAAATCAACACTTTCGAATTCCTATCGTAATACAGTTACGTATATATATGATATTCATTAGTCATATAATTTAACTTCACATTTTCTCTTTGAATATACGATCAACACATAAGCTAAGTTTTACCTAGCTACACAGTTATATAGAATATAATTTCTATCCTTAACGTTCCTTCTTTAGAGTTTAAACGCATTCTCATATTATATAAGATCTCAACAATTAGCAAACATGCTTGCATATTATTAATATCTCATAAGACCACAATCAATACTAAATATATTTCATTTTAGCAAGTTACGGCATCTCCTTAAGTTAACCGTCAAAATCGGGTTCAAGTAACATCATATAATATCACGTAGCATGTATTCATATTTAAAGGATACTTTACATGCTTGTATAACTTTTCCAAATCCAATCGTACATGGTATAGGTTCTTAAGTTAATACTTAAAGCCATTCAAGGACACGAACTCATATGGTCTAACATGGTCGCTTTTAAACACATAAGATATTCATATAACTTGTATTAGTCATGCTCATGAGTACTCGTATTGCATATATGTAGCTAGCATTGTTATTATCTTGAAAACATGCTTTGTTCATGCTAAACTTTAATCATGGCAACTAATCATGGTATATATACATGCATGACACATGAATGAGTCTAAGAGTACTATCACATGTGTTCATAAATGTCAAATTCTAATTCTCGTCATAACATACCAACGTTCACGTTCAAAGCTTATACTTTGTTAGTATAGTTCATTAATAAGGTCTATCATGTTCATGCTTCCTTATGAAACCCATATACACAAGTTAACATGCTTTTCATGTATTTCAAGGCCCTATAAACATGCTCGAAAAGTCAGAATGTATACATGGTTTTTACATGTCAATATCAACCTTCAAAACTTGTATTTTTGTTAGAAAGGTGCACTAGTTGGGTTCACATGTCCATATTATATCACGGAACCTATATACATAAGTTAGTATGCATTTCATGTGTCTCTAGGTCATACTAACATGTCTCGAAAGTCAGAATATTAACATGCTTCATATATGTTAACGTCGTTCATGAAACTTTAAGTTCGTTTTCAAACTATATGTCGTTTGGTTAACCATGCATGCTAATATACTAAAACATGCTCACATTGCCTCATTAGGTTTATATATAAGTATTAATCATGCTTTCATGCTTGTTTAAACAAAAATCAAACAATTAGTTCATAACAGTTTTGTTGCAGAATGCAGAAAAACTGAACACAGAGGCTGGCGCTGCGGCGCGGCACAGCAGCTCACTACTGGCGCTGCGGCGCGAGTGGCGCTGCGTGCGGCGCTGCGGCGCGAGTGGCGCTGCGGCGCGGGCTGCGGCGCTGCGGCGTCGAGGCAGTTTTCTGCAGTTCAGACTGCAGCGAAATCCGACCAAAAACCTCCCATTTCATCGATTTCAACATACCCAAATGCTATTAGACTTGTTTAACTTACTAACACGTACATATATGCTTATATAATAGTCAATAGCAATTATCAATTCCCAATTTCATGAACACCAACTAATTTCACGATATTTGATGTTTTTACAGAAATCTCAGAAATGGAAACACCAAAAATGAAATTGAAGAGCAATGAAGCATATATAGTAATTCTAATCACATATATAAGTCCTTTAAACAACTAATTATTATTCTCAATTCTCAAAACCATAACTTCCAACTGAAATCAAGAATTCACGAATAGAAATTTTGACAGAAAATGACAATGAAGATACGAAGAGGATTTATACCTCTGTAAATGATTTAAGCTTGCTGCTATCTCAATAACACTGATATATATATATATATGCTCTCTAGTCTCACTTAGCCAAAATGCTCAGCAAAAGAAATGTGAAGGAGATGAGGCTATATTTATAGAACTCCCATTATACAGACAAAGCAATTGTATCCCATATCAAACTAACGGATTATAGGAATGCATGAAGGTTATCAAAGGGTAGGTAATTAGTGGTTGGATTCATCATGAATCCCACTCCCTCCACAATCATGAGCTATGAAATGCTAGTTGCTGAGTTTGGGGAGAAGAAGAAGGAATAGGCCTTAGCTGTATGTCAAGGACGTGAAGAGCAAATGGGACACTTAAAATGAGACAATTGATTTAACTCCTCAGCATTTGCAAATACTACACTTGTATATACACACCATATACATATGTTATATATATATATGTACTCTTAGGTTATAATTTAAATCACAATGTACTTCACATAATGTAATAAGTGTAATTTACACACATATAATCCAGGTACGTTTATCTTACTGATATAATACCATCGGATACTACCACATTACATTATATCATATATTATTAAATTGTATTACTCAACAATTATTTATAATAGATCCATGATACATTATTTTAATGTATATCCACACATCATTTGTCACCTACACATATCATAACATATAGTTACTATACATTTAATTCGCATGCTTGCACATATAATTTCTCATCTTATAATTTGAATATTAATTAATAATATACACATATCCTACATCCATCAATATAATTGTTAACCTCCATAACAATTTAATTAACCCTTATATGATTAATTATCACTTTGATATAAATCTTATTGTATTTATAAACACGTTGCTCATTATTATTAAGTTTCTTGCAATAATAATAATCACATATTGTTAATCGATCCTCATTAGTATTTTATAACAGTTAATTAATATTCTTCGATTAACAATTAATATAGATTAATTGTTCACTTAAATTAATATAATCATTCTTATATTACGCCACTGTGCCACACAAGGCAATCAACGAGTTTATCACAAACTCCACCAATTTCTCAATTATTATAATTATTCAATTATATATAATTGAATTAATTCATCTCATAACACAAAATCATTTATTTTCAAATAAATTCTCATTTCCATTAATATATTTATTTAATAATATATGGAAATTCTCGGGTATTACAGTTCTAGTTTGATTAGCATCAAAAAGAGCAATCATATCACTAGTGCCTTGAAAACGATCCTACATCTCACACAAGTCTTTATTTAAGGAGATCTTCTTAATGTTTCGTTAATTCTCCCAAATTGTCAAAATATAGGTGATTATGAGTTCATTACTTCGTTCTAGTTGAAATTATCATCAAAAGGAGCAATCAAATCACTATCGCGTCCAAAACGATGCGTAGATCTCACACAAGTCTTTATTTAGGGCGAACGTCATATTGTTTCATTGGTTTTTTCAAATTTACAAGGAAAGAGGTGATTAAGAGTTGTATTACTTCGTTCTAGTTTGATTAGCGTCAAAAGGAGAAACACATGACTATCGGGTTCAAAATCAAGCGTACATCTCATAAAAGTATTCTTTTTGGGAGACCTTCTTATTGTTTTATTGGTCGACTAAAATTGTCAAAGAAAGAAGTGATTAGGAGTCCTATAACTTCGTTCTAGTTTGATTTGCATCAAAAGGAGCAATCCCATGATTATCGAGTTAAGAACGATGCGTACATCTTACACATGTCTTCATTTAAGGAGACCTTCTTATTGTTTCATTTGTTCTCTAAAATTGTGAAAGAATTAGGAGTCTTATTACTTCATTCTAATTTCATTAGTATCAAAAGTAGCAATCCAATGACTATCGCATTTAAAACGATGCGTACATCTCACACAAGTCTTGGGAGACTTTCTTATTGTTTCATTAGGTTTCTCAAATTTTCAAAGAAAGAGGTGATTATGAGTCCTATGAATTCGTTCTAGTTTGATTAGCATCAAAAGGACTAATCCTGTCACTAGTGCCTTCAAAACGATTCGTACATCTCACACAAGTCTTCATTTAGGGAGACCTTCTTAATGTTTCATTAGTTCTCACAAATTGTCACAATATAGGTGATTATTGAGTTCTATTACTTCGTTCTACTTGAAATTAGCATTAAAAGGAGCAATCACATCACTATCGCGTCCAAAACGTTGCGTAGATCTCACACAAGCCTTCATTTAGGGAGACCTTCATATTGTTTCATTGGTTTTTTCAAATTTACAAAGAAAGAGGTCATTAAGAGTTGTATTACTTCATTCTAGTTTGATTAGCGTCAAAAGGAGAAACCCATGACTATCGGGTTCAAAATCAAGCGTCATCTCACGAAAGTATTCATTTTGGGAGACCTTCTTATTGTTTCATTGGTGCACTAAAATTGTCAAAGAAAGAAGTGATTAGGAGTCCTATAACTTCGTTCTAGTTTGATTAGCATCAAAAGGAGCAATCTCGTGACTATCGCGTTAAAAACGATGCGTACATCTCACACATGTCTTCATTTACGGAGACCTTATTGTTTATTTGGTTCTCTAAAATTGTGAAAGAAGGAGGTGATTAGGAGTCTTATTACTTCGTTCTAATTTGATTAGTATCAAAAAGAGCAATCTTATGACTATCGCGTTAAAAACGATGCGTACATCTCACACAAGTCTTGATTTAAGGAGGCCTTTTTATTGTTTCATTGGGTCTCTCAAATGGTCAAAGAAATAGGTGATTATGAGTCCTATGAATTTATTCTAGTTTGATTAGCATCAAAAGGAGCAATAATATCACTAGTGCCTTCAAAACGATCCGTACATCTCACACAAGTCTTCATTTAGGGAGATCTTCTTAATGTTTCATTAATTATCTGAAATTGTCAAAATATAGGTGATTATGAGTTCTATTACTTCGTTCTAGATGAAATTAGCATTAAAAGGAGCAATCAAATCACTATCGCGTCCAAAACGATGCGTAGATCTCACACAAGTCTTTATTTAGGGAGACCTTAATATTGTTTCATTGGTTGTTTCAAATTTTCAAAGAAAGAGGTAATTAAGAGTTGTATTACATCGATCTAGTTTGATTAGCGTCAAAATGACAAACCCATTACTATCGCATTCAAAACCATGTGTATCTCACACAAGGCTTCATTAAGGGAGACCTTCTTATTGTTTCATTGGTGCTCTGAAATTGTAACTTTGTTCTAGTTTGATTAGCTTCAAAAGGAGCAATCCCATGACTATCGCGTTAAAAACGATGCATACATCTCACACATGTCTTCATTTAAGGAGACCTTCTTATTGTTTCATTGGTTCTCTAAAATTGTGAAAGAATGAGGTGATTAGGAGTTTTATTACTTCGTTCAAATTTGATTAGCATCAAAAGGAGCAATCCCATGACTATCGCGTTAAAAACGATGCGTACATCTCACACAAGTCTTGATTTAGGGAGACCTTCTTATTATTTCATTGGGTCTCTCAAATTGTCAAAGAAAGAGGTGATTATGAGTCCTATGAATTCGTTCTAGTTTGATTAGCATCAAAAGGACCAATCCTGTCACTAGTTAGACGAGCCGTACATCTCACACAAGTCTTCATTTAGTAGGGAGACCTTCTTAATGTTTCATTTGTTCTCTCAAATTATCAAAATATAGGTGATTATAAGTTCTATTACTTCATTCTAATTGAATATAGCATCAAAAGGAGCAATCCCATGACTATCGCATTAAAAACGATGCGTACATCTCACACAAGTCTTGGGAGACTTTTTATTGTTTCATTGGGTTTCTCAAATTTTCAAAGAAAGAGGTGATTATGAGTCCTATGAATTCGTTCTTGTTTGATTAGCATCAAAAGGAGCAATCCAGTCACTAGTGCCTTCAAAACGATTCACACATCTCACACAAGTCTTCATTTAGGGAGACCTTCTTAAAGTTTCACTAGTTCTCTCAAATTGTCAAAATATAGGTGATTATGAGTTCTATTACTTCGTTCTAGTTGAAATTAGCATCAAAAGGAGCAATCACATCACTATCGCGTCCAGAACGATGCGTATATCTCACACACGCCTTCATTTAGGGAGACCTTCATATTGTTTTATTGGATTTTTCAAATTTACAAAGAAAGAGGTGATTAAGAGTTGTATTACTTCATTCTAGTTTGATTAGCGTCAAAAGGAGAAACCCATGACTATTCAAAATCAAGCGTACATCTCACTAAAGTATTCATTTTGGGAGACCTTCTTATTATTTCATTGGTGTACTAAAATTGTCAAAGAAAGAAGTGATTAAGAGTCCTATAACTTCGTTCTAGTTTGATTAGCATCAAAAGGAGCAATCCCATGACTATCGCGTTAAAAACGATGCGTACATCTCACACAAGTCTTGATTTAGGGAGACCTTCTTATTATTTCATTGGGTCTCTCAAATTATAAAAGAAAGAGGTGATTATGAGTTCTATGAATTCGTTCTAGTTTGATTAGCATCAAAATGACCAATCCTATCACTAGTGATACGAGCCGTACATCTCACACAAGTCTTCATTTAGTAGGGAGACCTTCTTAATGTTTCATTAGTTCTCTCAAATTATCTAAATATAGGTGATTATAAGTTCTACTACTTCGTTCTAATTGAATATAGCATCAAAAGGAGCAATCACATCACTATCGCGTTGAAAACGATGCGTAGATCTCACACAAGTCTTCATATAGGGAGACCGTCATATTTTTTCATTGGTTTTTTCAAATTTACAAAGAAAGAGGTGATTAAGAGTTGTATTACTTTGTTCTAGTTTGATTAGCGTCAAAAGGAGAAACCCATGACTATCGGGTTCAAAATCAAGCGTACATCTCATAAAAGTATTCTCTTTGGGAGACCTTCTTATTGTTTTATTGGTCGACTAAAATTGTCAAAGAAAGAAGTGATTAGGTGTCCTATAACTTCGTTCTAGTTTGATTAGCATCAAAAGGAGCAATCCCATGATTATCGAGTTAAAAACGATGCGTACATCTTACACATGTCTTCATTTAAGGAGACCTTCTTATTGTTTCATTTGTTCTCTAAAATTGTGAAAGAATTAGGAGTCTTATTACTTCGTTCTAATTTCATTAGCATCAAAAGGAGCAATCCTATGACTATCGCATTAAAAACGATGCGTACATCTCACACAAGTCTTGGGAGACTTTCTAATTGTTTCATTGCGTTTCTCAAATTTTCAAAGAAAGAGGTGATTATGAGTCCTATGAATTTGTTCTAGTTTGATTAGCATCAAAAGGACCAATCCTGTCACTAGTGCCTTCAAAACGATTCACACATCTCACACAAGTCTTCATTTAGGGAGACCTTCTTAATGTTTCATTAATTCTCTCAAATTGTCAAAATATAGGTAATTATGAGTTCTATTACTTCGTTCTAATTGAAATTAGCATCAAAAGGAGCAATCACATCACTATCGCGTCCAAAACGATCCGTAGATCTCACACACGCCTTCATTTAGGGAGACCTTCATATTATTTCATTGGTTTTTTCAAATTTACAAAGAAAGAGGTGATTAAGAGTTGTATTACTTCATTCTAGTTTGACTAGCGTCAAAAGGAGAAACCCATGACTATTGGGTTCAAAATCAAGCGTACATCTCACGAAAGTATTCTTTTTGCGAGACCTTCTTATTGTTTCATTGGTGCACTAAAATTGTCAAAGAAAGAAGTGATTAGGAGTCCTATAACTTCGTTCTAGTTTGATTAGCATCAAAAGGAGCAATCTCATGACTATCGCGTTAAAAACGATGCGTACATCTCACACAAGTCTTGATTTAGGGAGACCTTCTTATTGTTTCATTGGGTCTCTCAAATTATCAAGGAAAGAGGTGATTATGAGTCCTATGAATTCGTTCTAGTTTGATTAGCATCAAAAGGACCAATCCTGTCACTAGTGAGACGAGCCGTACATCTCACACAAGTCTTCATTTAGTAGGGAGACCTTCTTAATGTTTCATTAGTTCTCTCAAATTATCCAAATATAGGTGATTATAAGTTCTATTACTTCGTTCTAATTGAATATAGCTTCAAAAGGAGCAATCACATCACTATCGCGTCCAAAACGATGCGTAGATCTCACACAAGTCTTCATATAGGGAGACCGTCATATTTTTTCATTGGTTTTTTCAAATTTACAAAGAAAGAGGTGATTAAGAGTTGTATTACTTCGTTCTAGTTTGATTAGCGTCAAAAGGAGAAACCCATGACTATCGGGTTCAAAATCAAGCGTACATCTCATAAAAGTATTCTCTTTGGGAGACCTTCTTATTGTTTTATTGGTCGACTAAAATTGTCAAAGAAAGAAGTGATTAGGTGTCCTATAACTTCGTTCTAGTTTGATTAGCATCAAAAGGAGAAATCCTATGATTATCGAGTTAAAAACGATGCGTACATCTTACACATGTCTTCATTTAAGGAGACCTTCTTATTGTTTCATTTGTTCTCTAAAATTGTGAAAGAATTAGGAGTCTTATTACTGTGACGCCCCCAAATTCCAGGACCGCCACTTGGTCTCTCGAATTCGGTTCATCACGTGCTCATGGTAATACATCGCAATAATGATAACTAAATATCACACAACCACAGCAGAAAATATATTCTAGAATAATTTACAAGGATTTATTATAATTATTCCCCCAAGTCTCGCAACCTACAGTACTTAATAGATTACATAGCAATATCAATTAACGACTTGTTATATAATCTAACTTAAGCTTAAACATAAACAAATCCAGTCTTACTACATCATCTTAATACAACATTAAAATATTTAAAACGTAAAAGAGACAAGCTAGTTGGTAGCCTTGCCCTTGCCCTTATCAACGCCCGAAGGTTCGCCATGCTCTGCCTTAACTGAAATGTTTTAGGGGAAAGCAAGAATGAGCACAAATTGCCCAGCAAGGAATATACAATAAGGGTGAGTAATAAGATTCTTAATTCTCGAAAAGGTATGACAAGGTTTGATAGTTCAAGGATAACGAGAATTTCAACAGTTCTCAATAACAGTCACTAAGGACAGAATAATATCAATATGATTCAATAATACGTCAATTCAAGATTTCAAATAACTGAATACTGAGCAGTCACTAAGGACTATGAACTTCTACTAGAATTGACAGTAATAAACTGAAAATCCAATAAAAACAGGTACAACAGGTGATCAGCCTAAAGTACCATCGTTATGCATAACAATCAATCATACTCAAGTGTGCACGTCGGTTCTCCGACAATTATATATTCCCTTCAAAGAAGGTTGTTCTTCTCAGTCAAATACAAGATCCCGCACCAATCAATTAGTTTGGGTCATTTTTCAATAACATAAGTCTAGCCGAATCAAATGGCATAGACACTTTCACAATATTCAAGAACAATACTAAGTTCAACATGAATAATAGCTTTAATGAAATAAGAGTTCAAGTATGCTAATTCAATTCAAACAATTAAGTAGGAAACTAGTTCGCAATATACAAAGATAGAATACTTGTATCCAAAGAGATAAGTTTTAGATACTCGCTTACGATATCCGTTGAATAAAGTAATGCAATGGTTTAGGATACTTGCCTTATGCGTAGTTTACTCACGTAAAGCTAGTCAACACTTTTGAATTCCTATCGTAATGATAGTCATTAGTCATATAATTTAACTTCACATTATATCTTCGAATATACGATCAACACACAAGCTAAGTTTTACCCTAGCTACACAATTATTTAGTATCTAATTTCTATTCTTAACTTTTTCTTTTCTCAAGTTGATCATATTCATACATCGTTACTATCATGTGAGACTACCACAATTAGCAAACATATTCGCATATTATTAATATCACATAAGACTACAATCAATACTAAATATATTTCATTTTAGCAAGTTATGGCATTCTCATAAGTTAACCGTCAAAATCGGGTTCAAGTGACATCATATAATATCACGTAGCATGTATACATTTTTAAAGGATATTTTTATGTTTGTATACAATCTTTCCTCGTTCTAATCATTTATGATTTTGTTTTAATTCACGATCCCTAACGACTTAGGGTTATACAATGCCATGAATTCACATAAATTGTCATGCTTATCATTTAGACATATAAAGTAGTCATATATTTTATTGATACGCATGTTCATATGTTTCTTATGTCATGGATATGTGATTCTAGCACTATTACTAGTTCGTGACTTAATCAAACTCATGCTTGATTAACTTGCATTACATCTAACAAGTACGTACATATATGATGCCTTCAAACTACATTCAATCATGTTGAAAATATCAGAATGTAGAGTCCTAATATAACATGTCAAAGTCCACATTTAAAGCTTATGTTGTCATTAGTAAAGCTTGCTAATAAGGCCTAACATGCTCATGCTATCTAGATTCATATGTTAACATATTTGACCCGCATTTCAAGGTCACATAACATGCTTGAAAAGTCAGAATGTATACATGGTCTTTACATGTCAATATCAACCTTCAAAACTTGTATTTTTCTTAGAAAGGTGCACTAGTTGGGTTCACATGTTCATATTATATCACGGTACATATATACTTAGGTCAATATGCATTCCATGTGTTTCTCTACACTATATAATATAGTCGTATTATATATATTATTGCATGCTTGTACATAACAATCAATATAATCTTATTATATTAATAACTTACTTATTTGTTTTATTATTCATAATGTCAAATAAATAAATTATTTATCTTATCAATTAATTAACAATAATATTAATTAATCCATTCCTCATCGATTACTAATAACACCTAATTAATAATCATAGGATTCATTATCACATTAACAAGTATAAATCTCAGCACAATTATAAACAAGTGGTTTATTATTATTATATTTCTTGCAATAATAATAATCACGTATTATTAATCAATCACAGTTAATATTCCATAACCATCAACTAATATTTTACAATAGCATTTAACAATTAATATAGATTAATTATTTACTTAATAATTCATTCGTTAATTAATATAATTATTAATATTTCCCATCACTGTGCCACACTAGGCACTCAACGAGTTTATCGTAAACTCCACATTTTTCTCAATTATCATAGATATTCAATTTAATATAATTGAATTTAATCATTATCATAACACAAAATCATTTATATTCAAATAAATTCTCATTTCCATTAATATAATTATTTAATAATAATAGGAAATTCTCGGGTATTACATCCTCCCCCCCTTAGAAAAATTCCGTCCCGGAATTGCTACAAGGTTACACAAACAAATGGGGATAATCCCTCATTATCCTATCTTCTAATTCCCACGTTGCCTCCTCGACATCGTGGTTACGCCAAAGTACTTTTACAGACTAAATAATTTTGTTTCTCAAAGTTTGCTCATTCCTATCTAATATCTGGACAGGAATTTCTTCATACGCCAAGTTCTTCTCCACTTGAATGGGTTCGTAAGAAATCACATGTTTGTAGTCGGCCTCGTACGGTCGCAACACGGAAATGTGAAATACGTTGTGGATGTGCTCCAACTCGGGTGGCAACGCAACTTCGTATGCCACTTCGCCCACTCGCTTCAGTATTTCGAACGGTCCTATAAATCTTGGACTCAATTTTCCTTTCTTGCCGAAACGGATCTTTCCTTTCCATGGAGATACTTTCAAGAATACGAAACTGCCGACTTTGAAGTCTCGGTCCTGTCGATGCAAATCTGCGTATTTTTTCTGGCGATCTTGAGCTGCCACTAATCGGGCTCTTATCACTGTCACCATGTCTGTGGTTTGTTGTACTAACTCTGGTCCGAGTATTTGTCGTTCTCCGACTTCATCCCAACATAATGGCGTTCTGCACTTTCTTCCGTAAAGAGCTTCAAACGGTGGCATGCCGATACTCGCATGGTAACTATTGTTATATGCAAATTCAACTAAGGGTAGATGGTTGTCCCAATTTCCTTTAAAATCCATCACGCAAGTCCTAAGCATGTCCTCCAGCGTTTGTATTGTTCGCTCACTCTGTCCGTCTGTCTGAGGATGGTAAGCAGTACTCAACCTCAACTGCGTTCCCATTCTTTCTTGCAAATTCTTCCAAAAATTGGACATGAAGCGCGGATCTCGATCATAGACAATAGATACCGGCACTCCATGTCGTGAGACAATTTCTTTTACATATCGGCTTGCTAATTGGTTCAAACTGTAGCGGATCTTGATTGGTAGAAAATGTGCGGTCTTCGTTAGTCGATCCACGATAACCCAAATGGCATCATAACCTTTCTGTGTAACTGGAAGTCCTACCACGAAGTCCATGGTAATATGCTCCCATTTCCACTCCGGTATTTCTAACGGTTGTAGTAAACCACTCGGCCGTTGATGCTCTGCTTTAACGCGTTGGCAAGTCAAACATCTACTGACGCACTCTGCGACTTCCCGTTTCAAATTGGGCCACCAAAAATGTTGCTTTAGATCTCGGTACATCTTTGTGCCTCCCGGATGAACGGAATATGTCGTATTATGTACCTCGTGCAAAATCTCTTCCCTCAACTCGGTTACCGCTAGTACCCACACTCTTCCTTCAAATCTCAAAATACCATCTTTATCCATTCGAAATTTTTCTTCTTCATTTTCCGTGATCCTCTTTCGGATTTTCTCACACTCTTCATCCTTTTCTTGGGCTTCCTTTACTTTATCCAACAATATCGGATGAGCTTCCATTACAAACAACTTCTCACCAGACTTTTCTGGTCCTTTCACTTCTATCTCCAATTTCTCCATCTCTCTTATCAACTCTTCCTTAGTCGTCAAATTAAACAACTTCTCCCTTCCTTTCCTGCTCAGAGCGTCGGCAACCACATTTGCCTTTCCCGGGTGATAAAGAATATCGCAGTCATAGTCTTTGATTAATTCTAACCACCTTCTCTGCTGCATGTTTAACTCCTTCTGTGTGAAGATATATTTCAGACTTTTGTGGTCCGTGTATATCTCACATTTTTCTCCGTATAGATAATGCCTCTATATCTTTAACGCAAAAACTACTGCCGCTAACTCTAAGTCGTGAGTAGGGTATCGTTTTTCGTAATCCTTTAATTGTCGTGATGCATATGCAATGACCTTGCCGTGCTGCATAAGCACACAGCCAAGTCCCTTGTGCGATGCATCACTATACACCACAAAATTTCCCGCATCATCTGGTAATGATAATACAGGTGCTTCGCTCAATCTCTTCTTCAACTCCTGAAAACTCTCTTCACATTTGTCGGTCCATACAAATTTCACCGTCTTTCTAGTCAAATTGGTCAGCGGGGTTGCTATCTTAGAAAAATCTTGGATGAATCTTCGATAGTACCCAGCTAACCCTAAAAAACTTCTTACCTCCGTCGGTGTTCTCGGTTGTTCCCAATTACTTACTGCTTCAACCTTCACAGGGTCTACAGAGATTCCATTCTTATCCACCACGTGGCCTAAGAATTGAACCTTCTCCATCCAAAATTCGCATTTAGAAAATTTTGCATACATCTTCTCCTTCCTTAGTGCCTCCAAAATAATCTTTAGATGTTTGGCGTGTTCTTCCTCTGTCTTTGAGTAGATCAAAATGTCGTCGATAAAGACCACTACAAATTTATCCAAGTATGGCTTGAAAACTCGGTTCATCAAGTCCATAAATGCTGCCGGAGCATTAGTCAATCCAAATGACATTACCAAAAACTCGTAGTGTCCATAACGGGTTCGAAACGCAGTCTTTGGTATGTCCTCATCCCTCACTTTCAGTTGATGATATCCTGTTCGTAGGTCGATCTTCGAGAAACACTTTCTCCCTTCAGTTGATTAAACAAGTCGTCTATCCTCGGTAGCGGATATCGGTTCTTGATCGTTACTCTGTTCAATTCTCGATAATCGATACAGAGTCTCATCGATCCGTCCTTCCTCTTAACGAATAGCACTGGTGCTCCCCAAGGAGAAACACTCGGTCGAATGTAACCCTTATCCAACAACTCTTGCAATTGTATCATCAATTCCTTCATTTCTACTGGCTCCATACGATATGGAGCTTTTGAAATCGGTGCCGTTCCCGGTGCTAAGTCTATTACGAATTCGATTTCTCTGTCTGGCGGAAGACCAGGCAGATCGTCTGGAAATACATCTTGAAATTCATTCACTACGGATATATCCTTAATTTCTACTCCCTTTTTTCGAGTATCAACGATGTAAGCTAAATAACCTACACATCCTTTCCTTAACAATTTCTTGGCCTGCATCATCGTAACGCAACACGATTGCTTAAGCGATGAGCTACCATAAAACACTACCTTAGACTTACTCGGAGTCTGAAGGTTCACACATTTGTTCTGACAGTCAATTATCGCCGCATGGTTATACAACCAATCCATTCCTAGTATCACATCAAATTCTCCCAATCTAATAGGAATCAAGTCTGCGCTCAGTTTATATTCTCTAATGTTTGCGTGACAATCTCGATAAATGTATTCTACAGGGATCACTTCCTTATTAGCAACTTCTATGATCAAAGGATTTTCTAATCGTTCTCGGGGTGTACTAAGTTTACTAGCAAATTCTTCAGATATAAAAGAACAGGTGGCACCCGAATCAAATAATACATAAGCATTTATATCATTGATTGGGATTATACCTGACACCACGTCCTTCGCAGCCACGGCGTCCTGGACGGTCATGTTAAAGGTTCTGGCAGTTGGGCGGTTGGATTGTGCCGGTCCACCGATCATCAGCTTGTTGCCTCCTTGCTGATTACTACCCCCGCCACTTCCCTTCTTTGGGCAGTCCTTAATCCGGTGCTCCGTCGAGCCACACGCAAAGCATCCTTGTATCTTCTTTGGTCTCGGATAGTTGGGCGAAATGTGCCCTTCCTGTCCGCAGTTGTAGCAAGTGCCACGTCCCTTCCAGCACTCGCCCTGGTGATTCTTCCCACACTTCGGGCATCCTTCAGCCCTCTTCTTGAAACCTCCATGAAAATTCCCTGATTGATTATTGTTATTTTTGTTGTTGTTGTTATTCTCCCACTTTCTCTTTCCCAAATTACTTCCTCCACTGCTGCTTCCTCCGGTACGATTCTCTCCTCCAGCATTCTTTCCTTTCTTCTCTTTGTTATACAGGCTTAAGGCCTCACTGCCACCTTCCGCAATGATTGCCTTTTCCAGTAATGTTGCAAAGGAATCAATTTGAAGAACTGATACCTTATTGAACAGCCACGGCTTTAACCCTTGTTCGAAGCGTCTAGCCTTTCTTTCTTCATCACCAACTTGGTGCTCCGCAAATCGCGCTAGTTCCTTAAACCTAGCCGCGTATTGCGCCACCGTCATCTCACCTTGTTTTAACTCTAGGAATTTCACCTCCATCCTATTCTTCATACTCTTCGGGAAGTAATTCTCGAAGAACAGCGTCTTAAACTTGTCACAAGCTATTATCCCTTCTCCAGCTTTTTGTTGATTAGCCTCCCACCAGTAGTTCGCTTCTCCCCTCATCATGTACATGGCAAACACCGTCTTCTGATCTTCGCCTACGCTAGCTATAGTGAAAGATTTTTCGATTTCCTTGATCCACGTTTGTGCGACGATTGGGTCGGTAGTTCCCTCGAACTCTGGGGGTCCTACATTCTTAAAGTCTTTAAAGGTTGTTACTGGCACAGTCTGAGGGTTCGGGCGAACGGGTTCATTGTTCCTTCCCCTTAAGGCTTCTCCTAACAAGTCTACCAGTTTCTGGATCGGGTCTACTTGTTCCCTCTCGTTGTTAACAGATTCTTCGGGTGCTGTCAATCTACGTCTGGGCGGCATTATCTGCATCACAATTTTTCATTTTATTATTATTCAAGTATATCACTTAAGTATTTCTTTTAATACTAAAAGAATAAATTTATAACACGTTTCTAAAATCAACTCCATTTATATTCATATGCCATTTCATTTCATTACATGATTTTCCTAGCATACTGCTATAAATGTTATCACATATATCCCCTAATATCACAAAAGACGGGGAATATACCAACCTACTACCATACTACCCTTCTAACAAAAGCTAACTCGGGGTTTACATCATCATCCCACATCTTACACAAAAGATCGGGATTACAACATAGTATATACAATACATAAAGACACAACTAGTACTACCACTAGACTGACTAAGGAAATCTCATCCCATCATCCCGCGCTCCACTACGCTCTTGTACTCCAACTGTGCTATATACGCAACCAGCTCTCGGCTCAAGGTATGTAGAGTCTGTCCCTGTTCTGCCGGGTAGTGGTACACACCATCAATCACCCTTTCAAAAGCTGAACGGAACACATACCCCATCTTGTTCATCTTTCTCTTCTTGCACCTGACCTCGTCCTCAAGGTCGTCAGCTCTCTTATTGGACGCTTCCCACTTCTCCTCGAAGTGTAACCTATCCATCACCTCCAACTCTAGCTGAGTACGGAGTGCCTCTTTCTTAGTTTTCTCACTCAGCTCCCTCTGCTCAACCTCTTCTAGCTTCTCTGCCAAATCTACATTCCTAGCCACTGACCTGTGAAATAGAGTCCCCATCTGGATCCCTGCCTCCCTACGGTAGGCAATCTCCACCTCTAACTCTTGCATAGCCAGCTTCCTCTGGTGGTCCTCGTCCCTCAGCTTTTGGAACTCAGACTCTCTCTCGTGGGCCTCTGCCTCCAGCTCTTGGACCCTGCAGTCTAACCCTAGGATCCGCTCCTCGTATTCTCCTAACATCTGCTCCTCTATAGTAGCCTCATCAGAGTCCTCTACTGGCTCATCCTCCATCGGCTCCTCCTCTGGATCAGTCTCTCTCTCAATCTCGATCTCATCCTCGTCATCAAACTCGGATGGTGCAACTGTCTGCACTGGCACAGCCTCTAGAGGTGCCTCGTATACTACATGTATATCTCTGGGCTCCTCCTCTGCTATTCTACTAGTTACACCTGTGTCTGTCATCCTACAATCACAAACACAAGGCAAACAAACAGCAACTCCATTAGAATGTTAAATAAAACATAAGTTCATTGTATAGAATGAAGTTACATTTCATAACAGACTAAGTCTCTCAAGGAAAACTCTACATGAGTTTTATCTCCTTCCTAACTTCTAAGTTCACCTAAGCTATAGTCCAAGGACACTCGTTCCTAAGGTTTATAACTACAGCTTTGATACCAACCTGTGACGCCCCTAAATTCCAGGACCGCCACTTGGTCTCTCGAATTCGGTTCATCACGTGCTCATGGTAATACATCGCAATAATGATAACTAAATATCACACAACCACAGCGGAAAATCTATTCTAGAATAATTTACAATGATTTATTATAATTATTCCCCCAAGTCTCGCAACCTACAGTACTTAATAGATTACATAGCAATATCAATTAACGACTTGTTATATAATCTAACTTAAGCTTAAACATAAACAAATCCAGTCTTACTACATCATCTTAATACAACATTAAAATATTTAAAACGTAAAAGAGACAAGCTAGTTGGTAGCCTTGCCCTTGCCCTTATCAACGCCCGAAGGTTCGCCATGCTCTGCCTTAACTGAAATGTTTTAGGGGAAAGCAAGAATGAGCACAAATTGCCCAGCAAGTAATATACAATAAGGGCGAGTAATAAGATTCTTAATTCTCGAAAAGGTATGACAAGGTTTGATAGTTCAAGGATAACGAGAATTTCAACAGTTCTCAATAACAGTCACTAAGGACAGAATAATATCAATATGATTCAATAATACGTCAATTCAAGATTTCAAATAACTGAATACTGAGCAGTCACTAAGGACTATGAACTTCTACTAGAATTGACAGTAATAAACTGAAAATCCAATAAAAACAGGTACAACAGGTGATCAGCCTAAAGTACCATCGTTATGCATAACAATCAATCATACTCAAGTGTGCACGTCGGTTCTCCGACAATTATATATTCCCTTCAAAGAAGGTTGTTCTTCTCAGTCAAATACAAGATCCCGCACCAATCAATTAGTTTGGGTCATTTTTCAATAACATAAGTCTAGCCGAATCAAATGGCATAGACACTTTCACAATATTCAAGAACAATACTAAGTTCAACATGAATAATAGCTTTAATGAAATAAGAGTTCAAGTATGCTAATTCAATTCAAACAATTAAGTAGGAAACTAGTTCGCAATATACAAAGATAGAATACTTGTATCCAAAGAGATAAGTTTTAGATACTCGCTTACGATATCCGTTGAATAAAGTAATGCAAGGGTTTAGGATACTTGCCTTATGCGTAGTTTACTCACGTAAAGCTAGTCAACACTTTTGAATTCCTATCGTAATGATAGTCATTAGTCATATAATTTAACTTCACATTATATCTTCGAATATACGATCAACACACAAGCTAAGTTTTACCCTAGCTACACAATTATTTAGTATCTAATTTCTATTCTTAACTTTCTCTTTTCTCAAGTTGATCATATTCATACATCGTCACTATCATGTGAGACTACCACAATTAGCAAACATATTCGCATATTATTAATATCACATAAGACTACAATCAATACTAAATATATTTCATTTTAGCAAGTTATGGCATTCTCATAAGTTAACCGTCAAAATCGGGTTCAAGTGACATCATATAATATCACGTAGCATGTATACATTTTTAAAAGATATTTTTATGTTTGTATACAATCTTTCCTCGTTCTAATCATTTATGATTTTGTTTTAATTCACGATCCCTAACGACTTAGGGTTATACAATGCCATGAATTCACATAAATTGTCATGCTTATCATTTAGACATATAAAGTAGTCATATATTTTATTGATACGCATGTTCATATGTTTCTTATGTCATGGATATGTGATTCTAGCACTATTACTAGTTCGTGACTTAATAACACTCATGCTTGATTAACTTGCATTACATCTAACAAGTACGTACATATATGATGCCTTCAAACTACATTCAATCATGTTGAAAATATCAGAATGTAGAGTCCTAATATAACATGTCAAAGTCCACATTTAAAGCTTATGTTGTCATTAGTAAAGCTTGCTAATAAGGCCTAACATGCTCATGCTATCTAGATTCATATGTTAACATATTTGACCCGCATTTCAAGGTCACATAACATGCTTGAAAAGTCAGAATGTATACATGGTCTTTACATGTCAATATCAACCTTCAAAACTTGTATTTTTGTTAGAAAGGTGCACTAGTTGGGTTCACATATTCATATTATATCACGGTACATATATACTTAGGTCAATATGCATTCCATGTGTTTCTAGGTCATACAAACGTGTCTCAAAAGTCAGAATACTATTATGGTATTTATATTTCCAAGTTCCTCTTTTCATAACTTTAAGTTTTCTTCGAAATATTCAACTAAAACAACTAGCATAGATTGCTATAACCTAGTAACCTTATTCCATATGTTAATGTGAGTTATATGCATATCCTAACAATACATCATGCTCAACACATCAGAAGATATAAAAGAAATCATCAACAAATTCTGTAGTGGCGCGCTGCCGCGCCCAAATTGTACTAGGGAGACGCGCGGCCGCGCGGCTCCCGTTCTAGACCAGAAGATGTTCTGTTATTGCAGAGCTTCAGAATTTCTCATAACGTACTTAGCTAGCATGCTTGCCTACCATCACTTTACATTCCTAACACATAGATATACTTAACAACTTATGCTAGCACCTTATCACACACTAATTTCAACAATATCATGCAATCTCTATGAATTGAAATTTAAATGGGTTTAGAGGTTATACCTCTTGAGCTCAAACTTGCACAAGACTTGTTCTCAAATTCAGATTATAAACTCACAATACTCTCTCTATATCAACTTAGCACAAATTTTAGCAACATAGAAAATGAAGAGAGGCTTGGTATTTATAGGAGAATTCAATATCCATACAAAGCAATTGCCCCAAGGTTTGAAACAATGGGGGAAATGAAGAACTAGAGGATTGAGGGGAGTTGATGGAATAGTGTCCAACCACCCCCATCACCCACATCCTTCTTCATCATGAGCATCATTGGCTAGCTAGGAAGTTGACATGAGGGAGTAGCTTAGGCCTTTGGCCTTTCACGTGGGAGAAGAGATAGTGACTATCATTTAGGGACAAGGCAATATGAAACTCAGCATTTGCAACATGAAGTGTATTAACACTAAGGCCATATATACATATACACTTAGGCTATTATATATTTATTCATACTATATTTTATAATTAACATTATAGTGTAAGTCACATGCTTAATATTTCAAGGTAGTAGATGTGATATGGCAATGTAACATACATAACATCCATGTACATTTATTAATACCGGATATAATCACATCACATTATTTCCTTCATTAAATTCTACAATCAACAAGTGATTTCAATATATTCATGATATATCATTTTAATGTATACTTACATACACATTGTCACATAGGTATTAATCATGTAGCTCACATAGTTTAATTAATCTTAATACATGGTCCATATGTGTAATATATTCACATTGCATTATATAGCATAGTTTATGTATACTTGTATGGTCACACCTAAGTGTTTCTCTACACTATATAATATAGTCGTATTATATATATTATTGCATGCTTGTACATAACAATCAATATAATCTTATTATATTAATAACTTACTTATTTGTTTTATTATTCATAATGTCAAATAAATAAATTATTTATCTTATCAATTAATTAACAATAATATTAATTAATCCATTCCTCATCGATTACTAATAACACCTAATTAATAATCATAGGATTCATTATCACATTAACAAGTATAAATCTCAGCACAATTATAAACAAGTGGTTTATTATTATTATATTTCTTGCAATAATAATAATCACGTATTATTAATCAATCACAGTTAATATTCCATAACCATCAACTAATATTTTACAATAGCAATTAACAATTAATATAGATTAATTGTTTACTTAATAATTCATTCGTTAATTAATATAATTATTAATATTTCCCATCACTGTGCCACACTAGGCTCTCAACGAGTTTATCGTAAACTCCACATTATTCTCAATTGTCATAGATATTCAATTTAATATAATTGAATTTAATCATTCTCATAACACAAAATCATTTATATTCAAATAAATTCTCATTTCCATTAATATAATTATTTAATAATAATAGGAAATTCTCGGGTATTACAATTACTTCGTTCTAATTTCATTAGCATCAAAAGGAGCAATCCCATGACTATCGCATTAAAAACGATGCGTACATCTCACACAAGTCTTGGGAGACTTTCTTATTGTTTCATTGGGTTTCTCAAATTTTCAAAGAAAGAGGTGATTATGAGTCCTAGGAATTCGTTCTAGTTTTATTAGCATCAAAAGGAGCAATCCTGTCACTAGTGCCTTCAAAACGATTCACACATCTCACACAAGTCTTCATTTAGGGAGACCTTCTTAATGTTTCATTAATTCTCTCAAATTGTCAAAATATAGGTAATTATGAGTTCTATTACTTTGTTCTAGTTGAAATTAACATCAAAAGGAGCAATCACATCACTATCGCGTCCAAAACGATGCGTAGATCTCACACAAGCCTTCATTTAGGGAGACCTTCATATTGTTTCATTGGTTTTTTCAAATTTACGAATAAAGAGGTGATTAAGAGTTGTATTACTTCATTCTAGTTTGATTAGCGTCAAAAGGAAAAACCCATGACTATCGGGTTCAAAATCAAGCGTACATCTCATGAAAGTATTCATTTTGGGAGACCTTCTTATTGTTTCATTGGTGCACTAAAATTGTCAAAGAAAGAAGTGATTAGGAGTTCTATAACTTCGTTCTAGTTTGATTAGCATCAAAAGGAGCAATCCCATGACTATCGCGTTAAAAACGATGTGTACATCTCACACATGTCTTCATTTAAGGAGACCTTCTTATTGTTTAATTGGTTCTCTAAAATTGTGAAAGAAGGTGGTGATTAGGAGTCTAATTACTTCGTTCTAATTTGATTAGTATCAAAAAGAGCAATCCTATGACTATCTCGTTAAAAACGATGCGTACATCTCGCACAAGTCTTGATTTAGGGAGACCTTTTTATTGTTTCGTTGGGTCTCTCAAATGGTCAAAGAAATAGGTGATTATGAGTCCTATGAATTTGTTCTAGTTTGATTATCATCAAAAAGAGCAATCATAGCACTAGTGCCTTTAAAACGATCCGTACATCTCACACAAGTCTTCATTTAGGGAGATCTTCTTAATGTTTCATTAATTCTCTCAAATTGTCAAAATATAGGTGATTATGAGTTCTATTACTTCGTTCTAGTTAAAATTAGCATCAAAAGGACCAATCAAATCACTATCGCGTCCAAAACGATGCGTAGATCTCACACAAGTCTTTATTTAGGGAGACCTTAATATTGTTTCATTGGTTGTTTCAAATTTTCAAAGAAAGAGGTAATTAAGAGTTGTATTGCATCAATCTAGTTTGATTAGCGTCAAAATGACAAACCCATTACTATAGCATTCAAAACCATGTGTACATCTCACACAAGGCTTCATTTAGGGAGACCTTCTTATTGTTTCATTGGTGCTCTGAAATTGTCAAAGAAAGAGGTGATTAGGAGTCCTATAACTTTGTTCTAGTTTGATTAGCTTCAAAAGGAGAAATCTCATGACTATCGCGTTAAAAACGATGCGTACATCTCACACATGTCTTCATTTAAGGAGACCTTCTTATTGTTTCATTGGTTCTCTAAAATTGTGAAAGAAGGAGGTGATTAGGAGTTTTATTACTTCGTTCAAATTTGATTAGCATCAAAAGGAGCAATCCCATGACTATCGCGTTAAAAATGATGCGTACATCTCACACAAGTCTTGATTTAGGGAGACCTTCTTATTGTTTCATTGGGTCTCTCAAATTGTCAAAGAAAGAGGTGATTATGAGTCCTATGAATTCGTTCTAGTTTGATTAGCATCAAAAGGACCAATCCTGTCACTAGTGAGACGAGCCGTACATCTCACACATGTCTTCATTTAGCAGGGAGACCTTCTTAATGTTTCATTAGTTCTCTCAAATTATTAAAATATAGGTGATTATGAGTTCTATTACTTCGTTCTAGTTGAAATTAGCATCAAAAGGAGCAATCACATCACTATCGTGTCCAAAACGATGCGTAGATCTCACATAAGCCTTCATTTAGGGAGACCTTCATATTGTTTCATTGGTTTTTTAAAATTTACAAAGAAAGAGGTGATTAAGAGTTGCATTACTTCATTCTAGTTTGATTAGCGTCAAAATGAGAAACCCATGACTATCGGGTTCAAAATCAAGCGTACATCTCATGAAAGTATTCATTTTGAGAGACCTTCTTATTGTTTCATTGGTGCACTAATATTGTCAAAGAAAGAAATGATTAGGAGTCCTATAACTTCGTTCTAGTTTGATTAGCATCAAAAGGAGCAATCCCATGACTATCGCGTTATAAACGATGCGTACATCTCACACATGTCTTCATTTAAGGAGACCTTCTTATTGTTTAATTGGTTCTCTAAAATTGTGAAATAAGGAGGTGATTAGGAGTCTTATTACTTTGTTCTAATTTGATTAGTATCAAAAAGAGCAATCCTATGACTATCGCGTTAAAAACGATGCGTACATCTTACACAAGACTTGATTTAGGGAGACCTTTTTATTGTTTCATTGGGTCTCTCAAATGGTCAAAGAAAGAGGTGATTATGAGTCTTATGAATTTGTTCTAGTTTGATTAGCATCAAAAAGAGCAATCATATCACTAGTGCCTTGAAAACGATCCGTACATCTCACACAAGTCTTCATTTCGGGTGATCTTCTTAATGTTTCATTAATTCTCTCAAATTGTCAAAATTTAGGTGATTATGTGTTCTATTACTTCGTTCTAGTTGAAATTAGCATCAAAAGGAGCAATCAAATCACTATCGCGTCCAAAACGATACTCAGATCTCACACAAGTCTTTATTTAGGGAGACCTTAATATTGTTTCATTGGTTGTTTCAAATTTTCAAAGAAAGAGGTAATTAAGAGTTGTATTGCATCCATTACTATAGCATTCAAAACCATGTGTACATCTCACACAAGGCTACATTTAGGGAGACCTTCTTATTGTTTCATTGGTGCTCTGAAATTATCAAAGAAAGAGGTGATTAGGAGTCCTATAACTTTGTTCTAGTTTGATTAGTTCAAAAGGAGCAATCCCATGACTATCTCGTTAAAAACGATGCGTACATCTCACACATGTCTTCATTTAAGGAGACCTTCTTATTGTTTCATTGGTTCTCTAAAATTATGAAAGAAGGAGGTGATTAGGAGTTTTATTACTTCGTTCAAATTTGATTAGCATCAAAAGGAGCAATCCCATGACTATCGCGTTGAAAACGATGCGTACATCTCACACAAGTCTAGATTTAGGGAGACCTTCTTATTGTTTCATTGGGTCTCTCAAATTGTAAAAGAAAGAGGTGATTATGAGTCATATGAATTCGTTCTAGTTTGATTGGCATCAAAAGGACCAATCCTGTAACTACTGAGAGGAGCCGTACATCTCACACAAGTCTTCATTTAGTAGGGAGACCTTCTTAATGTTTCATTAGTTCTCTCAAATTATCAAAATATAGGTGATTATAAGTTCTATTACTTCGTTCTAATTGAATATAGCATCAAAAGGAGCAATCACATCACTATCGCGTCCAAAACGATGCGTAGATCTCACACAAGTCTTCATATAGGGAGACCATCATATTTTTTCATTGGTTTTTTCAAATTTACAAAGAAAGATGTGATTAAGAGTTGTATTACTTCGTTCTAGTTTGATTAGCGTTAAAAGGAGAAACCCATGACTATCGGGTTCATAATCAAGCGTACATCTCATAAAAGTATTCTTTTTGGGAGACCTTCTTATTGTTTTATTGGTCGACTAAAATTGTCAAAAAAAGAAGTGATTAGGAGTCCTATAACTTCGTTCTAGTTTGATTAGCATCAAAAGAAGCAATCCCATGATTATCGAGTTAAAAACGATGCGTACATCTTACACATGTCTTCATTTAAGGAGACCTTCTTATTGTTTCATTTGTTCTCTAAAATTGTGAAAGAATTAGAAGTCTTATTACTTCGTTCTACTTTCATTAGCATCAAAAGGAGCAATCTTATGACTATCGCGTTAAAAACGATGCGTGCATCTCACACAAGTCTTGATTTAAGGAGGCCTTTTTATTGTTTCATTGGGTCTCTCAAATGGTCAAAGAAAGAGGTGATTCTGAGTCTTATGAATTCGTTCTAATTTGATTAGCATCAAAAAGAGCAATCATATCACTAGTGCCTTGAAAATGATCTGTACATTTCACACAAGTATTCATTTAGGGAGATCTTCTTAATGTTTCATTAATTCTCTCAAATTATCGAAATATAGGTGATTATGAGTTCTATTACTTCGTTCTAGTTGAAATTGGCATCAAAAAGAGCACTCAAATCACTATCGCATCCAAAACGATGTGTAGATCTCACACAAGTCTTTATTTAGGTAGACCTTAATATTATTTCCTTGGTTGTTTTAAATTTTCAAAGAAAGAGGTAATTAAGAGTTGTATTGCATCGATCTAGTTTGATTAGCGTAAAAATGACAAACCCATTACTATAGCGTTCAAAACTATGTGTACATCTCACACAAGGCTTCATTTAGGGAGACATTCTTATTGTTTCATTGGTGCTCTGAAATTTTCAAAGAAAAAGGTGATTAAGAGTCCTATAACTTTGTTCTAGTTTGATTATCTTCAAAAGGAGCAATCCCATGACTATCGCGTTAAAAACGATGCGTACATCTCACACATGTCTTCATTTAAGGAGACCTTCTTATTGTTTCATTGGTTCTCTAAAATTGTGAAAGAAGGAGGTGATTAGGAGTTTTATTACTTCGTTCAAATTTGATTAGCATCAAAAGGAGCAATCCCATGACTATCACATTAGAAATGATGCGTACATCTCATACAAGTCTTGATTTAGGGAGGTCTTCTTATTGTTTCCTTGGGTCTCTCAAATTGTCAAAGAAAGAGGTGATTATGAGTCCTATGAATTCGTTCTAGTTTGATTAGCATCAAAAGGACCAATCCTATCACTAGTGAAACGAGCCGTACATCTCACACAATCTTCATTTAGGGAGACCTTCTTAATGTTTCATTAGTTCTCTCAAATTATCAAAATATAGGTGATTATAAGTTTTAGTACATTGTTCTAATAGAATATAGCATCAAAAGGAGCAATCACATCACTATCGCGCGTAGATCTCACACAGGACTTCATTTCGGGAGAACGTCATATTGTTTCATTGGTTTTTTCAAATTTACAAAGAAAGAGGTGATTAAGAGTTGTATTACTTCGTTCTAGTTTGATTAGCGTCAAAAGGAGAAACCCATGACTATCGGGTTCAAAATCAAGCGTACATCTCATAAAAGTATTCTTTTTGGGAGACCTTCTTATTGTTTTATTGGTCGACTAAAATTGTCAAAGAAAGAAGTGATTAGGAGTCCTATAACTTCGTTCTAGTTTGATTAGCATCAAAAGGAGCAATCCCATGATTATCGAGTTAAAAACGATGCGTACATCTTACACATGTCTTCATTTAAGGAGACCTTCTTATTGTTTCATTTGTTCTCTAAAATTGTGAAAGAATTAGGAGTCTTATTACTTCGTTCTAATTTCATTAGTATCAAAAGGAGCAATCCCATGACTATCGCATTAAAAACGATGCGTACATCTCACACAAGTCTTGGGAGACTTTCTTATTTTTTCACTGGATTTCTCAAATTTTCAAAGAAAGAGGTGATTATGAGTCCTATGAATTCGTTCTAGTTTGATTAGCATCAAAAGGAGCAATTCTGTCACTAGTGCCTTCAAAACGATTCGTACATCACACACAAGTCTTCATTTAGGGAGACGTTCTTAATGTTTCATTAGTTCTCTCAAATTGTCAAAATATAGGTGATTATGAGTTCTATTACTTCGTTCTAGTTGAAATTAGCATCAAAAGGAGCAATCACATCACTATCGCGTCCAAAACGATGCGTAGATCTCACACAAGCCTTCATTTAGGGAGACCTTCATATTGTTTCATTGGTTTTTCCAAATTTACAAAGAAAGAGGCGATTAAGAGTTGTATTACTTCATTCTAGTTTGATGAGCGTCAAAAGGAGAAACCCATGACTATCGGGTTCAAAATCAAGCGTGCATCTCACGAAAGTATTCATTTTGAGAGACCTTCTTATTGTTTCATTGGTGCACTAATATTGTCAAAGAAAGAAGTGATTAGGAGTCCTATAACTTCGTTCTAGTTTGATTAGCATCAAAAGGAGCAATCCCATGACTATCGCGTTAAAAACGATGCGTACATCTCACACATGTCTTCATTTAAGGAGACCTTCTTATTGTTTAATTGGTTCTCTAAAATTGTGAAATAAGGAGGTGATTAGGAGTCTTATTACTTCGTTCTAATTTGATTAGTATCAAAAAGAGCAATCCTATGACTATCGCGTTAAAAACGATGCGTACATCTTACACAAGTCTTGATTTAGGGAGACCTTTTTATTGTTTCATTGGGTCTCTCAAATGGTCAAAGAAAGAGGTGATTATGAGTCTTATGAATTCGTTCTAGTTTGATTAGCATCAAAAAGAGCAATCATATCACTAGTGCCTTGGAAACGATCCGTACATCTCACACAAGTCTTCATTTAGGGAGATCTTCTAAATGTTTCATTAATTCTCTCAAATTGTCAAAATATAGGTGATTATAAGTTCTATTACTTCGTTATAATTGAATATAGCATCAAAAGGAGCAATCACATCACTATCGCGTCCAAAACGATGCATAGATCTCACACAAGTCTTCATATAGGGAGACCGTCATAATTTTTCATTGGTTTTTTCAAATTTACAAAGAAATTTGTAATTAAGAGTTGTATTACTTCGTTCTAGTTTGATTAGCGTCAAAAGGAGAAACCCATGACTATCGGGTTCAAAATCAAGCGTACATCTCATAAAAGTATTCTTTTTGGGAGACCTTCTTATTGTTTTATTGGTCGACTAAAATTATCAAAGAAAGAAGTGATTAAAAGTCCTATAACTTCGTTCTAGTTTGATTAGCATCAACAGGAGCAATGCCATGATTATCGAGTTAAAAACGATGCGTACATCTTACACATGTCTTCATTTAAGGAGACCTTCTTATTGTTTCATTTGTTCTCTAAAATTGTGAAAGAATTAGGAGTCTTATTACTTCGTTCTAATTTCATTAGCATCAAAAGGAGCAATCCCATGACTATCGCATTAAAAATGATGCGTACATCTCATACAAGTCTTGGGAGACTTTTTATTGTTTCATTGGGTTTCTCAAATTTTCAAAGAAAGAGGTGATTATGAGTCCTATGAATTCGTTCTTTTTTGATTAGCATCAAAAGGAGCAATCCTGTCACTAGTGCCTTCAAAATGATTCACACATCTCACACAAGTCTTCATTTAGGGAGACCTTCTTAATGTTTCATTAGTTCTCTCAAATTGTCAAAATATAGGTGATTATGAGTTCTATTACTTCGTTGTAGTTGAAATTAGCATCAAAAGGAGCAATCACATCACTATCGCGTCCAAAACGATGCGTAGATCTCACACACGCCATCATTTAGGGAGACCTTCATATTGTTTCATTGGTTTTTTCAAATTTACAAAGAAAGAGGTGATTAAGAGTTGTATTACTTCATTCTAGTTTGATTAGCGTCAAAAGGAGAAACCCGTGACTATTGGGTTCAAAATCAAGCGTACATCTCACGAAAGTATTCATTTTGGGAGACCATCTTATTGTTTCATTGGTGCACTAAAATTGTCAAAGAAAGAAGTGATTAGGAGTCCTATAAGTTCGTTCTAGTTTGATTAGCATCAAAAGGAGCAATCCCATGACTATCGCGTTAAAAACGATGCGTACATCTCACACAAGTCTTGATTTAGGGAGACCTTCTTATTGTTTCATTGGGTCTCTCAAATTGTCAAAGAAAGAGGTGATTATGAGTGCTATGAATTCGTTCTAGTTTGATTAGCATCAAAAGGACCAATCTTGTCACTAGTGAGACGAGCCGTACATCTCACACAAGTCTTCATTTAGTAGGGAGACCTTCTTAATGTTTCATTAGTTCTCTCAAATTATCAAAATATAGGTGATTATAAGTTCTATTACTTCGTTCTAATTGAATATAGCATCAAAAGGAGCAATCACATCACTATCGCGTCCAAAACGATTCGTAGGACTCACACAAGTCTTCATATAGGGAGACCGTCATATTTTTTCATTGGTTTTTTCAAATTTACAAAGAAAGAGGTGATTAAGAGTTGTATTACTTCGTTCTAGTTTGATTAGCGCCAAAAGGAGAAACCCATGACTATCGGGTTCAAAATCAAGCGTACATCTCATAAAAGTATTCTTTTTGGGAGACCTTCTTATTGTTTTATTGGTCGACTAAAATTGTCAAAAAAAGAAGTTATTAGGAGTTCTGTAACATCGTTCTAGTTCGATTAGCATCAAAAGGAGCAATCCCATGATTATCGAGTTAAAAACGATGCGTACATCTTACACATGTCTTCATTTAAGGAGACCTTCTTATTTTTTCATTTGTTCTCTAAAATTGTGAAAGAATTAGGAGTCTTATTACTTCGTTCTAATTTCATTAGCATCAAAAGGAGCAATCCCATGACTATCGCATTAAAAATGATGCGTACATCTCACACAAGTCTTGGGAGAATTTTTATTGTTTCATTGGGTTTCTCAAATTTTCAAAGAAAGAGGTGATTATGAGTCCTACGAATTCGTTCTTGTTTGATTAGCATCAAAAGGAGCAATTTTGTCACTAGTGCCTTCAAAACGATTCACACATCTCGCACAAGTCTTCATTTAGGGAGACCTTTTTAATGTTTCATTAGTTCTCTCAAATTGTCAAAATATAGGTGATTATGAGTTCTATTACTTCGTTCTAGTTGAAATTAGCATCAAAAGGAGCAATCACATCACTATCGCGTCCAAAACGATGCGTAGATCTTACACACGCCTTCATTTAGGGAGACCTTCATATTGTTTCATTGGTTTTTTCAAATGTACAAAGAAAGAGGTGATTAAGAGTTGTATTACTTCGTTCTAGTTTGTTTAGCGTCAAAAGGAGAAACCCATGACTATCGGCTTTAAAATCAAGCGTACATCTCATAAAATTATTCATTTTGGGAGACCTTCTTATTGTTTTATTGGTCGACTAAAATTGTCAAAGAAAGAAGTGATTAGGAGTCCTATAACTTCGTTCTAGTTTGATTAGCATCAAAAGGAGCAATCCCATGACTATCGCGTTAAAAACGATGCGTACATCTCACACAAGTCTTGATTTAGGGAGACCTTCTTATTGTTTCATTGGGTCTCTCAAATTGTCAAAGAAAGAGGTGATTATGAGTCCTATGAATTCGTTCTTGTTTGATTAGCATCAAAAGGACCAATTCTGTCACTAGTGAGACGAGCCGTACATCTCACACAAGTCTTCATTTAGTAGGGAGACCTTCTTAATGTTTCATTAGTTCTCTCAAATTATTCACATATAGGTGATTATAAGTTCTATTACTTCGTTCTAATTGAATATAGCATCAAAAGGAGCAATCACATCACTATCGCGTCCAAAATGATGCGTAGATCTCACACAAGTCTTCATATAGGGAGACCGTCATATTTTTTCATTTGTTTTTTCAAATTTACAAAGAATGAGGTGATTAAGAGTTGTATTACTTCGTTCTAGTTTGATTAGCGCCAAAAGGTTGACTATCGGGTTCAAAATCAAGCGTACATCTCATAAAAGTAGAAGGTCTCCTTAAATGAAGACTTGTGTGAGATGTACGCATCATTTTTAACACGATAGTCATGGGATTGCTCCTTTTGTTACTAATCAAACTAGAACGAAGTTATAGGACTCCTAATCAACTCTTTCTTTGACAATTTTAGAGCACCAATGAAACAATAAGAAGGTTTCCCTAAATGAAGCCTTGTGTGAGATGTACACATTGTTTTGAACGCGATAGTAATGGGTTTGTCGTTTTGACGCTAATCAAACTAGATCGATGTAATACAACTCTTAATCATCTCTTTCATTGTAAATTTGTAATTACCAATGAAATAATATTAAGGTCTTCCAAAATAAAGACTTATGTGACATCTACGCATCGTTTTGGGCGCGATAGTGATGTGATTACTGCTTTTGATGCTATATTCACTTAGAACGAAGTAATAGAACCCATAATCACCTATATTTTGACAATTTGAGAGAACTAATGAAACATTAAGAAGGTCTCCTTAAATGAAGACTTGTGTGAGATGTACGGATCATTTTAAAGGCACTAGTGATAGGATTGCTCCTTTCAATGCTAATCAAACTAGAACGAATTCATAGGAATAATAATCACATCTTTCTTTGACAATTTGAGAGACCCAATGAAACAACAAGAAGGTCTCCCTAAATCAAGACTTGTGTGAGATGTACGCATCGTTTTTAACGCGATAGTCATAGGATTCCTCCTTTTGATGCTAATCAAATTAGAACGAAGTAATAAAACTCCAAATCACCTCCTTCTTTCACAATTTTAGAGAACCAATGAAAAAATAACAAGGTCTCCTTAAGTGAAGACTTGTGTGAGATGTACGCGTCGTTTTTAATGCGATAGTCATGGGATTGCTCATTTTGATGCTAATCAAACTAAAACGAAGTTATAGGAGTCCTAATCTCCTCTTTCTTTGACAATTTGAGAGCACCAATGAAACAATAAGAAGGTCTTCCTAAATGAAGCCTTGTGTGAGATGTACATATGGTTTTGAACGCGATAGGAATGGGTTTGTCGTTTTGTCGTTAATCAAACTAGATCGATGTAATACAACTCTTAATCACCTCTTTCTTTGTAAATTTGAAACAACCAATGAAACAATATTAAGGTCTCCCTAAATAAAGACTTGTGTGAGATCTACGCATCGTTTTGGACGCGATAGTGTTGTGATTTCTCATTTTGATGCTAATTTCAACTAAAACGAAGTAATAGAACTCATAATCACCTATATTTTGATAATTTGAGAGAACTAATGAAACATTAAGAAGGTCTCCCTAAATGAAGACTTGTGTGAGATGTACGGATTATTTTGAAGGCACTAGTGATAAGATTGCTCCTTTTGATGCTAATCAAACTAGAACGAATTCATAGGACTCATAATCACCTCTTTTTTTGATAATTTGCGAGGCCCAATGAAACAATAAGAAGGTCACCCTAAATCAAGACTTGTGTGAGATGTACGCATCGTTTTTAATGCGATAGTCATAGGATTGCTCCTTTTGATGCTAATCAAATTGGAACGAAGTAATAAGACTCCTAATCACCTCCTTCTTTCACAATTTTAGAGAACAAACGAAACAATACGAAATTCTCCTTAAATGAAGACATGAGTAAGATGTATGCATCATTTTTAACGCGATAGTCATGGGATTTGTGACGCCCCCAAATTCCAGGACCGCCACTTGGTCTCTCGAATTCGGTTCATCACGTGCTCATGGTAATACATCGCAATAATGATAACTAAATATCACACAACCACAGTGGAAAATCTATTCTAGAATAATTTACAATGATTTATTATAATTATTCCCCCAAGTCTCGCAACCTACAGTACTTAATAGATTACATAGCAATATCAATTAGCGACTTGTTATATAATCTAACTTAAGCTTAAACATAAACAAATCCAGTCTTACTACATCATCTTCACACAATATTAATATATTTGAAACATAACAGACATAAGCTAGTTAGTAGCCTTGCCCTTGCCCTTATCAATGCCCGAAGGTTCGCCATGCTTTGCCTTAACTGAAATGTTTTAGGGAAAGCAAGAATGAGCACAAATTGCCCAGCAAGTAATATACAATAAGGGTGAATAATAAGATTCTCAATTCTCGAAAGGGTATAGCAAGATTTGATAGTTCAAGAATAACAAGAATATCAACAGTTCTCAATAACAGTCGCTAAGGACAGGATAATATCAATATGATTCAATAATAAGTCAATTCAAGATTTCAAATAATTGAATACTGAGTAGTCACTACGGACTATGAACTTCTACTAGAATTGACAGTAATAAACTGAAAATCCAACAAAAACAGGTACAACAGGTGATCAGCCTAAAGTACCCTTGTTATGCATAACAATCAATCATACTCAAGTGTGCACGCCGGTTCTCCGATAATTTATATATTCCCTTCAAAGAAGGTTGTTCTTCTCAGTCAAATACAAGATCCCGCACCAATCAATTAGTTTGGGTTGCTTTTCAATAACATAAGTCCCGCCGAATCAAATGGCATAGACACTTTCACAATATTCAAGAACAATACTAAGTTCAACATGAATAATAGCTTTAATGAAATAAGAGTTCAAGTATGCTAATTCAATTCAACCAATTAAATAGGAAACTAGTTCGCAATACATAAGATAGGATACTTGCATAGTAAAAGAGTATAAGTTAGGAAACTTTCACAATCATAGATTTCCTTGCATAAAGTAAATGCGTCGGTTAGGATACTTGCACTTTAAAAGAGTGTAAGTAAGAGAACTTGCCTTTAGCGTAGTTTATCCACGAAAAGCAATCAACACTTTCGAATTCCTATCGTAATACAGTTACGTATATATATGATATTCATTAGTCATATAATTTAACTTCACATTTTCTCTTTGAATATACGATCAACACATAAGGTAAGTTTTACCTAGCTACAAAGTTATATAGAATATAATTTCTATCCTTAACGTTCCTTCTTTAGAGTTTAAACGCATTCTTATATTATATAAGATCTCAACAATTAGCAAACATGCTTGCATATTATTAATATCACATAAGACCACAATCAATACTAAATATATTTCATTTTAGCAAGTTACGGCATCTCCTTAAGTTAACCGTCAAAATCGGGTTCAAGTAACATCATATAATATCACGTAGCATGTATTCATATTTAAAGGATACTTTCATGCTTGTATAACTTTTCCAAATCCAATCGTACATGGTATAGGTTCTTAAGTTAATACTTAAAGCCATTCAAGGACACGAACTCATATGGTCTAACATGGTCGCTTTTAAACACATAAGATATTCATATAACTTGTATTAGTCATGCTCATGAGTACTCGTATTGCATATATGTAGCTAGCATTGTTATTATCTTGAAAACGTGCTTTGCTTATGCTAAACTTTAATCACGGCAACTAATCATGGTATATATACATGCATGACACATGAATGAGTCTAAGAGTACTATCACATGTGTCCATAAATGTCAGATTCTAATTCTCGTCATAACATACCAACGTTCACGT
Source organism: Panax stipuleanatus (assembly GCA_020205555.1). Taxonomy (NCBI): domain Eukaryota; kingdom Viridiplantae; phylum Streptophyta; class Magnoliopsida; order Apiales; family Araliaceae; genus Panax; species Panax stipuleanatus. The sequence goes on from CM035119.1 coordinate 26,201,668, forward strand.
TCAAAGCTTATACTTTGTTAGTATAGTTCATTAATAAGGTCTATCATGTTCATGCTTCCTTATGAAACCCATATACACAAGTTAACATGCTTTTCATGCATTTCAAGGCCCTATAAACATGCTCGAAAAGTCAGAATGCATACATGGTCTTTACATGTCAATATCAACCTTCAAAACTTGTATTTTTGTTAGATATGTTCAATAGTGAGGTCTAACAGGCTCTTGTCATACTATGAACCATATATACATAACTTAATATGTCTTTCATACATCTCTACCTCATACCGACATGCCTTGAAAAATCAGAATATTAACATGCTTTATATATGTTAACTTTCGTTTATGAAACTTTAAGTTTGTTTTCAAACTATATGTCGTTTGGTTAACCATGCATGCTAATGTACTAAAACATGCTTACATTGCCTCATTAGGTTTATATATATGTATTAATCATGCTCCCATGCTTGTTTAAACAAAAATCAAACAATTGGTATATAACAGTTTTGTTGCAGAATGCAGAAAACTGCACACAGAGGCCGGCGCTGCGGGGCGGCAACAGCAGCCATATTCTAGCGCTGCGGCGCGGGTGGCACTGCGGCGCGGGCTGCAGCGTGGGTGGGGCTGCGGCGCGGGCTGCGGCGCTGCGGCGTGGGGACAGTTCCTGCAGTTCAGACTGCAGCGAAACCGACCCAAAACCTCCCATTTTATCGATCTCGACATACCCATATGCTATTAGACTAACCTTTTTAACTTACTAACACATATATATGCTTATATAACAGTCAATCGCCTAAACGATTCCCAATTTCATGAACTCCAACTAATTTCACGAATTCGATGCTTTACAGAAATTACAGAGTAACAATGGAAATGAAAGTCAAGAAAGCTATATAGTGGTTCCATCACGTATGTATGTTCATATAACAACAATATAAGGGTTCTACAAACCAATCATGAACCAATTTGGCATAATCAAAAATTTGAAGGAAACTTCGGAAACAGAAAACGAAAATGAAGAACAAAGGAAGAGGGATTATACCTCTGCTAGGATTCAAATATAGTTTGCTGCTAATCCAACTTCTCCTACTGATATATGTATATTGCTTTCACTCACCACTTATGCAAACTCTCAGCAAATTGAAAACGAAGAAACATGGCTGCTATTTATAGAAGAATCCTTACACAGACAATGCAATTGTCCATTAAATTGAACCACTAGATTGAAGCTTTGTATATCAGCTAAGGAAGAGTTGGTAGAGTGGTTAAAGAACACTGTTGTGCCCACTCCTCGTATCATGATTTGCTAGAATGCTGATTTTGAGAATGTAGGAGTAGGCTAGCTTCATGAGTGTTTTACGTGTACAAGGTTTGTGTCTTATTAATATGGGACAAGGCATAAAAATCTCAGCATTTCCAATTTGTAAACAAACTAGTGTTAATACTTAGGTTATATACACACACATATTTAGACACTTAGGTCTTTAATTGAAATGTCACAATAATTCATATACTGTAGTAAGTGTAAATTGACACGTATAATCCATGTACATTTTGTTAATACCGGATATAATCTAATCAGATGTTAACACATTACACTGTCTCCTTTATTAAAACTAATTGTTTACAATATGTTCATGATATATTATACAATGTATACGCACATATTTATTGTCACACAAGTTATTAATCAAGTAGCTCACATGGTTTAATAAGCCTTACCATATAATAGTGTCATATTACACTTCACATAATACATAGTCAGCTAATATATGCTACACATTTAATTCGCATGCTTGCACATATAATTTCTCATCTTATAAATTGAATATTAATTAATAATATACACATATCCTACATCAATCAATATAATTGTTAACCTCCATAACAATTTAATTAACCCTTATATGATTAATTATCACTTTGATATAAATCTTATTATATTTATAAACACGTTGCTCATTATTATTATGTTTCTTGCAATAATAATAATCACATATTATTAATCAATCCTCATTAGTATTTTATAACAGTTAATTAATATTCTTTGATTAACAATTAATATAGATTAATTGTTCGCTTAAATTAATATAATCATTCTTATATTACGTCATTGTGCCACACAAGGCAATCAACGAGTTTATCACAAACTCCACCAATTTCTCAATTATTATAATTATTCAATTATATATAATTGAATTAATTCATCTCATAACACAAAATTATTTATATTCAAATAAATTCTCATTTCCATTAATATATTTATTTAATAATATATGGAAATTCTCGGGTATTACATCCTCCCCCCTTATAAAAATTCTGTCCCGGAATTGCTACAAGGTTACACAAATAGATGGGGATAGTCCCTCATCATCCTATCTTCTAACTCCAACGTTGCCTCCTCGACATCGTGGTTACGCCAAAGTACTTTTACAGATGAAATAACTTTATTTCTCAAAGTTTGTTCTTTCCTATCTAATATCTGGACAGGAATTTCTCCATACGCCAAGTTCTTCTCCACTTGAATGGGCTCGTAAGAAATCACGTGCTTGTAGTCGGCCTTGTACGATTTCAATACGGAAATGTGAAACACGTTGTGGATGTGCTCCAGTTCGGGTGGCAATGCAACTTTGCATGCCACTTCACCCACTCGCTTCAGTATCTCGAACGGTCCTATGAATCTTGGACTCAATTTTCCTTTCTTGCCGAAACGGATTTTTCCCCTCCATGGAGATACCTTCAAGAATACGAAACTGCCGACTTTGAAGTCTCGGTCCTGCCGATGCAAATCTGCGTATTTCTTCTGGCGATCTTGAGCTGCTACAAGTCTGGCTCTTATCACTGTCACCACGTCTGCGGTTTGTTGAACTAACTCTGGTCCGAGTATTCGTCATTCTCCGACTTCGTCCCAACATAACGGCGTTCTGCACTTTCTCCCGTAAAGAGCTTCGTACGGTGGCATGCCGATACTTGCATGGTAACTATTATTATATGTGAATTCTACTAAGGGTAGGTGGTCGTCCCAATTTCCCTTAAAACCCTCACGCAAGTCCTAAGCATGTCTTCTAGCGTTTGTATTGTTCGCTCACTTTGTCCGTCTGTTTGAGGATGATAAGCTGTACTCAACCTCAACTGCGTTCCCATTCTTTTTTGCAAACTCTTCCAAAAATTGGACGTGAAGCGCGGATCTCGATCACAGACAATTGACACCGGCACTCCATGTCGTGAAACAATTTCTTTTACATATAGGCTTGCTAATTGGTTCAAACTGTAGCGGATCTTGATTGGTAGAAAGTGTGCGGTCTTCGTTAGTCGATCCACGATAACCCAAATAGCATCAAAACCTTTCCGTGTAACTGGAAGTCCTACCACGAAGTCCATGGTAATATGCTCCCATTTCCACTCTGGTATTTCTAACGGTTGTAGTAAACCACTCGGCCGCTGATGCTCTGCTTTAACGCGTTGGCAAGTCAAGCATCTACTGACGCACTCCGCGACTTCCCGTTTCAAATTGGGCCACCAAAAATGTTTCCTTAGATATTGGTACATCTTTGTGCCTCCCGGATGAACGGAATATGTCGTATTGTGTGCCTCGTGCAAAATCTCTTCCCTCAACTCGGTTACCACTGGTACCCATACTCTCCCTTCATATCTCAAAATACCGTCTTTATCCATTCGAAATTTTTCTTCCTCATTTTCTGTGATCCTCTTTCGGATTTTCTCACACTCTTCATCCTTTTCCTGAGCTTCCTTTACTCTATCCAACAACGTCGGACAAGCTTCCATTACAATTAACTTCTCACCAGACTTTTCTGGTCCTTTCACTTCTATCTCCAATTTCTCCATCTCTCTTATCAACTCTTCCTGAGTCGTCAAATTAAACAACTTCTCCCTTACTTTCCTGCTCAGAGCGTCGGCAACCACATTTGAATTTCCCGGGTGATAAAGAATATCACAGTCATAGTCTTTGATTAATTCTAACCACCTTCTCTGCCGCATGTTTAACTCCTTCTGTGTGAAGATATATTTCAGACTTTTGTGGTCCGTGTATATCTCACATTTTTCTCCGTATAGATAATGTCTCCATATCTTTAACGCAAAAACTACTGCCGCTAACTCTAAGTCGTTAGTGGGGTATCGTTTTTCATAATCCTTCAATTGTCGTGACGCATATGCAATAACCTTGCCATGTTGCATGAGCACACAGCCAAGCCCCTTGTGCGATGCATCACTATACACCACAAAATTTCCCGCATCATCTGTTAATGATAACACAGGTGCTTCGCTCAATCTCCTTTTCAGTTCTTGAAAACTTTCTTCGCATTTGTCGGTCCATACAAATTTCACCGTCTTTCTAGTCAAATTGGTCAACGGGGTTGCTATCTTAGAAAAATCTTGGATGTATCTTCGATAGTACCCAGCTAACCCTAGAAAGCTTCTCACCTCCGTCGGTGTTCTCGGTTGTTCTCAATTACTTACTGCTTAGACCTTTGCAGGGTCTACTGAGATTCCATTCTTATCCACCACGTGGCCTAAGAATTGAACCTTCTCTATCCAAAATTCGCACTTAAAAATTTTTGCATACATCTTCTCCTTCCTTAGTGCCTCCAAAACAATCTTCAGATGTTCGGCGTGTTCTTCCTCTGTCTTTGAGTAGATCAAAATGTCGTCGATAAAAACCACTACAAATTTATCCAAGTATGGCTTGAAAACTCGGTTCATCAAGTCCATAAATGCTGCCGGAGCATTAGTCAATCCGAATGACATTACCAAAAACTCGTAGTGTCCATAACGGGTTCGAAACGCAGTCTTTGGTATGTCCTCATCCCTCACTTTCAGTTGATGATATCCTGTTCGTAGGTCGATCTTTGAGAAACACTTTGCTCCCTTCAGTTGATCAAATAAGTCGTCTATCCTCGGTAGCGGATACCGGTTCTTGATCGTTACTCTGTTCAATTCTCGATAATCGATACAGAGCCTCTTCGATCCGTCCTTCTTCTTAACGAATAGTACTGGTGCTCCCCAAGGAGAAACACTCGGTCGAATGTAACCCTTATCCAACAATTCTTGTAATTGTATCATCAATTCCTTCATTTCTACTGCGCTATACGATATGGAGCTTTCAAAATCGGTTCCGTTCCTGGTGCTAAGTCTATTACGAATTCGATTTCTCTGTCTGGCGGAAGACCAGGCAGATCGTCTGGAAATACATCTTGAAATTCATTCACTACGGATATATCCTTAATTTCTACTCCCTTTTTTCGAGTATCAACGATGTAAGCTAAATAACCTACACATCCTTTCCTTAACAATTTCTTGGCCTGCATCATCGTAACGCAACACGATTGCTTAAGCGATGAGCTACCATAAAACACTACCTTAGACTTACTCGGAGTCTGAAGGTTCACACATTTGTTCTGACAGTGAATTATCGCAGCATGGTTATACAACCAATCCATTCCCAGTATTACGTCAAATTCTCCCAGTCTAATAGGAATCAAGTCTACGCTCAGTTCATGTTTACTAATACTTGCGCGACAATTTTGATAAACGTATTCTACAGGGATCACTTCCTTATTAGCAACTTCTATGATCAAAGGATCTTCTAAAAGTTCTCGGGGTGTACTAAGTCTACTAGCAAATTCTTCAGATACAAAAGAACAGGTGGCACCCGAATCAAATAATACATAAGCATTTATATCATTGATTGGGATTATACCTGACACCACATCCTTCGCAGCCACTGCGTCTTGGACGGTCATGTTAAAGGTTCTGGCGGTTGGGCGGTTGGATTGTGCCGGTCCACCGATCATCAGCTTGTTGCCTCCTTGCTGATTACTACCCCCGCCACTTCCCTTCTTTGGGCAGTCCTTAATTCGGTGCTCCGTCGAGCCACACGCAAAGCATCCTTGTATCTTTTTCGATTTCAAACAGTTGGGCGAGATGTGCCCTTCCTGTCCGTAGTTGTAGCAAGTGCCACGTCCCTTCCAGCACTCGCCCTGGTGATTCTTCCCACACTTCGGGCATCCTTCAGCCCTCTTCTTGAAACCTCCACGAAAATTCCCTGATTGATTATTATTGTTGTTTTTGTTGTTGTTGTTGTTCTCCCACTTTCTCTTTCCCAAGTTGCTTCCTCCGCTACTGCTTCCTCCCGTACGTTTCTCTCCTCCAGTATTCTTTCCTTTCTTTTCTTTGTTATACAGACTTAAGGCCTCACTGTCGCCTTCCGCAATGATTGCCTTCTCGAGTAATGTTGCAAAGGAATCAATTTGAAGAACTGATACCTTATTGAACAGCCATGGCTTCAACCCTTGTTCAAAGCGTCTAGCCTTCCTCTCTTCATCACCAACTTGGTGCTCCGCAAATCGCGCTAGTTCGTTAAACCTAGCCGAGTATTTGTAGGGTTTGTACGAAATTGTGACGCAATCAAATTGCAAAAATTAGAGGAAGCATGGTATATCAGAGTTTAAAAAATTTCTACAAAACCATTACCCGGATCATCCTTTATGCAAATTATTAATTTAAAACGATAAATAAGAAGTTATGGAATCATACCCTTGTAGAACGAAGCTTCCACAGGTACTAGTTCAACTCCTTGTTCTTCGTGATCTCCTTGAATTTCCGGGTTAAATTCCTTCCTTTGATCAACGTTAGCCACCCAAGTGTTTGGCCTCTAGAGGTGATCAACCAAGGAAGATGAATTATCAAGAAGGAGGGTGATTGGCTTAGTTTTCTATCCACTATAGAAAAGGAGTACTCTCCAACAATTGAAATTGCATTATCTAATATCCATTCTAAGACTCCTCTTATATAGATATTAGTCAACCCTTCTAATCCTATTAGACATGGGATTTCTTTTAATTAATTAAACTCCTTTAATTAATTTAGGCTTCCCACCACATGGGAATAATTAATTAAATTCATTTAATTAATTTGTCTCCTAATCTTATTAGGAATAAATGAGAGTACTAAATATTAAATTAATTACTAAACTCCTTTAGAAATTAAAATAATAATAATTGTAATAATATTAATAAGACTCCTCTTATTAATTTATATTTAATATTTCCAAAATATTAAATAATAAATATTAAGCTATTTAATTTATTCTATCACCATAGATTAAATTAATTATACTTAATGCATTATTACGATTATGCCATTACCTTCTTAAATAATTATTCTTCCTTTTATGGTGTGACCCTTTAGGTTCTCCATATTAAACCGGTTGTGAATAAATCAATTAAAACAATTTAATCTTATTTAAATAAATAAATTAAACTAATAATCTATTTAAATAAATAATATTTATTCTACAATAGGGATAAGCCTCCCTAGCGATCAACGACTTTCCAGATAATATAGATTTCAACATTAATCATAAAAGAACCTGTGAGTTAATAGTTACCATACAATTCAATCCTTCCACCATACAATGTCCCAATTAAATATAAGACATGGATTACTGTCAAGTCTTATTTTATTTAATTATATGTATTTCGATTAGAAAATGCACAACTCCAAATAATGCAAATTAGAAACTCCTTTCTAATTTCATTTCACCTTGGCCAAGGATTCCTGGGTTGTCATTTAACGAATCACATAGGATATATCTCCTCTTTTACTAGAGGTGGTAGATTCTTTATTGATCATTCATTATCTCCATATGTAACTCATTATACCTAAGCATACCCTATATATGTCTTAAAAGGTCTTAAGGAATAAGTCAAAGTATAATTTGTTACATACAAGATACTATGATGATCTCAAGTCCAAGGATTACTTGTACTACTATCACATTAGGAATTCCTATTGACAGGCGAGTAAATCTCCATAAGGTATTCCATAGCGAATCACGTTCAGTGAACTTATTCTCCAATAAGCACCTACATACTTGCTTTAGTGTCTCCACACAAATGATCATGAGATCAATCATCCTCATCCGATGAGCAAGCAACATATGTACCAATCTATCCAGATTTACTAATCCCCTTTTTTGTAATCCCACGATTGGGAACTATTTTAGTTTTAAAACTTTCTAAGAATTTAGATCTCAATAGCATGATCATCATCATGATTCTAAAAGCATTGCTTAAAACTATGGGTTATTTACATATTATAAAAACAGCAACATGTAGATAATTAAATGCCTTTAATAAATGAATATTTTATTAATAAATAAATAAGATTGTTTACAAAGTACGTGCTTTATCATCATACATGATTGGCTTGTATGCACACTACTATCAATCTCCCACTTGCACTAAAGCCAATCGCCATGGTATCTCATACCCATCTTCTTTAAGTGACGATCAAACTGCTGTTGTGTTAAAGCTTTAGTAAATGGATCTGCAATGTTGTCTTGAGAGTCTACACGCTCCAAGGTGACGTCTCCTCTTTCAATGATCTCCCTGATCAAATGAAATCGCCGCAACACGTGTTTAGATTTCTGATGAGACCTCGGTTCCTTAGCCTGTGCAACTGCTCCTGTGTTGTCACAGTAAATGGGAACTGCTTCTCCAATGCTAGGAACCACACCAAGTTCAGTTATGAACTTCTTCATCCAAACAGCTTCCTTTGCAGCTTCACTTGCAGCTATATACTCTGCCTCTGTCACTGAATCAGCAACTGTTTGCTGCTTGGAACTCTTCCAACTTACTGCGCCTCCGTTCAAGGTAAAAACATACCCCGAAACAGATTTACTGTCATCTTGGTCCGTTTAAAAACTTGAGTCTGTGAAGCCCTCGAGTTTTAATTCAGACCCACCGTAGACAAGAAAAATATCCTTAGTCCTTCTCAAGTATTTTAGGATATTCTTCACTGCCTTCCAGTGCTCTTCTCCTGGATTCGACTGGTATCTGCTCGTTACACTAAGTGAATGAGCAACATCCGGTCTAGTACATATCATACCATACATGATAGATCCTATTGCAGAAGCATAAGGGATCTTACTCATACGGTCTCTCTCCTCAGGTGTCTTTGGAGCCTGTTTCTTGGAGAGATGTATTCCATGGCTCATCGGCATGAGACCTCTTTTGGAATCTTCCATGCTAAATCTCTTTAGCATTGCATCAATGTACGTTCCTTGGGATAAACCAAGCATCCTTTTAGATCTATCTCTATAGATCTTTATCCCCAAAATATAGGATGCTTCTCCCAAGTCCTTCATGGAGAAGTGTTTAGATAACCAGATTTTAATCGATTGTAGCATAGGAATGTCATTCCCTATCAGTAATATATCATCAACATATAATACAAGGAATGAAATTGCGCTCCCACTAACCTTCTTGTACACACATGGTTCATCGTCGTTTTTGATAAAATCAAACTCTTTGATTGTCTCATCAAAACGAATGTTCCATCTACGAGAAGCTTGCTTCAATCCATAAATGGATCGTTGCAGCTTACAGACTTGATTTATTCCAACCTTTGAAACAAATCCCACTGGCTGTGTCATATACACATCCTCCTCAAGTTTTCCATTGAGGAAGGCCGTTTTCACGTCCATCTGCCAGATCTCATAGTCGTTATAAGCTGCAATCGCAAGCAAAATCCGAATGGACTTGAGCATAGCTACTAGTGAAAAGGTTTCATCATAGTCAACTCCTTGTCTTTGTTTGAAACCTTTTGCAACCAGTCGGGCCTTATAGGTCTCCACCTTGCCGTCCGCTCCAGTCTTTCTTTTAAAGACCCATTTACACCCAATAGGCTTAATGCCTTCAGGTGGTGAAACCAAAGTCCATACTTTGTTTTCATACATGGAGTCCATTTCGGATTTCATGGCTTCAAGCCATTTCCTTGAGTCTTTATTACTCATGGCCTGTTCGTAATTCAATGGATCATCATCATTCATGATGTGTACCTCATCGTCATCCTCTATAACGAATCCATACCTCTCAGGTATCTTCGGTACTCTCCCAGATTTACGAACAGGGTGTGGTATAGTAGGTTCTTCTACTTGGTCAGGTACCTGACTTTGATCCGTGGTAATTTGTGGTTCTTGAACTTCTTCAAGATATATCTTACTCCCACTGACCCCTTCATGGATAAACTCCTTTTCCAAGAAGGCAGCATGTTTCGCAACAAACACCTTTTGATCAGTTGGATGATAGAAATAATACCCTACAGTTTCTTTAGGGTATCCCACAAATCTACACTTTTTGGATTTAGTCTGTAGCTTATCATGTTCAAACTTTTTGACATAAGCTGGACAACCCCAAGTCTTAACATGCTTAAGATTTGGTTTCCTCCCCTTCCACATCTCATATGGAGTCTTTGGGGTGGATTTGGTAGGTACCTTGTTAAGTAGGTATGCAGCCGTTTCTAGGGCATATCCCCAGAAGGAAATTGGAAGGTCGGTAAAACTCATCATGGATCGAACCATGTCTAACAGTGTTCGATTTCTCCTTTCAGATACTCCATTTAACTGTGGTGTACCTGGAGGAGTCCATTGTGAGATTATACCATTTTCTTTGAGATAATTGAGAAACTCACCGCTTAAGTATTCTCCGCCTCGATCTGATCGAAGTATCTTTATACTCTTGCCCGTTTGTTTCTCTACTTCACTTCTGAACTCTTTGAACTTTTCAAATGATTCTGACTTGTATTTCATTAAATACACATATCCAAATCTTGAGTGATCATCAGTGAAAGTAATAAAATAAGAATACCCACCTCGTGCACTTGTTGTCATAGACCCACAAACGTCTGTGTGAATCAATGCCAACAACTCTGTAACTCTTTCTCCTTTTCCACTAAAAGGAGATTTAGTCATTTTACCCATGAGACATGATTCACAAGTTGGATATGATTCATAATCGGATAGCTCGAGGAGCCCATCTTTATGCAACTTGGATAATCTTGTTTCATTGATATGACCGAGTCTACAGTGCCACATGTAGGTATAATTAATATCATCTCTTTTCCTTTTCTTAGTTTGTTCTATTTGAAATATATTTTCTTGTAAGTCAAGTGTATAAAGTCCATTTCGCAAATTTCCAATACCATATAAAACATCGTCTTTATAAATAGAACAACTATTGTTCTTTATAACAACGTTAAATCCTTCCATATCCAATACAGAAATTGAAATAATGTTTTTAATAATATTCGGAACATAATAACAATTATTAAGATAAATGGACTTGCCCGAAGGCATTGCTAAATAATAAGTTCCTACAGCTAATGCAGCAACCTTTGCTCCATTCCCTACTCGTAGGATCACCTCATCATTGTTCAGCTTTCTACTTCTGACCAGTCCCTGCACAGTATTACATATGTGAGAACCACAGCCGGTATCCAATACCCAAGTAGAATTATGACTTTCAGAAAAATTAATTTCAATCATAAACAAACCTTGATTGGAAGTCGAAGCTTCTCCAAGCTTCTTCTCTGCTAGATACTTCTTGCAGTTCCTTTTCCAATGTCCTGGCTTGTTGCAATGAAAGCACATTCCTTTAGCTGGTTCAGGTTTCTTTTGTTCCTTTTCTTTCCCCTTTCCCTTAGCCTTCTTGAATTTCTTCTTTTCAGAAGATACCTTAGGTCTCTTCCTTTTATTGGAAGAATCCACCATCAAGATATGGTTCTTCTTAGATGGGAAGTGACCTTCTGCAGTTTTCAGCATGTTAAGCAGCTCAGGCAAGCTGACATCTAGCTTATTCATGTGAAAATTAACCACAAACTGCGAGAAGGTCTCAGGGAGTGACTGCAAGACCAAGTCTTGACTCAGCTCCCCATCCATGACGAACCCCAGCTGTCCAAGGCGTTCAATCAAATTGATCACCTTTAGGACATGAGTCTCGACGGCAGTACCCTCGGTCATCCGAGATCGGAAGAGCTCCTTAGATATCTCATATCTAGCAGTCCTACTCTGTTCACCATACAACTCCTTGAGGTGAAGCAGCATAGCAGGAACATCCATTTTTTCGTGCTGACGCTGAAGCTCGTTATTCATGGATGCGAGCATGATGCATTGAGCCACAGATGCATCATCTTGCCACTTATTGAAAGTGGCAATCTCTTCCTCAGAGGCTGTTTCCGAAACAGATTCAGGGACAGTTGAATTTAGGACATAAAAAATCTTTTCAGCAGTGAGAACAATTCTCAAATTTCTTAGCCAGTCCTCATAATTCGGCCCGGTAAGCTTGTTTGCATCAAGTATGCTTCGTAGTGAGATTAGTGATTTAGACATTTTTAAAATTCTACATGTGAAAGAAAATAACATTTTAGCAAACATTCATTTTATTAACTTTGCATACCAAAATAAATTTAGGTCTTTATTTTAAATTGGTATCTCCCACTATTTTTATCAAACTATATTACCCTCACTTATATAGTTCGGCAACATCTAATTAAGGATTTGCTAGTGAGAATAAGGATCCCATTTCAAATGTATATAACCTTGTGGATAGCACAACAAGCGATATACAAATAAATAGGTAGACAACTCTTGTCAATTACATCACCATGTAATTCCTTTTATTTTGCCTCTTAAATCATAATGGTCAAGTGTGTGCACATCCGAACTAAAATAATTTAAGTTAAGTCCAGCCTAGCACTTCCATAAATTCAAAAAAGAAAAATGTTCGTCCTTGTGGATAGCACAACAAGACTAGATCGTTCAATTTTCTTGATAAGCATCAAATGTGATTAATTAACATCTTAAATACGCAATACTCGCCTTGTGGATAGCACAACAAGCTCATATTAAATATTTAATACTCTATTAATTTATCATGCTAGAAGGCGACGTTCGATATTTCAAATATCATTTGAACGCTTCGGACTTAATATTATTTCTTTGAGGGGTTTGTTATTATTTGCCTCATCTTGTTTAGCGCGCATGCACATATATATATAAAATACGCGTTATTTTATTAAACATGCGAAGCATGTTTGCATAAAATATAATATATATAATATTTAGCATGCAATATAGAATATTATATTCTACCCGGATTGATTATGGACTTTTATTCTAGTTTGGTTCACTAGAGCCACCAAGTGAACCAAAAGGTCAAACCTAGGAGTGCAAGAATTTAAATTTAAACGTAACTATTACATTTAAACCCGGGCTCCATACAAATGGGTCTTCACGCGCTCCTTGCTCCTTGGTCTCCAATTTCTTCAAAATAATTCTAACTATTTCTATTACATTAAGCTATTTAATTTAAATAGAAACCTTGATCAGCAGTCAAGGGGAAGTACATAGAAGGGAGATAGAATTTTACATTAAGAAAAATTAGAGAAGACGAGGTACGCAGACCCCATTTAATAAAATCCATTCATTCAAGCATTCAACTAAAATAAAATCCAATCGCATTGGTCAATTAGTCCATAATCAATCCTTATTTATTATCATACATATCACCATATATATCAATAAATAAATATCCATCTCATGAATTAAAATATTCCATATATATATAAGTATCATTTAATGGGCAATTTTAATTGCATGAAATCCAAATTCAAGATTAAAATAAACTCTTTATTTTAATTATAAAATTATTTAGAATATTATATATATATATATATATATATATATATCGGTATATATTATACATATATATTCGTAACTTGTTAATATATATATAAAGGACTTAATACTTTTGAAATTTTGTGGTTACTGTATATAATAAATATATATTAACATTACCACTAAATCACCTTTTAGACAATCCTGGAGCAGATGACATACTACAGAATTGATGGGTCACTTAGATAATATATATTTATATATAATCAACTTTCGGCAAGTACAAAAAAAAAAAAAACGTGGGAAACCTTTTGATTACAGCAAAAAATAAAAGATGCAGAGAACCACTTTTCGCGAATTCAGTTTCCATTCTGATACGTAACTTACTCACGGATTTTTTTTTTTTTTCAAAAAATAATTTTATACAATTTATTATGCCCAATAAATTATTTTAAATACATACCCATACACATATGGAATCAAAAATAATTAATAATTGCATAAAGATTTGGCTCTGATACCACTGTAGGGTTTGTACGAAATTGTGACGCAATCAAATTGCAAAAATTAGCGGAAGCATGGTATATCAGAGTTTAAAAAATTTCTACAAAACCATTACCCGGATCATCCTTTATGCAAATTATTAATTTAAAACGATAAATAAGAAGTTATGGAATCATACCCTTGTAGAACGAAGCTTCCACAGGTACTAGTTCAACTCCTTGTTCTTCGTGATCTCCTTGAATTTCCGGGTTAAATTCCTTCCTTTGATCAACGTTAGCCACCCAAGTGTTTGGCCTCTAGAGGTGATCAACCAAGGAAGATGAATTATCAAGAAGGAGGGTGATTGGCTTAGTTTTCTATCCACTATAGAAAAGGAGTACTCTCCAACAATTGAAATTGCATTATCTAATATCTATTCTAAGACTCCTCTTATATAGATATTAGTCAACCCTTCTAATCCTATTAGACATGGGATTTCTTTTAATTAATTAAACTCCTTTAATTAATTTAGGCTTCCCACCACATGGGAATAATTAATTAAATTTATTTAATTAATTTGTCTCATAATCTTATTAGGAATAAATGAGAGTACTAAATATTAAATTAATTACTAAACTCCTTTAGAAATTAAAATAATAATAATTGTAATAATATTAATAAGACTCCTCTTATTAATTTATATTTAATATTTCCAAAATATTAAATAATAAACATTAAGCTATTTAATTTATTCTATCACCATAGATTAAATTAATTATACTTAATGCATTATTACGATTATGTCATTACCTTCTTAAATAATTATTCTTCCTTTTATGGTGTGACCCTTTAGGTTCTCCATATTAAACCGGTTGTGAATAAATCAATTAAAACAATTTTAATCTTATTTAAATAAATAAATTAAACTAATAATCTATTTAAATAAATAATATTTATTCTACAATAGGGATAAGCCTCCCTAGCGATCAACGACTTTCCAGATAATATAGATTTCAACATTAATCATAAAAGAACCTGTGAGTTAATAGTTACCATAAAATTCAATCCTTCCACCATACAATGTCCCAATTAAATATAAGACATGGATTACTGTCAAGTCTTATTTTATTTAATTATATGTATTTCGATTAGAAAATGCACAACTCCAAATAATGCAAATTAAAAACTCATTTCTAATTTCATTTCACCTTGGCCAAGGATTCCTGGGTTGTCATTTAACGAATCACATAGGATATATCTCCTCTTTTACTAGAGGTGGTAGATTCTTTATTGATCATTCATTATCTCCATATGTAACTCATTATACCTAAGCATACCCTATATATGCCTTAAAAGGTCTTAAGGAATAAGTCAAAGTATAATTTGTTACATACAAGATACTATGATGATCTCAAGTCCAAGGATTACTTGTACTACTATCACATTAGGAATTCCTATTGACAGGCGAGTAAATCTCCATAAGGTATTCCATAGCGAATCACGTTCAGTGAACTTATTCTCCAATAAGCACCTACATACTTGCTTTAGTGTCTCCACACAAATGATCATGAGATCAATCATCCTCATCCGATGAGCAAGCAACATATGTACCAATCTATCCAGATTTACTAATCCCCTTTTTTGTAATCCCACGATTGGGAACTATTTTAGTTTTAAAACTTTCTAAGAATTTAGATCTCAATAGCATGATCATCATCATGATTCTAAAAGCATTGCTTAAAACTATGGGTTATTTACATATTATTAAAACAGCAACATGTAGATAATTAAATGCCTTTAATAAATGAATATTTTATTAATAAATAAATAAGATTGTTTACAAAGTACGTGCTTTATCATCATACATGATTGGCTTGTATGCACACTACTATCAGTATTGCGCCACCGTCATCTCACCTTGTTTTAACTCTAGGAATTTCACCTCCATCATATTCTTCATACTCTTCGGAAAGTAATTCTCGAAGAACAGTGTCTTAAACTTATCCCAAGCTATTATCCCTTCTCTAGCTCTTTGTTGATTAGCCTCCCACCAGTAGTTCGCTTCTCCCCTCATCATGTACGTGGCAAACACCGTCTTCTGATCTTCGCCTACGCTAGCTATAGTGAAAGCTTTTTCGATCTCTTTAATCCACGTTTGTGCGATGATTGGGTCGGTAGTTCCCTCGAACTCCGGGGGTCCTACACTCTTAAAGTCTTTAAAGGTTGTTACTGGCACAGTTTGAGGGTTCGGGCGAACGGGTTCATTGTTCCTTCCCCTTAAGGCTTCTCCTAACAAGTCTACCAGTTTCTGGATCGGGTCTACTTGTTCTTTCTCATTGTTAACGGATTCTTCGGGTGCAGTCAATCTACGTCTGGGCGGCATTATCTGCATCACAATTTTTCATTTTATTATTATTCAAGTATATCACTTAAGTATTTCTTTTAATACTAAAAGAATAAATTTATAACACGTTTCTAAAATCAACTCCATTTATATTCATATGCCATTTCATTTCATTGCATGATTTTCCTAGCATACTGCTATAAATGTTATCACATATATCCCCTAATATCACAAAAGACGGGGAATATACCAACCTACAACCATACTACCCCTCTAACAAAAGCTAACTCGGGGTTTACATCATCATCCCATATCTTACACAAAAGATCGGGATTACAACATAGTATATACAATACATAAAGACACAACTAGTACTACCACTAGACTGACTAAGGAAATCTCATCCCATCATCCCGCGCTCCACTGCGCTCTTGTACTACAACTGTGCTATATACGCAACCAGCTCTCGGCTCAAGGTATGTAGAGTCTGTCCCTGTTCTGCCGGGTAGTGGTACACACCATCAATCACCCTTTCAAAAGCTGAACGGAACACATACCCCATCTTGTTCATCTTTCTCTTCTTGCACCTGACCTCGTCCTCAAGGTCGTCAGCTCTCTTATTGGACGCTTCCCACTTCTCCCCGAAGTGTAACCTATCCATCACCTCCAACTCTAGCTGAGTACGGAGTGCTTCTTTCTCAGTTTTCTCACTCAGCTCCCTCTGCTCAACCTCTTCTAGCTTCTCTGCTAAATATACATTCCTAGCCACTGACCTGTGAAATAGAGTCCCCATCTGGATCCCTGCCTCCCTACGGTAGGCAATCTCCACCTCTAACTCTTGCATAGCCAGCTTCCTCTGGTGGTCCTCGTCCCTCAGCTTCTGGAACTCAGACTCTCTCTCGTGGGCCTCTGCCTCCAGCTCCTGGACTCTGCAGTCTAACTCTAGAATACGCTCCTCGTACTCGCCTAACATCTGTTCCTCTATAGTAGCCTCATCAGAGTCCTCTACTGGCTCATCCTCCATCGGCTCCTCCTCTGGATCAGACTCTATCTCAATCTCGTCCTCGTCGTCGGACTCGAACGGTGCAACAACCTGCACTGGTGTAGCCTCTAGAGGTGCCTCGTACACTACATGTATATCCCTGGGCTCCTCCTTGGCCACTCTACTAGGTACTCCTGTGTCTGTCATCCTACAATCACAAACACAAGACAAGAAATAGCATCTCCATTAGAATGTTAAACAAAATATAAGTTCATTGTATAAAATGAAGTTACATTTCATAACAGACTAAGCCTCTCAAGGAAAACTCTACATGAGTTTTATCTCCTTCCTAACTTCTAAGTTCGCCTAAGTTATAGTCTAAGGACACTCGTTCCTAAGGTTTATAACTACGGCTCTGATACCAACCTGTGACGCCCCCAAATTCCAGGACCGCCACTTGGTCTCTCGAATTCGGTTCATCACGTGCTCATGGTAATACATAGCAATAATGATAACTAAATATCACACAACCACAGCGGAAAATCTATTCTAGAATAATTTACAATGATTTATTATAATTATTCCCCCAAGTCTCGCAACCTACAGTACTTAATAGATTACATAGCAATATCAATTAACGACTTGTTATATAATCTAACTTAAGCTTAAACATAAACAAATCCAGTCTTACTACATCATCTTCCCACAATATTAATATATTTGAAGCATAACAGACATAAGCTAGTTGGTAGCCTTGCCCTTGCCCTTATCAATGCCCGAAGGTTCGCCATGCTCTGCCTTAACTGAAATGTTTTAGGGAAAGCAAGAATGAGCACAAATTGCCCAGCAAGTAATATACAATAAGGGTGAATAATAAGATTCTCAATTCTCGAAAGGGTATAGCAAGATTTGATAGTTCAAGAATAACAAGAATATCAACAGTTCTCAATAACAGTCGCTAAGGACAGGATAATATCAATATGATTCAATAATAAGTCAATTCAAGATTTCAAATAATTGAATACTGAAGTACTCACTACGGACTATGAACTTCTACTAGAATTGACAGTAATAAACTGAAAATCCAACAAAAACAGGTACAACAGGTGATCAGCCTAAAGTACCCTTGTTATGCATAACAATCAATCATACTCAAGTGCGCACGTCGGTTCTCCGATAATTTATATATTCCCTTCAAAGAAGGTTGTTCTTCTCAGTCAAATACAAGATCTCGCACCAATCAATTAGTTTGGGTTGCTTTTCAATAACATAAGTCCCGCCGAATCAAATGGCATAGACACTTTCACAATATTCAAGAACAATACTAAGTTCAACATGAATAATAGCTTTAATGAAATAAGAGTTCAAGTATGCTAATTCAATTCAACCAATTAAATAGGAAACTAGTTCGCAATACACAAGATAGGATACTTGCACAGTAAAAGAGTATAAGTTAGGAAACTTTCACAATCATAGATTTCCTTGCATAAAGTAAATGCGTCGGTTAGGATACTTGCACTTTAAAAGAGTGTAAGTAAGAGAACTTGCCTTTAGCGTAGTTTATCCACGAAAAGCAATCAACACTTTTGAATTCCTATCGTAATACAGTTACGTATATATATGATATTCATTAGTCATATAATTTAACTTCACATTTTCTCTTTGAATATACGATCAACACATAAGGTAAGTTTTACCTAGCTACACAGTTATATAGAATATAATTTCTATCCTTAACGTTCCTTCTTTAGAGTTTAAATGCATTCTCATATTATATAAGATCTCAACAATTAGCAAACATGCTTGCATATTATTAATATCACATAAGACCACAATCAATACTAAATATATTTCATTTTAGCAAGTTACGGCATCTCCTTAAGTTAACCGTCAAAATCGGGTTCAAGTAACATCATATAATATCACGTAGCATGTATTCATATTTAAAGGATACTTTCATGCTTGTATAACTTTTCCAAATCCAATCGTACATGGTATAGGTTCTTAAGTTAATACTTAAAGCCATTCAAGGACACGAACTCATATGGTCTAACATGGTCGCTTTTAAACACATAAGATATTCATATAACTTGTATTAGTCATGCTCATGAGTACTCGTATTGCATATATGTAGCTAGCATTGTTATTATCTTGAAAACATGCTTTGTTTATGCTAAACTTTAATCACGGCAACTAATCATGGTATATATACATGCATGACACATGAATGAGTCTAAGAGTACTATCACATGTGTCCATAAATGTCAGATTCTAATTCTCGTCATAACATACCAACGTTCACGTTCAAAGCTTATACTTTGTTAGTATAGTTCATTAATAAGGTCTATCATGTTCATGCTTCCTTATGAAACCCATATACACAAGTTAACATGCTTTTCATGCATTTCAAGGCCCTATAAACATGCTCGAAAAGTCAGAATGCATACATGGTCTTTACATGTCAATATCAACCTTCAAAACTTGTATTTTTGTTAGATATGTTCAATAGTGAGTTCTAACAGGCTCTTGTCATACTATGAACCATATATACATAACTTAATATGTTTTTCATACATCTCTACCTCATACCGACATGCCTTGAAAAATCAGAATATTAACATGCTTTATATATGTTAACGTTCGTTTATGAAACTTTAAGTTTGTTTCCAAACTATATGTCGTTCGGTTAACCATGCATGCTAATATACTAAAACATGCTTACATTGCCTCATTAGGTTTATATATATGTATTAATCATGCTCCCCTACTTGTTTAAACAAAAATCAAACAATTGGTATATAACAGTTTTGTTGCAGAATGCAGAAAACTGCACACAGAGGCCAGCGCTGCGGCGCGGCAACAGCAACCATATTCTAGCGCTGCGGCGCGGGCTGCGGCGTGGGTGGGGCTGCGGCGCGGGCTGCGGCGCTGTGACGCCCCCAAATTCCAGGACCGCCACTTGGTCTCTCGAATTCGGTTCATCACGTGCTCATGGTAATACATCACAATAATAATAATTAAATATCATACGATCACAGCGGAAAATCTATTCTAGAATAATTTACAATGATTTATTATAATTATTCCCCCAAGTCTCGCAACCTACAGTACTTAATAGATTACATAATAATATCAGTTAACGACTTATTACATAATCTAACTTAAGCTTAAACATAATCAAATCCAGTCTTACTACATCATCTTCATACAATATTAATATATTTAAAACATAACAGACATAAGCTAGTTGGTAGCTTTGCCCTTGCCCTTATCAACGCCCGAAGGTTCACCATGCTCTGCCTTAACTGAAATGTTTTAGGGAAAGCAAGAATGAGCACAAATTGCCCAGCAAGTAATATACAATAAGGGTGAGTAATAAGATTCTCAATTCTCGAAAGGGTATAACAAGATTTGATAGTTCAAGAACAACAAGAATATCAACGGTTCTCAATATCAGTCGCTAAGGACAGGATAATATCAATATTATTCAATAATAAGTCAATTCAAGATTTCAAATAATTGAATACTGAGTAGTCACTACGGACTATGAACTTCTACTAGAATTGACAGTAATAAACTGAAAATCCAAAAAAAACAGGTACAACAGGTGATCAGCCTAAAGTACCCTTGTTATGCATAACAATCAACCATACACAAGTGTGCACGTCGGTTCTCCGACAATTATATATTCCCTTCAAAGAAAGTTGTTCTTCTCAGTCAAATACAAGATCCCGCACCAATCAATTACTTTGGGTAGCTTTTCAATAATATAAATCTAGCCGAATCAAATAGCATAGACACTTTCACAATATTCAAGAACAATACTAAGTTCAACATGAATACTAGCTTTAATGAAATAAGAGTTCAAGTATGCTAATTCAATTCAACTGATTAAATAGAAAACTTGTTCGCAATACACAAGATAGGATACTTGCATAGTAAAAGAGTATAAGTTAGGAAACTTTCACAATCATAGCTTTCCTTGCATAAAGTAAATGCGTCGGTTAGGATACTTGCACTTTAAGAGAGTGTAAGTAAGAGAACTTGCCTTTAGTGTAGTTTATCCACGAAAAGCAATCAACACTTTCGAATTCCTATCGTAATACAGTTACGTATATATATGATATTCATTAGTCATATAATTTAACTTCACATTTTCTCTTTGAAAATACGATCAACACATAAGCTAAGTTTTACCTAGCTACACAGTTATATAGAATATAATTTCTATCCTTAACGTTCCTTATTTAGAGTTTAAACGCATTCTCATATTATATAAGATCTCAACAATTAGCAAACATGCTTGCATATTATTAATATCACATAAGACCACAATCAATACTAAATATATTTCATTTTAGCAAGTTACGGCATCTCCTTAAGTTAACCGTCAAAATCGGGTTCAAGTAACATCATATAATATCACGTAGCATGTATTCATATTTAAAGGATACTTTCATGCTTGTATAACTTTTCCAAATCCAATCGTACATGGTATAGGTTCTTAAGTTAATACTTAAAGCCATTCAAGGACACGAACTCATATGGTCTAACATGGTCGCTTTTAAACACATAAGATATTCATATAACTTGTATTAGTCATGCTCATGAGTACTCGTATTGCATATATGTAGCTAGCATTGTTATTATCTTGAAAACATGCTTTGTTTACGCTAAACTTTAATCACGACAACCAATCATGGTATATATATATGCATGACACATGAATGAGTCTAAGAGTACTATCACATGTGTCCATAAATATCAGAATTTAAATCTCCACATATCGTGTTAATGCTCATGTGCAAGGCTTGTATTTCTATTGGTGAATCTTACTAACAGAGCCTAACATGTTCATGCTTCCTTACGAACTATATAAACACAAGTTAAGGCTTCATTCATATATTTCAAAGTTATCTAAACATGCTCATAACATCAAAATGACTATATAGCATTTACATGATCATATCCACCTTCAAACTTATATTTTTGTTAGGAATGAGCACTAGTTAGGTTCACATGTTCACATTTTATTACGGAACCAATATAGATAAGCTAACATGCACTTCATGTGTCTCTAGGTGGTACTAACGTGCTTGCAAGGTCAGTATGTAAACATACTTTATATATGTTAACGTCGTTTATGAAACTTTAAATTCGTTTCCAAACTATGTGTCGTTTGGTTAACCATGTATGCTAATATACTAGAACATGCTTACATTGCCTCATTAGGTTTATATATATGTATTAATCATGCTCCCATTCTTGTTTAAACAAAAATCAAACAATTGGTACATAACAGTTTTGTTGCAGAATGCAGAAAATTGAACACAGAGGCTGGCGCTGCGGCGCGGCACAGTAGCTTAATACTGGCGCTGCGGCGCGAATGGCACTGCATGCGGCGCTGCGGCGCGGGCTGCGGCGCGTGTGGCGCTGCGGCGCGGGCTGCGGCGCTGCGGCGTCGAGGCAGTTTTCTGGGTTCAGACGGCAGCGAAAACCGACCCAAAACCTCCCATTTCATCGATTTCAACATACCATACCCATATATTAGACTTGTTTAACTTACTAACACATACATATATGCTTATATAATAGTTAATAGCAATTATCAATTCCCAATTTCATGAACTCTAACTTAATTTACGAATTTCATGTATTTACAGAAATTGAAGAGGAACAATGGAAATGAAAGACTATTCAGTGGTTCCATCATGTGTGTATGTTTATATAACAACAATATAAGGGTTCTACAAACCAATCATGAACCAATTTGGCATAATCAAGAATTTCAACAAAACTCAGAGAACAACAATGGAGTTCTTTTGACAGAAAATGAAAATGAAGACACGAAGAGGATTTATACCTCTGTTATGGAGTAAGCTTGCTGATATCTCACAATGCTATTATGTATATGCTCTCAACTTATCAACCAAAATCTCAGCAATGTGAAATGGGAAGAAAGGAAGCCATATTTATAGAGAAAACAAGATACAGACAATGCAATTGCCTACTATTTCAAACTAACAGAAATTTGAATTGCATGCTAGATAAGAGGAAGTTGGTAGATAGTTGTTGAAAGCCATCATTAGAGCCACTCCTCATATAATTATTGCTAGCTAAGCTTGGGAGAAGAATGGGAGAATAGGCCTTAGCCTTTTTGCCATACACGTGAAGGAGAAGGAGGGTGACTATTATATTGGAACAAGGCCATATATCAGCATTATAATTTGTATATATACACAACACTTATGCCAAAATATGTTACATGTATATATACTATATAATTAGGCCACAATTATAGTTACAATGTAATTCTAATGATACTAACATGGATTCACATAATGTAATAAGTGTGAATTGTGCACATATAATTCATGTACATTTTTATCATACTGGTATAATTTAATCGGATGTTATCACATTACATTATCTCATGTATTATTAAATTGTATTACTCAACAATTATTTATAATAGATCCATGATGCATTATTTTAATGTATATCCACACATCATTTGTCACCTACACATATCATAACATATAGCTACTATACATTTAATTCGCATGCTTGCACATATAATTTCTCATCTTATAAATTGAATATTAATTAATAATATACACATATCCTACATCAATCAATATAATTGTTAACCTCCATAACAATTTAATTAACCTTTATATGATTAACTATCACTTTGATATAAATCTTATTATATTTATAAACACGTTGCTCATTATTATTATGTTTCTTGCAATAATAATCACATATTATTAATCAATCCTCATTAGTATTTTATAACAGTTAATTAATATTCTTCGATTAACAATTAATATAGATTAATTGTTCGCTTAAATTAATATAATCATTCTTATATTACGTCACTGTGGCACACAAGGCAATCAACGAGTTTATCACAAACTCCACCAATTTCTCAATTATTATAATTATTCAATTATATATAATTGAATTAATTCATCTCATAACACAAAATAAATTCTCATTTCCATTAATATATTTATTTAATAATATATGGAAATTCTCGGGTATTACATCCTCCCTCCCTTATAAAAATTCCGTCCCGGAATTGCTACAAGGTTATACAAATAGATGGGGATAGTCTCTCATCATCCTATCTTCTAACTCCCACGTTGCCTCCTCGACATCGTGGTTACGCCAAAGTACTTTTACAGATGAAATAACTTTATTTCTCAAAGTTTGTTCTTTCCTATCTAATATTTGGACAGGAATTTCTTCATACGCCAAGTTCTTCTCTACTTGAATGGGCTCGTAAGAAATCACGTGCTTGTAGTCGGCCTTGTACGGTCGCAACACGGAAATGTGGAACACGTTGTGGATATGCTCCAACTCGGGTGGTAACGCAACTTTGTCTCGCCCACTCGCTTCAGTATCTCGAACGGTCCTATGAATCTTGGACTCAATTTTCCTTTCTTGCAGAAACGGATTTTTCCCTTCCATGGAGATACCTTCAAGAATACGAAACTGCCGACTTTGAAGTCTCGGTCCTGCCGATGCAAATATGCGTATTTCTTTTGGCGATCTTGAGCTGCTACAAGTCTGGCTCTTATCACTGTCACCACGTCTGCGGTTTGTTGAACTAACTCTGGTCCGAGTATTCGTCGTTCTCCGACTTCGTCCCAACATAACGGCGTTTTGCACTTTCTCCCGTAAAGAGCTTCGTACGGTGGCATGCCAATACTCGCATGGTAGCTATTATTATATGCGAATTCGACTAAGGGTAGGTGGTCTTCCCAATTTCCCTTAAAATCCATCACGCAAGTCCTAAGCATGTCTTCTAGCGTTTGTATTGTTCGCTCACTTTGTCCGTCTGTTTGAGGATGATAAGTTGTACTCAACCTCAACTGCGTTCCCATTCTTTCCTGCAAACTCTTCCAAAAATTGGACGTGAAGCGCGGATCTCGATCAGAGACAATTGACACCGGCACTCCATGTCGTGAAATAATTTCTTTTACATATAGGCTTGCTAATTGGTTCAAACTGTAGCGGATCTTGATTGGTAGAAAGTGTGCGATCTTCGTTAGTCGATCCACGATAACCCAAATAGCATCATAACCTTTCTGTGTAACTGGAAGTCCTACCACGAAGTCCATGGTAATATGCTCCCATTTCCACTCTGGTATTTCTAACGGTTGTAGTAAACCACTTGGCCGCTGATGCTCTGCTTTAACGCGTTGGCAAGTCAAGCATTTACTGACGCACTCTGCGACTTCCCGTTTCAAATTAGGCCACCAAAAATGTTGCCTTAGATCTCGGTACATCTTTGTGCCTCCCGGATGAACGGAATATGTCGTATTGTGTGCCTCGTGCAAAATCTCTTCCCTCAACTCGGTTACCGCTGGTACCCACACTCTCCCTTCAAATCTCAAAATACCGTCTTTATCCATTCGAAATTTTTCTTCCTCACTTTCTGTGATCATCTTTCGGATTTTCTCACACTCTTCATCCTTTTCCTGAGCTTCCTTTACTCTATTCAACAACGTCGGACAAGCTTCCATTACAATTAACTTCTCACCAGACTTTTCTGGTCCTTTTACTTCTATCTCCAATTTCTCCATCTCTCTTATCAACTCTTCCTGAGTTGTTAAATTAAACAACTTCTCCCTTCCTTTCCTGCTCAGAGCGTCGGCAACCACATTTGCCTTTCCCGGGTGATAAAGAATATCGCAGTCATAGTCTTTGATTAATTCTAACCACCTTCTCTGCCGCATGTTTAACTCCTTCTGTGTGAAGATATATTTCAGACTTTTGTGGTCCGTGTATATCTCACATTTTTCTCCGTATAGATAATGTCTCCATATCTTTAACGCAAAAACTACTGCCGCTAACTCTAAGTCATGAGTAGGGTATCGTTTTTCGTAATCCTTCAATTGTCGTGACGCATATGCAATAATAACCTTGCCATGTTGCATGAGCACACAGCCAAGCCCCTTGTGCGATGCATCACTATACACCACAAAATTTCCCGCATCATCTGGTAATGATAACACAGGTGTTTCGCTCAATCTCCTTTTCAGTTCTTGAAAACTTTCTTCGCATTTGTCGGTCCATACAAATTTCACCGTCTTTCTAGTCAAATTGGTCAACGGGGTTGCTATCTTAGAAAAATCTTGGATTAATCTTCGATAGTACCCAGCTAACCCTAGAAAGCTTCTCACCTCTGTCGGTGTTCTCGGTTGTTCCCAATTACTCACTGCTTCAACCTTCGCAGGGTCTACAGAGATTCCATTCTTATCCACCACGTGGCCTAGGAATTGCACCTTCTCCATCCAAAATTCGCACTTAGAAAATTTTGCATACATCTTCTCCTTCCTTAGTGCCTCCAAAATAATCTTTAGATGTTCGGCGTGTTCTTCTTCTGTCTTTGAGTAGATCAAAATGTCGTTGATAAAAACCACTACAAATTTATCCAAGTATGGCTTGAAAACTCGGTTCATCAAGTCCATAAATGCTGCCGGAGCATTAGTCAATCCGAATGACATTACCAAAAACTCGTAGTGTCCATAACGGGTTCGAAACGCAGTCTTTGGTATGTCCTCGTCCCTCACTTTCAGTTGATGATATCCTGTTCGTAGGTCGATCTTTGAGAAACACTTTGCTCCCTTCAGTTGATCAAATAAGTCGTCTATCCTCGGTAGCGTATACCAGTTCTTGATCGTTACTCTATTCAATTCTCGATAATCGATACAAAGCCTCATCGATCCGTCCTTCTTCTTAATGAATAGTACTGGTGCTCCCCAAGGAGAAACACTCGGTCGAATGTAACCCTTATCCAATAATTCTTGCAATTGTATCATCAATTCCTTCATTTCTACTGGCGCCATACGATATGGAGCTTTCGAAATCGGTGTCGTTCCCGGTGCTAAGTCTATTACGAATTCGATTTCTCTGTCTGGCGGAAGACCAGGAAGATCGTCCGGAAACACGTCTTGAAATTCATTTACTACGGATATATCCTTAATTTCTACTCCCTTTTTCCGAGTATCAACGATGTAAGCTAAATATCCTACACATCCTTTCCTTAACAATTTCTTGGCCTGCATCATCGTAACGCAACACGATTGCTTAAGCGACGAGCTACCATAAAACACTACCTTAGACTTACTCGGAGTCTGAAGGTTCACACATTTGTTCTGACAGTCAATTATCGCAGCATGGTTATACAACCAATCCATTCCCAGTATTACGTCAAATTCTCCCAGTCTAATAGAAATCAAGTCTACGCTCAGTTCATGTTTACTAATATTTGCACGACAATTTCGATAAACGTATTCTACAGGGATCACTTCCTTATTAGCAACTTCTATGATCAAAGGATTTTCTAATAGTTCTCGAGGTGTACTAAGTCTACTAGCAAATTCTTCAGATACAAAAGAACAGGTGGCACCCGAATCAAATAATACATAGGCATTTATATCATTGATTGGGATCATACCTGACACCACATCCTTCGCAGCCACTGCGTCTTGGACGGTCATGTTAAAGGTTCTGGCGGTTGGGCGGTTGGATTGTGCCGGTCCACCGATCATCAGCTTGTTGCCTCCTTGCTGATTACTACCCCCGCCACTTCCCTTCTTTGGGCAGTCCTTAATTCGGTGCTCCGTCGAGCCACAAGCAAAGCATCCTTGTATCTTTTTCGGTTTCAAACAGTTGGGCGAGATGTGCCCTTCCTGTCCGCAGTTGTAGCAAGTGCCACGTCCCTTCCAGCACTCGCCCTGGTGATTCTTCCCACACTTCGGGCATCCTTCAGCCCTCTTCTTGAAACCTCCACGAAAATTCCCTGATTGATTATTGTTGTTGTTTTTGTTGTTGTTGTTGTTGTCCCACTTTCTCTTTCCCAAGTTGCTTCCTCCGCTACTGCTTCCTCCCGTACGATTCTCTCCTCCAGTATTCTTTCCTTTCTTTTCTTTGTTATACAGACTTAAGGCCTCACTGCCACCTTTCGCAATGATTGCCTTCTCCAGTAATGTTGCAAAGGAATCAATTTGAAGAACCGATACCTTATTGAACAGCCATGGCTTCAACCCTTGTTCAAAGCGTCTAGCCTTCCTCTCTTCATCACCAACTTGGTGCTCCGCAAATCGCGCTAGTTCATTAAACCTAGCCGCGTATTGCGCCACCGTCATCTCACCTTGTTTTAACTCTAGGAATTTCACCTCCATCCTATTCTTCATACTTTTCGAAAAGTAATTCTCGAAGAACAGTGTCTTAAACTTATCCCAAGCTATTATCCCTTCTCCAGCTCTTTGTTGATTATCCTCCCACCAATAGTTCGCTTCTCCCCTCATCATGTACGTGGCAAACACCGTCTTCTGTTCTTCGCCTACGCTAGCTATAGTGAAAGCTTTTTCGATCTCTTTGATCCACGTTTGTGCGACGATTGGGTCGGTAGTTCCCTTGAACTCCGGGGGTCCTACACTCTTAAAGTCTTTAAAGGTTGTTACTGGCACAGTTTGAGGGTTCGGGCGAACGGGTTCATTGTTCATTCCCCTTAAGGCTTCTCCTAACAAGTCTACCAGTTTCTGGATCGGTTCTACTTGTTCTCTCTCATTGTTAACGGATTCTTCGAGTGCAGTCAATCTACGTCTGGGCGGCATTATCTGCATCACAATTTTTCATTTTATTATTATTCAAGTATATCACTTAAGTATTTCTTTTAATACTAAAAGAATAAATTTATAACACGTTTCTAAAATCAACTCCATTTATATTCATATGCCATTTCATTTCATTACATGATTTTCCTAGCATACTGCTATAAATGTTATCACATATATCCCCTAATATCACAAAAGACGGGGAATATACCAACCTACTACCATAATACCCCTCTAACAAAAGCTAACTCGGGGTTTACATCATCATCCCACATCTTACACAAAAGATCGGGATTACAACATAGTATATACAATACATAAAGACACAACTAGTACTACCTCTAGACTGACTAAGGAAATCTCATCCCATCATCCCGCGCTCCACTGCGCTCTTGTACTCCAACTGTGCTATATACGCAACCAGCTCTCGGCTTAAGGTATGTAGAGTCTGTCCCTGTTCTGCCGGGTAGTGGTACACACCATCAATCACCCTTTCAAAAGCTGAACGGAACACATACCCCATCTTGTTCATCTTTCTCTTCTTGCACCTGACCTCGTCCTCAAGGTCGTCAGCTCTCTCATTGGACGCTTCCCACTTCTCCTCGAAGTGTAACCTATCCATCACCTCCAACTCTAGCTGAGTACGGAGTGCCTCTTTCTCAGTCTTCTCACTCAGCTCCCTCTGCTCAACCTCTTCTAGCTTCTCTGCCAAATCTACATTCCTAGCCACTGACCTGTGAAATAGAGTCCCCGTCTGGATCCCTGCCTCCCTACGGTAGGCAATCTCCACCTCTAACTCTTGCATAGCCAGCTTCCTCTGGTGGTCCTCGTCCCTCAGCTTCTGGAACTCAGACTCTCTCTCGTGGGCCTCTGCCTCCAGCTCTTGGACTCTGCAGTCTAACTCTAGAATACGCTCCTCGTACTCGCCTAACATCTGTTCCTCTATAGTAGCCTCATCAGAGTCCTCTACTGGCTCATCCTCCATCGGCTCCTCCTCTGGATCAGACTCTATCTCAATCTCGTCCTAGTCGTCAGACTCGAATGGTGCAACAGCCTGCACTGGTGTAGCCTCTAGAGGTGCCTCGTATACTACGTGTATATCCCTGGGCTCCTCCTCTGCAACTCTACTAGGTACCCCTGTGTCTGTCATCCTACACTCACAAACACAAGACAAAAAAAAATGCATTTCCATTAGAATGTTAAACAAAATATAAGTTCATTGTATAGAATGAAGATACATTTCATAACAGACTAAGTCTCTCAAGGAAAACTCTACATGAGTTTTATCTCCTTCCTAACTTCTAAGTTCGCCTAAGTTATAGTCTAAGGACACTCGTTCCTAAGGTTTATAACTACGGCTTTGATACCAACCTGTGATGCCCCCAAATTCCAGGACCGCCACTTGGTCTCTCGAATTCGGTTCATCACGTGCTCATGGTAATACATCACAATAATAATAATTAAATATCATACGATCACAGCGGAAAATCTATTCTAGAATAATTTACAATGATTTATTATAATTATTCCCCCAAGTCTCGCAACCTACAGTACTTAATAGATTACATAATAATATCAGTTAACGACTTATTACATAATCTAACTTAAGCTTAAACATAATCAAATCCAGTCTTACTACATCATCTTCATACAATATTAATATATTTAAAACATAACAGACATAAGCTAGTTGGTAGCTTTGCCCTTGCCCTTATCAACGCCCGAAGGTTCACCATGCTCTGCCTTAACTGAAATATTTTAGGGAAAGCAAGAATGAGCACAAATTGCCCAGCAAGTAATATACAATAAGGGTGAGTAATAAGATTCTCAATTCTCGAAAGGGTATAACAAGATTTGATAGTTCAAGAACAACAAGAATATCAACAGTTCTCAATATCAGTCGCTAAGGACAGGATAATATCAATATGATTCAATAATAAGTCAATTCAAGATTTCAAATAATTGAATACTGAGTAGTCACTACGGACTATGAACTTCTACTAGAATTGACAGTAATAAACTGAAAATCCAACAAAAACAGGTACAACAGGTGATCAGCCTAAAGTACCCTTGTTATGCATAACAATCAACCATACTCAAGTGTGCACGTCGGTTCTCCGACAATTATATATTCCCTTCAAAGAAGGTTGTTCTTCTCAGTCAAATACAAGATCCCGCACCAATCAATTAGTTTGGGTCGCTTTTCAATAATATAAGTCTAGCCGAATCAAATGGCATAGACACTTTCACAATATTCAAGAACAATACTAAGTTCAACATGAATAATAGCTTTAATGAAATAAGAGTTCAAGTATGCTAATTCAATTCAACTGATTAAATAGAAAACTTGTTCGCAATACACAAGATAGGATACTTGCATAGTAAAAGAGTATAAGTTAGGAAACTTTCACAATCATAGCTTTCCTTGCATAAAGTAAATGCGTCGGTTAGGATACTTGCACTTTAAGAGAGTGTAAGTAAGAGAACTTACCTTTAGCGTAGTTTATCCACGAAAAGCAATCAACACTTTCGAATTCCTATCGTAATACAGTTACGTATATATATGATATTCATTAGTCATATAATTTAACTTCACATTTTCTCTTTGAAAATACGATCAACACATAAGCTAAGTTTTACCTAGCTACACAGTTATATAGAATATAATTTCTATCCTTATCGTTCCTTCTTTAGAGTTTAAACGCATTCTCATATTATATAAGATCTCAACAATTAGCAAACATGCTTGCATATTATTAATATCACATAAGACCACAATCAATACTAAATATATTTCATTTTAGCAAGTTACGCCATCTCCTTAAGTTAACCGTCAAAATCGGGTTTAAGTAACATCATATAATATCGCGTAGCATGTATTCATATTTAAAGGATACTTTCATGCTTGTATAACTTTTCCAAATCCAATCGTACATGGTATAGGTTCTTAAGTTAATACTTAAAGCCATTCAAGGACACGAACTCATATGGTCTAACATGATTGCTTTTAAACACATAAGATATTCATATAACTTGTATTAGTCATGCTCATGAGTATTCGTATTGCATATATGTAGCTAGCATTGTTATTATCTTGAAAACATGCTTTGTTTATGCTAAACTTTAATCACGGCAACCAATCATGGTATATATATATATGCATGACACATGAATGAGTCTAAGAGTACTATCACATGTGTCCATAAATATCAGAATTTAAATCTCCAAATATCGTGTTAATGCTCATGTGCAAGGCTTGTATTTCTATTGGTGAATCTTACTAATAGAGCCTAACATGTTCATGCTTCCTTACGAACTATATAAACACAAGTTAAGGCTTCATTCATATATTTCAAAGTTATCTAAACATGCTCATAACATCAAAATGACTATATAGCATTTACATGATCATATCCACCTTCAAACTTATATTTTTGTTAGGAATGAGCACTAGTTAGGTTCACATGTTCACATTTTATTACGGAACCAATATAGATAAGCTAACATGCACTTCATGTGTCTCTAGGTGGTACTAACGTGCTTGCAAGGTCAGTATGTAAACATACTTTATATATGTTAACGTCGTTTAAGAAACTTTAAATTCGTTTCCAAACTATGTGTCGTTTGGTTAACCATGTATGCTAATATACTAGAACATGCTTACATTGCCTCATTAGGTTTATATATATGTATTAATCATGCTCCCATGCTTGTTTAAACAAAAATCAAACAATTGGTACATAACAGTTTTGTTGCAGAATGCAGAAAATTGAACACAGAGGCTGGAGCTGCGCCGCGGCACAGTAGCTTAATACTGGCGCTGCGGCGCGAATGGCGCTGCGTACGGCGCTGCGGCGCGGGCTGCGGCGCGTGTGGCGCTGCGGCGCGGGTTGCGGCGCTGCGGCGTCGAGGCAGTTTTCTGGGTTCAAACGGCAGCGAAAACCGACCCAAAACCTCCCATTTCATCAATTTCAACATACCATACCCATATATTAGACTTGTTTAACTTACTAACACATACATATATGCTTATATAACAGTTAATAGCAATTATCAATTCCCAATTTCATGAACTCTAACTTAATTTACGAATTTCATGTATTTACAGAAATTGAAGAGGAACAATGGAAATGAAAGACTATTCAGTGGTTCCATCATGTGTGTATGTTTATATAACAACAATATAAGGGTTCTACAAACCAATCATGAACCAATTTGGCATAATCAAGAATTTCAACAAAACTCAGAGAACAACAATGGAGTTCTTTTGACAGAAAATGAAAATGAAGACAGGAAGAGGATTTATACCTCTGTTATGGAGTAAGCTTGCTGATATCTCACAATGCTATTATGTATATGCTCTCAACTTATCAACTCAAACAAAATCTCAGCAATGTGAAATGGGAAGAAAGGAAGCCATATTTATAGAGAAAACAAGATACAGACAATGCAATTGCCTACTATTTCAAACTAACAGAAATTTGAATTGCATGCTAAATAAGAGGAAGTTGGTAGATAGTTGTTGAAAGCCATCATTAGAGCCACTCCTCATATAATTATTGCTAGCTAAGCTTGGGAGAAGAATGGGAGAATAGGCCTTAGCCTTTTTGCCATACACGTGAAGGAGAAGGAGGGTGACTATTATATTGGAACAAGGCCATATATCAGCATTATAATTTGTATATATACACAACACTTATGCCAAAATATGTTACATGTATATATACTATATAATTAGGCCACAATTATAGTTACAATGTAATTCTAATGATACTAACATGGATTCACATAATGTAATAAGTGTGAATTGTGCACATATAATTCATGTACATTTTTATCATACTGGTATAATTTAATCGGATGTTATCACATTACATTATCTCATGTATTATTAAATTGTATTACTCAACAATTATTTATAATAGATCCATGATGCATTATTTTAATGTATATCCACACATCATTTGTCACCTACACATATTATAACATATAGTTACTATACATTTAA
Organism: Panax stipuleanatus; assembly: GCA_020205555.1. Taxonomy (NCBI): domain Eukaryota; kingdom Viridiplantae; phylum Streptophyta; class Magnoliopsida; order Apiales; family Araliaceae; genus Panax; species Panax stipuleanatus. The sequence goes on from CM035119.1 coordinate 26,235,592, forward strand.
TTTGCATGCTTGCACATATAATTTCTCATCTTATAAATTGAATATTAATTAATAATATACACATATCCTACATCAATCAATATAATTGTTAACCTCCATAACAATTTAATTAACCTTTATATGATTAACTATCACTTTGATATAAATCTTATTATATTTATAAACATGTTGCTCATTATTATTATGTTTCTTGCAATAATAATCACATATTATTAATCAATCCTCATTAGTATTTTATAACAGTTAATTAATATTCTTCGATTAACAATTAATATAGATTAATTGTTCGCTTAAATTAATATAATCATTCTTATATTACGTCATTGTGCCACACAAGGCAATCAACGAGTTTATCACAAACTCCACCAATTTCTCAATTATTATAATTATTCAATTATATATAATTGAATTAATTCATCTCATAACACAAAATAAATTCTCATTTCTATTAATATATTTATTTAATAATATATGGAAATTCTCGGGTATTACAGGCGCTGCGGCGTGGGGACAGTTCCTGCAGTTCAGACTGCAGCGAAACCGACCCAAAACCTCCCATTTTATCGATCTCGACATACCCATATGCTATTAGACTAACCTTTTTAACTTACCAACACATATATATGCTTATGTAACAGTCAATCGCCCAAACGATTCCCAATTTCATGAACTCCAACTAATTTCACGAATTCGATGCTTTACAGAAATTACAGAGCAACAATGGAAATGAAAGTCAAGAAAGCTATATAGTGGTTCCATCACGTATGTATGTTCATATAAAAACAATATAAGGGTTCTACAAACCAATCATGAACCAATTTGGCATAATCAAAAATTTGAAGGAAACTTCGGAAACAAAAAACGAAAATGAAGAACAAAGGAAGAGGGATTATACATCTTCTAGGATTCAAATATAGTTTGCTGCTAATCCAACTTCTCCTACTGATATATGTATATTGCTTTCACTCACCACTTATGCAAACTCTCAGCAAATTGAAAACGAAGAAACATGGCTGCTATTTATAGAAGAATCCTTACACAGACAATGCAATTGTCCATTAAATTGAACCACTAGATTGAAGCTTTGTATATCAGCTAAGGAAGAGTTGGTAGAGTGGTTGAAGAACACTGTTGTGCCCACTCCCCGTATCATGATTTGCTAGAATGCTGAGTTTGAGAAGGTTGGAGTAGGCTAGCTTCATGAGTGTTTTACGTGTACAAGGTTTGTGTCTTATTAACATGGGACAAGGCATAAAAATCTCAGCATTTCCAATTTGTAAACAAACTAGTGTTAATACTTAGGTTATATACACACACATATTTAGACACTTAGGTCTTTAATTGAAATGTCACAATAATTCATATACTGTAGTAAGTGTAAATTGACACGTATAATCCATGTACATTTTGTTAATACCGGATATAATCTAATCAGATGTTAACACATTACACTGTCTCCTTTATTAAAACTAATTGTTTACAATATGTTCATGATATATTATACAATGTATACCCACATATTTATTGTCACACAAGTTATTAATCAAGTAGCTCACATGGTTTAATAAGCCTTACCATATAATAGTGTCATATTACACTTCACATAATACATAGTCAGCTAATATATGCTACACATTTAATTCGCATGCTTGCACATATAATTTCTCATCTTATAAATTGAATATTAATTAATAATATACACATATCCTACATCAATCAATATAATTGTTAACCTCCATAACAATTTAATTAACTCTTATATGATTAATTATCACTTTGATATAAATCTTATTATATTTATAAACACGTTGCTCATTATTATTATGTTTCTTGCAATAGTAATAATCACATATTATTAATCAATCCTCATTAGTATTTTATAACAGTTAATTAATATTCTTCGATTAACAATTAATATAGATTAATTGTTCGCTTAAATTAATATAATCATTCTTATATTACGTCACTGTGCCACACAAGGCAATCAACGAGTTTATCACAAACTCCACCAATTTCTCAATTATTATAATTATTCAATTATATATAATTGAATTAATTCATCTCATAACACAAAATCATTTATATTCAAATAAATTCTCATTTCCATTAATATATTTATTTAATAATATATGGAAATTCTCGGGTATTACAGGATTGCTCCTTTTGATGCTAATCAAACTAGAACGAAGTTATAGGACTCCTAATCTTTTCTTTCTTTGACAATTTTAGTGCACCAATGAAACAATAAGGTCTCCCAAAATGAATACTTTTGTGAGATGCACGCTTGAGTTTGAACCCGATAGTCATGGGTTTCTCCTTTTGACACTAATCAAACTAGCACGAAGTAATACAACTCTTAATCACCTCTTTCTTTGTAAATTTGAAAAAACCAATGAAACAATATGAAGGTCTCCTTAAATGAAGACTTGTGTGAGATCTACGCATCGTTTTGGACGCGATAGTGATGTGATTGCTCCTTTTGATGCTATAATCAACTAGAACGAAGTAATAGAACTTATAATCACATATATTTTGATAATTTGAGAGAAGTAATGAAACATTAAGAAGGACTCCCTAAATGAAGACTTGTGTGAGATGTACGGATCTTTGTGATGGCACTAGTGACAGGATTGCTCTTTTTGATGCTAATCAAACCATAACGAATTCATAGGACCAATAATCACCGCTTTCTTTGACAATTTTAGAGAACCAATGAAACAATAAGAAGGTCTCCTTAAATGAAGACTTGTGTGAGATGTACGCATCATTTTTAACACGATAGTCATGGGATTGCTCCTTTTGATACTAATCAAACTAGAACGAAGTTATAGGACTCCTAATCACCTCTTTCTTTGACAATTTTAGAGCACCAATAAAACAATAAGAAGGTCTCCCTAAATGAAGCCTTGTGTGAGATGTACACATTATTTTGAACGCGATAGTAATGGGTTTGTCATTTTGATGCTAATCAAACTAGATCGATGTAATACAACTCTTAATCATCTCTTTCATTAGAAATTTGAAACAACCAATGAAACAATATTTAGGTCTTCCAAAATAAAGACTTGTGTGAGATCTACGCATCTTTTTGGGCGCGATAGTGATGTGATTGCTCCTTTTGATGCTAATTTCAACTAGAACGAAGTAATAGAACTCATAATCACCTATATTTTGATAATTTGAGAGAACTAATGAAACATTAAGATTTCCCTAAATGACGACTTGTGTGAGATGTAGGAATCGTTTTGAAGGCACTAGTGATATGATTGCTCTTTTTGATGTTAATCAAACTAGAACGAATTCATAGGAATAATAATCACCTCTTTCTTTGACAATTTGAGAGACTCAAGGAAACAATAAAAAGGTCTGCCTAAATCAAGACTTGTGTGACATGTACGCATCTTTTTTAACGCGATAGTCATAGGATTGCTCCTTTTGATGCTAATCAAATTAGAACGAAGTAATAAGACTCCTAATCACCTCCTTCTTTCACAATTTTAGAGAACAAATGAAACAATATGAAATTCTCCTTAAATGAAGACATGAGTAAGATGTACGCATCGTTTTTAACGCGATAGTCATGGGATTGCTCCTTTTGATGCTAATCAAACTAGAACGAAGTTATAGGAATCCTAATCTTTTCTTTCTTTGACAATTTTAGTGCACCAATGAAACAATAAGGTCTCCCAAAATGAATACTTTTGTGAGATGTACGCTTGATTTTGAACCCGATAGTCATGGGTACCTCCTTTTGACACTAATCAAACTAGCACTAAGTAATACAACTCTTAATCACCTCTTTCTTTGTAAATTTGAAAAAACCAATGAAACAATATGAAGGTCTCCTTAAATGATGACTTGTGTGAGATCTACGCATCGTTTTGGACGCGATAGTGATGTGATTGCTCCTTTTGATGCTATAATCAACTAGAACGAAGTAATAGAACTTATAATCACCTATATTTTGACAATTTGAGAGAACTAATGAAACATTAAGAAGGTCTCCCTAAATGAAGACTTGTGTGAGATGTACAGATCTTTTTGATGGCATTAGTGACAGGATTACTCCTTTTGATGCTAATCAAACTAGAACGAATTCATAGGACTCATAATCACCTCTTTCTTTGACAATTTTAGAGAACCAATGAAACAATAAGAAGGTCTCCTAAAATGAAGACTTGTGTGAGATGTACGCATCATTTTTAACACGATAGTCATGGGATTGCTCCTTTTGATACTAATCAAACTAGAACGAAGTTATAGGACTCCTAATCACCTCTTTCTTTGACAATTTTAGAGCACTAATGAAACAATAAGAAGGTCTCCCAAAATGAAGCCTTGTGTGAGATGTACACATTATTTTGAACGCGATAGTAATGGGTTTGTCATTTTGACGCTAATCAAACTAGATCGATGTAATACAACTCTTAATCATCTCTTTCATTGTAAATTTAAAACAACCAATGAAACAATATTAAGGTCTTCCAAAATAAAGACTTGTGTGAGATCTACGCATCGTTTTGGGCGCGATAGTGATGTGATTACTCCTTTTGATGCTATATTCAATTAGAACGAAGTAATAGAACCCATAATCACCTATATTTTGACAATTTGAGAGAACTAATGAAACATTAAGAAGGTCTCCTTAAATGAAGACTTGTGTGAGATGTACGGATCGTTTTAAAGGCTCTTGTGATAGGATTGCTCCTTTCGACGCTAATCAAACTAGAACGAATTCATAGGAATAATAATCACATCTTTCTTTAACAATTTGAGAGACCCAATGAAACAACAAGAACGTCTCCCTAAATCAAGACTTGTGTGAGATGTACGCATCGTTTTTAACGCGATAGTCATATGATTCCTCCTTTTGATGCTAATCAAATAAGAACGAAGTAATAAAACTCCAAATCACCTCCTTCTTTCACAATTTTAGAGAACCAATGAAACAATAACAAGGTCTCCTTAAATGAAGACTTGTGTGAGATGTACGCGTCGTTTTTAATGCGATAGTCATGGGATTGCTCATTTTGATGCTAATCAAACTAAAACAAAGTTATAGGACTCCTAATCTCCTCTTTCTTTGACAATTTGAGAGCACCAATGAAACAATAAGAAGGTCTTCCTAACTGAAGCCTTGTGTGAGATGTACATATGATTTTGAACGCGATAGGAATGGATTTGTCGTTTTGTCGTTAATCAAACTAGATCGATGTAATACAACTCTTAATCACCTCTTTCTATGTAAATTTGAAACAACCAATGAAACAATATTAAGGTCTCCCTAAATAAAGACTTGTGTGAGATCTACGCATCGTTTTGGACGCGAATGATAGTAGTGTGCATACAAGCCAATCATGTATGATGATAAAGCACGTACTTTGTAAACAATCTTATTTATTTATTAATAAAATATTCATTTATTAAAGGCATTTAATTATCTACATGTTGCTGTTTTTATAATATGTAAATAACCCATAGTTTTAAGCAATGCTTTTAGAATCATAATGATGATCACGCTAATGAGATCTAAATTCTTAGAAAGTTTTAAAACTAAAATAGTTCCCAATCGTGGGATTACTAAAAAGGGGATTAGTAAATCTGGATAGATTGGTACATATGTTGCTTGCTCATTGGATGAGGATGATTGATCTCATGATCATTTGTGTGGAGACACTAAAGCAAGTATGTAGGTGCTTATTGGAGAATAAGTTCACTGAACGTGATTCGCTATGGAATACCTTATGGAGATTTACTCGCCTGTCAATAGGAATTCCTAGTGTGATAGTAGTACAAGTAATCCTTGGACTTGAGATCATCATAGTATCTTGTATGTAACAAATTATACTTTGACTTATTCCTTAAGACCTTTTAAGGCATATATAGGGTATGCTTGGGTATAATGAGTTACATATGGAGATAATGAATGATCAATAAAGAATGTACCACCTCTAGTAAAAGAGGAGATATATCCTATGTGATTCGTTAAATGACAACCCAGGAATCCTTGGCCAAGGTGAAATGAAATTAGAAAGGAGTTTCTAATTTGCATTATTTGGAGTTGTGCATTTTCTAATCGAAATACATATAATTAAATAAAATAAGACTTGACAGTAAATCCATGTCTTATATTTAATTGGGACATTGTATGGTGGAAGGATTGAATTGTATGGTAACTATTTAGTCACAGGTTCTTTTTGATTAATGTTGAAATCTATATTATCTGGAAAGTCGTTGATCGCTAGGGAGGCTTATCCCTATTGTAGAATAAATATTATTTATTTAAATAGATTATTAGTTTAATTTATTTATTTAAATAAGATTAAAATTATTTTAATTGATTTATTCACAACCGGTTTAATATGGAGAACCTAAAGGGTCATACCATAAAAGGAATAATAATTATTTAAGAAGATAATGGCATAATCGTAATAATGCATTAAGTGTAATTAATTTAATCTATGGTGATAGAATAAATTAAATAGCTTAATGTTTATTATTTAATATTTTGGAAATATTAAATATAAATTAATAAGAGGAGTCTTATTAATATTATTATTATTTTAATTTCTAAAGGAGTTTAGTAATTAATTTAATATTAGTACTCTCATTTAATCCTAATAAGATTAGGAGACAAATTAATTAAATGAATTTAATTAATCATTCCCCATGTGGTGGGAAACCTAAATTAATTAAAGGATTTTAATTAATTAAAAGAAATTCCATGTCTAATAGGATTAGAAGGGTTGACCAATATCTATATAAGAGGAGTCTTATAATAGATATCAGTTGATGCAATTCCAATTGTTGGAGAGTACTCCTTTTCTATAGAGGATAGAAAACTAAGCCAACCACCCTCCTTCTTGATAATTCATCTTCCTTGGTGGATCACCTCTAGAGGCCATACACTTGGGTGGCTAACGTTGATCAAAGGAAGGAATCTAATCCGGAAATTCAAGGAGATCACGAAGAACAAGGAGTTGAACTAGTACATGTGGAAGCTTCGTTCTATAAGGGTATGATTCCATAACTTCTTATTTATCGTTTTAAATTAATAATTTGCATAAAGGATGATCCGGGTAATGGTTTTGTAGAAATTTTTTTAAACTCTGATATACCATGCTTCCGCTAATTTTTGCAATTTGATTGCGTCACGATTTCGTACAAACCCAACAGTGGCATCAGAGCCAAACCTTTATGCAATTATTAATTTATTTTTGATTTCATATACATATGGGTATGTATTTAAAAATAATTTATTGGGCATAATTAATTGTATAAAATTATTTTTATGAAAGAGAAAAAAAAAATCGCTGAATCAGTTTTTTTTTTTTTCTCTTCACCGCGAAATCAGTTCTGTGGCTTGGGCTTAAATTATTACCCACGAATTCTTTTAAAAGTTTCCTGCAAGTGACGATATCTATTACGTTAGGTGAGTCACGGTTTTTCATAAAAATATGTAAAAGGGTTTGCAGGAGAGAAAGTAATATGATATAAGGATATCATATTATTATTATATATATATTATATATATACACGTCCTTTTACAAGGAATCTGCAGAATTCCTTTCAAATATAAAGAAGGAAAGGTTACTTGAAAAGGTGATATAAACCTTTATATCATATATATATATATATAATAATAATTTTAATAATTTTATAATTAAAATAAAGAGTTTATTTTAATCTTGAAATTGAATTTCATGCAAATTAAAATTGTCCATTAAATGGTACTCATATATATATGGAATGTTTTAATTCATGTGATGGATATTTATTTATTGATATATATGGTGATATGTATGATAATAAATAGGGATTGATTATGGACTATGTGACCAATGCGATTGGATTTTATTTTAGTTGAATGCTTGAATGAATGAATTTTATTAAATGGGGTCTGCGTACCTCGTCTTCTCTAGTTTTTTCTTGATGTAAAATTCTATATCCCTTCTATGTACTTCTCCTTGACTGCTGATCAAGGTTTCTATTTAATGTAATAGAAATAGTTAGAATTATCTTGAAGAAATTGGAGACCAAGGAGCAAGGAGCGCGTGAAGACCCATTTGTATGGAGCCCGGATTTAAATGTAATAGTTACGTTTAAATTTAAATTCTTATACTCCTAGGTTTGACCTTTTGGTTCACTTGGTGGCTCTAGTGAACCAAACTAAAATAAAAGTCCATAATCAATCCGGGTAGAATATAGTATTCTATATTGCATGCTAAATATTATATATATTATATTTTATGCAAACATGCTTCGCATGTTTAATAAAATGACGCGTATTTTATATATATATGTGCATGCGCGCTAAACAAGATGAGACAAAATAATAACAAACCCCTCAAAGAAATAATATTAAGTCCGAAGCGTTCAAATGATATTTGGAATATCGAACGTCGCCTTCTAGCATGATTAATTAATAGAGTATTAAATATTTAATATGAGTTTGTTGTGCTATCCACAAGGCGAGTATTGAGTATTTAAGATGTTAATTAATCACATTTGATGCTTATCAAAAAAATTGAACGATCTAGTCTTGTTGTGCTATCCACAAGGACGAACATTTTTCTTTTTTGAATTTATGGAAGTGCTAGGCTGGACTTAACTTAAATCTTTTTAGTTCGGATGTGCACACACTTGACCATTATGATTTAAGAGGCAAAATAAAAGGAATTACATGGTGATGTAATTGACAAGAGTTGTCTACCTATTTATTTGTATATCGCTTGTTGTGCTATCCACAAGGTTATATACATTTGAAATGGGATCCTTATTCTCACTAGCAAATCTTTAATTAGATGTTGCCGAACTATATAAGTGAGGGTAATATAGTTTGATGAAAATAGTGGGAGATACCAATTTAAAATAAAGACCTAAATTTATTTTGGTATGCAAAGTTAATAAAATGAATGTTTGCTAAAATGTTGTTTTCCTTCACATGCAGAATTTTAAAAATGTCTAAATCACTAATCTCACTATGAAGCATACTTGATGCAAACAAGCTTACCGGGCCAAATTATGAGGACTGGCTAAGAAATCTGAGAATTGTTCTCACTGCTGAAAAGATTTCTTATGTCCTAAATTCAACTGTCCCTGAATCTGTTTCAGAAACAGCCTCTGAGGAAGAGATTGCCACTTTCAATAAGTGGCAAGATGATGCATCTGTGGCTCAATGCATCATGCTCGCATCCATGAATAACGAGCTTCAGCGTCAGCACGTAAATATGGATGCTCCTGCTATGCTGCTTCACCTCAAGGAGTTGTATGGTGAACAGAGTAGGACTGCTAGATATGAGATATCTAAGGAGCTCTTCCGATCTCGGATGACCGAGGGTACTGCCGTCGAGACTCATGTCCTAAAGGTGATCAATTTGATTGAACGCCTTGGACAGCTGGGGTTCGTCATGGATGGGGAGCTGAGTCAAGACTTGGTCTTGCAGTCACTCCCTGAGACCTTCTCGCAGTTTGTGGTTAATTTTCACATGAATAAGCTAGATGTCAGCTTGCCCGAGCTGCTTAACATGCTGAAAACTGCAGAAGGTCACTTCCCATCCAAGAAGAACCATATCTTGATGGTGGATTCTTCCAATAAAAGGAAGAGGCCCAAGGTATCTTATGAAAAGAAGAAATCTAAGAAGGCTAAGGGAAAGGGGAAAGAAAAGGAACAAAAGAAACTTGAACCAGCTAAAGGAATGTGCTTTCATTGCAACAAGCCGGGACATTGGAAAAGGAACTGCAAGAAGTATCTAGCAGAGAAGAAGCTTGGAGAAGCTTCGACTTCCAATCAAGGTTTGTTTATGATTGAAATTATTTTTTTTGAAAGTCATAATTCTACTTGGGTATTGGATACCGGCTGTGGTTCTCACATATGTAATACTGTGCAGGGACTGGTCAGAAGTAGAAAGCTGAACAATGATGAGGTGATCCTACGAGTGGGGAATGGAGCAAAGGTTGCTGCATTAGCTGTAGGAACTTATTATTTAGCAATTCCTTCGGGCAAGTCCATTTATCTTAATAATTGTTATTATGTTCCAAATATTATTAAAAATATTATTTCAATTTCTGTATTGGATATGGAAGGATTTAACGTTGTTATAAAGAACAATAGTTGTTCTATTTATAAAGATGATGTTTTATGTGGTATTGGAAATTTGCGAAATGGACTTTATACACTTGACTTACAAGAAAATATATTTCAAATTGAACAAACTAAGAAAAGGAAAAGAGATTATATTAATTATACCTACATGTGGCACTATAGACTCGGTCATATCAATGAAACAAGATTATCTAAGTTGCATAAAGATGGGCTCCTCGAGCTATCCGATTATGAATCATATCCAACTTGTGAATCTTGTCTCATGAGTAAAATGACTAAATCTCCTTTTAGTGGAAAAGGAGAAAGAGTTACAGAGTTATTGGCATTGATTCACACAGACGTTTGTGGACCTATGACAACAAGTGCACGGGGTGGGTATTCTTATTTTATTACTTTCACTGATGATCACTCAAGATTTGGATATGTGTATTTAATGAAATACAAGTCAGAATCATTTGAAAAGTTCAAAGAGTTCAGAAGTGAAGTAGAGAAACAAACGGGCAAGAGTATAAAGATACTTCGATCAGATCGAGGTGGAGAATACTTAAGCGGTGAGTTTCTCAATTGTCTCAAAGAAAATGGTATAATCTCACAATGGACTCCTCCAGGTACACCACAGTTAAATGGAGTATCTGAAAGGAGAAATCGAACACTGTTCGACATGGTTCGATCCATGATGAGTTTTACCGACCTTCCAATTTCCTTCTGGGGATATGCCTTAGAAACGGCTGCATACCTACTTAACAAGGTACCTACCAAATCCGCCCCAAAGACTCCATATGAGATGTGGAAGGGGAGGAAACCAAATCTTAAGCATGTTAAGACTTGGGGTTGTCCAGCTTATGTCAAAAAGTTTGAAAATGATAAGCTACAAACTAAATCCGACAAGTGTAGATTTGTGGGATACCCTAAAGAAACTGTAGGGTATTATTTCTATCATCCAACTGATCAAAAGGTGTTTGTTGCGAAACATGATGCCTTCTTGGAAAAGGAGTTTATCCATGAAGGGGTCAGTGGGAGTAAGATATATCTTGAAGAAGTTCAAGAACCACAAATTACCACGGATCAAAATCAGGTACCTGACCAAGTAGAAGAACCTACTATACCACACCCTATTCGTAAATCTGGAAGAGTACCGAAGATACCTGAGAGGTATGGATTCGTTATAGCGGATGACGATGAGGTACGCATCATGAATGATGATGATCCATTGAATTACGAACAGGCTATGAGTAATAAAGACTCAGGGAAATGGCTTGAAGCCGTGAAATCCGAAATGGACTCTATGTATGAAAACAAAGTATGGACTTTGGTTTCACCACCTGAAGGCATTAAGCCTATTGGGTGTAAATGGATCTTTAAAAGAAAGACTGGAGCGGACGGCAAGGTGGAGACCTATAAGGCCCGACTGGTTGCAAAAGGTTTCAAACAAAGACAAGGAGTTGACTATGATGAAACCTTTTCACCAGTAGCTATGCTCAAGTCCATTCGGATTTTGCTTGCGATTGCAGCTTATAACGACTATGAGATCTGGCAGATGGACGTGAAAACGGCCTTCCTCAATGGGAAACTTGAGGAGGATGTGTATATGACACAGCCAGAGGGATTTGTTTCAAAGGTTGGAATAAATCAAGTCTGTAAACTGCAACGATCCATTTATGGATTGAAGCAAGCTTCTCGTAGATGGAACATTCATTTTGATGAGACACTCAAAGAGTTTGATTTTATCAAAAACGACGATAAACCATGTGTGTACAAGAAGGTTAGTGGGAGCGCAGTTTCATTCCTTGTATTATATGTTGATGATATATTACTGATAGGGAATGACATTCCTATGCTACAATCAATTAAAATCTGGTTATCTAAACACTTCTCCATGAAGGACTTGGGAGAAGCATCCTATATTTTGGGGATAAGAATCTATAGAGATAGATCTAAAAGGATGCTTGGTTTATCCCAAGGAACGTACATTGATGTAATGCTAAAGAGATTTAGCATGGAAGATTCCAAAAGAGGTCTCATGCCGATGAGCCATGGAATACATCTCTCCAAGAAACAGGCCCCAAAGAAACCTGAGGAGAGAGACCGTATGAGTAAGATCATTTATGCTTCTGCAATAGGATCTATCATGTACGGTATGATATGTACTAGACCGGATGTTGCTCATGCACTTAGTGTAACGAGCAGATACCAGTCGAATCCAGGAGAAGAGCACTGGAAGGCAGTGAAGAATATCCTAAAATACTTGAGAAGGACTAAGGATATTTTTCTTGTCTACGGTGGGTCTGAATTAAAACTCGAGGGCTTCACAGACTCAAGTTTTCAAACGGACCAAGATGACAGTAAATCTGTTTCGGGGTATGTTTTTACCTTGAACGGAGGCGCAGTGAGTTGGAAGAGTTCCAAACAGCAAACAGTTGCTGATTCAGTGACAGAGGCAGAGTATATAGCTGCAAGTGAAGCTGCAAAGGAAGCTGTTTGGATGAAGAAGTTCATAACTGAACTTGGTGTGGTTCCTAGCATTGGAGAAGTAGTTCCCGTTTACTGTGACAACACAGGAGCAGTTGCACAGGCTAAGGAACCGAGGTCTCATCAGAAATCTAAACACGTGTTGCGGCGATTTCATTTGATCAGGGAAATCATTGAAAGAGGAGACGTCACCTTGGAGCGTGTAGACTCTCAAGACAACATTGCAGATCCATTTACTAAAGCTTTAACACAACAGCAGTTTGATCGTCACTTAGAGAAGATGGGTATGAGATACCATGGCGATTGGCTTTAGTGCAAGTGGGAGATTGATAGTAGTGTGCATACAAGCCAATCATGTATGATGATAAAGCACGTACTTTGTAAACAATCTTATTTATTTATTAATAAAATATTCATTTATTAAAGGCATTTAATTATCTACATGTTGCTGTTTTTATAATATGTAAATAACCCATAGTTTTAAGCAATGCTTTTAGAATCATGATGATGATCACGCTAATGAGATCTAAATTCTTAGAAAGTTTTAAAACTAAAATAGTTCCCAATCGTGGGATTACTAAAAAGGGGATTAGTAAATCTGGATAGATTGGTACATATGTTGCTTGCTCATTGGATGAGGATGATTGATCTCATGATCATTTGTGTGGAGACACTAAAGCAAGTATGTAGGTGCTTATTGGAGAATAAGTTCACTGAACGTGATTCGCTATGGAATACCTTATGGAGATTTACTCGCCTGTCAATAGGAATTCCTAATGTGACAGTAGTACAAGTAATCCTTGGACTTGAGATCATCATAGTATCTTGTATGTAACAAATTATACTTTGACTTATTCCTTAAGACCTTTTAAGGCATATATAGGATATGCTTGGGTATAATGAGTTACATATGGAGATAATGAATGATCAATAAAGAATCTACCACCTCTAGTAAAAGAGGAGATATATCCTATGTGATTCATTAAATGACAACCCAGGAATCCTTGGCCAAGGTGAAATGAAATTAGAAAGGAGTTTCTAATTTGCATTATTTGGAGTTGTGCATTTTCTAATCGAAATACATATAATTAAATAAAATTAGACTTGACAGTAAATCCATGTCTTATATTTAATTGGGACATTGTATGGTGGAAGGATTGAATTGTATGGTAACTATTTAGTCACAGGTTCTTTTTGATTAATGTTGAAATCTATATTATCTGGAAAGTCGTTGATCGCTAGGGAGGCTTATCCCTATTGTAGAATAAATATTATTTATTTAAATAGATTATTAGTTTAATTTATTTATTTAAATAATATTAAAATTATTTTAATTGATTTATTCATAACCGGTTTAATATGGAGAACCTAAAGGGTCACACCATAAAAGGAATAATAATTATTTAAGAAGGTAATGACATAATCGTAATAATGCATTAAGTATAATTAATTTAATCTATGGTGATAGAATAAATTAAATAGCTTAATGTTTATTATTTAATATTTTGGAAATATTAAATATAAATTAATAAGAGGAGTCTTATTAATATTATTATAATTATTATTATTTTAATTTCTAAAGGAGTTTAGTAATTAATTTAATATTAGTACTCTCATTTATTCCTAATAAGATTAGGAGACAAATTAATTAAATGAATTTAATTAATCATTCCCCATGTGGTGGGAAGCCTAAATTAATTAAATGAGTTTAATTAATTAAAAGAAATCCCATGTCTAATAGGATTAGAAGGGTTGACCAATATCTATATAAGAGGAGTCTTATAATAGATATCAGTTGATGCAATTCCAATTGTTGGAGAGTACTCCTTTTCTATAGAGGATAGAAAACTAAGCCAACCACCCTCCTTCTTGATAATTCATCTTCCTTGGTGGATCACCTCTAGAGGCCAAACACTTGGGTGGCTAACGTTGATCAAAGGAAGGAATCTAATCCGGAAATTCAAGGAGATCACGAAGAACAAGGAGTTGAACTAGTACATGTGGAAGCTTCGTTCTATAAGGGTATGATTCCATAACTTCTTATTTATCGTTTTAAATTAATAATTTGCATAAAGGATGATCCGGGTAATGGTTTTGTAGAAATTTTTTTAAACTCTGATATACCATGCTTCCGCTAATTTTTGCAATTTGATTGCGTCACGATTTCGTACAAACCCAACAGCGATAGTGTTGTGATTTCTCATTTTGATGCTAATTTCAACTAGAACGAAGTAATAGAACTCATAATCACCTATATTTTGACAATTTGAGAGAACTAATGAAACATTAAGAAGGTCTCCCTAAATGAAGACTTGTGTGAGATGTACGGATCGTTTTGAAGGCACTAGTGATAAGATTGCTCCTTTTGATGCTAATCAAACTAGAACGAATTCATAGGACTCATAATCACCTCTTTTTTTGATAATTTGCGAGACACAATGAAACAATAAGAAGGTCTCCCTAAATCAAGACTTGTGTGAGATGTACGCATCGTTTTTAACGCGATAGTCATAGGATTGCTCCTTTTGATGCTAATCAAATTAGAACGAAGTAATAAGACTCCTAATCACCTCCTTCTTTCACAATTTTAGAGAACAAATGAAACAATATGAAATTCTCCTTAAATGAAGACATGAGTAAGATGTACGCATCGTTTTTAACGCGATAGTCATGGGATTGCTCCTTTTGATGCTAATCAAACTAGAACGAAGTTATAGGACTCCTAATCTTTTCCTTCTTTGACAATTTTAGTGCACCAATGAAACAATAAGGTCTCCCAAAATGAATACTTTTGTGAGATGCACGCTTGAGTTTGAACCCGATAGTCATGGGTTTCTCCTTTTGACACTAATCAAACTAGCACGAAGTAATACAACTCTTAATCACCTCTTTCTTTGTAAATTTGAAAAAACCAATGAAACAATATGAAGGTCTCCTTAAATGAAGACTTGTGTGAGATCTACGCATCTTTTTGGACGCGATAGTGATGTGATTGCTCCTTTTGATGCTATAATCAACTAGAACGAAGTAATAGAACTTATAATCACCTATATGTTGACAATTTGAGAGAACTAATGAAACATTAAGAAGGTCTCCCTAAATGAAGACTTGTGTGACATGTACGGATATTTTTGATGGCACTAGTGACAGGATTGCTCCTTTTGATGCTAATCAAACTAGAACGAATTCATAGGACTCATAATCACCTCTTTCTTTGACAATTTTAGAGAACCAATGAAACAATAAGAAGGTCTCCTAAAATGAAGACTTGTGTGAGATGTACGCATCATTTTTAACACGATAGTCATGGGATTGCTCCTTTTGATACTAATCAAACTAGAACGAAGTTATAGGACTCCTAATCACCTCTTTCTTTGACAATTTTAGAGCACCAATGAAACAATAAGAAGGTCTCCCAAAATGAAGCCTTGTGTGAGATGTACACATTATTTTGAACGCGATAGTAATGGGTTTGTCGTTTTGACGCTAATCAAACTAGATCGATGTAATACAACTCTTAATCATCTCTTTCATTGTAAATTTGAAACAACCAATGAAACAATATTAAAGTCTTCCAAAATAAAGACTTGTGTGAGATCTACGCATCGTTTTGGGCGCGATAGTGATGTGATTACTCCTTTTGATGCTATATTCAATTAGAACGAAGTAATAGAACCCATAATCACCTATATTTTGACAATTTGAAAGAACTAATGAAACATTAAGAAGGTCTCCTTAAATGAAGACTTGTGTGAGATGTACGGATCGTTTTAAAGGCTCTAGTGATAGGATTGCTCCTTTCGATGCGAATCAAACTAGAACGAATTCATAGGAATAATAATCACATCTTTCTTTGACAATTTGAGAGACCCAATGAAACAACAAGAAGGTCTCCCTAAATCAAGACTTGTGTGAGATGTACGCATCGTTTTTAACGCGATAGTCATAGGATTCCTCCTTTTGATGCTAATCAAATTAGAACGAAGTAATAAAACTCCAAATCACCTCCTTCTTTCACAATTTTAGAGAACCAATGAAACAATAACAAGGTCTCCTTAAATAAAGACTTGTGTGAGCTGTACGCGTCGTTTTTAATGCGATAGTCATGGGATTGCTCATTTTGATGCTAATCAAACTAAAACAAAGTTATAGGACTCCTAATCTCCTCTTTCTTTGACAATTTGAGAGCACCAATGAAACAATAAGAAGGTCTTCCTAACTGAAGCCTTGTGTGAGATGTACATATGGTTTTGAACGCGATATGAATGGATTTGTCGTTTTGTCGTTAATCAAACTAGATCGATGTAATAAAACTCTTAATCACCTCTTTCTTTGTAAATTTAAAACAACCAATGAAACAATATTAAGGTCTCCCTAAATAAGGACTTGTGTGAGATCTACGCATCGTTTTGGACGCGATAGTGTTGTGATTTCTCATTTTGATGCTAATTTCAACTAGAACGAAGTAATAGAACTCATAATCACCTATATTTTGACAATTTGAGAGAACTAATGAAACATTAAGAAGGTCTCCCTAAATGAAGACTTGTGTGAGATGTACGGATCGTTTTGAAGGCACTAGTGATAAGATTGCTCCTTTTGATGCTAATCAAACTAGAACGAATTCATAGGACTCATAATCACCTCTTTTTTTGATAATTTACGAGACCCAATGAAACAATAAGAAGGTCTCCCTAAATCAAGACTTGTGTGAGATGTACGCATCGTTTTTAACGCGATAGTCATAGGATTGCTCCTTTTGATGCTAATCAAATTAGAACGAAGTAATAAGACTCCTAATCACCTCCTTCTTTCACAATTTTAGAGAACAAACGAAACAATATGAAATTCTCCTTAAATGAAGACATGAGTAAGATTTACGCATCGTTTTTAGCGCGATAGTCATGGGATTGCTCCTTTTGATGCTAATCAAACTAGAACGAAGTTATAGGACTCCTAATCTTTTCTTTCTTTGACAATTTTAGTGCACCAATGAAACAATAAGGTCTCCCAAAATGAATACTTTTGTGAGATGCACGCTTGAGTTTGAACCCGATAGTCATGGGTTTCTCCTTTTGACACTAATCAAACTAGCACGAAGTAATACAACTCTTAATCACCTCTTTCTTTGTAAATTTGAAAAAACCAATGAAACAATATGAAGGTCTCCTTAAATGAAGACTTGTGTGAGATCTACGCATCGTTTTGGACGCGATAGTGATGTGATTGCTCCTTTTGATGCTATAATCAACTAGAACGAAGTAATAGAACTTATAATCACATATATTTTGACAATTTAAGAGAACTAATGAAACATTAAGAAGGACTCCCTAAATGAAGACTTGTGTTAGATGTACGGATCTTTGTGATGGCACTAGTGACAGGATTGCTCTTTTTGATGCTAATCAAACCATAACGAATTCATAGGACCAATAATCACCGCTTTCTTTGATAATTTTAGAGAACCAATGAAACAATAAGAAGGTCTCCTTAAATGAAGACTTGTGTGAGATGTACGCATCATTTTTAACACGATAGTCATGGGATTGCTCCTTTTGATACTAATCAAACTAGAACGAAGTTATAGGACTCCTAATCACCTCTTTCTTTGACAATTTTAGAGCACCAATAAAACAATAAGAAGGTCTCCCTAAATGAAGCCTTGTGTGAGATGTACACATTATTTTGAACGCGATAGTAATGGGTTTGTCATTTTGACGCTAATCAAACTAGATCGATGTAATACAACTCTTAATCATCTCTTTCATTATAAATTTGAAACAACCAATGAAACAATATTAAGGTCTTCCAAAATAAAGACTTGTGTGAGATCTACGCATCTTTTTGGGCGCTATAGTGATGTGATTGCTCCTTTTGATGCTAATTTCAACTAGAACGAAGTAATAGAACTCATAATCACCTATATTTTGATAATTTGAGAGAACTAATGAAATATTAAGATCTCCCTAAATGACGACTTGTGTGAGATGTAGGAATCAATTTGAAGGCACTAGTGATATGATTGCTCCTTTTGATGTTAATCAAACTAGAACGAATTCATAGGAATAATAATCACCTCTTTCTTTGACAATTTGAGAGACCCAAGGAAACAATAAAAAGGTCTGCCTAAATAAAGACTTGTGTGAGATATACGCATCGTTTTTAACGCGATAGTCATAGGATTGCTCCTTTTGATGCTAAACAAATTAGAACGAAGTAATAAGACTCCTAATCACCTCCTTCTTTCACAATTTTAGAGAACAAATGAAACAATATGAAATTCTCCTTAAATGAAGACATGAGTAAGATGTACGCATCGTTTTTAACGCGATAGTCATGGGATTGCTCCTTTTGATGCTAATCAAACTAGAACGAAGTTATAGGACTCCTAATCTTTTCTTTCTTTGACAATTTTAGTGCACCAATGAAACAATAAGGTCTCCCAAAATGAATACTTTTGTGAGATGTACGCTTGATTTTGAACCCGATAGTCATGGGTACTGTGACGCCCCCAAATTCCAGGACCGCCACTTGGTCTCTCGAATTCGGTTCATCACGTGCTCATGGTAATATATCGCAATAATGATAACTAAATATCACACAACCACAGCGGAAAATCTATTCTAGAATAATTTACAATGATTTATTATAATTATTCCCCCAAGTCTCGCAACCTACAGTACTTAATAGATTACATATCAATATCAATTAACGACTTGTTATATAATCTAACTTAAGCTTAAACATACACAAATCCAGTCTTACTACATCATCTTAATACAACATTAAAATATTTAAAACATATAAGAGACAAGCTAATTGGTAGCCTTGCCCTTGCCCTTATCAACGCCCGAAGGTTCGCCATGCTCTGCCTTAACTGAAATATTTTAGGAAAAGCAAGAATGAGCACAAATTGCCCAGCAAGTAATATATAATAAGGGTGAGTAATAAGATTCCCAATTCTCGAAAAGGTATAACAAGGTTTGATAGTTCAAGGATAACAAGAATATCAACAGTTCTCAATAACAGTCGCTAAGGACAGAATAATATCGATATGATTTAATAATACGTCAATTCAAGATTTTAAATAATTGATTCATGAGCAGTCACTAAGGACTATGAACTTCTACTAGAATTGACAGTAATAAACTGAAAATCCAATAAAAACAAATACAGCAGGTGATCAGCCTAAAGTACCCTCGTTATGCATAACAATCAATCATACTCAAGTGTGCACGTCGGTTCTCCGACAATTATATATTCCGTTCAAAGAAGGTTGTTCTTCTCAGTCAAATATAAGATCCCGCACCAATCAATTAGTTTGGGTCATTTTTCAATAACATAAGTCTAGCCGAATCAAATGGCATAGACACTTTCACAATATTCAAGAACAATACTAAGTTCAACATGAATAATAGCTTTAATGAAATAAAAGTTCAAGTATGCTAATTCAATTCAAACAATTAAGTAGGAAACTAGTTCGCAATATACAAAGATAGAATACTTGTATCCAAAGAGATAAGTTTTAGATACTCGCTTACGATATCCGTTGAATAAAGTAATGCAAGGGTTTAGGATACTTGCCTTATGCGTAGTTTACTCACGTAAAGCTAGTCAACACTTTTGAATTCCTATCGTAATGATAGTCATTAGTCATATAATTTAACTTCACATTATATCTTCGAATATACGATCAACACACAAGCTAAGTTTTACCCTAGCTACACAATTATTTAGTATCTAATTTCTATTCTTAACTTTCTCTTTTCTCAAGTTGATCATATTCATACATCGTTACTATCATGTGAGACTACCACAATTAGCAAACATATTCGCATATTATTAATATCACATAAGACTACAATCAATACCAAATATATTTCATTTTAGCAAGTTATGGCATTCTCATAAGTTAACCGTCAAAATCGGGTTCAGGTGACATCATATAATATCACGTAGCATGTATACATTTTTAAAGGATACTTTTATGTTTGTATACAATCTTTCCTCGTTTTAATCATTTATGATTTTGTTTTAATTCACGATCCCTAACGACTTAGGGTTATACAATGCCATGAATTCACATAAATTGTCATGCTTATCATTTAGACATATAAAGTAGTCATATATTTTATTGATACGCATGTTCATATGTTTCTTATGTCAAGGATATGTGATTCTAGCACTATTACTAGTTCGTGACTTAATCAAACTCATGTTTGATTAACTTGCATTACATCTAACAAGTACGTACATATATGATGCCTTCAAACTACATTCAATCATGTTGAAAATATCAGAATGTAGAGTCCTAATATAACATGTCAAAGTCCACATTTAAAGCTTATGTTGTCATTAGTAAAGCTTGCTAATAAGGCCTAACATGCTCATGCTATCTAGATTCATATGTTAACATATTTGACCCGCATTTCAAGGTCACATAACATGCTTGAAAAGTCAGAATGTATACATGGTCTTTACATGTCAATATCAACCTTCAAAACTTGTATTTTTGTTAGAAAGGTGCACTAGTTGGGTTCACATGTTCATATTATATCACGATACATATATACTTAAGTCAATATGCATTCCATGTGTTTCTAGGTCATACAAACGTGTCTCAAAAGTCAGAATACTATTATGGTATTTATATATCCAAGTTCCTCTTTTCATAACTTTAAGTTTTCTTTGAAATATTCAACTAAAACTACTAGCATAGATTGCTATAACCTAGTAACCTTATTCCATATGTTAATGTGAGTTATATGCATATCCTAACAGTACATCATGCTCAATACATCAGAAGATATAAAAGAAATCATCAACAAATTCTGCAGTGTCGCGCGGCCGCGCCCAAATTGTACTAGGGAGACGCGCGGCCGCGCGGCTCCTGTTCCAGTCCAAAGAGCAGCCTGCAACGGCACATATCAAATCCAACTCACGAAATTACTTCACAAAAACTTTTCTAAGCAGCCACATTATGGTTTAAACATGTTTATAAGTCTATATAACAACTATATAAGGGTTCTACAAACCAATCATGAACCAATTTGGCATAATCAAGAATTTCAACAAAACTCAGAGAACAACAATGGAGTTCTTTTGACAGAAAATGAAAGTGAAGAACATGGAAATTGTATTATACCTTCTGCTAGAGCTTATTGCTGCCTCACTCCCTTTTTAACTGATATATATATATATGGATACTCACTCTCTACTTTCCTTGCAAGAAATTCTTAGCAAAAGAAATGTGAAGGAGATGAGGCTATATTTATAGAACTCCCATTATACAGACAATGCAATTGTATCCCATATCAAACTAACGGATTATAGGAATGCATGAAGGTTATCAAAGGGTAGGTAATTAGTGGTTGGATTCATCATGAATCCCACTCCCTCCACAATCATGAGCTATGAAATGCTAGTTGCTGAGTTTGGGGAGAAGAAGAAGGAATAGGCCTTAGCTGTATGTCAAGCACGTGAAGAGCAAATGGGACACTTAAAATGAGACAATTGATTTAACTCCTCAGCATTTGCAAATACTACACTTGTATATACACACCATATACATATGTTATATATATATGTACTCTTAGGTTATAATTTAAATCACAATGTACTTCACATAATGTAATAAGTGTAATTTACACACATATAATCCATGTACGTTTATCTTACTGATATAATACAATCGGATACTACCACATTACATTATATCATATATTATGAAATTGTATTAATCAACAATTATTTATAATATATCCATGATACATTATTTTACTGTAAACACACTCACCTTGTCACATAGGCATTATCATGTATTCCTAACATATAGTTTTAATATAACATAATCACATTATACTTCATGTAATATACAGTTTCTACGTGTAATATATTCGCATTGCATTATATAACATAGTTTATGTATATACATGCATGGTCACACTTAAGTGTCTCTCTACCCTATATAATATAGTTGTATTCCATATACTTTATATATTCAAGTATTGCACATTTGTACATATCAATATAATTGTTAACCTCCATAACAATTTAATTAACCCTTATATGATTAATTATCACTTTGATATAAATCTCAGCACAATTATAAACAAGTGGTTTATTATTATTATATTTCTTGCAATAATAATAATCACGTATTATTAATCAATCACAGTTAATATTCCATAACCATCAACTAATATTTTACAATAGCAATTAACAATTAATATAGATTAATTGTTTACTTAATAATTCATTCGTTAATTAATATAATTATTAATATTTCCCATCACTGTGCCATACTAGGCTCTCAACGAGTTTATCGTAAACTCCACATTTTTCTCAATTGTCATAGATATTCAATTTAATATAATTGAATTTAATCATTCTCATAACACAAAATCATTTATATTCAAATAAATTCTCATTTCCATTAATATAATTATTTAATAATAATACGAAATTCTCGGGTATTACAGGTACCTCCTTTTGACACTAATAAAACTAGCACTAAGTAATACAACTCTTAATCACCTCTTTCTTTGTAAATTTGAAAAAACCAATGAAACAATATGAAGGTCTCATTAAATGAAGACTTGTGTGAGATCTACGCATCGTTTTGGACGCGATAGTGATGTGATTGCTCCTTTTGATGCTATAATCAACTAGAACGAAGTAATAGAACTTCTAATCACCTATATTTTGACAATTTGAGAGAACTAATGAAACATTAAGAAGGTCTCCCTAAATGAAGACTTGTGTGAGATGTACAGATCTTTTTGATGGCATTAGTGACAGGATTGCTCCTTTTGATGCTAATCAAACTAGAACGAATTCATAGGACTCATAATCACCTCTATCTTTGACAATTTTAGAGAACCAATGAAACAATAAAAAGGTCTCCTAAAATGAAGACTTGTGTGAGATGTACGCATCATTTTTAACACGATAGTCATGGGATTGCTCCGTTTGATACTAATCAAACTAGAACGAAGTTATAGGACTCCTAATCACCTCTTTCTTTGACAATTTTAGAGCACCAATGAAACAATAAGAAAGTCTCCCAAAATGAAGCCTTGTGTGAGATGTACACATTATTTTGAACGCGATAGTAATGGGTTTGTCGTTTTGACGCTAATCAAACTAGATCGATGTAATACAACTCTTAATCATCTCTTTCATTGTAAATTTGAAACAACCAATGAAACAATATTAAGGTCTTCCAAAATAAAGACTTGTGTGAGATCTACGCATCGTTTTGGGCCCGATAGTGATGTGATTACTCCTTTTGATGCTATATTCAATTAGAACGAAGTAATAGAACCCATAATCACCTAAATTTTGACAATTTGAGAGAACTAATGAAACATTAAGAAGGTCTCCTTAAATGAAGACTTGTGTGAGATGTACGGATCATTTTAAAGGCTCTAGTGATAGGATTGCTCCTTTCGATGCTAATCAAACTAGAATGAATTCATAGGAATAATAATCACATCTTTCTTTGACAATTTGAGAGACCCAATGAAACAACAAGAAGGTCTCCCTAAATCAAGACTTGTGTGAGATGTACGCATTATTTTTAACGCGATAGTCATAGGATTCCTCCTTTTGATGCTAATCAAATTAGAACGAAGTAATAAAACTCCAAATCACCTCCTTCTTTCACAATTTTAGAGAACCAATGAAACAATAACAAGGTCTCCTTAAATGAAGACTTGTGTGAGATGTACGCGTCGTTTTTAATGCAATAGTCATGGGATTGCTCATTTTGATGCTAATCAAACTAAAACGAAGTTATAGGACTCCTAATCTCCTCTTTCTTTGACAATTTGAGAGCACCAATGAAACAATAAGAAGGCCTTCCTAACTGAAGCTTTGTGTGAGATGTACTTATGGTTTTGAACGCGATAGGAATGGATTTGTCGTTTTGTCGTTAATCAAACTAGATCGATGTAATACAACTCTTAATCACCTCTTTCTTTGTAAATTTGAAACAACCAATGAAACAATATTAAGGTCTCCCTAAATAAAGACTTGTGTGAGATCTACGCATCGTTTTGGACGCGATAGTGTTGTGATTTCTCATTTTGATGCTAATTTCAACTAGAACGAAGTAATAGAACTCATAATCACCTATATTTTGACAATTTGAGAGAACTAATGAAACATTAAGAAGGTCTCCCTAAATAAAGACTTGTGTGAGATGTACGGATCGTTTTGAAAGCACTAGTGATAAGATTGCTCCTTTTGATGCTAATCAAACTAGAACGAATTCATAGGACCCATAATCACCTCTTTTTTTGATAATTTGCGAGGCCCAAGGAAACAATAAGAAGGTCTCCCTAAATCAAGACTTGTGTGAGATGTACGCATCGTTTTTCACGCGATAGTCATAGGATTGCTCCTTTTGATGCTAATCAAATTAGAACGAAGTAATAAGACTCCTAATCACCTCCTTCTTTCACAATTTTAGAGAACAAACGAAACAATATGAAATTCTCCTTAAATGAAGACATGAGTAAGATGTACGCATCGTTTTTAACGCGATAGTCATGGGATTGCTCCTTTTGATGCTAATCAAACGGGAACGAAGTTATAGGACTCCTAATCTTTTCTTTCTTTGACAATTTTAGTGCACCAATGAAACAATAAGGTCTCCCAAAATGAATACTTTTGTTAGATGCACGCTTGAGTTTGAACCCGATAGTCATGGGTTTCTCCTTTTGACACTAATCAAACTAGCACGAAGTAATACAACTCTGAATCACCTCTTTCTTTGTAAATTTGAATAAACCAATGAAACAATATGAAGGTCTCCTTAAATGAAGACTTGTGTGAGATCTACGCATCGTTTTGGACGCGATAGTGATGTGATTGCTCCTTTTGATGCTATAATCAACTAGAACGAAGTAATAGAACTTATAATCACATATATTTTGACAATTTGAGAGAACTAATGAAACATTAAGAAGGACTCCCTAAATAAAGACTTGTGTGAGATGTACGGATCTTTGTGATGGCACTAGTGACAGGATTGCTCTTTTTGTTGCTAATCAAACCATAACGAATTCATAGGACCAATAATCACCGCTTTCTTTGACAATTTTAGAGAACCAATGAAACAATAAGAAGGTCTCCTTAAATGAAGACTTGTGTGAGATGTACGCATCATTTTTAACACGATAGTCACGTGATTGCTCCTTTTGATACTAATCAAACTAGAACAAAGTTATAGGACTCCTAATCACCTCTTTCTTTGACAATTTTAGAGCACCAATAAAACAATAAGAAGGTCTCCCTAAATGAAGCCTTGTGTGAGATGTACACATTATTTTGAACGCGATAGTAATGGGTTTGTCGTTTTGACGCTAATCAAACTAGATCGATGTAATACAACTCTTAATCATCTCTTTCATTGTAAATTTGAAACAACCAATGAAACAATATTAAGATCTTCCAAAATAAAGACTTGTGTGAGATCTACGCATCGTTTTGGGCGCGATAGTGATGTGATTACTCCTTTTGATGCTATATTCAATTAGAACGAAGTAATAGAACCCATAATCACCTATATTTTAACAATTTGAGAGAACTAATGAAACATTAAGAAGGTCTCCTTAAATGAAGACTTGTGTGAGATGTACGGATCGTTTTAAAGGCTCTAGTGATAGGATTGCACCTTTCGATGCTAATCAAACTAGAACGAATTCATAGGAATAATAATCACATCTTTCTTTGACAATTTGAGAGACCCAATGAAACAATAAGAAGGTCTCCCTAAATCAAGACTTGTGTGAGATGTACGCATCGTTTTTAACGCGATAGTCATAGGATTCCTCCTTTTGATGCTAATCAAATTAGAACGAAGTAATAAAACTCCAAATCACCTCCTTCTTTCACAATTTTAGAGAACCAATGAAACAATAACAAGGTCTCCTTAAATGAAGACTTGTGTGAGATGTACGCGTCGTTTTTAATGCGATAGTCATGGGATTGCTCATTTTGATGCTAATCAAACTAAAACGAAGTTATAGGACTCCTAATCTCCTCTTTCTTTGACAATTTGAGAGCACCAATGAAACAATAAGAAGGTCTTCCTAACTGAAGCCTTGTGTGAGTGTACATATGGTTTTGAACGCGATAGGCATGAATTTGTCGTTTTGTCGTTTATCAAACTAGATCGATGTAATACAACTCTTAATCACCTCTTTCTTTGTAAATTTGAAACAACCAATGAAACAATATTAAGGTCTCCCTAAATAAAGACTTGTGTGAGATCTACGCATCGTTTTGGACGCGATAGTGTTGTGATTTCTCATTTTGATGCTAATTTCAACTAGAACGAAGTAATAGAACTCATAATCACCTATATTTTGACAATTTGAGAGAACTAATGAAACATTAAGAAGGTCTCCCTAAATGAAGACTTGTGTGAGATGTACGGATCGTTTTGAAGGCACTAGTGATAAGATTGCTCCTTTTGATGCTAATCAGACTAGAACGAATTCATAGGACTCATAATCACCCATTTTTTTGATAATTTGCGAGGCCCAATGAAACAATAAGAAGGTCTCCCTAAATCAAGACTTGTGTGAGATGTACGAATCGTTTTTAACGCTATAGTCATAGGATTGCTCCTTTTGATGCTAATCAAATTAGAACGAAGTAATAAGACTCCTAATCACCTCCTTCTTTCACAATTTTAGAGAACAAACAAAACAATATGAAATTCTCCTTAAATGAAGACATGAGTAAGATGTACGCATCGTTTTTAACGCGATAGTCATGGGATTGCTCCTTTTGATGCTAATCAAACGGGAACGAAGTTATAGGACTCCTAATCTTTTCTTTCTTTGACAATTTTAGTGCACCAATGAAACAATAAGGTCTCCCAAAATGAATACTTTTGTGAGATGCACGCTTGAGTTTGAACCCGATAGTCATGGGTTTCTCCTTTTGACACTAATCAAACTAGCACGAAGTAATACAACTCTGAATCACCTCTTTCTTTGTAAATTTGAATAAACCAATGAAACAATATGAAGGTCTCCTTAAATGAAGACTTGTGTGAGATCTACGCATCGTTTTGGACGCGATAGTGATGTGATTGCTCCTTTTGATGCTATAATCAACTAGAACAAAGTAATAGAACTTATAATCACATATATTTTGACAATTTGAGAGAACTAATGAAACATTAAGAAGGACTCCCTAAATAAAGACTTGTGTGAGATGTACGGATCTTTGTGATGGCACTAGTGACAGGATTGCTCTTTTTGATGCTAATCAAATCATAACGAATTCATAGGACCAATAATCACCGCTTTCTTTGACAATTTTAGAGAACCAATGAAACAATAAGAAGGTCTCCTTAAATGAAGACTTGTGTGAGATGTACGCATCATTTTTAACACGATAGTCACGTGATTGCTCCTTTTGATACTAATCAAACTAGAACGAAGTTATAGGACTCCTAATCACCTCTTTCTTTGACAATTTTAGAGCACCAATAAAACAATAAGAAGGTCTCCCTAAATGAAGCCTTGTGTGAGATGTACACATTATTTTGAACGCGATAGTAATGGGTTTGTCGTTTTGACGCTAATCAAACTAGATCGATGTAATACAACTCTTAATCATCTCTTTCATTGTAAATTTGAAACAACCAATGAAACAATATTAAGTTCTTCCAAAATAAAGACTTGTGTGAGATCTACGCATCGTTTTGGGCGCGATAGTGATGTGATTACTCCTTTTGATGCTATATTCAATTAGAACGAAGTAATAGAACCCATAATCACCTATATTTTGACAATTTGAGAGAACTAATGAAACATTAAGAAGGTCTCCTTAAATGAAGACTTGTGTGAGATGTACGGATCGTTTTAAAGGCTCTAGTGATAGGATTGCTCCTTTCGATGCTAATCAAACTAGAACGAATTCATAGGAATAATAATCACATCTTTCTTTGACAATTTGAGAGACCCAATGAAACAATAAGAAGGTCTCCCTAAATCAAGACTTGTGTGAGATGTACGCATCGTTTTTAACGCGATAGTCATAGGATTCCTCCTTTTGATGCTAATCAAATTAGAACGAAGTAATAAAACTCCAAATCACCTCCTTGTTTCACAATTTTAGAGAACCAATGAAACAATAACAAGGTCTCCTTAAATGAAGACTTGTGTGAGATGTACGCGTCGTTTTTAATGCGATAGTCATGGGATTGCTCATTTTGATGCTAATTAAACTAAAACGAAGTTATAGGACTCCTAATCTCCTCTTTCTTTGACAATTTGAGAGCACCAATGAAACAATAAGAAGGTCTTCCTAACTGAAGCCTTGTGTGAGATGTACATATGGTTTTGAACGCGATAGCCATGAATTTGTCGTTTTGTCGTTTATCAAACTAGATCGATGTAATACAACTCTTAATCACCTCTTTCTTTGTAAATTTGAAACAACCAATGAAACAATATTAAGGTCTCCCTAAATAAAGACTTGTGTGAGATCTACGCATCGTTTTGGACGCGATAGTGTTGTTATTTCTCATTTTGATGCTAATTTCAACTAGAACGAAGTAATAGAACTCATAATCACCTATATTTTGACAATTTGAGAGAATTAATGAAACATTAAGAAGGTCTCCCTAAATGAAGACTTGTGTGAGATGTACGGATCGTTTTGAAGGCACTAGTGATAAGATTGCTCCTTTTGATGCTAATCAGACTAGAACGAATTCATAGGACTCATAATCACCCCTTTTTTTGATAATTTGCGAGGCCCAATGAAACAATAAGAAGGTCTCCCTAAATCAAGACTTGTGTGAGATGTACGCATCGTTTTTAACGCTATAGTCATAGGATTGCTCCTTTTGATGCTAATCAAATTAGAACGAAGTAATAAGACTCCTAATCACCTCCTTCTTTCACAATTTTAGAGAACAAACGAAACAATATGAAATTCTCCTTAAATGAAGACATGAGTAAGATGTACGCATCGTTTTTAACGCGATAGTCATGGGATTGCTCCTTTTGATGCTAATCAAACGGGAACGAAGTTATAGGACTCCTAATCTTTTCTTTCTTTGACAATTTTAGTGCACCAATGAAACAATAAGGTCTCCCAAAATGAATACTTTTGTGAGATGCACGCTTGAGTTTGAACCCGATAGTCATGGGTCTCTCCTTTTGACACTAATCAAACTAGCACGAAGTAATACAACTCTGAATCACCTCTTTCTTTGTAAATTTGAATAAACCAATGAAACAATATGAAGGTCTCCTTAAATGAAGACTTGTGTGAGATCTACGCATCGTTTTGGACGCGATAGTGATGTGATTGCTCCTTTTGATGCTATAATCAACTAGAACAAAGTAATAGAACTTATAATCACATATATTTTGACAATTTGAGAGAACTAATGAAACATTAAGAAGGACTCCCTAAATAAAGACTTATGTGAGATGTACGGATCTTTGTGATGGCACTAGTGACAGGATTGCTCTTTTTGATGCTAATCAAACCATAACGAATTCATAGGACCAATAATCACCGCTTTCTTTGACAATTTTAGAGAACCAATGAAACAATAAGAAGGTCTCCTTAAATGAAGACTTGTGTGAGATGTACGCATCATTTTTAACACGATAGTCACGTGATTGCTCCTTTTGATACTAATCAAACTAGAACGAAGTTATAGGACTCCTAATCACCTCTTTCTTTGACAATTTTAGAGCACCAATAAAACAATAAGAAGGTCTCCCTAAATGAAGCCTTGTGTGAGATGTACAACATTATTTTGAACGTGATAGTAATGGGTTTGTCGTTTTGACGCTAATCAAACTAGATCGATGTAATACAACTCTTAATCATCTCTTTCATTGTAAATTTGAAACAACCAATGAAACAATATTAAGGTCTTCCAAAATAAAGACTTGTGTGAGATCTACGCATCGTTTTGGGCGCGATAGTGATGTGATTACTCCTTTTGATGCTATATTCAATTAGAACGAAGTAATAGAACCCATAATCACCTATATTTTGACAATTTGAGAGAACTAATGAAACATTAAGAAGGTCTCCTTAAATGAAGACTTGTGTGAGATGTACGGATCGTTTTAAAGGCTCTAGTGATAGGATTGCTCCTTTCGATGCTAATCAAACTAGAACGAATTCATAGGAATAATAATCACATCTTTCTTTGACAATTTGAGAGACCCAATGAAACAATAAGAAGGTCTCCCTAAATCAAGACTTGTGTGAGATGTACGCATCGTTTTTAACGCGATAGTCATAGGATTCCTCCTTTTGATGCTAATCAAATTAGAACGAAGTAATAAAACTCCAAATCACCTCCTTCTTTCACAATTTTAGAGAACCAATGAAACAATAACAAGGTCTCCTTAAATGAAGACTTGTGTGAGATGTACGCGTCGTTTTTAATGCGATAATCATGGGATTGCTCATTTTGATGCTAATCAAACTAAAACGAAGTTATAGGACTCCTAATCTCCTCTTTCTTTGACAATTTGAGAGCACCAATGAAACAATAAGAAGGTCTTCCTAACTGAAGCCTTGTGTGAGATGTACATATGGTTTTGAACGCGATAGGAATGGATTTGTCGTTTTATCGTTTATCAAACTAGATCGATGTAATACAACTCTTAATCACCTCTTTCTTTGTAAATTTGAAACAACCAATGAAACAATATTAAGGTCTCCCTAAATAAAGACTTGTGTGAGATCTACGTATCGTTTTGGACGCGATAGTGTTGTGATTTCTCATTTTGATGCTAATTTCAACTAGAACGAAGTAATAGAACTTATAATCACCTATATTTTGACAATTTGAGAGAACTAATGAAACATTAAGAAGGTCTCCCTAAATGAAGACTTGTGTGAGATGTACGGATCTTTTTGATGGCACTAGTGACAGGATTAAACTAGAACGAATTCATAGGACCCATAATCACCTCTTTCTTTGAAAATTTTAGAGAACCAATGAAATAATAAGAAGGTCACCTTAAATGAAGACTTGTGTGAGATGTACGCATCATTTTTAACA
Source organism: Panax stipuleanatus (assembly GCA_020205555.1). Lineage (NCBI taxonomy): Eukaryota > Viridiplantae > Streptophyta > Magnoliopsida > Apiales > Araliaceae > Panax > Panax stipuleanatus. Next base: position 26,267,235 of record CM035119.1, read on the forward strand.
CGATAGTCATGGGATTGCTCCTTTTGATACTAATCAAACTAGAACGAAGTTATAGGACTCCTAATCACCTCTTTTTTTGACAATTTTAGAGCACCAATTAAACAATAAGAAGGTCTCCCTAAATGAAGCCTTGTGTGAGATGTACACATTATTTTGAACGCGATAGTAATGGGTTTGTCGTTTTGACGCTAATCAAACTAGATCGATGTAATACAACTCTTAATCATCTCTTTCATTGTAAATTTGAAACAACCAATGAAACAATATTAAGGTCTTCCAAAATAAAGACTTGTGTGAGATCTACGCATCGTTTTGGGCGCGATAGTGATGTGATTACTCCTTTTGATGCTATATTCAATTAGAACGAAGTAATAGAACCCATAATCACCTATATTTTGACAATTTGAGAGAACTAATGAAACATTAAGAAGGTCTCCTTAAATGAAGACTTGTGTGAGATGTACGGATCGTTTTAAAGGCTCTAGTGATAGGATTGCTCCTTTCGATGCTAATCCAACTAGAACGAATTCATAGGAATAATAATCACATCTTTCTTTGACAATTTGAGAGTCCCAATGAAACAACAAGAAGGTCTCCCTAAATCAAGACTTGTGTGAGATGTACGCATCGTTTTTAACGCGATAGTCATAGGATTCCTCCTTTTGATGCTAATCAAATTAGAACGAAGTAATAAAACTCCAAATCACCTCCTTCTTTCACAATTTTAGAGAACCAATGAAACAATAACAAGGTCTCCTTAAATGAAGACTTGTGTGTGATGTACGCGTCGTTTTTAATGCGATAGTCATGGGATTGCTCATTTTGATGCTAATCAAACTAAAACAAAGTTATAGGACTCCTAATCTCCTCTTTCTTTGACAATTTGAGAGCACCAATGAAACAATAAGAAGGTCTTCCTAACTGCAGCCTTGTGTGAGATGTGCATATGGTTTTGAACGCGATATGAATGGATTTGTCATTTTGTCGTTAATCAAACTAGATCGATGTAATACAACTCTTAATCATCTGTTTCATTATAAATTTGAAACAACCAATGAAATAATATTAAGGTCTTTCAAAATAAAGACTTGTGTGAGATTTACGCATCTTTTTGGGCGCGATAGTGATGTGATTGCTCCTTTTGATGCAAATTTCAACTAGAACGAAGTAATAGAACTCATAATCACCTATATTTTGATAATTTGAGAGAACTAACGAAACATTAAGATCTCCCTAAATGACGACTTGTGTGAGATGTAGGGATCGTTTTGAAGGCATTAGTGATATGATTGCTCCTTTTGGTGTTAAGCAAACTAGAACGAATTCATAGGAATAATAATCACCTCTTTCTTTGACAATTTTAGAGCACCAATGAAACAATAAGAAGGTCTCCCTAAATGAAGCCTTGTGTGAGATTTACACATGATTTTGAACGCGATAGTAATGGGTTTGTCGTTTGGACGCTAATCAAACTAGATCGATGTAATACAACTCTTAATCATCTCTTTATTTGTAAATTTGAAACAACCAATGAAACAATATTAAGGTCTCCTAAAATAAAGACTTGTGTGAGATCTATGCATCGTTTTGGGCGCGATAGTGATGTGATTGCTCCTTTTGATGCTAATTTCAACTAGAACTAAGTAATAGAACTCATAATCACTTATATTTTTACAATTTCAGAGAACTAATGAAACATTAAGATCTACCTAAATGACGACTTGTGTGAGATGTACGGATCATTTTGAAGGCACTAGTGATATGATTGCTCCTTTTGTTGTTAATCAAACTAGAACGAATTCATAGGAATAATAATCACCTCTTTCTTTGACAATTTGAGAGACCCAAGGAAACAAGAAAAAGGTCTGCCTAAATCAAGACTTGTGTGAGATGTACGCATCGTTTTTAACGCGATAGTCATAGGATTGCTCTTTTTGATGCTAATCAAATTAGAACAAAGCAATAAGACTCCTCATCACCTCTTTCTTTCACAATTTTAGAGAACAAATGAAACAATAAGAAAGTCTACTTAAATGAAGACATGTGTAAGATGTACGCATCGTTTTTAACGCGATAGTCATGGGATTGCTCCTTTTGATGCTAATCAAACTAGAACGAAGTTATAGGACTCCTAATCTTTTCTTTCTTTGACAATTTTAGTGCACCAATGAAACAATAAGGTCTCCCAAAATGAATACTTTTGTGTGATGCACGCTTGAGTTTGAACCCGATAGTCATGGGTTTCTCCTTTTGACACTAATCAAACTAGCACGAAGTAATACAACTTTTAATCACCTCTTTCTTTGTAAATTTGAAAAAACCAATGAAACAATATGAAGGTCTCCTTAAATGAAGACTTGTGTGAGATCTACGCATCGTTTTGGACGCGATAGTGATGTGATTGCTCCTTTTGATGCTATAATCAACTAGAACGAAGTAATAGAACTTATAATCACCTATATTTTGACAATTTGAGAGAACTAATGAAACATTAAGAAGGTCTCCCTAAATGAAGACTTGTGTGAGATGTACGGATCTTTTTGATGGCACTAGTGACAGGATTAAACTAGAACGAATTCATAGGACCCATAATCACCTCTTTCTTTGAAAATTTTAGAGAACCAATGAAACAATAAGAAGGTCTCCTTAAATGAAGATTTGTGTGAGATGTACGCATCATTTTTAACACGATAGTCATGGGATTGCTCCTTTTGATACTAATCAAACTAGAACGAAGTTATAGGACTCCTAATCACCTCTTTCTTTGACAATTTTAGAGCACCAATTAAACAATAAGAAGGTCTCCCTAAATGAAGACTTGTGTGAGATCTACGCATCTTTTTGGACGTGATAGTGATGTGATTGCTCCTTTTGATGCTATAATCAACTAGAACGAAGTAATAGAACTTATAATCACCTATATTTTGACAATTTAAGAGAAGTAATGAAACATTAAGAAGGTCTCCCTAAATGAAGACTTGTGTGAGATGTACGACTCGTCTTACTAGTGACAGGATTGGTCGTTTTGATGCTAATCAAACTAGAACGAATTCATAGGACTCATAATCGCCTCTTTCTTTAATAATTTGAGAGACCCAATGAAACAATAAAAAGGTCTCCCTAAATCAAGACTTGTGTGAGATGTACGCATTGTTTTTAACGCGATAGTCATGGGATTGCTCCTTTTGATGCTAATCAAATTTGAACGAAGTAATAAAACTCCTAATCACCTCCTTCTTTCACAATTTCAGAGAACAAATAAAACAATAAGAAGGTCTCCTTAAACGAAGACTTGTGTGAGATGTACGCATCATTTTTAACACGATAGTCATGGGATTGCTCCTTTTGATACTAATCAAACTAGAACGAATTCATAGGACTCATAATCATCTCTTTCTTTGATAATTTTAGAGAACCAATGAAACAATAAGAAGGTCTCCTTAAATGAAGACTTGTGTGAGATGTACGCATCATTTTTAACACGATAGTCATGGGATTGCTCCTTTTAATACTAATCAAACTAGAATGAAGTTATAGTACTACTAATCACCTCTTTCTTTGATAATTTTAGAGCACCAATGAAACAATAAGAAGGTCTCCCTAAATGAAACCTTGTGTGAGATGTACACATTATTTTGAACGCGATAGTAATGGGTCTGTCGTTTTGACGCTAATCAAACTAGATCGATGTAATACAACTCTTAATCATCTCTTTCATTGTAAATTTGAAACAACCAATGAAACAATATTAAGGTCTTCCAAAATAAAGACTTGTGTGAGATCTACGCATCGTTTTGGGCGCGATAGTGATGTGATTACTGCTTTTGATGCTATATTCAATTAGAACGAAGTAATAGAACCCATAATCACCTATATTTTGACAATTTGAGAGAACTAATGAAACATTAAGAAGGTCTCCTTAAATGAAGACTTGTGTGAGATGTACGGATCGTTGTGTTTGTCGTTTTGACGCTAATCAAACTAGATCGATGTAATACAACTCCTAATTACCTCTTTCTTTGAAAATTTGAAACAACCAATGAAACAATATTAAGGTCTCCCTAAATAAAGACTTGTGTGATATCTACGCATCGTTTTGGACGCGATAGTGATTTGATTGCTCTTTTTTATGCTAATTTTAACTAGGACGAAGTAATAGAACTCATAATCACCTATATTTTGATAATTTGAGAGAATTAATGAAACATTAAGAAGATCTCCCTAAATGAAGACTTGTGTGAGATGTACGGATCGTTTTGAAGGCACTAGTGATATGATTGCTCCTTTTGATGCTAATCAAACTAGAAAGAATTCATAGGACTTATAATCACCTCTTTCTTTGACAATTTGAGAGACCCAATGAAACAATAAAAAGGTCTCCTTAAATCAAGACTTGTGTGAGATGTACGCATCGTTTTTAACGCTATAGTCATAAAATTGCACTTTTTGATACTAATCAAATTAGAACGAAGTAATAAGACTCCTAATCACCTCCTTCTTTCACAATTTTAGAGAACCAATTAAACAATAAGGTCTCCTTAAATGAAGACATGTGTGAGATGTACGCATCGTTTTTAACGCGATAGTCATGGGATTGCTCCTTTTGATGCTAATCAAACTAGAACTAAGCTATAGGACTCCTAATCACTTCTTTCTTTGACAATTTTAGTGCACCAATGAAACAATAAGAAGGTCTCTCAAAATGAATACTTTTGTGAGTTGTACGCTTGATTTTGAACCCGATAGTCATGGGTTTCTCCTTTTGACGCTAATCAAACTAGAATGAACTAATACAACTCTTAATCACCTCTTTCTTTGTAAATTTGAAAAAACCAATGAAACAATATGAAGGTCTCCCTAAAAGAAGGCTTGTGTGAGATCTACGCATCGTTTTGGACACGATAGTGATGCGATTGCTCCTTTTGATGCTAATTTCAACTAGAACGAAGTAATAGAACTCATAATCACCTATATTTTGATAATTTGAGAGAACTAATGAAACATTAAGAATATTTCCCTAAATGAAGACTTGTGTGAGATGTACGAATCGTTTTGAAGGCACTAGTGACAGGATTGCTCTTTTTGATGCTAATCAAAGTAGAACGAATTCATAGGACTCATAATCACCTCTTTCTTTGACAATTTGAGAAGCCTAATGAAACAATAAGAAAGTCTTCCAAGACTTCTGTGAGATGTACGCATCGTTTTTAATGCGATAGTCATGGGATTGCTCCTTTTGATGCTAATCAAATTAGAACGAAGTAATAAGACTCCTAATTCTTTCACAATTTTAGAGAACAAATGAAACAATAAGAAGGTCTCCTTAAATGAAGACATGTGTAAGATGTACGCATCGTTTTTAACTCGATAATCATGGGATTGCTCCTTTTGATGCTAATCAAACTAGAACGAAGTTATAGGACTCCTAATCACTTCTTTCTTTGACAATTTTAGTCGACCAATAAAACAATAAGAAGGTCTCCCAAAAAGAATACTTTTATGAGATGTACGCTTGATTTTGAACCCGATAGTCATGGGTTTCTCTTTTTGACGCTAATCAAACTAGAACGAAGTAAAACAACTCTTAATCACCTCTTTCTTTGTAAATTTGAAAAAACCAAAGAAAAAATATGACGGTCTCCCTATATGAAGACTTGTGTGAGATCTACGCATCGTTTTGGAGGCGATAGTTATGTGATTGCTCCTTTTGATGCTATTCAATTAGAACGAAGTAATAGAACTTATAATCACCTATATTTTGATAATTTGAGAGAACTAATGAAACATTAAGAAGGTCTCCATAAATGAAGACTTGTGTGAGATGTACGGCTCGTCTCACTAGTGACAGGATTGGTCCTTTTGATGCTAATCAAACTAGAACGAATTCATAGGACTCATAATCACCTCTTTCTTTGATAATTTGAGAGACCCAATGAAACAATAAGAAGGTCTCCCTAAATCAAGACTTGTGTGAGATGTACGCATCGTTTTTAACGCAATAGTCATGGGATTGCTCCTTTTGATGCTAATCAAATTTGAACGAAGTAATAAAACTCCTAATCACCTCCTTCTTTCACAAATTTAGAGAACCAATGAAACAATAAGAACGTCTCCTTCAATGAAGACATGTGTGAGATGTACGCATCGTTTTTAACGCGATAGTCATGGGATTGCTCCTTTTGAAGCTAATCAAACTAGAACAAAGTTATAGGACTCCTAATCACTTCTTTCTTTGACAATATTAGTGCACTAACGAAACAATAAGAAGGTCTCTCAAAATGAATACTTTCGTGAGATGTGCGCTTGATTTTGAACCCGATAGTCATGGGTTTCTCCTTTTGACGCTAATCAAACTAGAATGAAGTAATACAACTATTAATCACCTCCGTCTTTGTAAATTTGAAAAAACCAATGAAACAATAGGAAGGTCTCCCTAAATGAAGGCTTGTGTGAGATCTACACATCGTTTTGGAGGCGATAGTGATGTGATTGCTCCTTTTGATGCTAATTTCAACTAGAACGAAGTAATAAAACTCATAATCACCTATATTTTGACAATTTGAGAGAACTAATGAAACATTAAGGTCTCCCAAAATGAATACTTCTATGAGATGTACGCTTGATTTTGAACCCGATAGTCATGGGTTTCTCCTTTTGACGCTAATCAAACTAGAACGAAGTAATACAATTCTTAATCACCTCTTTCTTTGTAAATTTGAAAAAACCAATGAAACAATATGACGGTCTCCCTAAATGAAGACTTGTATGAGATCTACGCATCGTTTTGGACGCGATAGTGATGTGATTGCTCCTTTTGATGCTAATTTGAACTAGAACAAAGTAATAGAACTCATAATCACCTATATTTTGATAATTTGAGAAAACTAATGAAACATTAAGAAGGTCTCCCTAAATGAAGACTTGTGTGAGATGTACGGATCGTTTTGAAGGCAATAGTGACAGGATTGCTCCTTTTGATGCTAATCAAACTAGAACGAATTCATAGGACTCATAATCACCTCTTTGTTTGACAATTTGAGAAACCTAATGAAACAATAAGAAAGTCTCCCAAGACTTGTGTGAGATGTACGCATCGTTTTTAATGCGATAGTCATGGGATTGCTCCTTTAGATGCAAATCAAATTAGAACGAAGTAATAAGACTCCTAATTCTTTCACAATTTTAGAGAACAAATGAAACAATAAGAGGTCTCCTTAAAATAAGACATGTGTAAGATGTACGCATCGTTTTTAACGCGATAATCATGAGATTGCTCCTTTTGATGCTAATCAAAATAGAACCAAGTTATAGAACTCCTAATCACTTCTTTCAATAACAATTCTAGTCGACCAATAAAACAATAAGAAGGTCTCCCAAAATGAATACTTTTATGATATGTACGCTTGATTTTGAACCCGATAGTCATGGATTTCTCCTTTTGACGCTAATCAAACTAGAACGAAGTAATACAACTCTTAATCACCTCTTTCTTTGTAAATTTGAAAAAACCAATGAGAAAATATGACGGTCTCCCTATATGAAGACTTGTGTGAGATCTACGCATCGTTTTGGACGCGATAGTGATGTGATTGCTCCTTTTGATGCTATATTCAATTAGAACGAAGTAATAGACCTTATAATCACCTATATTTTGATAATTTGAGAGAACTAATGAAACATTAAGAAGGTCTCCCTACTAAATGAAGACTTGTGTGAGATGTACGGCTCGTCTCACTAGTGACAGGATTGGTCATTTTGATGCTAATCAAACTAGAACGAATTCATAGGACTCATAATCACCTATTTCTTTGACAATTTGGGAGACCCAATGAAACAATAAGAAGGTCTCCCTAAATCAAGACTTGTGTGAGATGTACGCATCGTTTTTAACGCAATAGTCATGGGATTGCTCCTTTTGATGCTAATCAAATTTGAAGAAGTAATAAAACTCCTAATCACCTCCTTCTTTCATAATTTTAGAGAACCAATGAAACAATAAGAAAGTCTCCTTCAATGAAGACATGTGTGAGATGTACGCATCGTTTTTAATGCGATAGTCATGGGATTGCTCCTTTTGAAGCTAATCAAACTATAACAAAGTTATAGGACTCCTAATCACTTCTTTCTTTGACAATATTAGTGCACTAACGAAATAATAAGAAGGTCTCTCAAAATGAATACTTTCGTGAGATGTACGCTTGATTTTGAACCCGATAGTCATGGGTTTCTCCTTTTGACGCTAATCAAACTAGAATGAAGTAATACAACTCTTAATCACCTCCGTCTTTGTAAATTTGAAAAAACCAATGAAACAATATGAAGGTCTCCCTAAATGAAGGCTTGTGTGAGATCTACGCATCGTTTTGGAGGCGATAGTGATGTGATTGGTCCTTTTGATGCTAATTTCAACTAGAACGAAGTAATAAAACTCATAATCACCTATATTTTGACAATTTGAGAGAACTAATGAAACATTAAGGTCTCCCAAAATGAATACTTCTATGAGATGTACGCTTGATTTTGAACCCGATAGTCATGGGTGATAGTAGTGTGCATACAAGCCAATCATGTATGATGATAAAGCACGTACTTTGTAAACAATCTTATTTATTTATTAATAAAATATTCATTTATTAAAGGCATTTAATTATCTACATGTTGCTGTTTTTATAATATGTAAATAACCCATAGTTTTAAGCAATGCTTTTAGAATCATGATGATGATCATGCTAATGAGATCTAAATTCTTAGAAAGTTTTAAAACTAAAATAGTTCCCAATCGTGGGATTACTAAAAAGGGGATTAGTAAATCCGGATAGATTGGTACATATGTTGCTTGCTCATTGGATGAGGATGATTGATCTCATGATCATTTGTGTGGAGACACTAAAGCAAGTATGTAGGTGCTTATTGGAGAATAAGTTCACTGAACGTGATTCGCTATGGAATACCTAATGGAGATTTACTCGCCTGTCAATAGGAATTCCTAATGTGATAGTAGTACAAGTAATCCTTGGACTTGAGATCATCATAGTATCTTGTATGTAACAAATTATACTTTGACTTATTCCTTAAGACCTTTTAAGGCATATATAGGGTATGCTTGGGTATAATGAGTTACATATGGAGATAATGAATGATCAATAAAGAATCTACCACCTCTAGTAAAAGAGGAGATATGTCTCATGTGATTCGTTAAATGACAACCCAGGAATCCTTGGCCAAGGTGAAATGAAATTAGAAAGGAGTTTTTAATTTGCATTATTTGGAGTTGTGCATTTTCTAATCGAAATACATATAATTAAATAAAATAAGACTTGACAGTAAATCCATGTCTTATATTTAATTGGGACATCGTATGGTGGAAGGATTGAATTGTATGGTAACTATTAGCTCACAAGTTCTTTTATGATTAATGTTGAAATCTATATTATCTGGAAAGTCGTTGATCGCTAGGGAGGCTTATCCCTATTGTAGAATAAATATTATTTATTTAAATAAATTATTAGTTTAATTTATTTATTTAAATAAGATTAAAATTGTTTTAATTGATTTATTCACAACCGGTTTAATATGGAGAACCTAAAGGGTCACACCATAAAAGGAAGAATAATTATTTAAGAAGGTAATGGCATAATCGTAATAATGCATTAAGTACAATTAATTTAATCTATGGTGATAGAATAAATTAAATAGCTTAATGTTTATTATTTAATATTTTGGAAATATTAAATATAAATTAATAAGAGAAGTCTTATTAATATTATTACAATTATTATTATTTTAATTTCTAAAGGAGTTTAGTAATTAATTTAATATTTAGTACTCTCATTTATTCCTAATAAGATTAGGAGACAAATTAATTAAATGAATTTAATTAATTATTCCCATGTGGTGGGAAGCCTAAATTAATTAAAGGAGTTTAATTAATTAAAAGAAATCCCATGTCTAATAGGATTAGAAGGGTTGACCAATGTCTATATAAGAGAAGTCTTATAATAGATATTAGATTGATGTAATTCCAATTGTTGGAGAGTACTCCTTTTCTATAGAGAATAGAAAACTAAGTCAAACACCCTCCTTCTTGATAATTCATCTTCCTTGGTGGATCACCTCTAGAGGCCAAACACTTGGGTGGCTAACGTTGATCAAAGGAAGGAATCTAACCCGGAAATTCAAGGAGATCACGAAGAACAAGGAGTTGAACTAATACCTGTGGAAGCTTCGTTCTACAAGGGTATGATTCCATAACTTCTTATTTATCGTTTTAAATTAATAATTTGCATAAAGGATGATCCGGGTAATGGTTTTGTAGAAATTTTTTTAAACTCTGATATACCATGCTTCCGCTAATTTTTGCAATTTGATTGCGTCACGATTTCGTACAAACCCAACAGTGGCATCAGAGCCAAATCTTTATGCAATTATTAATTTATTTTTGATTTCATATACATATGGGTATGTATTTAAAATAATTTATTGGGCATAATTTTATTGTATAAAATTATATATTTTATTTTTTATTTTTTTTAAAAAAAGACTTTTTTTGGGACGAATCACAATTTTTTTTTGGTGCTAATCTTGAATTCTGCAAAGAAAAGGTGTTGTCTCTTTCTTACTCCAAAAAGAAGGTGACCCATCAGGAAAGGACTTTTTTAATAAACATGCAGGACTCTTTTAATAAAAGAAGGTGATTTTTTTTAAAAAAAATAAATATGATATATTTATATATTATATTCTAAATAATTTTATAATTAAAATAAAGAGTTTATTTTAATCTTGAAATTGGATTTCATGCAATTTAAAATTGCCCATTAAATGATACTCATATATATATGGAATGTTTTAATTCATGAGATGAATATTTATTTATTGATATATATGGTGATATGTATGAAAATAAATGGGGATTGATTATGGACTATTTGACCAATGTGATTGGATTTTATTTTAGTTGAATGCTTGAATGAATGGGTTTTTTTAAATGGGGTCTGCGTACCTCGTCTTCTCTAAATTTTTTTTTCTTGATGTAAAATTCTATCTCCCTCCTATGTACTTCCCCTTGACTGTTGATCAAGGTTTCTATTTAAATTAAATAGTTTAATGTAATAAGAATAGTTAGAATTATCTTGAAGAAATTGGAGACCAAGGAGCAAGGAGCGCGTGAAGACCCGTTTGTATGGAGCCCGTGTTTAAATGTAATAGTTATATTTAAATTTAAATTCTTGCACTCCTAGGTTTGACCTTTTGGTTCACTTGGTGGCTCTAGTGAACCAAACTAGAATAAAAGTCCATAATCAATCCGGGTAGAATATAATATTCTATATAGCATGCTAAATATTATATATATTATATTTTATGCAAACATGCTTCGCATGTTTAATAAAATGACGCGTATTTTATATATATATGTGCATGCGCGCTAAACAAGATGAGACAAATAATAACAAACCCCTCAAAGAAATAATATTAAGTCCAAAGCGTTCAAATGATATTTGGAATATCGAACGTCGCCTTCTAGCATGATAAATTAATAGAGTATTAGATATTTAATATGAGCTTGTTGTGCTATCCACAAGGCGAGTATTGCGTATTTAAGATGTTAATTAATCACATTTGATGCTTATCAAGAAAATTGAACGATCTAGTCTTGTTGTGCTATCCACAAGGACGAACATTTTTCTTTTTTGAATTTATGGAAGTGCTAGGCTGGACTTAACTTAAATCATTTTAGTTCGGATGTGCACACACTTGACCATTATGATTTAAGAGGCAAAATAAAAGGAGTTATATAGTGTTGTAATTGACAAGAGTTGTCTACCTATTTATTTGTATATCGCTTGTTGTGCTATCCACAAGGTTATATACATTTGAAATGGGATCCTTATTCTCACTAGCAAATCTTTAATTAGATGTTGCCGAACTATATAAGTGAGGGTAATATAGTTTGATGAAAATAGTGGGAGATACCAATTTAAAATAAAGACCTAAATTTATTTTGGTATGCAAAATTAATAAAATGAATGTTTGCTAAAATGTTATTTTTCACATGCAGAATTTTAAAAATGTCTAAATCACTAATCTCACTACGAAGCATACTTGATGCAAACAAGCTTACCGGGCCGAATTATGAGGACTGGCTAAGAAATCTGAGAATTGTTCTCACTGCTGAAAAGATTTCTTATGTCCTAAATTCAACTGTCCCTGAATCTGTTTCAGAAACAGCCTCTGAGGAAGAGATTGTCACTTTCAATAAGTGGCAAGATGATGCATCTGTGGCTCAATGCATCATGCTCGCATCCATGAATAACGAGCTTCAGCGTCAGCACGAAAAAATGGATGCTCCTGCTATTCTGCTTCACCTCAAGGAGTTGTATGGTGAACAGAGTAGGACTGCTAGATATGAGATATCTAAGGAGCTCTTCCGATCTCGGATGACCGAGGGTACTGCCATCGAGACTCATGTCCTGAAAGTGATCAATTTGATTGAACGCCTTGGACAGCTTGGGTTCGTCATGGATGGGGAGTTGAGTCAAGACTTGGTCTTGCAGTCACTCCCTGAGACCTTCTCGCAGTTTGTGGTTAATTTTCACATGAATAAGCTAGATGTCAGCTTGTCTGAGCTGCTTAACATGCTGAAAACTGCAGAAGGACACTTCCCATCCAAGAAGAACCATATCTTGATGGTGGATTCTTCCAATAAAAGGAAGAGACCTAAGGTATCTTCTGAAAAGAAGAAATCCAAGAAGGCTAAGGGAAAGGGGAAAGAAAAGGAACAAAAGAAACCTGAACCAGCTAAAGGAATGTGCTTTCATTGCAACGAGCCGGGTCATTGGAAGAAAAATTGCAAGAAGTTTCTGGCAGACAAGAAGCTTGGAGAAGCTTCGACTTCCAATCAAGGTTTGTTCATGATTGAAATTAATTTTTCAGAAAGTCAAAATTCTACTTGGGTATTGGATACCGGCTGTGGTTCTCACATATGTAATAATGTGAAGGGACTGGTCAGAAGTAGAAAGCTGAACAATGATGAGGTGATCCTACGAGTAGGGAATGGAGCAAAGGTTGCTGCATTAGCTGTAGGAACTTATTATTTAGCAATGCCTTCGGGCAAGTCCATTTATCTTAATAATTGTTATTATGTTCCGAATATTATTAAAAACATTATTTCAATTTCTGTATTGGATATGGAAGGATTTAACGTTGTTATAAAGAACAATAGTTGTTCTATTTATAAAGACGATGTTTTATATGGTATTGGAAATTTGCGAAATGGACTTTATACACTTGACTTACAAGAAAATATATTTCAAATTGAACAAACTAAGAAAAGGAAAAGAGATGATATTAATTATACCTACATGTGGCACTGTAGACTCGGTCATATCAATGAAACAAGATTATCCAAGTTGCATAAAGATGGGCTCCTCGAGCTATCCGATTATGAATCATATCCAACTTGTGAATCTTGTCTCATGGGTAAAATGACTAAATCTCCTTTTAGTGGAAGAGGAGAAAGAGTTACAGAGTTGTTGACATTGATTCACACAGACGTTTGTGGGCCTATGACAACAAGTGCACGGGGTGGGTATTCTTATTTTATTACTTTCACTGATGATCACTCAAGATTTGGATATGTGTATTTAATGAAATACAAGTCAGAATCATTTGAAAAGTTCAAAGAGTTCAGAAGTGAAGTAGAGAAACAAACGGGCAAGAGTATAAAGATACTTCGATCAGATCGAGGCGGAGAATACTTAAGCGGTGAGTTTCTCAATTGTCTCAAAGAAAATGGTATAATCTCACAATGGACTCCTCCAGGTACACCACAGTTAAATGGAGTATCTGAAAGGAGAAATCGAACACTGTTAGACATGGTTCGATCCATGATGAGTTTTACCGACCTTCCAATTTCCTTCTGGGGATATGCCCTAGAAACGGCTGCATACCTACTTAACAAGGTACCTACCAAATCCGCCCCAAAGACTCCATATGAGATGTGGAAGGGGAGGAAACCAAATCTTAAGCATGTTAAGACTTGGGGTTGCCCATCTTATGTCAAAAAGTTTGAACATGATAAGCTACAGACTAAATTCGATAAGTGTAGATTTGTGAGATACCCTAAAGAAACTTTAGGGTATTATTTCTATCATCCAACTAATCAAAAGTGTTTGTTGCGAAACATGCTGCCTTCTTGGAAAATGAGTTTATCCATGAAGGGGTCAGTGGGAGTAAGATATATCTTGAAGAAGTTCAAGAACCACAAATTACCACGGATCAAAGTCAGGTACCTGACCAAGTAGAAGAACCTACTATGCCACACCCTGTTCGTAAATCTAGGAGAGTACCGAAGATACCTGAGAGGTATGGATTCGTTATAAAGGATGACGATGAGGTACACATCATGAATGATGATGATCCATTGAATTACGAACAGGCTATGAGTAATAAAGACTCAGGGAAATGGCTAGAAGCCATGAAATCCGAAATGGACTCCATGTATGAAAACAAAGTATGGACTTTGGTTTCACCACCTGAAGGCATTAAGCCTATTGGGTGTAAATGGGTCTTTAAAAGAAAGACTGGAGCGGACGGCAAGGTAGAGACCTATAAGGCCCGACTGGTTGCAAAAGGTTTCAAACAAAGACAAGGAGTTGACTATGATGAAACCTTTTCACCAGTAGCTATGCTCAAGTCCATTCGGATTTTGCTTGCGATTGCAGCTTATAACGACTATGAGATCTGGCAGATGGACGTGAAAACGGCCTTCCTCAATGGGAAACTTGAGGAGGATGTGTATATGACACAGCCAGAGGGATTTGTTTCAAAGGTTGGAATAAATCAAGTCTGTAAGCTGCAACGATCCATTTATGGATTGAAGCAAGCTTCTCGTAGATGGAACATTCGTTTTGATGAGACAATCAAAGAGTTTGATTTTATCAAAAATGACGATGAACCATGTGTGTACAAGAAGGTTAGTGGGAGCGCAATTTCATTCCTTGTATTATATGTTGATGATATATTACTGATAGGGAATGACATTCCTATGCTACAATCGATTAAAATCTGGTTATCTAAACACTTCTCCATGAAGGACTTGGGAGAAGCATCCTATATTTTGGGGATAAAGATCTATAGAGATAGATCTAAAAGGATGCTTGGTTTATCCCAAGGAACGTACATTGATGCAATGCTAAAGAGATTTAGCATGGAAGATTCCAAAAGAGGTCTCATGCCGATGAGCCACGGAATACATCTCTCCAAGAAATAGGCCCCAAAGACACCTGAGGAGAGAGACCGTATGAGTAAGATCCCTTATGCTTCTGCAATAGGATCTATCATGTACGGTATGATATGTACTAGACCGGATGTTGCTCATTCACTTAGTGTAATGAGCAGATACCAGTCGAATCCAGGAGAAGAGCACTGGAAGGCAGTGAAGAATATCCTAAAATACTTGAGAAGGACTAAGGATATTTTTCTTGTCTACGGTGGGTCTGAATTAAAACTCGAGGGCTTCACAGACTCAAGTTTTCAAACGGACCAAGATGACAGTAAATCTGTTTCGGGGTATGTTTTTACCTTGAACGGAGGCGCAGTGAGTTGGAAGAGTTCCAAGCAGCAAACAGTTGCTGATTCAGTGACAGAGGCAGAGTATATAGCTGCAAGTGAAGCTGCAAAGGAAGCTGTTTGGATGAAGAAGTTCATAACTGAACTTGGTGTGGTTCCTAGCATTGGAGAAGCAGTTCCCGTTTACTGTGACAACACAGGAGCAGTTGCACAGGCTAAGGAACCCAGGTCTCATCAGAAATCTAAACACGTGTTGCGGCGATTTCACTTGATCAGGGAGATCATTGAAAGAGGAGACGTCACCTTGGAGCGTGTAGACTCTCAAGATAACATTGCAGATCCATTTACTAAAGCTTTAACACAACAGCAGTTTGATCGTCACTTAGAGAAGATGGGTATGAGATACCATGGCGATTGGCTTTAGTGCAAGTGGGAGATTGATAGTAGTGTGCATACAAGCCAATCATGTATGATGATAAAGCACGTACTTTGTAAACAATCTTATTTATTTATTAATAAAATATTCATTTATTAAAGGCATTTAATTATTTACATGTTGCTGTTTTTATAATATGTAAATAACCCATAGTTTTAAGCAATGCTTTTAGAATCATGATGATGATCATGCTAATGAGATCTAAATTCTTAGAAAGTTTTAAAACTAAAATAGTTCCCAATCGTGGGATTACTAAAAAGGGGATTAGTAAATCCGGATAGATTGGTACATATGTTGCTTGCTCATTGGATGAGGATGATTGATCTCATGATCATTTGTGTGGAGACACTAAAGCAAGTATGTAGGTGCTTATTGGAGAATAAGTTCACTGAACGTGATTCGCTATGGAATACCTAATGGAGATTTACTCGCCTGTCAATAGGAATTCCTAATGTGATAGTAGTACAAGTAATCCTTGGACTTGAGATCATCATAGTATCTTGTATGTAACAAATTATACTTTGACTTATTCCTTAAGACCTTTTAAGGCATATATAGGGTATGCTTGGGTATAATGAGTTACATATGGAGATAATGAATGATCAATAAAGAATCTACCACCTCTAGTAAAAGAGGAGATATGTCCCATGTGATTCGTTAAATGACAACCCAGGAATCCTTGGCCAAGGTGAAATGAAATTAGAAAGGAGTTTTTAATTTGCATTATTTGGAGTTGTGCATTTTCTAATCGAAATACATATAATTAAATAAAATAGGACTTGACAGTAAATCCATGTCTTATATTTAATTGGGACATCGTATGGTGGAAGGATTGAATTGTATGGTAACTATTAACTCACAGGTTCTTTTATGATTAATGTTGAAATCTATATTATCTGGAAAGTCGTTGATCGCTAGGGAGGCTTATCCCTATTGTAGAATAAATATTATTTATTTAAATAAATTATTAGTTTAATTTATTTATTTAAATAAGATTAAAATTATTTTAATTGATTTATTCACAACCGGTTTAATATGGAGAACCTAAAGGGTCACACCATAAAAGGAAGAATAATTATTTAAGAAGGTAATGGCATAATCGTAATAATGCATTAAGTATAATTAATTTAATCTATGGTGATAGAATAAATTAAATAGCTTAATGTTTATTATTTAATATTTTGAAAATATTAAATATAAATTAATAAGAGGAGTCTTATTAATATTATTACAATTATTATTATTTTAATTTCTAAAGGAGTTTAGTAATTAATTTAATATTTAGTACTCTCATTTATTCCTAATAAGATTAGGAGACAAATTAATTAAATGAATTTAATTAATTATTCCCATGTGGTGGGAAGCCTAAATTAATTAAAGGAGTTTAATTAATTAAAAGAAATCCCATGTCTAATAGGATTAGAAGGGTTGACCAATGTCTATATAAGAGAAGTCTTATAATAGATATTAGATTGATGTAATTCCAATTGTTGGAGAGTACTCCTTTTCTATAGAGAATAGAAAACTAAGCCAAACACCCTCCTTCTTGATAATTCATCTTCCTTGGTGGATCACCTCTAGAGGCCAAACACTTGGGTGGCTAACGTTGATCAAAGGAAGGAATCTAACCCGGAAATTCAAGGAGATCACGAAGAACAAGGAGTTGAACTAGTACCTGTGGAAGCTTCGTTCTACAAGGGTATGATTCCATAACTTCTTATTTATCGTTTTAAATTAATAATTTGCATAAAGGATGATCCGGGTAATGGTTTTGTAGAATTTTTTTTAAACTCTGATATACCATGCTTCCGCTAATTTTTGCAATTTGATTGCGTCACGATTTCGTACAAACCCAACAATGGGTTTCTCCTTTTGACGCTAATCAAACTAGAACGAAGTAATACAACTCTTAATCACCTCTTTCTTTTTAAATTTGAAAAAACCAATGAAACAATATGACGGTCTCCCTAAATGAAGACTTGTATGAGATCTACGCATCGTTTTGGACGCGATAGTGATGTGATTGCTCCTTTTGATGCTAATTTCAACTAGAACAAAGTAATAGAACTCATAATCACCTATATTTTGATAATTTGAGAAAACTAATGAAACATTAAGAAGGTCTCCCTAAATGAAGACTTGTGTGAGATGTACGGATCGTTTTGAAGGCAATAGTGACAGGATTGCTCCTTTTGATGCTAATCAAACTAAAACGAATTCATAGGACTCATAATCACCTCTTTCTTTGACAATTTGAGAAACCTAATGAAACAAAAAGAAAGTCTCCCAAGACTTGTGTGAGATGTACGCATCGTTTGTAATGCGATAGTCATGGGATTGCTCCTTTAGATGCAAATCAAATTAGAACGAAGTAATAAGACTCCTAATTCTTTCACAATTTTAGAGAACAAATGAAACAATAAAAAGGTCTCCTTAAATTAAGGCATGTGTAAGATGTACGCATCGTTTTTAACGCGATAATCATGAGATTGCTCCTTTTGATTCTAATCAAATTAGAACCAAGTTATAGAACTCCTAATCACTTCTTTCTATAACAATTCTAGTCGACCAATAAAACAATAAGAAGGTCTCCCAAAATGAATACTTTTATGAGATGTACGCTTAATTTTGAACCCGATAGTCATGGATTTCTCCTTTTGACGCTAATCAAACTAGAACGAAGTAATACAACTCTTAATCACCTCTTTCTTTGTAAATTTGAAAAAACCAATGAAACAATATGACGGTCTCCCTAAATGAAGACTTGTGTGAGATCTACGCATCGTTTTGGATGCGATAGTGATGTGACTGCTCCTTTTGATGCTATATTCAATTAGAACGAAGTAATAGAACTCATAATCACCTATATTTTGTCAATTTGAGAGAATTAATGAAACATTAAGAAGATCTCCCTAAATGAAGACTTGTGTGAGATGTACGGATCGTTTTGAAGGCACTAGTGATATGATTGCTCTTTTTGATGCTAATCAAACTAGAACGAATTCATAAGACTCATAATCACCTCTTTCGTTGACCATTTGAGAGATCCAATGAAACAATAAAAAGGTCTCCCTAAATCAAGACTTGTGTAAGATGTACGCATCGTTTTTAACGTGATAGTCATTGGATTGCTCTTTTTGATACTAATCAAATTAGAACGAAGTAATAAGACACCTAAATACCTCCTTCTTTCTCAATTTTAGAGAACCAATTAAACAATAAGAAGGTCTCCTTAAATGAAGACATGTGTGAGATGTACGCATCGTTTTTAACGCAATAGTCATGGGATTGCTGCTTTTGATGCTAATCAAACTAGAGCGAAGTTATAGGACTCCAAATCACTTCTTTCTTTGACAATTTTAGTGCACCAATGAAGCAATAAGAAGGTCTCTCAAAATGAATACTTTCGTGAGATGTACGCTTAATTTTGAACCCTATAGTCATGGGTTTCTCCTTTTGACGCTAATCAAACTAGAATGAAGTAATACAACTCTTAATCACCTCTTTCTTTGTAAATTTGAAAAAGCCAATGAAACAATATGAAGGTCTCCCTAAATGAAGGCTTGTATGAGATTTACGCATCGTTTTGGAGGCGATAGTGATGTGATTGCTCCTTTTGATGCTAATTTCAACTAGAACGAAGTAATAGAACTCATAATCACCTATATTTTGATAATTTGAAAGAACTAATGAAACATTAAGAAGGTCTCCCAAAATGAATACTTTTATGAGATGTTCGCTTGATTTTGAACCCGATAGTCATGGGCTTCTCCTTTTGACGCTAATCAAACTAGAACGAAGTAATACAACTCTTAATCCCCTATTTCTTTGTAAATTTGAAAAAACCAATGAAACAATATGACGGCCTCCCTAAATGAAGACTTGTGTGAGATCTACGCATCGTTTTGGACGCGATAGTGATGTGATTGCTCCTTTTGATGCTAATTTCAACTAGAACGAAGTAATAGAACTCATAATCACCTATATTTTGACAATTTGAGAGAACTAATTAAACATTAAGAAGGTCTCCCTAAATGAAGACTTGTGTGAGATGTGTGAATCGTTTTGAAGGCACTAGTGACAGGATTGCTCCTTTTGATGCTAATCAAACTAGAACGAATTCATAGGACTCATAATCACCTCTTTCTTTGACAATTTGAGAAACCTAATGAAACAATAAGAAAGTCTCCCAAGACTTGTGTGAGATGTACGCATCGTTTTTAATGCGATAGTCATGGGATTGCTCCTTTTGATGCAAATCAAATTAGAACATAGTAATAAGACTTCTAATTCTTTCACAATTTTAGAGAACAAATTAAACAATAAGAAGGTCTCCTTAAATGAAGACATGTGTAAGATGTACGCATCGTTTTTAACGCGATAATCATGAGATTGCTCCTTTTGATGCTAATCAAACTAGAACGAAGTTATAGGACTCCTAATCACTTCTTTCTTTAACAATTTTAGTCGACCAATAAAACAATAAGAAGGTCTCCCAAAATGAATACTTTTATGAGATGTACAATTGATTTTGAACCCGATAGTCATGGATTTCTCCTTTTGACGCTAATCAAACTAGAACAAAGTAATACAACTCTTAATCACCTCTTTCTTTGTAAATTTGAAAAAACCAATGAAATAATATGACGGTCTCCCTACATGAAGACTTGTGTGAGATCTACGCATCGTTTTGGACGCGATAGTGATGTGATTGCTCCTTTTGATGCTATATTCAATTAGAACAAAGTAATAGAACTCATAATCACCTATATTTTGACAATTTGAGAGAATTAATGAAACATTAAGATGATCTCCCTAAATAAAGACTTGTGTGAGATGTACGAATCGTTTTGAAGGCACTAGTGATATGATTGCTCTTTTTGATGCTAATCAAACAAGAATGAATTCATAAGACTCATAATCACCTCTTTCTTTGACCATTTGAGAGACCCAATGAAACAATAAAAAGGTCTCCCTAAATCAAGACTTGTGTAAGATGTACGCATCGTTTTTAACGCGATAGTCATAGGATTGCACTTTTTGATACTAATCAAATTAGAACGAAGTAATAAGACTCCTAATCACCTCCTTCTTTCACAATTTTAGAGAACCAATTAAACAATAAGAAGGTCTCCTTAAATGAAGACATGTGTGAGATGTACGCATCGTTTTTAACGCGATAGTCATGGGATTGCTACTTTTGATGCTAATCAAACTAGAACGAAGTTATAGGACTCCTAATCACTTATTTCTTGGACAATTTTAGTGCACCAATGAAATAATAAGAAGGTCTCTCAAAATGAATACTTTCGTGAGATGTACGCTTGATTTTGAACCCGATAGTCATGGGTTTCTCCTTTTGAAGCTAATCAAACTAGAATGAAGTAATACAACTCTTAATAATCTCTTTCATTATAAATTTGAAACAACCAATGAAACAATATTAAGGTCTTCCAAAATAAAGACTTGTGTGAGATCTACGCATCTTTTTGGGCGCGATAGTGATGTGATTGCTCCTTTTGATGCTAATTTCAACTAGAACGAAGTAATAGAACTCATAGTCACTTATATTTTGACAATTTGAGAGAACTAATGAAACATTAAGAAGGTCTCCCAAAATGAATACTTTTATGAGATGTACGCTTGATTTTGAACCCGATAGTCATGGGTTTCTCCTTTTGACGCTAATCAAACTAGAACGAAGAAATACAACTCTTAATCACCTCTTTCTTTGTAAATTTGAAAAAACCAATGAAACAATATGACGGTCTCCCTAAATGAAGACTTGTGTGAGATCTACGCATCGTTTTGGACGCGATAGTGATGTGATTGCTCCTTTTGATGCTATATTCAATTAGAATGAAGTAATAGAACTTATAATCGCCTATAGTTTGATAATTTGAGAGAACTAATGAAACATTAAGAAGGTCTCCCTACTAAATGAAAACTTGTGTGAGATGTACGGCTTGTCTCACTAGTGGCTGGATTGGTCCTTTTGATGCTAATCAAACTAGAACGAATTCATCGGACTCATAATCACCTCTTTCTATGACAATTTCATACACCCAATGAAATAATAAGAAGGTCTCCCTAAATCAAGACTTGTGTGAGATGTAAGCATCGTTTTTAACGCGATAGTCATGGGATTGCTCCTTTTGATGCTAATCAAATTTGAAGGGAGTAATAAAACACCTAATCACCTCCTTCTTTCACAATTGTAGAGAACCAATGAAACAATAAGAAGGTCTCCTTAAATGAAGACATGTGTGAGATGTACGCATCGTTTTTAACGCGATAGTCATGGGATTGCTCCTTTTGAAGCTAATCAAACTAGAACAAAGTTATAGGACTCCTAATCACCTCTTTCTTTGACAATTTCAGAGCACCAATGAAACAATAAGAAGGTCTCCCTAAATGAAGCCTTGTGTGAGAGGTACACATGGTTTTGAATGCTATAGTAATGGGTTTGTCATTTTGACGCTAATCAAACTAGATCGATGCAATACAACTCTTAATTACATCTTTCTTTGAAAATTTGAAACAACCAATGAAACAATATTATGGTCTCCCTAAATAAAGACTTGTGTGAGATCTACGCATCGTTTTGGACGCGATAGTGATTTAATTTCTCCTTTTGATGCTAATTTCAACTAGAACAAAGTAATAGAACTCATAATCACCTATATTTTGACAATTTGAGAGAATTAATGAAACATTAAGAAGATCTCCCTAAATGAAGACATGTGTGAGATGTACGGATCGTTTTGAAGGCACTAGTGATATGATTGCTCTTTTTGATGCTAATCAAACTAGAACGAATTCATAGAACTCATAATCATCTATTTCTTTGACCATTTGAGAGACCCAATGAAACAATAAAAAGGTCTACCTAAATCAAGACTTGTGCGAGATGTACGCATCGTTTTTAACGCGATAGTCATAGGATTGCTCTTTTTGATACTAATCAAATTAGAACGAAGTAATAAGACTCCTAATCACTTTCTTCTTTCACAATTTTAGAGAACCAATTAAACAATAAGACGGTCTCCTTAAATGAAGACATATGTGAGATGTACGCATCGTTTTTAACGTGATAGTCATGGGATTGCTCCTTTTGATGCTAATCAAACTAAACGAAGTTATAGGACTCCTAATCACTTCTTTCTTTAACAATTTTAGTCGACCAATAAAACAATAAGAAGGTCTCCCAAAATGAATACTTTTATGAGATGTACGCTTGATTTTGAACCCGATAGTCATGTATTTCTCCTTTTGACGCTAATCAAACTAGAACGAAATAATACAACTCTTAATCACCTCTTTCATTGTAAATTTGAAAAAACCATTGAAACAATATGACGGTCTCCCTAAATGAAGACTTTTGTGAGATCTACGCATCGTTTTGGACGCGATAGTGATGTGATTGCTCCTTTTGATGCTATATTCAATTAGAACAAAGTAATAGAACTCATAATCACCTATATTTTGACAATTTGAGAGAATTAATGAAACATTAAGAAGATCTCCCTAAATAAAGACTTGTGTGAGATGTACGGATCGTTTTGAAGGCACTAGTGATATGATTGCTCTTTTTGAAGCTAATCTAACAAGAATGAATTCATAAGACTCATAATCACCTCTTTCTTTGACCATTTGAGAGACCCAATGAAACAATAAAAAGGTCTCCCTAAACCAAGACTTGTGTAAGATGTACGCATCGTTTTTAACGCGATAGTCATGGGATTGCTCCTTTTGATGCTAATCAAACTAGAACGAAGTTATAGGACTCCTAATCACTTATTTCTTTGACAATTTTAGTGCACCAATGAAACAATAAGAAGGTCTCTCAAAATGAATACTTTCATGAGGTGTACGCTTCATTTTGAACCCGATAGTCATGGGTTTCTCCGTTTGACGCTAATCAAACTAGAATGAAGTAATACAACTCTTAATCACCTCTTTCTTTGTAAATTTGAAAAAACCAATGAAATAATATGAAGGTCTCCCTAAATGAAGGCTTGTGTGAGATCTACGCATCGTTTTGGAGGCGATAGTGATGTGATTGCTCCTTTTGATGCTAATTTCAACTAGAACGAAGTAATAGAACTCATAGTCACTTATATTTTGACAATTTGAGAGAACTAATGAAACATTAAGAAGGTCTCCCAAAATGAATACTTTTATGAGATGTACGCTTGATTTTGAACCCGATAGTCATGGGTTTCTCCTTTTGACGCTAATCAAACTAGAACGAAGTAATACAACTCTTAATCACCTCTTTCTTTGTAAATTTGAAAAAACCAATGAAACAATATGACGGTCTCCCTAAATGAAGACTTGTGTGAGATCTACGCATCATTTTGGACGCGATAGTGATGTGATTGCTCCTTTTGATGCTATATTCAATTAGAATGAAGTAATAGAACTTATAATCGTCTATATGTTGATAATTTGAGAGAACTAATGAAACATTACGAAGGTCTCCCTACTAAAAGAAAACTTGTGTGAGATGTACGGCTTGTCTCACTAGTGACAGGATTGGTCCTTTTGATGCTAATCAAACTAGAACGAATTCATAGGACTCATAATCACCTCTTTCTATGACAATTTGATAGACCCAATGAAACAATAAGAAGGTCTCCCTAAATCAGGACTTGTGTGAGATGTACGCATCGTTTTTAACGCGATAGTCATGGGATTGCTCCTTTTGATGCTAATCAAATTTGAACGAAGTAATAAAACTCCTAATCACCTCCTTCTTTCACAATTTTAGAGAACCAATGAAACAATAAGAAGGTCTCCTTAAATGAAGACATGTGTGAGATGTACGCATCGTTTTTAACGCGATAGTCATGGGATTGCTCCTTTTGAAGCTAATCAAACTAGAACAAAGTTATAGGACTCCTAATCACCTCTTTCTTTGACAATTTCAGAGCACCAATGAAACAATAAGAAGGTCTCCCTAAATGAAGCCTTGTGTGAGACGTACACATGGTTTTGAATGCTATAGTAATGGGTTTGTCATTTTGACGCTAATCAAACTAGATCGATGCAATACAACTCTTAATTACATCTTTCTTTGAAAATTTAAAACAACCAATGAAACAATATTATGGTCTCCCTAAATAAAGACTTGTGTGAGATCTACGCATCGTTTTGGACGCGATAGTGATTCAATTTATCCTTTTGATGCTAATTTCAACTAGAACAAAGTAATAGAACTCATAATCACCTATGTTTTGACAATTTGAGAGAATTAATGAAACTTTAAGAAGATCTCCCTAAATGAAGACATGTGTGAGTTGTACGGATCGTTTTGAAGGCACTAGTGATATGATTGCTCTTTTTGATGCTAATCAAACTAGAACGAATTCATAGAACTCATAATCATCTATTTCTTTGACCATTTGAGAGACCCAATGAAACAATAAAAAGATCTCCCTAAATCAAGACTTGTGCGAGATGTACGCATCGTTTTTAACGCGATAGTCATAGGATTGCTCTTGTTGATACTAATCAAGTTAGAACGAAGTAATAAGACTCCTAATCACCTCCTTCTTTCACAATTTTAGAGAACCAATTAAACAATAAGAAGGTCTCCTTAAATGAAGACATGTGTGAGATGTACGCATCATTTTTAACGTGATAGTCATGGGATTGCTCCTTTTGATGCTAATCAAACTATAACGAAGTTATAGGACTCCTAATCTCTTCTTTCTTTGACAATTTTAGTGCACCAATGAAACAATAAGAAGGTCTCCCAAAATGAATACTTTCGTGAGATGTACGCTTGATTTTGAACCCGATAGTCATGGGTTTCTCCTTTTGACGCAAATCAAACTAGAATGAAGTAATACAACTCTTAATCACCTCTTTCTTTGTAAATTTGAAAAAACCAATAAAATAATATGATGGTCTCCCTAAATGAAGACTTGTGTGAGATCTACGCATCGTTTTGGACGTGATAGTGATGTGATTGCTCCTTTTGATGCTATATTCAATTAGAACGAAGTAATAGAACTTCTAATCACCTATATTTTGATAATTTGAGAGAACTAATGAAACATTAAGAAGGTCTCCCTAAATGAAGACTTGTGTGAGATGTACGGCTCGTCTCACTAGTGACAGGATTGGTCCTTTTGATGCTAATCAAACTAGAACGAATTCACAGGACTCATAATCACCTCTATCTTTGACAATTTGAGAGACCCAATGAAACAATAAGAAGGTCTCCCTAAATCAAGACTTGTGTGAGATGTACGCATATTTTTTAACGCGATAGTCATGGGATTGCTCCTTTTGATGCTAATCAAATTTGAACGAAGTAATAAAACTCCTAATCACCTCCTTCTTTCACAATTTTAGAGAACCAATGAAACAATAAGAAGGTCTCCTTAAATGAAGACATGTGTGAGATGTACGCATCGTTTTTAACGCGATAGTCATGGGATTGCTCCTTTTGAAGCTAATCAAACTAGAACAAAGTTATAGGACTCCTAATCACTTTTTTCTTTGACAATATTAGTGCACTAACGAAACAATAAGAAGGTCTCTCAAAATGAATACTTTCGTGAGATGTACGCTTGATTCTGAACCCGATATTCATGGGTTTCTCCTTTTGACGCTAATCAAACTAGAATGAAGTAATACAACTCTTAATCACCTCTTTCTTTGTAAATTTTAAAAAACCAATGAAACAATATGAAGGTCTTCCTAAATGAAGGCTTGTGTGAGATCTACGCATCGTTTTGGAGGCGATAGTGATGTGATTGCTCCTTTTGATGCTGATTTCAACTAGAACGAAGTAATAGAACTCATAATCACCTATATTTTGACAATTTGAGAGAACTAATGAAACATTAAGAAGGTCTACCAAAATGAATACTTTTATGAGATGTACGCTTGATTTTGAACCCGATAGACATGGGTTTCTCCTTTTCACGCTAATCAAACTACAACGAAGTAGTACAACTCTTAATCACATCTTTCTTTGTAAATTCAAAAAAACCAATGAAACAATATGACAGTCTCCCTAAATGAAGACTTGTGTGAGATCTACGCATCGTTTTGGACGCGATAGTGATGTGATTGCTCCTTTTGATGCTAATTTCAACTAGAACGAAGTAATAGAACTTATAATCACCTATATTTTGACAATTTGAGAGAACTACTGAAACATTAACAAGGTCTCCCTAAATGAAGACTTGTGTGGGATGTGTGAATCGTTTTCAAGGCACTAGTGACAGGATTGCTCCTTTTGATACTAATCAAACTAGAACGAATTCATGGGACTCATAATCACCTCTTTCTTTGACAATTTGAGAAACCTAATGAAACAATAAGAAAGTCTCCCAAGACTTGTGTGAGATGTACACATCGTTTTTAATGCGATAGTCATGGGATTGCTCCTTTTGAGGCAAATGAAATTAGAACGAAGTAATAAGACTCCAAATTCTTTCACAATTTTAGAGAACAAATGAAACGATAAAAAGGTCTCCTTAAATGAAGACATGTGTAAGATGTACGCATTATTTTTAACGCGATAATCATGAGATTGCTCCTTTTGATGCTAATCAAACTAGAACGAAGTTATAGGACTCCTAATCACTTCTTTCTTTAACAATTTTAGTTGACCAATTAAACATTAAGAAGATCTCCCAAAATGAATACTTTTATGAGATGTACGCTTGATTTTAAACTCGATAGTCATGGATTTCTCCTTTTGATGCTAATCAAAGTAGAACGAAGTAATACAACTCTTAATCACCTCTTTCTTTGTAAATTTGAAAAAACCAATGAAACAATATGACGGTCTCCCTAAATGAAGACTTGTGTGAGATCTACGCTTCGTTTTGGACGCGATAGTGATGTGATTGCTCCTTTTAATGCTATATTCAATTAGAACGAAGTAATAGAACTTATAATCACCTATATTTTGATAATTTGAGAGAACTAATGAATCATTAAGAAGGTCTCCCTAAATGAAGACTTGTGTGAGATGTACGGCTCGTCTCAATAGTGACAGGATTGGTCCTTTAGATGCTAATCAAACTAGAACCAATTCATAGGACTCATAATCACCTCTTTCTTTGATAATTTGAGAGATCCAATGAAACAATAAGAAGGTCTCCCTAAATCAAGACTTGTGTGAGATGTACGCATCGTTTTTAACGCGATAGTCATGGGATTGCTCATTTTGATGCTAATCAAATTTGAACGAAGTAATAAAACTCCTAATCACCTCCTTCTTTCACAATTTTAGAGAACCAATGAAACAATTAGAAGGTCTCCTTAAATGAAGACATGTGTGAGATGTACGCATTGTTTTTAACTCGATAGTCATGGGATTGCTCTTTTTGATACTAATCAAACTAGAACAAGGTTATAGGACTCCTAATCACCTCTTTCTTTGACAATTTCAGAGCACCAATGAAACAATAAGAAGGCTCCCTAAATGAAGCCTTGTGTGAGATGTACACATGGTTTTGAATTCTATAGTAATGGGTTTGTCATTTGACGCTAATCAAACTAGATCGATGCAATACAACTCTTAATTACCTCTTTCTTTGAAAATTTGAAACAACCAATGAATCAATATTAAGGTCTCCCTAAATAAAGGCTTGTGTGAGATCTACGCATCGTTTTGGACGCGATAGTGATTTGATTGCTCCTTTGATGCTAATTTCAACTACAACG
Organism: Panax stipuleanatus; assembly: GCA_020205555.1. NCBI lineage: Eukaryota > Viridiplantae > Streptophyta > Magnoliopsida > Apiales > Araliaceae > Panax > Panax stipuleanatus. Next base: position 26,295,934 of record CM035119.1, read on the forward strand.
AAGTAATAGAACTCATAATCACCTATAATTTGATAATTTGAGAGAATTAAAGAAACATTAAGAAGATCTCCCTAAATGAAGACTTATGTGAGATGTACGGATCGTTTTGAAGGCACTAGTGATATGATTGCTCTTTTTGATGCTAATCAAACTAGAACGAATTCATAGGACTCATAATCACCTATTTCTTAGACCATTTGAGAGACCCAATGAAACAATAAAAAGGTCTCCCTAAAGCAAGACTTGTGCGAGATGTACGCATCGTTTTTAACGCGATAGTCATAGGATTGCTCTTTTTGATACTAATCAAATTAAAACAAAGTAATAAGACTCCTAATTACCTCCTTCTTTCACAATTTTAGAGAACAAATGAAACAATAAGAAGGTCTCCTTAAATGAAGACATGTGCAAGATGTACGCATCGTTTTTAACTCGATAGTCATGGGATTGCTCCTTTTGATTCTAATCAAACTAGAACGAAGTTATAGGACTACTAATCACTTCTTTCTTTGACAATTTTAGTGCACCAATGAAACAATAAGAAGGTCCCCCAAAACGAATACTTTTGTGAGATGTACCCTTGATTTTGAACCCGATAGTCATGGGTTTCTCCTTTTTACGCTAATCAAACTAGAATGAAGTAATACAACTCTTAATCACCTCTTTCTTTGTAAATTTGAAAAAACCAATGAAACAATATGAAGGTCTCCCTAAATGAAGGCTTGTTTGAGATCTACGCATCGTTTTGGACGCGATAGTGATGTGATTGCTCCTTTTGATGCTAATTTCAACTAGAACGAAGTAATAGAACACATAATCACCTATATTTTGACAATTTGAGAGAATTAATGAAACATTAAGAAGATCTCCCAAAATGAAGACTTGTGTGAGATGTACGGATCGTTTTGAAGGCACTAGTGATATGATTGCTCTTTTTGATGCTAATCAAACTAGAACGAATTCATAGGACTCATAATCACCTATTTCTTTGACCATTTGAGAGACCCAATGAAACAATAAAAAGGTCTCCCTAAATCAAGACTTGTGCGAGATGTACGCATCGTTTTTAACGCGATAGTCATAGGATTGCTCTTTTTGATACTAATCAAATTAGAACGAAGTAATAAGACTCCTAATCACCTCCTTCTTTCACAATTTTAGAGAACCAATTAAACAATAAGAAGGTCTCCTTAAATGAAGACATGTGTGAGATGTACGCATCGTTTTTAACGCGATAGTCATGGGATTGCTCCTTTTGATGCTAATCAAACTAGAATGAAGTTATAGGACTCCTAATCACTTCTTTCTTTGACAATTTTAGTGCACCAATGAAACAATAAGAAGGTCTCCTAAAATAAATACTTTCGTGAGATGTACGCTTGATTTTGAACCCGATAGTCATGGGTTTCTCCTTTTGACGCTAATCAAACTAGAATGAAGTAATACAACTCTTAATCACCTCTTTCTTTGTAAATTTGAAAAAACCAATGAAACAATATGAAGGTCTCCCTAAATGAAGGCTTGTGTGAGATCTACGCATCGTTTTGGACGCGATAGTGATGTGATTGCTCCTTTTGATGCTAATTTCAACTAGAACGAAGTAATAGAACACATAATCACCTATATTTTGACAATTTGAGAGAATTAATGAAACATTAAGAAGATCTCCCAAAATGAAGACTTGTGTGAGATGTACGGATCGTTTTGAAGGCACTAGTGATATGATTGCTCTTTTTGATGCTAATCAAACTAGAACGAATTCATAGGACTCATAATCACCTATTTCTTTGACCATTTGAGAGACTCAATGAAACAATAAAAAGGTCTCCCTAAATCAAGACTTGTGCGAGATGTACGCATCGTTTTTAACGCGATAGTCATAGGATTGCTCTTTTTGATACTAATCAAATTAGAACGAAGTAATAAGACTCCTAATCACCTCCTTCTTTCACAATTTTAGAGAACCAATTAAACAATAAGAAGGTCTCCTTAAATGAAGACATGTGTGAGATGTACACATCGTTTTTAACGCGAAAGTCATGGGATTGCTCCTTTTGATGCTAATCAAACTAGAACGAAGTTATAGGACTACTAATCACTTCTTTCTTTGACAATTTTAGTGCACCAATGAAACAATAAGAAGGTCCCCCAAAACAAATACTTTTGTGAGATGTACCCTTGATTTTGAACCCGATAGTCATGGGTTTCTCCTTTTTACGCTAATCAAACTAGAATGAAGTAATACAACTCTTAATCACCACTTTCTTCGTAAATTTGAAAAAACAAATGAAACAATATGAAGGTCTCCCTATATGAAGACTTGTGTGAGATCTACGCATCGTTTTGGACGCGATAGTGATGTGATTGCTCCTTTTGATGCTATATTCAATTAGAACGAAGTAATAGAACTTATAATCACCTATATTTTGATAATTTGAGATAACTAATGAAATATTAAGAAGGTCTCCCTACAAAATGAAGACTTATGTGAGATGTACGGCTCGTCTCACTAGTGACAGGATTGGTCCTTTTGATGCTAATCAAACTAGAACGAATTCATAGGACTCATAATCACCTCTTTCTTTGACAATTTGAAGGACCCAATGAAACAATAAGAAGGTCTCCTTAAATCAAGACTTGTGTGAGATGTACGCATCGTTTTTAACGTGATAGTCATGGGATTGCTCCTTTTGATGCTAATCAAACTAGAACTAAGTTATAGGACTCCTAATCACTTCTATCTTTGACAATTTTAGTGCACCAATGAAACAATAAGAAGGTCTCCCAAAATGAATACTTTCGTGAGATGTACGCTTGATTTTGAACCCAATAGTCATGGGTTTCTTCTTTTGACGCTAATCAAACTAGAATAAAGTAATACAACTCTTAATTACCTCTTTCTTTGTACATTTGAAAAAACCAATGAAACAATATGAAGGTCTCCCTAAATGAAGGCTTGTGTGAGATCTACGCATCGTTTTGGACACGATAGTGATATGATTGCTTCTTTTGATGCTAATTTCAACTAGAACAAAGTAATAGAACTCAAATCACCTATATTTTGACAATTTGAGAGAATTAATGAAACATTAAGAAGATCTCCCTAAATGAAGACTTGTGTGAGATGTACGGATCGTTTTGAAGGCACTAGTGATATGATTGCTCTTTTTGATGCTAATCAAACTAGAACTAATTCATAGGACTCATAATCACCTATTTCTTTGACCATTTGAGAGACCCAATGAAACAATAAAAAGGTCTCCCTAAATCAAGACTTGTGCGAGATGTACGCATCGTTTTTAACGCGATAGTCATAGGATTGCTCTTTTTGATACTAATCAAATTAGAACGAAGTAATAAGACTCCTAATCATCTCCTTCTTTCACAATTTTAGAGAACCAATTAAACAATAAGAATGTCTCCTTAAATGAAGACATGTGTGAGATGTACGCATCGTTTTTAACGCGATAGTCATGGGATTGCTCTTTTTGATGCTAATCAAACTAGAACGAAGTAATAGGACTCCTAATCACTTCTTTCTTTGACAATTTTAGTGCACTAATGAAACAATAAGAAGGTCTCCAAAAATGAATACTTTCGTGAGATGTACGCTTGATTTTGAACCCGATAGTCATGGGTTTCTCCTTTTGACGCTAATCAAACTAGAACGAAGTAATAAAACTCTTAATCACCTCTTTCTTTGTAAATTTGAAAAAACCAATGAAACAATATGACGGTCTCCCTAAAAGAAGACTTGTGTGAGATCTACGCATCGTTTTGGACGCGATAGTGATGTGATTGCTCCTTTTGATGCTAAATTCAACTAGAACGAAGTAATAGAACTTATAATCACCTATATTTTGACAATTTGAGAGAACTAAGGAAACATTAAGAAGGTGTGAGATGTACGGCTCGTCTCACTAGTGACAAGATTGGTCCTTTTGATGCTAATTAAACTAGAACGAATTCATAGGACTCATAATCACCTCTTTCTTTGACAATTTGAGAGACCCAATGAAACAATAAGAAGGTCTCCCTAAATCAAGACTTGTGTGAGATGTACGCATCGTTTTTAACGCGATAGTCATGGGATTGCTCCTTTTGATGCTAATCAAATTTGAACGAAGTAATAAAAGTCCTAATCACCTCCTTATTTCACAATTTTAGAGAACCAATGAAACAATAAGAAGGTCTCCTTAAATGAAGACATGTGTGAGATGTACGCATCGTTTTTAACGCGATAGTCATGGGATTGCTCCTTTTGAACTAATCAAACTAGAACAAAGTTATAGGACTCCTAATCACCTCTTTCTTTGACAATTTCAGAGCACCAATGAAACAATAAGAAGGTCTCCCTAAATGAAGCCTTGTGTGAGATGTACACATGGTTTTGAATGCTATAGTAATGGGTTTGTCATTTTGACGCTAATCAAACTAGATCGATGCAATACAACTCTTAATTACATCTTTCTTTGAAAATTTGAAACAACCAATGAAACAATATTAAGGTCTCCCTAAATAAAGACTTGTGTGAGATCTACACGTCGTTTCGGACGCGATAGTGATTTGATTGCTCCTTTTGATGCTAATTTCAACTAGAACGAAGTAATAGAACACATAATCACCTATATTTTGACAATTTGAGAGAATTAATGAAACATTAAGAAGATCTCCCAAAATGAAGACTTGTGTGAGATGTACGGATCATTTTGAAGGCACTAGTGATATGATTGCTCTTTTTGATGCTAATCAAACTAGAACGAATTCATAGGACTCATAATCACCTATTTCTTTGACCATTTGAGAGACCCAATGAAACAATAAAAAGGTCTCCCTAAATCAAGACTTGTGCGAGATGTACGCATCGTTTTTAACGCGATAGTCATAGGATTGCTCTTTTTGATACTAATCAAATTAGAACGAAGTAATAAGACTCCTAATCACCTCCTTATTTCACAATTTTAGAGAACCAATTAAACAATAAGAAGGTCTCCTTAAATGAAGACATGTGTGAGATGTACGCATCGTTTTTAACGCGATAGTCATGGGATTGCTCCTTTTGATGCTAATCAAACTAGAACGAAGTTATAGGACTCCTAATCACTTCTTTCTTTGACAATATTAGTGCAACAATGAAACAATAAGAAGGTCTCTCAAAATGAATACTTTCGTGAGATGTACGCTTGATTTTGAACCCGATACTCATGGGTTTCTCCTTTTGACGCTAATCAAACTAGAATGAAGTAATACAACTCTTAATATTCTCTTTCTTTGTAAATTTGAAAAAACCAATGAAACAATATGAAGGTCTCCCTAAATGAAGGCTTGTGTGAGATCTACGCATTGTTTTGGACGCGATAGTGATGTGATTGCTCCTTTTGAAGCTAATTTCAACTAGAACGAAGTAATAGAACTCATAATCACCTATATTTTGATAATTTGAGAGAACTAATGAAACATTAAGAAGGTCTCCCTAAATGAAGACTTGTGTGAGATGTGTGAATCGTTTTGAAGGCACTAGTGACAGGATTGCTCCTTTTGATGCTAATCAAACTAGAACGAATTCATAGGACTCATAATCACCTCTTTCTTTGAAAATTTGAGAAACCCAATGAAACAATAAGAAAGTCTCCCAAGATTTTTGTGAGATGTACGCATCATTTTTAATGCGATAGTCATGGGATTGCTCCTTTTGATGCTAATAAAATTAGAACGAAGTAATAAGACTCCTAATTCTTTCACAATTTTAGAGAACAAATGAAACAATAAGAAGGTCTCCTTAAATGAAGACATGTGTAAGATGTACGCATCGTTTTTAACTCGATAATCATGGGATTGCTCCTTTTGATGCTAATCAAACTATAACGAAGTTATAGGACTCCTAATCACTTCTTTTTTTTGACAATTTTAGTCGACCAATAAAACAATAAGAAGGTCTCCCAAAAAGAATACTTTTATGAGATGTACGCTTGATTTTGAACCCGATAGTCATGGGTTTGTCCTTTTGACGCTAATCAAACTAGAACGAAGTAATACAACTCTTAATCACCTCTTTCTTTGTAAATTTGAAAAAACCAATGAAAAAATATGACGGTCTCCCTATATGAAGACTTGTGTGAGATCTACGCATCGTTTTGGATGCGATAGTGATGTGATTGCTCCTTTTGATGCTATATTCAATTAGAACAAAGTAATAGAACTTATAATCACCTATATTTTGATAAGTTGAGAGAACTAATGAAACATTAAGAAGGTCTCCCTACTAAATGAAGACTTGTGTGAGATGTACGGCTCGTCTCACTAGTGACAGGATTGGTCCTTTTGATGCTAATCAAACTAGAACGAATTCATAGGACTCATAATCACCTCTTTTTTGACAATTTGAGAGACCCAATGAAACAATAAGAAGGTCTCCCTAAATCAAGACTTGTGTGAGATGTACGCATCGTTTTTAACGCGATAGTCATGGGATTGCTCCTTTTGATGCTAATCAAATTTGAACGAATTAATAAAACTCCTAATCACCTCCTTCTTTCAGAATTTTAGAGAACCAATGAAATAATAAGAAGGTCTCCTTAAATAAAGACATGTGTCAGATGTACGCATCGTTTTTAACGCGATAGTCATGGGATTGCTCTTTTTGAAGCTAATCAAACTAGAACAAAGTTATAGGACTCCTAATCACCTCTTTCTTTGACAATTTTAGAGCACCAATGAAACAATAAGAAGGTTTCCCTAAATGTAGCCTTGTGTGAGATGTACACATGGTTTTGAATGCTATAGTAATGGGTTTGTCATTTTGACGTTAGTCAAACTAGATCGATGCAATCTCTTTCTTTGAAAATTTGAAACAATCAATGAAACAATATTAAGGTCTCCCTAAATAAAGACTTGTGTGAGATCTACGCATCGTTTTGGACGCGATAGTGATGTGATTGCTCCTTTTGATGCTATATTCAATTAGAACGAAGTAATTGAACTTATAATCACCTATATTTTGATAATTTGAGAGAACTAATGAAACATTAAGAAGGTCTCCCGAAATGAAGATTTGTGTGAGATGTACGGCTCGTCTCACTAGTGACAGGATTGGTCCTTTTGATGCTAATCAAACTAGAACGACATGTGTGAGATGTACGCATCGTTTTTAACGCGATTGTCATGGGATTGCTCCTTTTGATGCTAATCAAACTAGAACGAAGTTATAGGACTCCTAAACACTTCTTTCTTTGACAATTTTAGTGCACCAATGAAACAATAAGAAGGTCTCCCAAAATGAATACTTTCGTGACATGTACGCTTGATTTTGAACCCGATAGTCATGGGTTTCTCCTTTTGACGCTAATCAAACTAGAATGAAGTAATACAACTCTTAATCACCTCTTTCTTTGTAAATTTGAAAAAACCAATGAAACAATATGAAGGTCTCCCTAAATGAAGGCGTGTGTGAGATCTACGCATCGTTTTGGACGCGATAGTGATGTGATTGCTCCTTTTGATGCTAATTTCAACTAGAACGAAGTAATAGAACTCATAATCACCTATATTTTGACAATTTGAAAGAACTAATGAAACATTAAGAAGGTCTCCCTAAATCAAGACTTGTGTGAGATGTGTGAATCGTTTTGAAGGCACTAGTGACAGGATTGCTCCTTTTGATGGTAATCAAACAAGAACGAATTCGTAGGACTCATAATCACCTCTTTCTTTGAAAATTTGAGAAACCCAATGAAACAATAAGAAAGTCTCCCAAGATTTTTGTGAGATGTACGCATCATTTTTAATGCGATAGTCATGGGATTGCTCCTTTTGATGCTAATAAAATTAGAACGAAGTAATAAGACTCCTAATTCTTTCACAATTTTAGAGAACAAATGAAACAATAAGAAGGTCTCCTTAAATGAAGACATGTGTAAGATGTACGCATCGTTTTTAACTCGATAATCATGGGATTGCTCCTTTTGATGCTAATCAAACTATAACGAAGTTATAGGACTCCTAATCACTTCTTTTTTTTGACAATTTTAGTCGACCAATAAAACAATAAGAAGGTCTCCCAAAAAGAATACTTTTATGAGATGTACGCTTGATTTTGAACCCGATAGTCATGGGTTTCTCCTTTTGACGCTAATCAAACTAGAACGAAGTAATACAACTCTTAATCACCTCTTTCTTTGTAAATTTGAAAAAACCAATGAAAAAATATGACGGTCTCCCTATATGAAGACTTGTGTGAGATCTACGCATCGTTTTGGACGCGATAGTGATGTGATTGCTCCTTTTGATGCTATATTCAATTAGAACAAAGTAATAGAACTTATAATCACCTATATTTTGATAAGTTGAGAGAACTAATGAAACATTAAGAAGGTCTCCCTACTAAATGAAGACTTGTGTGAGATGTACGGCTCGTCTCACTAGTGACAGGATTGGTCCTTTTGATGCTAATCAAACTAGAACCAATTCATAGGACTCATAATCACCTCTTTTTTTGACAATTTGAGAGACCCAATGAAACAATAAGAAGGTCTCCCTAAATCAAGACTTGTGTGAGATGTACGCATCGTTTTTAACGCGATAGTCATGGGATTGCTCCTTTTGATGCTAATCAAATTTGAACGAATTAATAAAACTCCTAATCACCTCCTTCTTTCAGAATTTTAGAGAACCAATGAAATAATAAGAAGGTCTCCTTAAATGAAGACATGTGTGAGATGTACGCATCGTTTTTAACGCGATAGTCATGGGATTGCTCCTTTTGAAGCTAATCAAACTAGAACAAAGTTATAGGACTCCTAATCACCTCTTTCTTTGACAATTTTAGAGCACCAATGAAACAATAAGAAGGTTTCCCAAAATGTAGCCTTGTGTGAGATGTACACATGGTTTTGAATGCTATAGTAATGGGTTTATCATTTTGACGTTAGTCAAACTAGATCGATGCAATCTCTTTCTTTGAAAATTTGAAACAATCAATGAAACAATATTAAGGTCTCCCTAAATAAAGACTTGTGTGAGATCTACGCATCGTTTTGGACGCGATAGTGATGTGATTGCTCCTTTTGATGCTATATTCAATTAGAACGAAGTAATTGAACTTATAATCACCTATATTTTGATAATTTGAGAGAACTAATGAAACATTAAGAAGGTCTCCCTAAATGAAGATTTGTGTGAGATGTACGGCTCGTCTCACTAGTGACAGGATTGGTCCTTTTGATGCTAATCAAACTAGAACGACATGTGTGAGATGTACGCATCGTTTTTAACGCGATTGTCATGGGATTGCTCCTTTTGATGCTAATCAAACTAGAACGAAGTTATAGGACTCCTAACCACTTCTTTCTTTGACAATTTTAGTGCACCAATGAAACAATAAGAAGGTCTCCCAAAATGAATACTTTAGTGACATGTACGCTTGATTTTGAACCCGATAGTCATGGGTTTCTCCTTTTGACGCTAATCAAACTAAAATGAAGTAATACAACTCTTAATCACCTCTTTCTTTGTAAATTTGAAAAAACCAATGAAACAATATGAAGGTCTCCCTAAATGAAGGCTTGTGTGAGATCTACGCATCGTTTTGGACGCGATAGTGATGTGATTGCTCCTTTTGATGCTGATTTCAACTAGAACGAAGTAATAGAACTCATAATCACCTATATTTTGACAATTTGAGAGAACTAATGAAACATTAAGAAGGTCTCCCTAAATCAAGACTTGTGTGAGATGTGTGAATCGTTTTGAAGGCACTAGTGACAGGATTGCTCCTTTTGATGGTAATCAAACAAGAACGAATTCGTAGGACTCATAATCACCTCTTTCTTTGAAAATTTGAGAAACCCAATGAAACAATAAAAAGTCTCCCAAGACTTGTGTGAGATGTACGCATCGTTTTTAATGCGATAGTCATGGGATTGCTCCGTTTGATGCTAATAACATTAGAACGAAGTAATAAGACTCCTAATTCTTTCACAATTTTAGAGAACAAATGAAACAATAAGAAGGTCTCCTTAAATGAAGACATGTGTAAGATGTACGCATTGTTTTTAACTCGATAATCATGGGATTGCTCCTTTTGATGCTAATCAAACTAGAACAAAGTTATAGGACTCCTAATCACTTATTTCTTTGACAATTTTAGTCGACCAATAAAACAATAAGAAGGTCTCTCAAAAAGAATACTTTTATGAGATGTACGCTTGATTTTGAACCCGATAGTCATGGGTTTCTCCTTTTGGCGCTAATCAAACTAGAACGAAGTAATACAACTCTTAATCACCTCTTTCTTTGTAAATTTGAAAAAACCAATGAAAAAATATGACGGTTTCCCTATATGAAGACTTGTGTGAGATCTACGCATCGTTTTGGAAGCGATAGTGATGTGATTGCTCCTTTTGATGCTATATTCAATTAGAACGAAGTAATAGAACTTATAATCACCTATATTTTGATAATTTGAGAGAACTAATAAAACATTAAGAAGGTCTCCATACTAAATGAAGACTTGTGTGAGATGTACGGCTCGTCTCACTGGTGACAGTATTGGTTCTTTTGATGCTAATCAAACTAGAACGAATTCATAGGACTCATAATCACCTATTTCTTTGACAATTTGAGAGACCCAATGAAACAATAAGAAGGTCTCCCTAAATCAAGACTTGTGTGAGATGTACGCATCGTTTTTAACACGATAGTCATGGGATTGCTCCTTTTGATGCTAATCAAACTAGAACGAAGTTATAGGACTCCTAATCATGGGTTTCTCCTTTTGAAGCTAATCAAACTAGAATAAAGTAATACAACTCTTAATCACTTCTTTCTTTGTAATTTTGAAAAAACCAATGAAACAATATGAAGGTCTCCCTAAATGAAGGCGTGTGTGAGATCTACGCATCGTTTTGGACGCGATAGTGATGTGGTTGCTCCTTTTGATGCTAATTTCAACTTGAACGAAGTAATAGAACTCATAATCACGTATATTTTGACAATTTGAAAGAACTAATGAAACATTAAGAAGGTCTCCCTAAATGAAGACTTGTGTGAGATGTGTGAATCGTTTTGAAGGCACTAGTGACAGGATTGCTCCTTTTGATGGTAATCAAACAAGAACGAATTCGTAGGACTCATAATCACCTCTTTCTTTGAAAATTTGAGAAACCCAATGAAACAATAAAAAGTCTCCCAAGACTTGTGTGAGATGTACGCATCATTTTTAATGCGATAGTCATGGGATTGCTCCTTTTGATGCTAATGAAATTAGAACGAAGTAATAAGACTCCTAATTCTTTCACAATTTTAGAGAACAAATGAAACAATAAGAAGGTCTCCTTAAATGAAGACATGTGTATGATGTACGCATCGTTTTTCACTCGATAATCATGGGATTGCACCTTTTGATGCTAATCAAACTAGAACGAAGTTATAGGACTCCTAATCACTTTTTTCTTTGACAATTTTAGTCGACCAATAAAACAATAAGAAGGTCTCCCAAAAAGAATACTTTTATGAGATGTACGCTTGATTTTGAACCCGATAGTCATGGGTTTCTCCTTTTGGCGCTAATCAAACTAGAACGAAGTAATACAACTCTTAATCACCTCTTTCTTTGTAAATTTGAAAAAACCAATGAAAAAATATGACGGTCTCCCTATATGAAGACTTGTGTGAGATCTACGAATCATTTTGGACGCGATAGTGATGTTATTGCTCCTTTTGATGCTATATTCAATTAGAACGAAGTAATAGAACTTATAATCATCTATATTTTGATAATTTGAGAGAACTAATAAAACATTAAGAAGGTCTCCCTACTAAATGAAGACTTGTGTGAGATGTACGGCTCGTCTCACTAGTGACAGGATTGGTCCTTTTGATGCTAATCAAACTAGAACGAATTCATAGGACTCATAATCACCTCTTTCTTTAACAATTTGAGAGACCCAATGAAACAATAAGAAGGTCTCCCTAAATCAAGACTTGTGTAAGATGTACGCATCGTTTTTAACGCGATAGTCATGCTATTGCTCCTTTTGATTCTAATCAAATTTGAACGAAGTAATAAAACTCCTAATCACCTCCTTCTTTCACAATTTTAGAGAACCAATGAAACAATAAGAAGGTCTCCTTAAATGAAGACATGTGTGAGATGTACGCATCGTTTTTAACGCGATAGTCATGGGATTGCTCCTTTTGAAGCTAATCAAACTAGAACAAAGTTATAGGACTCCTAATCACCTCTTTCTTTGACAATTTTAGTCGACCAATAAAACAATAAGAAGGTCTCCCAAAAAGAATACTTTTATGAGATGTACGCTTGATTTTGAACCCGATAGTTGTGACGCACCCAAATTCCAGGACCGCCACTTGGTCTCTCGAATTCGGTTCATCACGTGCTCATGGTAATACATCACAATAATAATAATTAAATATCATACGATCACAGCGGAAAATCTATTCTAGAATAATTTACAATGATTTATTATAATTATTCCCCCAAGTCTCGCAACCTACAGTACTTAATAGATTACATAATAATATCAGTTAACGACTTATTACATAATCTAACTTAAGCTTAAACATAATCAAATCCAGTCTTACTACATCATCTTCATACAATATTAATATATTTAAAACATAACAGACATAAGCTAGTTGGTAGCTTTGCCCTTGCCCTTATCAACGCCCGAAGGTTCACCATGCTCTGCCTTAACTGAAATATTTAAGGGAAAGCAAGAATGAGCACAAATTGCCCAGCAAGTAATATACAATAAGGGTGAGTAATAAGATTCTCAATTCTCGAAAGGGTATAACAAGATTTGATAGTTCAAGAATAACAAGAATATCAACAGTTCTCAATATCAGTCGCTAAGGACAGGATAATATCAATATGATTCAATAATAAGTCAATTCAAGATTTCAAATAATTGAATACTGAGTAGTCACTACGGACTATGAACTTCTACTAGAATTGACAGTAATAAACTGAAAATCCAACAAAAACAGGTACAACAGGTGATCAGCCTAAAGTACCCTTGTTATGCATAACAATCAACCATACTCAAGTGTGCACGTCGGTTCTCCGACAATTATATATTCCCTTCAAAGAAGGTTGTTCTTCTCAGTCAAATACAAGATCCCGCACCAATCAATTAGTTTGGGTTGCTTTTCAATAACATAAGTCCAGCCGAATCAAATGACATAGACACTTTCACAATATTCAAGAACAATACTAAGTTCAACATGAATAATAGCTTTAATGAAATAAGAGTTCAAGTATGCTAATTCGATTCAACCGATTAAATAGGAAACTAGTTCGCAATACACAAGATAGGATACTTGCATAGTAAAAGAGTATAAGTTAAGAAACTTTCACAATCATAGATTTCCTTGCATAAAGTAAATGCGTCGGTTAGGATACTTGCACTTTAAAAGAGTGTAAGTAAGAGAACTTGCCTTTAGCGTAGTTTATCCACGAAAAGCAATCAACACTTTCGAATTCCTATCGTAATACAGTTACGTATATATATGATATTCATTAGTCATATAATTTAACTTCACATTTTCTCTTTGAATATACGATCAACACATAAGCTAAGTTTTACCTAGCTACACAGTTATATAGAATATAATTTCTATCCTTAACGTTCCTTCTTTAGAGTTTAAACGCATTCTCATATTATATAAGATCTCAACAATTAGCAAACATGCTTGCATATTATTTATATCACATAAGACCACAATCAATACTAAATATATTTCATTTTAGCAAGTTACGGCATCTCCTTAAGTTAACCGTCAAAATCGGGTTCAAGTAACATCATATAATATCGCGTAGCATGTATTCATATTTAAAGGATACTTTCATGCTTGTATAACTTTTCCAAATCCAATTGTACATGGTATAGGTTCTTAAGTTAATACTTAAAGCCATTCAAGGACACGAACTCATATGGTCTAACATGATTGCTTTTAAACACATAAGATATTCATATAACTTGTATTAGTCATGCTCATGAGTACTCGTATTGCATATATGTAGCTAGCATTGTTATTATCTTGAAAACATGCTTTGTTCATGCTAAACTTTAATCACGGCAACTAATCATGGTATATATACATGCATGACACATGAATGAGTCTAAGAGTACCATCACATGTGTCCATAAATGTCAAATTCTAATTCTCGTCATAACATACCAACGTTCACGTTCAAAGCTTATACTTTGTTAGTATAGTTCATTAATAAGGTCTATCATGTTCATGCTTCCTTATGAAACCTACATATGTAAGTTAACATGCTTTTCATGTATTTCAAGGCCCTATAAACATGCTCGAAAAGTCAGAATGTATACATGCTTCATATATGTTAACGTCGTTTATGAAACTTTAAATTCGTTTCCAAACTATGTGTCGTTTGGTTAACCATGCATGCTAATATACTAAAACATGCTTACATTGCCTCATTAGGTTTATATATATGTATTAATCATGCTCCCATGCTTGTTTAAACAAAAATCAAACAATTGGTACATAACAGTTTTGTTGCAGAATGCAGAAAACTGAACACAGAGGCTGGCGCTGCGGCGCGGCAACAGTAGCTTAATACTGGCGCTAGGCGCTAGTGGCGCTGCTTGCGGCGCTGCGGCGCGGGCTGCGGCGCGTGTGGCGCTGCGGCGCGGGCTGCGGCGCTGCGGCGTCGAGGCAGTTTTCTGCGGTTCAGACTGCAGCGAAAACCTACCCAAAACCTCCCATTTCATCGATTTCAACATACCCAGATATTAGACTTGTTTAACTTACTAACACATACATATATGCTTATATAACAGTCAATAGCAATTATCAATTCCCAATTTCATGAACTCTAACTAATTTACGAATTTCATGTATTTACAGAAATTGAAGAGGAACAATGGAAATGAAAGACTATTCAGTGGTTCCATCATGTGTGTATGTTCATATAACAACAATATAAGGGTTCTACAAACCAATCATGAACCAATTTGGCATAATCAAGAATTTCAACAAAACTCAGAGAACAACAATGGAGTTCTTTTGACAGAAAATGAAAATGAAGACACGAAGAGGATTTATACCTCTGTTATGGAGTAAGCTTGCTGATGCTACTATAGAAATTCCTTCTGAACTAAATAGACAATCACAGTATACTCTCTTCTCTTAGAAATATTTCAGCAATGAAATGAAGGTGCAGGGAGTTCCTTTATATAGAAGAATGAATACACAGTCCAAGCTTCTAACTCCCAAATCAAACTAACGGATTGACAAATTGCATGAAGGTTATAGAATGGTAGGTATTTAGTTGTTAGAATCCATCATTAAAACCACTCCCTTGCTCATCATTGCTACAAGGCTATGGAAATTTACTGAGTTTAAGGAGAAGCAATAGGCTTAGGCCATAATGGCTGTGCACGTGAATGAGGGAAAGGAGAGTGACTATTATATTGGAACAAGCCAAGCAAATCTCAGCATTCTTACAAATGGACTATATGCTACACTTATGTTATATATTATATGTACTCTTAGGTTATAATTACAATGTTCTCCCCATAATGTAATAAATGCAATTTGAATACATATAATCTATGTACATTTTATCTTACCGATATAATACAATCGGATACTACCACATTACATTATATCATATATTATTAAATTGTATTACACAACAATTATTTATAATAGATCCATGATACATTATTTTAATGTATATCCACACATCATTTGTCACCTACACATATCATAACACTTAGTTACTATACATTTAATTCGCATGCTTGCACATATAATTTCTCATCTTATAAATTGAATATTAATTAATAATATACACATATCCTACATCAATCAATATAATTGTTAACCTCCATAACAATTTAATTAACCTTTATATGATTAACTATCACTTTGATATAAATCTTATTATATTTATAAACACGTTGCTCATTATTATTATGTTTCTTGCAATAATAATCACATATTATTAATCAATCCTCATTAGTATTTTATAACAGTTAATTAATATTCTTCGATTAACAATTAATATAGATTAATTGTTCGCTTAAATTAATATAATCATTCTTATATTACGTCACTGTGCCACACAATGCAATCAACGAGTTTATCACAAACTCCACCAATTTCTCAATTATTATAATTATTCAATTATATATAATTGAATTAATTCATCTCATCACACAAAATCATTTATATTCAAATAAATTCTCATTTCCATTAATATATTTATTTAATAATATATGGAAATTCTCGGGTATTACAATAGTCATGGGTTTCTCCTTTTGGCGCTAATCAAACTAGAACGAAGTAATACAACTCTTAATCACCTCTTTCTTTGTAAATTTGAAAAAACCAATGAAAAAATATGACGGTCTCCCTATATGAAGACTTGTGTGAGGCCTACGCATCGTTTTGGATGCGATAATGATGTGATTGCTCCTTTTGATGCTATATTCAATTAGAACGAAGTAATAGAACTTATAATCACCTATATTTTGATAATTTGAGAGGACAAATGAAACATTAAGAAGGTCTCCCTAGTAAATGAAGACTTGTGTGAGATGTACGGCTCGTCTCACTAGTGACAGGATTGGTCCTTTTGATGCTAATCAAACTAGAACGAATTCATAGGACTCATAATCACCTCTTTCTTTGACAATTTGAGAGACCCAATGAAACAATAAGAAGGTCTCCCTAAATCAAGACTTGTGTGAGATGTACGCATCGTTTTTAACGCGATAGTCATGGGATTGCTCCTTTTGATGCTAATCAAACTAGAACGAAGTTATAGGACTCCTAATCATGGGTTTCTCCTTTTGAAGCTAATCAAACTAGAATAAAGTAATACAACTCTTAATCACCTCTTTCTTTGTAATTTTGAAAAAACCAATGAAACAATATGAAGGTCTCCCTAAATGAAGGCGTGTGTGAGATCTACGCATCGTTTTGGACGCGATAGTGATGTGATTGCTCCTTTTGATGCTAATTTCAACTAGAACGAAGTAATAGAACTCATAATCACCTATATTTTGACAATTTGAAAGAACTAATGAAACATTAAGAAGGTCTCCCTAAATCAAGACTTGTGTGAGATGTGTGAATCGTTTTGAAGGCACTAGTGACAGGATTGCTCCTTTTGATGGTAATCAAACAAGAACGAATTCGTAGGACTCATAATCACCTCTTTCTTTGAAAATTTGAGAAACCCAATGAAACAATAAAAAGTCTCCCAAGACTTGTGTGAGATGTACGCATCGTTTTTAATGCGATAGTCATGGGATTGCTCCTTTTGATGCTAATGAAATTAGAACGAAGTAATAAGACTCCTAATTCTTTCACAATTTTAGAGAACAAATGAAACAATAAGAAGGTCTCCTTAAATGAAGACATGTGTATGATGTACGCATCGTTTTTAACTCGATAATCATGGGATTGCACCTTTTGATGCTAATCAAACTAGAACGAAGTTATAGGACTCCTAATCACTTCTTTCTTTGACAATTTTAGTCGACCAATAAAACAATAAGAAGGTCTCCCAAAAAGAATACTTTTATGAGATGTACGCTTGATTTTGAACCCAATAGTCATGGGTTTCTCCTTTTGGCGCTAATCAAACTAGAACGAAGTAATACAACTCTTAATCACCTCTTTCTTTGTAAATTTGAAAAAACCAATGAAAAAATATGACGGTCTCCCTATATAAAGACTTGTGTGAGATCTACGAATCATTTTGGACGCGATAGTGATGTGATTGCTCCTTTTGATGCTATATTCAATTAGAACGAAGTAATAGAACTTATAATCACCTATATTTTGATAATTTGAGAGAACTAATAAAACATTAAGAAGGTCTCCCTACTAAATGAAGACTTGTGTGAGATGTACGGCTCGTCTCACTAGTGACAGGATTGGTCCTGTTGATGCTAATCAAACTAGAACGAATTCATAGGACTAATAATCACCTCTTTCTTTAACAATTTGAGAGACCCAATGAAACAATAACAAGGTCTCCCTAAATCAAGACTTGTGTGAGATGTACGCATCGTTTTTAACGCGATAGTCATGCTATTGCTCCTTTTGATTCTAATCAAATTTGAACGAAGTAATAAAACTCCTAATCACCTCCTTCTTTCACAATTTTAGAGAACCAATGAAACAATAAGAAGGTCTCCTTAAATGAAGACATGTGTGAGATGTACGCATCGTTTTTAACGCGATAGTCATGGGATTGCTCCTTTTGAAGCTAATCAAACTAGAACAAAGTTATAGGACTCCTAATCACCTCTTTCTTTGACAATTTTAGTCGACCAATAAAACAATAAGAAGGTCTCCCAAAAAGAATACTTTTATGAGATGTACGCTTGATTTTGAACCCGATAGTCATGGGTTTCTCCTTTTGGCGCTAATCAAACTAGAACGAAGTAATACAACTCTTAATCACCTCTTTCTTTGTAAATTTGAAAAAACCAATGAAAAAATATGACGGTCTCCCTATATGAAGACTTGTGTGAGACCTACGCATCGTTTTGGACGCGATAGTTATGTGATTGCTCCTTTTGATGCTATATTCAATTAGAACGAAGTAATAGAACTTATAATCACCTATATTTTGATAATTTGAGAGAACTAATGAAACATTAAGAAGGTCTCCCTACTAAATGAAGACTTGTGTGAGATGTACGGCTCGTCTCACTAGTGACAGGATTGGTCCTTTTGATGCTAATCAAACTAGAACGAATTCATAGGACTCATAATCACCTCTCTTTTTTTGATAATTTGAGAGACCCAATGAAACAATAACAAGGTCTCCCTAAATCAAGACTTGTGTGAGATGTACGCATCGTTTTTAACGCGATAGTCATGGGATTGCTTCTTTTGATGCTAATCAAACTAGAACGAAGTTATAGGACTCCTAATCACTTCTCACTAGTGACAGGATTGGTCCTTTTGATGCTAATTGTGACAACCCGAGAATTTGTAAGATTAATAAAATCTTAAATAATTAAAATTAAAGGTTAAAGTTTAAAACCTATAGTGAAAATAGAGGATTAATTAAAAAAAATTAAAGAACCTATACGGTTTGATTTAAAATTTTTAAGTAATGTAAAGAAATTAAATGAGAATGCTAGACATTTTGAAATTAAGAAAAAGATTATGTAATAGTCTAATCAGTAAAGTACTAGAGGACTAGCTCAATTTATTTAAATAATCAAGCCCAATTATTTAAGGATGGACTTGAATGTTAATGAATGAATTAATTAATCTAACCCTATCGGTTTATTTATCAAGCCCACTCAAATTAATTGATAGTGGACTTGAGTTATTAGATGGTATATATTAACCATCACATGTGGGAGCCCAATAATTTAATTAGCTAGTGTCCCAACAATGAAAATAATTAATTTGATTAAGCTTGATTTCTAATAGCCCAAATTAGTATAATACTAATCCAAATGAATTAAATAAGACCCAATCTTTGAACCACTAAGGAGGGGCTTTGTAGTCATTGGATAAGTAAGTAAGTAATTAAAACAAAAGCCAAAAATTGGGAGGCAATGGCTTGGAATATCCGGCCATCAAGGGGGATATTTTGGGGAGAGAAATGTGGATTTATTAAGCTTGTCCAAGATATTAGATATAATCTACCTACCCTCTTAGGTGTCACCTTGTGATCAAAGCCAACAATTTTGTTAATGTGTACAAGCAAGCTCAATGTAATAGATGAGAATGATATTGGGAGATTGGTATAGATATACATTTTGTATATCTACATACATCTACTAAAAAAAAAAAACTTATTCATTTTGTTCTTCCCATTACACCTCTTATTTCCAAAGAAAGCTAAAAGAAATAGAAGAGAGAGGGAGGAAGAACCCACGGCAAGAAGGAAGAAGAAAAGATGGTTCCAAGCTTCAAAGCTCCATAGCCATCTTGGAAGGAAGGAGAATGATAGCAACAAAAAGGGTAAAACCAAAACTAGTTGATTCCTTTTTCTTTTAATTGATTTTGGTAAAGTAAAAATTATGATCTTGAGGCCTAAAACCTTGATCAATATGTTTCCTAAGGTTTTATGTTTAGATCTTACCTATTTGAGGATCTATATGTGTTTATGTGGAAAAAGTTTGGAAGAAATAAAGCTAGAATGATTATTATAAATTTTCTAATTTTCTAGTGTCCTAAAGCATGATAATCTTGAAATCTATGTTTGGTATTTGTGATTTGTTGTGGGGGTATGCTAGATCTATGAGATATGTGAATAATCCCATTTGAATGACCCAAAAATATTGTGGGAGGAATAAGTTATGGAATTTTTAGTAAAACACATCCTTGATGGAAAAACTTAGAAAAATTAGTATACTACTGTCACAAAAAGCAAATTTCGGGATTAGCTAGATTATTCAGAAAATTCTGGGCTATTGGTATGTTGTAGTACACTAAATAAGCTTTCCATAGACTCTGGAACGGACTAATTCCGACTTCGGAGCAAAGAGTTATGCCATTTTAAAGTAGCCGAGTCAAAACTGGGAAACCATTTCGGTTCAGTCTCTTTCCACGAAATTTCTGGAATATTGTGCTTGGAATTTGAAGATGGTCCAAAAACAAAAGTTGTAGTCCCGGAAGTTAGCTTCGCGTGGGCTCAAGAATCGCTCAAAAATGTTTTTAAATGACTAAGTTATGATTGTTTTAGTACAAGAGGGTCAAGCTGGGAAACTAAAACTGACCAGCCACTTCTGGGCTGTTTTCCGTGACCAAAACAGAATCAAATTTGGTGTTTGATAAACGAAAACTGTAGTTCAAGAAAATACGAATCCAAAACTTTCTACAGAACATAATTCCGAGTTGTAGATTTCGTATTACAAGTGTTTCCGTAAAGGACCCTGAATCTGAAAATTTTGGGCGAGAATGACAGAATTGTAATTAAATGAACAATGTTAATAAATGATTTTAAAGCCACTAATTGGTTAGTAATCTAATTACATCTAAAGTTAAATGTAATTAACTATTTAATTATTATTTAAGTGATAATTAAGTAGATTTAGTGTTAATAAAGTAACTAGTTATTATTAAATGATAATTAGAGTTAATCAAGTGATTAATTATTATTTAAATAATATTAAATAATGATTAAAGAATGTTTAAGTAAGATTATGTGATTACTTACTTACATTAACATAAAAGTGTATAATTATTTATTATTTAAATATTAAATAATAAATAAGGACAAGTAATAATTAACTATTCTTAATTTAGTAAGAAAGAATGATTAAAGATTTATGAAATGAATTAATTATTTATTATTAAATAATAAATAAGGACAAATATTAATTAATTATTCTTTAAATAATAATAAGGAATAATTAAAGACTAATGAAGTAAATAAAATAATTATTTACTATTCAAGGATAATTAATTAATTAATTATTATTTAATATTAAATAATAATTAAAGACACATAGTAAGTAATTAATTAATTATTATTAAAGACAAACAATAATTTGATTATTCATTATCTAATTAACATTAAATAATGAATAGATCTACTTGGCTATTATTTAAATAATAACTAAAGGTAATTAATTAATTACTATTTAATTAATATTAAATAGTAATCAAATGAAGGTATAGATTAATATTATGATAATAAATTTATTTAATAATTATATTAAATAAATTATGTAGAAATAGTTTTAATATTTTAAAAATCATTTAAAAATGATTTAAAGGTTATAAAAAAAAATGTTTTAAGTTATAAAGCATAACTTTTAATATTTCGTCATGAATTAAATTAATATTTTAATATTAATGGCAGTTATTTAATAATAGTTTTAAATGTTTTAAAATTCATTTAAAGGCGATATTAAAGTATTAAAAATACTTTGAAATATTATAAATAACTTATAATATTACGTCATGTATTTCATTAATATTTGAAATTAAATAAATATTAATGATAATGGAATTATTTGGTATTTAAATCATTTAAAAATGATATTAATGATTGAAAAATCATTATAACTGATAATAATTATTTAAAAATTATTATGAGCTATTGAAAAATATTTTGATTAAGTAATAAAATACTTAAGATAATACTAAAGCGTTTAAGTAGAGTCTTATTGATAATAGGCTCGATAAATATTCGATTAGGCAATCGGGATGTCGAAATAGTACTGAACACAACTCAGACTGAAATAGTTTAACTTGATACTAGGTCTTATGTGTTCTGTTGACCGATAGGATTATGTGATAATGTGTTTAGGTTATTTGATAACTGTAATTAGCAATAGTTATTGCGATGATATTATTCTAATTGGGAGATCGATATTATCAATATTAGGTCTTCAGATGAAGCTAACTAGATTGCGTAGCAGTAGTCGGCGATAAAGGCAAGTTTTCTAACTCGAACTCGAGTTGTTATTTTAAGTATGCTAGTGGTTAATCATTATTGATTACATCACATCTATGAATTTTTGATTCGCACGTTGTGCATGTTGCATATGTTCATCAGGTATGAAAGGCTGATCACCTTCATTACCATTTGGTCCAGTTGATTAATTCATGTTCATTATTGACCATTCATTTTTATTGTCTCGGTCGTTCAGTTACTAAAATTGATTCATGTTATTTCACAATTGTTATATTGTTGAAAGTCAGCCAACTTATTGTTCATTCTTTCAATCATGATATATCTTTCCTTGAACTTAAACTTGCTGGGCAAACTTGTTGCTCACCCTTGCTATATCATGATAAACATTGCAGATTAGGATGAATAAATCAGATACACGCAAAGTCAAAGACAGTTCCAGCATTGGTTTGTCATACAGATAAAACTTGTAATAGTATTATATGCTAATGACATTGTATGTCGAGTAGAATATTGAATTCAGGTATTAAGTTAAGGTTACAGACCTTGGGAATTACGTTGTAAAAGTTATTGTATAAACAATTTATGTTTATATCTTCCGCAATAGTTATAGAAATGATGTATCGTAACGTACCAGGTCCGAGGTTCTGGGGACCCGGATTTGGGGGCGCTACAGTTGGTATCAAAGCTGTAGGTTATAAACCTTAGGTAGGGTTACCTTAGGCTATAACCGCAGGGATAAAGATAAGGAATAAACTCAAATAGAGTTTAAAATTTAAGCGATGAATTTGGGCAAGGTATTGGTAAGTCAATAAGATTCAAAGAAGAATCATGACAAGTAATAAAGATCCAGAGTTACCTAACTCTGAAAGATGAACAGTAGTAATGAATAGATAGAGTCTAAAAGACTAAAAGTGTAAAGGGCAAGAAGATCGTAAAACAAAACGATCATAAGATAGAAAAGAGTCGTAATATAATACGATTATAATATCAGATTACAACGTGATCTGATGAGGTTATAAGAGAATAAATGATCAATCTATGGATTGAAGACTTTATAACAGAATTACTATACGAATATGGTACTATAAAATAGTACGAGTTAAACTCAAAAAAGAGTTGTGAATTGTAGATACGGATTAAATGAAATTCGTATCTAGTAAAGAAAGAACTAGGAATAGGTGGGATTTCAATTGAGGACTCATGTTAGCTGCTAAGTTGTATGATTCCTTGTATGGGCGGGGAATTTATGCTTGGTTTTAGGACCGCTTAGCTTCCTATTTGATTAGTGGCTGAGTTGACCAATTCTTTGTATGGGCAGGGGATTGTGTTTGGTTCGACAACCACTTAGCTTGTTATATTGATAATCATTGAAAAGTTGGTGTCGCGCTATTCGCTCTATGTATGTTGAGAAGGTGATTCTTTTCTCATGTGTATAACGGATAGGTAGAAAATATAAGATTAGGTGCGAGTTCTTTTAACTCACACTTATGGTAAGTTCGTGACTCATAATCGTATGATGGAACCCCTCAGCGAATGGACGATTTTGGTCTGACTAGGATAAGTTCCTAAACCCATATGATTGTGAAAAGTTCCTGAACTCATAACGTGTTGCATGTTTTATGAACTGTACTGGGATATAGAATTGTGTAAACGACGAATTGAGGATCATAGGAATAGATAGATTTATTAAGCAATTGATCATTAAAAAGTGAAGTTGTTGGAGGAAGCATAGGTATTCCAAATCTTCTAGCTATGCTAGACTTCGAAATTTTTGACATCAAGCTAAATTCGCACTAATGTGTCTTTACAGATATAAATGAATTTTGTTGCCAGCAACTCATGGTTACAATTGTGTAGAAGTGGGCTTCGTACCACTAACACATCGTTACTTGTTGAATGATAACACAAACTGATTTTCAAAGATTTTTGAACCGTTTAAAAGAAAAGTCTACGCTAATTGTTTCGGCTAGACAAAGATTATTTAAAATATCAAAACGTATTTTTTTTTATCATTAATGCATCATGAAACCTGGTGCAAAGATGATAAAAATGATGGAGTTATCAATGCAGAATTACTTAGTTGGATGTGATCTATAGATCGTCAGTCACTATGGAATGATGTAGTATGACAAAGTCACAAAATGACGAAATCCTCAAACGGACTGTAAATACAGTGCGGTATCATGACGTCATAAAATAATTTTCAGAATTTTAAAGGTAAATAATTGCCAACTGAATTTGGACAGACATATTTCAATTGAAATTCGAATTATTGGTATACGTCTAAGCTATTTGATTTAGCTAGACAAATGTCTATGAAAATTCAAAGTATTCTTTGAGAATTTATCCCAAACCAAATTGTTTTGGTGCGGAATCCTATGATAAGACTGAGGTGAACTATGTCGATTGGATAAAATAATCCAATCTATTTGTAGCGTAAATATTCGCTGGACATGATTGATACGTTATGCATGACGTAGGGTACGATAGGCTGATTACCTAACGTACTTGCAGAAGTAGTTTACCTTCTTCGTGATTGTAAACATACTTAGTAGTTATTGTTTTGCGATATAAATATCGTTAAAACTATGTGTTCATGGTCTATATGACCCCTCAGCATAATTTGAAAAGTTTTTAACTCCTTGGAGAGAAGTCTGGATAGAAGGTATCGATGGAACAGTTTCTCATAGAAGAAAGCAATATGTACTCATTAAATTGAGCATGAAATCAGGTAAAGGTTAACTTGAAAACCTAATTTTGGTGAATAAAAAGAGTAGGTAATAGTAGACTTTAATTTCGAGGACGAAATTCTTAGAAGAAGGGGTGAATGTGACAACCCGAGAATTTGTAAGATTAATAAAATCTTAAATAATTAAAATTAAAGGTTAAAGTTTAAAACCTATAGTGAAAATAGAGGATTAATTAAAAAAAAATTAAAGAACCTATACGGTTTGATTTAAAATTTTTAAGTAATGTAAAGAAATTAAATGAGAATGCTAGACATTTTGAAATTAAGAAAAAGATTATGTAATAGTCTAATCAGTAAAGTACTAGAGGACTAGCTCAATTTATTTAAATAATCAAGCCCAATTATTTAAGGATGGACTTGAATGTTAATGAATGAATTAATTAATCTAACCCTATCGGTTTATTTATCAAGCCCACTCAAATTAATTGATAGTGGACTTGAGTTATTAGATGGTATATATTAACCATCACATGTGGGAACCCAATAATTTAATTAGCTAGTGTCCCAACAATGAAAATAATTAATTTGATTAAGCTTGATTTCTAATAGCCCAAATTAGTATAATACTAATCCAAATGAATTAAATAAGACCCAATCTTTGAACCACTAAGGAGGGGCTTTGTAGTCATTGGATAAGTAAGTAAGTAATTAAAACAAAAGCCAAAAATTGGGAGGCAATGGCTTGGAATATCCGGCCATCAAGGGGGATATTTTGGGGAGAGAAATGTGGATTTATTAAGCTTGTCCAAGATATTAGATATAATCTACCTACCCTCTTAGGTGTCACCTTGTGATCAAAGCCAACAATTTTGTTAATGTGTACAAGCAAGCTCAATGTAATAGATGAGAATGATATTGGGAGATTGGTATAGATATACATTTTGTATATCTACATACATCTACTAAAAAAAAAAAAAACTTATTCATTTTGTTCTTCCCATTACACCTCTTATTTCCAAAGAAAGCTAAAAGAAATAGAAGAGAGAGGGAGGAAGAACCCACGGCAAGAAGGAAGAAGAAAAGATGGTTCCAAGCTTCAAAGCTCCATAGCCATCTTGGAAGGAAGGAGAATGATAGCAACAAAAAGGGTAAAACCAAAACTAGTTGATTCCTTTTTCTTTTAATTGATTTTGGTAAAGTAAAAATTATGATCTTGAGGCCTAAAACCTTGATCAATATGTTTCCTAAGGTTTTATGTTTAGATCTTACCTATTTGAGGATCTATATGTGTTTATGTGGAAAAAGTTTGGAAGAAATAAAGCTAGAATGATTATTATAAATTTTCTAATTTTCTAGTGTCCTAAAGCATGATAATCTTGAAATCTATGTTTGGTATTTGTGATTTGTTGTGGGGGTATGCTAGATCTATGAGATATGTGAATAATCCCATTTGAATGACCCAAAAATATTGTGGGAGGAATAAGTTATGGAATTTTTAGTAAAACACATCCTTGATGGAAAAACTTAGAAAAATTAGTATACTACTGTCACAAAAAGCAAATTTTGGGATTAGCTAGATTATTCAAAAAATTATGGGCTATTGGTATGTTGTAGTACACTAAATAAGCTTTCCATAGACTCTGGAACGGACTAATTCCGACTTCGGAGCAAAGAGTTATGCCATTTTAAAGTAGCCGAGTCAAAACTGGGAAACCATTTCGGTTCAGTCTCTTTCCACGAAATTTCTGGAATATTGTGCTTGGAATTTGAAGATGGTCCAAAAACAAAAGTTGTAGTCCCGGAAGTTAGCTTCGCGTGGGCTCAAGAATCGCTCAAAAATGTTTTTAAATGAGTAAGTTATGATTGTTTTAGTACAAGAGGGTCAAGCTGGGAAACTAAAACTGACCAGCCACTTCTGGGCTGTTTTCCGTGATCAAAACAGAATCAAATTTGGTGTTTGATAAACGAAAACTGTAGTTCAAGAAAATACGAATCCAAAGCTTTCTACAGAACTTAATTCCGAGTTGTAGATTTCGTATTACAAGTGTTTCCGTAAAGGACCCTGAATCTGAAAATTTTAGGCGAGAATGACAGAATTGTAATTAAATGAACAATGTTAATAAATGATTTTAAAGCCACTAATTGGTTAGTAATCTAATTACATCTAAAGTTAAATGTAATTAACTATTTAATTATTATTTAAGTGATAATTAAGTAGATTTAGTGTTAATAAAGTAACTAGTTATTATTAAATGATAATTAGAGTTAATCAAGTGATTAATTATTATTTAAATAATATTAAATAATGATTAAAGAATGTTTAAGTAAGATTATGTGATTACTTACTTACATTAACATAAAAGTGTATAATTATTTATTATTTAAATATTAAATAATAAATAAGGACAAGTAATAATTAACTATTCTTAATTTAGTAAGAAAGAATGATTAAAGATTTATGAAATGAATTAATTATTTATTATTAAATAATAAATAAGGACAAATATTAATTAATTATTCTTTAAATAATAATAAGGAATAATTAAAGACTAATGAAGTAAATAAAATAATTATTTACTATTCAAGGATAATTAATTAATTAATTATTATTTAATATTAAATAATAATTAAAGACACATAGTAAGTAATTAATTAATTATTATTAAAGACAAACAATAATTTGATTATTCATTATCTAATTAACATTAAATAATGAATAGATCTACTTGGCTATTATTTAAATAATAACTAAAGGTAATTAATTAATTACTATTTAATTAATATTAAATAGTAATCAAATGAAGGTATAGATTAATATTATGATAATAAATTTATTTAATAATTATATTAAATAAATTATGTAGAAATAGTTTTAATATTTTAAAAATCATTTGAAAATGATTTAAAGGTTATAAAAAAAATGTTTTAAGTTATAAAGCATAACTTTTAATATTTCGTCATGAATTAAATTAATATTTTAATATTAATGGCAGTTATTTAATAATAGTTTTAAATGTTTTAAAATTCATTTAAAGGCGATATTAAGGTATTAAAAATACTTTGAAATATTATAAATAACTTATAATATTACGTCATGTATTTCATTAATATTTGAAATTAAATAAATATTAATGATAATGGAATTATTTGGTATTTAAATCATTTAAAAATGATATTAATGATTGAAAAATCATTATAACTGATAATAATTATTTAAAAATTATTATGAGCTATTGAAAAATATTTTGATTAAGTAATAAAATACTTAAGATAATACTAAAGCGTTTAAGTAGAGTCTTATTGATAATAGGCTCGATAAATATTCGATTAGGCAATCGGGATGTCGAAATAGTACTGAACACAACTCAGACTGAAATAGTTTAACTTGATACTAGGTCTTATGTGTTCTGTTGACCGATAGGATTATGTGATAATGTGTTTAGGTTATTTGATAACTGTAATTAGCAATAGTTATTGCGATGATATTATTCTAATTGGGAGATCGATATTATCAATATTAGGTCTTCAGATGAAGCTAACTAGATTGTGTAGCAGTAGTCGGCGATAAAGGCAAGTTTTCTAACTCGAACTCGAGTTGTTATTTTAAGTATGCTAGTGGTTAATCATTATTGATTACATCACATCTATGAATTTTTGATTCGCACGTTGTGCATGTTGCATATGTTCATCAGGTATGAAAGGCTGATCACCTTCATTACCATTTGGTCCAGTTGATTAATTCATGTTCATTATTGACCATTCATTTTTATTGTCTCGGTCGTTCAGTTACTAAAATTGATTCATGTTATTTCACAATTGTTATATTGTTGAAAGTCAGCCAACTTATTGTTCATTCTTTCAATCATGATATATCTTTCCTTGAACTTAAACTTGCTGGGCAAACTTGTTGCTCACCCTTGCTATATCATGATAAACATTGCAGATTAGGATGAATAAATCAGATACACGCAAAGTCAAAGACAGTTCCAGCATTGGTTTGTCATACAGATAAAACTTGTAATAGTATTATATGCTAATGACATTGTATGTCGAGTAGAATATTGAATTCAGGTATTAAGTTAAGGTTACAGACCTTGGGAATTACGTTGTAAAAGTTATTGTATAAACAATTTATGTTTATATCTTCCGCAATAGTTATAGAAATGATGTATCGTAACGTACCAGGTCCGAGGTTCTGGGGACCCGGATTTGGGGGCGCTACAGTTGGTATCAAAGCTGTAGGTTATAAACCTTAGGTAGGGTTACCTTAGGCTATAACCGCAGGGATAAAGATAAGGAATAAACTCAAATAGAGTTTAAAATTTAAGCGATGAATTTGGGCAAGGTATTGGTAAGTCAATAAGATTCAAAGAAGAATCATGACAAGTAATAAAGATCCAGAGTTACCTAACTCTGAAAGATGAACAGTAGTAATGAATAGATAGAGTCTAAAAGACTAAAAGTGTAAAGGGCAAGAAGATCGTAAAACAAAACGATCATAAGATAGAAAAGAGTCGTAATATAATACGATTATAATATCAGATTACAACGTGATCTGATGAGGTTATAAGAGAATAGATGATCAATCTATGGATTGAAGACTTTATAACAGAATTACTATACGAATATGGTACTATAAAATAGTACGAGTTAAACTCAGAAAAGAGTTGTGAATTGTAGATACGGATTAAATGAAATTCGTATCTAGTAAAGAAAGAACTAGGAATAGGTGGGATTTCAATTGAGGACTCATGTTAGCTGCTAAGTTGTATGATTCCTTGTATGGGCGGGGAATTTATGCTTGGTTTTAGGACCGCTTAGCTTCCTATTTGATTAGTGGCTGAGTTGACCAATTCTTTGTATGGGCAGGGGATTGTGTTTGGTTCGACAACCACTTAGCTTGTTATATTGATAATCATTGAAAAGTTGGTGTCGCGCTATTCGCTCTATGTATGTTGAGAAGGTGATTCTTTTCTCATGTGTATAACGGATAGGTAGAAAATATAAGATTAGGTGCGAGTTCTTTTAACTCACACTTATGGTAAGTTCGTGACTCATAATCGTATGATGGAACCCCTCAGCGAATGGACGATTTTGGTCTGACTAGGATAAGTTCCTAAACCCATATGATTGTGAAAAGTTCCTGAACTCATAACGTGTTGCATGTTTTATGAACTGTACTGGGATATAGAATTGTGTGAACGACGAATTGAGGATCATAGGAATAGATAGATTTATTAAGCAATTGATCATTAGAAAGTGAAGTTGTTGGAGGAAGCATAGGTATTCCAAATCTTCTAGCTATGCTAGACTTCAAAATTTTTGACATCAAGCTAAATTCGCACTAATGTGTCTTTACAGATATAAATGAATTTTGTTGCCAGCAACTCATGGTTACAATTGTGTAGAAGTGGGCTTCGTACCACTAACACATCGTTACTTGTTGAATGATAACACAAACTGATTTTCAAAGATTTTTGAACCGTTTAAAAGAAAAGTCTACGCTAATTGTTTCGGCTAGACAAAGATTATTTAAAATATCAAAACGTATTTTTTTTTATCATTAATGCATCATGAAACCTGGTGCAAAGATGATAAAAATGATGGAGTTATCAATGCAGAATTACTTAGTTGGATGTGATCTATAGATCGTCAGTCACTATGGAATTGCTCCTTTTGATGATAATGAAATTAGAACAAAGTAATAAGACTCCTAATTTTTTCACAATTTTAGAGAACAAATGAAACAATAAGAATGTCTCCTTAAATGAAGACATGTGTAAGATGTATGCATCGTTTTTAACTCGATAATCATGGGATTGCTGCTTTTGATGCTAATCAAACTAGAACGAAGTTAAAGGAATCCTAATCACTTCTTTCTTTGACAATTTTAGTCGACCAATAAAACAATAAGAAGGTCTCCCAAAAAGAATACTTTTATGAGATGTACGCTTGATTTTGAACCCGATAGTCATGGGTTTCTCCTTTTGGCGCTAATCAAACTAGAACGAAGTAATAAAACTCTTAATCACCTCTTTCTTTGTAAATTTGAAAAAACCAATGAAAAAATATGACGGTCTCCCTATATGAAGACTTGTGTGAGATCTACGCATCGTTTTGGACGCGATAGTGATGTGATTGCTCCTTTTGATGCTATATTCAATTAGAACGAAGTAATAAAACTTATAATCACCTATATTTTGATAATTTGAGAGAACTAATGAAACATTAAGAAGGTCTCCCTACTAAATGAAGACTTGTGTGAGATGTACGGCTCGTCTCACTAGTGACAGGATTGGTCCTTTTGATGCTAATCAAACTAGAACGAATTCATAGGACTCATAATCACCTCTTTCTTTGACAATTTGAGAGACCCAAAGAAATAATAAGAAGGTCTCCCTAAATCAAGACTTGTGTGAGATGTACGCATCGTTTTTAACGCGATAGTCATGGGATTGCTCCTTTTGATGCTAATCAAACTAGAACGAAGTTATAGGACTCCTAATCACTTCTTTCTTTGACAATTTTAGTGCACCAATGAAATAATAAGACGGTCTCCCAAAATGAATACTTTCGTGAGATGTACGCTTGATTTTGAACCCAATAGTCATGGGTTTCTCCTTTTGACGCTAATCAAACTAGAATGAAGTAATACAACTCTTAATCACCTCTTTCTTTGTAAATTTGAAAAAACCAATGAAACAATATGAAGGTCTCCCTAAATGAAGGCGTGTGTGAGATCTACGCATCGTTTTGTACGCGATAGTGATGTGATTACTCCTTTTGATGCTAATTTCAACTAGAACGAAGTAATAGAACTCATAATCACCTATATTTTGACAATTTGAGAGAACTAATGAAACATTAAGAAGGTCTCCCTAAATCAAGACTTGTGTGAGATGTGTGAATCGTTTTGAAGGCACTAGTGACAGGATTGCTCCTTTTGATGCTAATCAAACAAGAACGAATTCGTAGGACTCATAATCACCTCTTTCTTTGAAAATTTGAGAAACCCAATGATACAATAAAAAGTCTCCCAAGACTTGTGCGAGATGTACGCATCGTTTTTAATGCGATAGTCATGGGATTGCTCCTTTTGATGCTAATAAAATTAGAACAAAGTAATAAGACTCCTAATTCTTTCACAATTTTAGAGAACAAATGAAACAATAAGAAGGTCTCCTTAAATGAAGACATGTGTAAGATGTACGCATCGTTTTTAACTCGATAATCATGGGATTGCTCCTTTTGATGCTAATCAAACTAGAACGAAGTTATAGGACTCCTAATCACTTCTTTCTTTGACAATTTTAGTCGACCAATAAAACAATAAGAACGTCTCCCAAAAAGAATACTTTTATGAGATGTACGCTTGATTTTGAACCCGATAGTCATGGGTTTCTCCTTTTGGCGCTAATCAAACTAGAACGAAGTAATACAACTCTTAATCACCTCTTTCTTTGTAAATTTGAAAAAACCAATGAAAAAATATTACGGTCTCCCTATATGAAGACTTGTGTGAAATTTACGCATCGTTTTGGAAGCGATAGTGATGTGATTGCTCCTTTTGATGCTATATTCAATTAGAACGAAGTAATAGAACTTATAATCACCTATATTTTGATAATTTGAGAGAACTAATGAAACATTAAGAAGGTCTCCCTACTAAATGAAGACTTGTGTGAGATGTACGGCTCGTCTCACTAGTGACAGGATTGGTTCTTTTGATGCTAATTAAACTAGAACGAATTCATAGGACTCATAATCACCTCTTTCTTTGACAATTTGAGAGACCCATTGAAACAATAAGAAGGTCTCCCTAAATCAAGACTTGTGTGAGATGTACGCATCGTTTTTAACGCGATAGTCATGCTATTGCTCCTTTTGATGCTAATCAAACTAGAACGAAGTAATAAAACTCCTAACCACCTCCTTCTTTCACAATTTTAGTGCACCAATGAAACAATAAGAAGGTCTCCTTAAATGAAGACATGTGTGAGATGTACGCATCGTTTTTAACGCGATAGTCATGGGATTGCTCCTTTTGAAGCTAATCAAACTAGAACAAAGTTATAGGACTCCTAATCACCTCTTTCTTTGACAATTTTAGTCGACCAATAAAACAATAAGAAGGTCTCCCAAAAAGAATACTTTTATGAGATGTACGCTTGATTTTGAACCCGATAGTCATGGGTTTCTCCTTTTGGCGCTAATCAAACTAGAACGAAGTAATACAACTCTTAATCACCTCTTTCTTTGTAAATTTGAAAAAACCAAGGAAAAAATATGACGGTCTCCCTATATGAAGACTTGTGTGAGACCTACGCATCGTTTTGGATGCGATAGTGATGTGATTGCTCCTTTTGATGCTATATTCAATTAGAATGAAGTAATAGAACTTATAATCACCTATATTTTGATAATTTGAGAGAACTAATGAAACATTAAAAAGGTCTCCCTACTAAATGAAGACTTGTGTGAGATGTACGGCTCGTCTCACTAGTGACAGGATTGGTCCGTTTGATGCTAATCAAACTAGAACGAATTCATAGGACTCATAATCACCTCTTTCTTTGACAATTTGAGAGACCCAATGAAACAATAAGAAGGTCTCCCTAAATCAAGACTTGTGTGAGATGTACGCATCGTTTTTAACGCGATAGTCATGGGATTGGTCCTTTTGATGCTAATCAAACTAGAACGAAGTTATAGGTCTCCTAATCACTTCTTTCTTTGACAATTTTAGTGCACCAATGAAACAATAAGAAGGTCTCCCAAAATGAATACTTTCGTGAGATGTACGCTTGATTTTGAACTCAATAGTCATGGGTTTCTCCTTTTGATGCTAATCAAACTAGAATGAAGTAATACAACTCTTAATCACCTCTTTCTTTGTAAATTTAAAAAAACCAATGAAACAATATGAAGGTCTCCCTAAATGAAGGCGTGTGTGAGATCTACGCATCGTTTTGGACGCGATAGTGATGTGATTGCTCCTTTTGATGCTAATTTCAACTAGAACGAAGTAATAGAACTCATAATCACCTATATTTTGACAATTTGAGAGAACTAATGAAACATTAAGAAGGTCTCCCTAAATGAACACTTGTGTGAGATGTGTGAATCGTTTTGAAGGCACTAGTGACAGGATTCCTCCTTTTGATGCTAATCAAACAAGAACGAATTCGTAGGACTCATAATCACCTCTTTCTTTGAAAATTTGAGAAACTCAATGAAACAATAAAAAGTCTCCCAAGACTTGTGTGAGATGTACGCATCGTTTTTAATGCGATAGTCATGGGATTGCTCCTTTTGATGATAATGAAATTAGAATCAAGTAATAAGACTCCTAATTTTTTCACAATTTTAGAGAACAAATGAAACAATAAGAAGGTCTCCTTAAATGAAGACATGTGTAAGATGTATGCATCGTTTTTAACTCGATAATCATGGGATTGCTGCTTTTGATGCTAATCAAACTAGAACGAAGTTAAAGGAATCCTAATCACTTCTTTCTTTGACAATTTTAGTCGACCAATAAAACAATAAGAAGGTCTCCCAAAAAGAATACTTTTATGAGATGTACGCTTGATTTTGAACCCGATAGTCATGGGTTTCTCCTTTTGGCGCTAATCAAACTAGAACGAAGTAATAAAACTCTTAATCACCTCTTTCTTTGTAAATTTGAAAAAACCAATGAAAAAATATGACGGTCTCCCTATATGAAGACTTGTGTGAGATCTACGCATCGTTTTGGACGCGATAGTGATGTGATTGCTCCTTTTGATGCTATATTCAATTAGAACGAAGTAATAAAACTTATAATCACCTATATTTTGATAATTTGAGAGAACTAATGAAACATTAAGAAGGTCTCCCTACTAAATGAAGACTTGTGTGAGATGTACGGCTCGTCTCACTAGTGACAGGATTGGTCCTTTTGATGCTAATCAAACTAGAACGAATTCATAGGACTCATAATCACCTCTTTCTTTGACAATTTGAGAGACCCAATGAAACAATAAGAAGGTCTCCCTAAATCAAGACTTGTGTGAGATATACGCATCGTTTTTAACGCGATAGTCATGCTATTGCTTCTTTTGATGCTAATCAAATTTGAACGAAGTAATAAAACTCCTAATCACCTCCTTCTTTCACAATTTTAGAGAACCAATGAAACAATAAGAAGGTCTCCTTAAATGAGACATGTGTGAGATGTACACATCGTTTTTAACGCGATAGTCATGGGATTGCTCCTTTTGAAGCTAATTAAACTAGAACAAAGTTATAGGACTCCTAATCACCTCTTTCTTTGACAATTTTAGTCGACCAATAAAACAATAAGAAGGTCTCCCAAAAAGAATACTTTTATGAGATGTACGCTTGATTTTGAACCCGATAGTCATGGGTTTCTCCTTTTGGCGCTAATCAAACTAGAACGAAGTAATACAACTCTTAATCACCTCTTTCTTTGTAAATTTGAAAAAACAAATAAAAAAATATGACGGTCTCCCTATATGAAGACTTGTGTGAGATCTACGCATTGTTTTGGACGCGATAGTGATGTGATTGCTCCTTTTGATGCTAATTCAATTAGAACGAAGTAATAGAACTTATAATCACCTATATTTTGATAATTTGAGAGAACTAATGAAACATTAAGAAGGTCTCCCTACTAAATGAAGACTTGTGTGAGATGTACGGCTCGTCTCACTGGTGACAGGATTGGTCCTTTTGATGCTAATCAAACTAGAACGAATTCATAGGACTCATAATCACCTCTTTCTTTGACAATTTGAGAGACCCAAAGAAACAATAAGAAGGTCTCCCTAAATCAAGACTTGTGTGAGATGTACGCATCGTTTTTAACGCGATAGTCATGGGATTGCTCCTTTTGATGCTAATCAAACTAGAACGAAGTTATAGGTCTCCTAATCACTTCTTTCTTTGACAATTTTAGTGCACCAATGAAACAATAAGAAGGTCTCCCAAAATGAATACTTTCGTGAGATGTACGCTTGATTTTGAACCCAATAGTCATGGATTTCTCCTTTTGACGCTAATCAAACTAGAATGAAGTAATACAACTCTTAATCACCTCTTTCTTTGTAAATTTTAAAAAACCAATGAAACAATATGAAGGTCTCCCTAAATGAAGGCGTGTGTGAGATCTACGCATCGTTTTGGACGCGATAGTGATGTGATTGCTCCTTTTGATGCTAATTTCAACTAGAACGAAGTAATAGAACTCATAATCACCTATATTTTGACAATTTGAGAGAACTAATGAAACATTAAGAAGGTCTCCCTAAATGAACACTTGTGTGAGATGTGTGAATCGTTTTGAAGGCACTAGTGACAGGATTGCTCCTTTTGATGCTAATCAAACAAGAACGAATTCGTAGGACTCATAATCACCTCTTTCTTTTAAAATTTGAGAAACCCAATGAAACAATAAAAAGTCTCCCAAGACTTGTGTGAGATGTACGCATCGTTTTTAATGCGATAGTAATGGGATTGCTCATTTTGATGCTAATGAAATTAGAACGAAGTAATAAGACTCCTAATTCTTTCATAATTTTAGAGAACAAATGAAACAATAAGAAGGTCTTCTTAAATGAAGACATGTGTAAGATGTACGCATAGTTTTTAACTCGATAATCATGGGGTTGCTCCTTTTGATGCTAATCAAACTAGAACGAAGTTATAGGACTCCTAATCACTTCTTTCTTTGACAATTTTAGTCGACCAATAAAACAATAAGAAGGTCTCCCAAAAAGAATACTTTTATGAGATGTACGCTTGATTTTGAACCCGATAGTCATGGGTTTCTCCTTTTGGCGCTAATCAAACTAGAACGAAGTAATACAACTCTTAATCACCTCTTTCTTTGTAAATTTGAAAAAACCAATGAAACAATAAGAAGGTCTCCTTAAATGAAGACATGTGTGAGATGTACGCATCGTTTTTAACGAGATAGTCATGGGATTGCTCCTTTTGAAGCTAATCAAACTAGAACAAAGTTATAGGACTCCTAATCACCTCTTTCTTTGACAATTTCAGAGCACCAATGAAACAATAAGAAGGTCTCCCTAAATGTAGCCTTGTGTGAGATGTACACATGGTTTTGAATGCTATAGTAATGGGTTTGTCATTTTGACGCTAATCAAACTAGATCGTTGCAATACAACTTTTAATTACCTCTTTCTTTGAAAATTTGAAACAACCAATGAAACAATATTAAGGTCTCCCTAAATAAAGACTTGTGTGAGATCTGAGCATCGTTTTGGACGCGATAGTGATTTGATTTCTCCTTTTGATGCTAATTTCAACTAGAACGAAGTAATAGAACACATAATCACCTATATTTTGACAATTTGATAGAATTAATAAAACATTAAGAAGATCTCCCTAAATGAAGACTTGTGTGAGATGTACGGATCGTTTTCAAGGCACTAGTGATATGATTGCTCTTTTTGATGCTAATCAAACTAGAACGAATTCATAAGACTCATAATCACCTCTTTCTTTGACCATTTGAGAGACCCAATGAAACAATAAAAAGGTCTCCCTAAATCAAGACTTGTGTAAGATGTACGCATCGTTTTTAACTCGATAATCATAGGATTGCTCTTTTTGATACTAATCAAATTAAAACGAAGTAATAAGACTCCTAATCACCTCCTTATTTCACAATTTTAGAGAACCAATTAAACAATAAGAAGGTCTCCTTAAATGAAGACATGTGTGAGATGTACGCATCGTTTTTAACGCGATAGTCATGGGATTGCTCCTTTTGATGCTAATCAAACTACAACGAAGTTATAGGACTCCTAATCACTTCTTTCTTTGACAATATTAATGCACCAATGAAACAATAAGAAGGTCTCTCAAAATGAATACTTTCGTGAGATGAACGCTTGATTTTGAACCCGATAGTCATGGGTTTCTCCTTTTGACGCTAATCAAACTAGAATGAAGTAATACAACTCTTAATCACCTCTTTCTTTGTAAATTTGAAAAAACCAATGAAACAATATGAAGGTCTCCCTAAATGAAGGCTTGTGTGAGATCTACGCATCATTTTGGGCGCGATAGTGATGTGATTGCTCCTTTTGATGCTAATTTCAACTAGAACGAAGTAATAGAACTCATAATCACCTATATTTTGACAATTTGAGAGAACTAATGAAACATTAAGAAGGTCTCCCTAAATGAAGACTTGTGTGTGATGTACAAATCGTTTTGAAGGCACTAGTGACAGGATTGCTCCTTTTGATGCTAATCAAACTAGAACGAATTCATAGGACTCATAATCACCTCTTTCTTTGAAAATTTGAGAAATCCAATGAAACAATAAGAAAGTCTCCCAAGACTTGTGTGAGATGTACGCATCGTTTTTAATGCGATAGTTATGGGATTGCTCCTTTTGGATCTAATGAAATTAGAACGAAGTAATAAGACTCTTAATTCTTTCACAATTTTAGAGAACAAATGAAACAATAAGAAGGTCTCCTTAAATGAAGACATGTGTAAGATGTACGCATCGTTTTTAACTCGATAATCATGGGATTGCTCCTTTTGATGCTAATCAAACTAGAACGAAGTTATAGAACTCCTAATCACTTATTTCTTTGACAATTTTAGTCGACCATTAAAACAATAAGAAGGTCTCCCAAAGAGAATACTTTTATGAGATGCACGCTTGATTTTGAACCCGATAGTCATGGGTTTCTCCTTTTGACGCTAATCAAACTAGAACGAAGTAATACAACTCTTAATCACCTCTTTCTTTGTAAATTTGAAAAAAATCAATGAAACAATATGACGTTCTCCCTAAATGAAGACTTGTGTGAGATCTACGCATCGTTTTGGACGCGATAGTGATGTGATTGCTCCTTTTGATGCTATATTCTATTAGAACGATGTAATAAAACTTATAATCACCAATATTTTGATAATTTGAGAGAACTAAGGAAACATTAAGAAGGTCTCCCTAAATGAAGATTGTGTGATATGTACGGCTCGTTTCACTAGTGACAGGATTGGTCCTTTTGATGCTAATCAAACTAGAACGAATTCATAGGACTCATAATCACCTCTTTCTTTGACAGTTTGAGAGACCCAATGAAACAATAAGAAGACCTCCCTAAATCAAGACTTGTATGAGATGTACGCATCGTTTTTAATGTGATAGTCATGGGATTGCTCCTTTTGATGCTAATCAAATTTGAACGAAGTAATAAAACTCCTAATCACCTCCTTCTTTCACAATTTTAGAGAACCAATGAAACAATAAGAAGGTCTCCTTAAATGAAGACATGTGTGAGATGTACGCATCATTTTTAACGCGATAGTCATGGGATTGCTCCTTTTGAAGCTAATCAAACTAGAACAAAGTTATAGGACTCCTAATCACCTCTTTCTTTGAAAATTTCAGAGCACCAATGAAATAATAAGAATGTCTCCCTAAATGAAGCCTTGTGTGAGATGTACACATGGTTTTGAATGCTATAGTAATGGGTTTGTCATTTTTACGCTAATCAAACTAGATCGATGCAATACAACTCTTAATTACCTCTTTCTTTGAAAATTTGAAACAACCAAGGAAATAATATTAAGGTCTCCCTAAATAAAGACTTGTGTGAGATCTACGCATCGTTTTGGATGCGATAGTGATTTGAGTGCTCTTTTTGATGCTAATTTCAACTAGAACGAAGTAATAGAACTCATAATCACCTATATTTCGATAATTTGAGAGAATTAATGAAACATTAAGAAGATCTCCCTAAATGAAGACTTGTGTGAGATGTACGGATCGTTTTCAAGGCACTAGTGATATGATTGCTCTTTTTGATGCTAATCAAATTAGAACGAATTCATAAGACTCCTAATCACCTCTTTCTTTGACCATTTGAAAGACCCAATGAAACAATAAAAATGCCTCCTTAAATCAAGACTTGTGTGAGATGCACGCATCGTTTTTAACGCGATAGTCACAAGATTGCTCCTTTTGATGCTAATAAAATTAGAACGAAGTAATAAGACTCCTAATTCTTTCACAATTTTAGAGAACAAATGAAACAATAAGAAGGTCTCCTTAAATGAAGACATGTGTAAGATGTACGCATCGTTTTTAACTCGATAATCATGGGATTGCTTCTTTTGATGCAAATCAAACTAGAACGATGTTATAGTACTCCTAATCACTTCTTTTTTTGACAATTTTAGTCGACCAATAAAACAATAAGAAGGTCTCCCAAAAAGAATACTTTTATGAGATGTACGCTTGATTTTGAACCCGATAGTCATGGGTTTCTCCTTTTGACTCTAATCAAACTAGAACGAAGTAATACAACTCTTAATCACCTCTTTCTTTGTAAATTTCAAAAAACCAAAGAAAAAATATGATGGTCTCCCTATATGAAGACTTGTGTGAGATTTACGCATCGTTTTGGACGCGATAGTGATGTGATTGCTCCTTTTGATGCTATATTCAATTAGAACGAAGTAATAGAACTTATAATCACCTATATTTAGATAATTGGAGAGAACTAATGAAACATTAAGAAGGTCTCCCTACAAAATGAAGACTTGTGTGAGATGTACGGCTCGTCTCACTAGTGACAGGATTGGTCCTTTTGATGCTAATCAAACTAGAACGAATTCATAGGACTCATAATCAAATCTTTCTTTGACAATTTGAGAGACCCAATGAATTAATAAGAAGGTCTCCCTAAATCAAGACTTGTGTGAGATGTACATATCGTTTTTAACGCGATAGTCATGGGATTGCTCATTTTGATGCTAATCAAAATTGAACGAAGTAATAAAACTCCTAATCACCTCCTTCTTTCACAAGTTTAGAGAACCAATGAAACAATAAGAAGGTCTCCTTAAATGAAGACATGTGTGAGATGTACGCATCGTTTTTAACGCGATAGTCATGGGATTGCTCCTTTTGAACTAATCAAACTAGAACAAAGTTATAGGACTCCTAATCACCTCTTTCTTTGACAATTTCAGAGCACCAATGAAACAATAAGAAGGTCTCCCTAAATGTAGCCTTGTGTGAGATGTACACATGGTTTTGAATGCTATAGTAATGGGTTTGTCATTTTGACGCTAACCAAACTAGATCGATGCAATACAACTCTTAATTACCTCTTTCTTTGAAAATTTGAAACAACCAATGAAACAATATTAAGGTCTCCCTAAATAAAGACTTGTGTGAGATCTAAGCATCGTTTTGGACGCGATAGTGATTTGATTGCTCCTTTTGATGCTAATTTCAACTAGAAAGAAGTTATAGAACACATAATCACCTATATTTTGACAATTTGAGAGAATTAATGAAACATTAAGAAGATCTCCCTAAATAAAGACTTGTGTGAGATGTACGGATCGTTTTCAAGGCACTAGTGATATGATTGCTCTTTTTGATGCTAATCAAACTAGAACGAATTCATAAGACTCATAATCACCTCTTTCTTTGACCATTTGAGAGACCCAATGAAACAATAAAAAGGTCTCCCTAAAACAAGACTTATGTAAGATGTAAGCATCGTTTTTAACGCGATAGTCATAGGATTGCTCTTTTTGATACTAATCAAATTAGAACAAAGTAATAAGACTCCTAATCACCTCCTTATTTCACAATTGTAGAGAACCAATTAAACAATAAGAAGGTCTCCTTAAATGAAGACATGTGTGAGATGTACGCATCGTTTTTAACGCGATAGTCATGGGATTGCTCCTTTTGACGCTAATCAAACTAGAACGAAGTTATAGGACTCCTAATCACTTCTTTCTTTGACAATAATAGTGCACCAATGAAACAATAAGAAGGTCTCTCAAAATGAATACTTTCGTGAGATGTACGCTTGATTTTGAACCCAATAGTCATGGGTTTCTCCTTTTGACGCTAATCAAACTAGAATGAAGTAATGCAACTCTTAATCACCTCTTTCTTTGTAAATTTTAAAAAACCAATGAAACAATATGAAGGTCTCCCTAAATGAAGGCTTATGTGAGATTTACGCATCGTTTTGGACGCGATAGTGATGTGATTGCTCCTTTTGATGCTAATTTCAACCAGAACAAAGTAATAGAACTCATAATCACCTATATTTTGATAATTTGAGAGAACTAATGAAACATTAAGAAGGTCTCCCTACTAAATGAAGACTTGTGTGAGATGTACGGCTCGTCTCACTAGTGACAGGATTGGTCCTTTTGATGCTAATCAAACTAGAACGAATTCATAGGACTCATAATCACCTCTTTCTTTGACAATTTGAGAGACCCAATGAAACAATAAGAAGGTCTCCCTATATCAAGACTTGTGTGAGATGTACGCATCGTTTTTAACACGATAGTCATGGGATTGCTCCTTTTGATGCTAATCAAATTTGAACGAAGTAATAAAACTCCTAATCACCTCCTTCTTTCACAATTTTAGAGAACCAATGAAACAATAAGAAGGTCTCCTTAAATGAAGACATGTGTGAGATGTACGCATCGTTTTTAATGCGATAGTCATGGGATTGCTCCTTTTGAAACTAATCAAACTAGAACAAAGTTATAGGACTCCTAATCATCTCTATCTTTGACAATTTCAGAGCACCAATGAAACAATAAGAAGGTCTCCCTAAATGAAGCCTTGTGTGAGATGTACACATGGTTTTGAATGCTATAGTAATGGGTTTGTCATTTTGACGCTAATCAAACTAGATCGATGCAATACAACTCCTAATTACCTCTTTCTTTGAAAATTTGAAACAACCAATGAAACAATATTAAGGTCTCCCTAAATAAAGACTTGTGTGAGATCTACGCATCGTTTTGGACGCGATAGTGATTTGATTGCTCCTTTTGATGCTAATTTCAACTAGAATGAAGTAATAGAACTCATAATCACCTATATTTTGACAATTTGAGAGAATTAATGAAACATTAAGAAGATCTCCCTAAATGAAGACTTGTGTGAGATGTACGGATCGTTTTAAAGGTACTAGTGATATGATTGCTCTTTTTGATTCTAATCAAACTAGAACGAATTCATAGGACTTATAATCACCTATTTCTTTGACCATTTGAGAGACCCAATGAAACAATAAAAAGGTCTCCCTAAATCAAGACTTGTGCGAGATGTACGCATCGTTTTTAACGAGATAGTCATAGGATTGCTCTTTTTGATACTAATCAAATTAGAACGAAGTAATAAGACTCCTAATCACCTCCTTCTTTCACAATTTTAGAGAACCAATTAAACAATAAGAAGG
This sequence comes from Panax stipuleanatus, assembly GCA_020205555.1. Classification (NCBI taxonomy): domain Eukaryota; kingdom Viridiplantae; phylum Streptophyta; class Magnoliopsida; order Apiales; family Araliaceae; genus Panax; species Panax stipuleanatus. Next base: position 26,339,306 of record CM035119.1, read on the forward strand.
TCTCCTTAAATGAAGACATGTGTGAGATGTACACATCGTTTTTAACGCGATAGTCATGGGATTGCTCCTTTTGATGCTAATCAAACTAGAACGAAGTTATAGGACTCCTAATCACTTCTTTCTTTGACAATTTTAGTGCACCAATGAAACAATAAGAAGGTCTCCCAAAATGAATACTTTCGTGAGATGTACGCTTGATTTTGAACCCAATAGTCATGGGTTTCTCCTTTTGACGCTAGTCAAACTAGAATGAAGTAATACAACTCTTAATCACCTCTTTCTTTGTAAATTTGAAAAAACCAATGAAAAATATGACGGTCTCCCTATATGAAGACTTGTGTGAGATCTACGCATCGTTTTGGACGCGATAGTGATGTGATTGCTCCTTTTGATGCTAATTTCAACTAGAACGAAGTAATAGAACTCATAATTACCTATATTTTGACAATTTGAGAGAATTAATGAAACATTAAGAAGGTCTCCCTAAATGAAGACTTGTGTGAGATGTGGGAATCGTTTTGAAGGCACTAGTGACAGGATTGGTCCTTTTGATGCTAATCAAACTAGAACGAATTCATAGGACTCATAATCACCTCTTTCTTTGAAAATTTGAGAAACCCAATGAAACAATAAGAAAGTCTCCCGAGACTTGTGTGAGATGTACGCATCGTTTTTAATGCGATAGTCATGGGATTGCTCCTTTTGATGCTAATGAAATTAGAACGAAGTAATAAGACTCCTAATTCTTTCACAATTTTAGAGAACAAATGAAACAATAAGAAGGTCTCCTTAAATGAAGACATGTGTAAGATGTACGCATCGTTTTTAACTCGATAATCATGGGATTGCTCCTTTTGATGCTAATCAAACTAGAACGAAGTTATAGGACACCTAATCACTTCTTTCTTTGACAATTTTAGTCGACCAATAAAACAATAAGAAGGTCTCCCAAAGAGAATACTTTTATGAGATGTACGCTTGATTTTGAACTCGATAGTCATGGGTTTCTCCTTTTGGCGCTAATCAAACTAGAACGAAGTAATAGAACTCTTAATCACCTCTTTCTTTGTAAATTTGAAAAAACCAAGGAAAAAATATGACGGTCTCCCTATATGAAGACTTGTGTGAGATCTACGCATCGTTTTGGACGCGATAGTGATGTGATTGCTCCTTTTGATGCTATATTCAATTAGAACAAAGTAATAGAACTTATAATCACCTATACTTGGATAGTTTGAGAGAACTAATGAAACATTAAGAAGGTCTCCCTACTAAATGAAGACTTGTGTGAGATGTACGGCTCGTATCACTAGTGACAGGATTGGTCATTTTGATGCTAATCAAACTAGAACGAATTCATAGGACTCATAATCACCTCTTTCTTTGACAATTTGAGAGACCCAATGAAACAACAAGAAGGTCTCCCTAAATCAAGACTTGTGTATAATGTACGCATCGTTTTTAACGCGATAGTCATGGGATTGCTCCTTTTGATGCTAATCAAACTAGAACGAAGTTATAGGACTCCTAATCACTTCTTTCTTTGACAATTTTAGTGCACCAATGAAACAATAAGAAGGTCTCCCAAAAAGAATACTTTCGTGAGATGCACGCTTGATTTTGAACCCGATAGTCATGGGTTTCTTCTTTTGACGCTAGTCAAACTAGAATGAAGTAATACAACTCTTAATCACCTCTTTCTTTGTAAATTTGAAAAAAACCAATGAAATAATATGAAGGTCTCCCTAAATGAAGGCGTGTGTGAGATTTACGCATCGTTTTGGACGAGATAGTGATGTGATTGCTCCTTTTGATGCTAATTTCAACTAGAACGAAATAATAGAACTCATAATTACCTATATTTTGACAATTTGAGCGAATTAATGAAACATTAAGAAGGTCTCCCTAAATGAAGACTTGTGTGAGATGTGTGAATCGTTTTGAAGGCACTAGTGACAGGATTGGTCCTTTTGATGCTAATCAAACTAGAACGAATTCATAGGACTCATAATCACCTCTTTCTTTGAAAATTTGAGAAACCCAATGAAACAATAAGAAAGTCTCCCAAGACTTGTGTGAGATGTACGCATCGTTTTTAATGCGATAGTCATGGGATTGCTCCTTTTGATGCTAATGAAATTAGAACGAAGTAATAAGACTCCTAATTCTTTCACAATTTTAGAGAACAAATGAAACAATAAGAAGGTCTCCTTAAATGAAGACATGTGTAAGATGTACGCATCGTTTTTAACTCGATAATCATGGGATTGCTCCTTTTGATGCTAATCAAACTAGAACGAAGTTATAGGACTCCTAATCACTTCTTTCTTTGACAATTTTAGTCGACCAATAAAACAATAAGAAGGTCTCCCAAAGAGAATACTTTTATGGGATGTACGCTTGATTTTGAACCCGATAGTCATGGGTTTCTCCTTTTGACGCTAATCAAACTAGAACGAAGTAATACAACTCTTAATCACCTCTTTCTTTGTAAATTTGAAAAAACCAATGAAAAAATATGACGGTCTCCCTATATGAAGACTTGTGTGAGATCTACGCATCGTTTTGGACGCGATAGTGATGTGATTGCTCCTTTTGATGCTATATTCAATTAGAACGAAGTAATAGAACTTATAATCACCTATACTTGGATAGTTTGAGAGAACTAATGAAACATTAAGAAGGTCTCCCTACTAAATGAAGACTTGTGTGAGATGTACGGCTCGTATCACTAGTGACAGGATTGGTCATTTTGATGCTAATCAAACTAGAACGAATTCATAGGACTCATAATCACCTCTTTCTTTGACAATTTGAGAGACCCAATGAAACAATAAGAAGGTCTCCCTAAATCAAGACTTGTGTGAAATGTACGCATCGTTTTTAACGCGATAGTCATGGGATTGCTCCTTTTGATGCTAATCAAACTAGAACGAAGTTATAGGACTCCTAATCACTTCTTTCTTTGACAATTTTAGTGCACCAATGAAACAATAAGAAGGTCTCCCAAAAAGAATACTTTCGTGAGATGCACGCTTGATTTTGAACCCAATAGTCATGGGTTTCTCCTTTTGACGCTAGTCAAACTAGAATGAAGTAATACAACTCTTAATCACCTCTTTCTTTGTAAATTTGAAAAAACCAATGAAATAATATGAAGGTCTCCCTAAATGAAGGCTTGTGTGAGATCTACGCATCGTTTTGGACGCGATAGTGATGTGATTGCTCCTCTTGATGCTAATTTCAACTAGAACGAAGTAATAGAACTCATAATTACCTATATTTTGATAATTTGAGAGAACTAATGAAACGTTAAGAAGGTCTCCCTAAATGAAGACTTGTGTGAGATGTGTGAATCGTTTTGAAGGCACTTGTAATAACCCAATATTTTATATAATTAAATAAGGAATTTTGCGTATAAATTTTTTTTATATATATTATTTTTATCAAAATAATATGTGGGTATATGTGCAAGGAAAAGAATATGTATTTTTGTGATACATATATATTTATTTATTGCATGAATAATTTTAAATAAATTTTTTGATAAAGGAATTGTAGATTACTATAAATTATATTCTTATAATAAACTAATTTTGATAATCAAAATATTTTATTAGTTATTTTCCAAGAAAATATGATTAATATATTATTTAAATAATATATGAAATGATTTCTAGAATTATTATAATAATTATTTTATTATATGAATTAATCAAGATTAATTAAGTTATTTATTTTAACTTAATTAATAATAGAATATAAGGTAAAGTGTCATTATAGATCAAAACCCTAATTTTGGTCATGAAATTTCATGGATTAAAATAATTATTGTATAATTGTATTTAAAAGGAAAGTGTATTTATGTTATATATAATGAGAATTTATTTTTTAAGAAATTTGGATATTAAATATAATTAATAATTATATTTGTCTCTGTATATATGTAAGTATGTTAATACAAGATGTGATTATGAATTATATATATAATTATGATAATTAACATAATTATATGAATATATGTTATAAATTTATTTATTTGGTTTAAATATTAAACATAGTAATTGATATGTTTGTATTTAAATGCAAGTGTGGATATTATGTGAGTAAGGGTAATAATTAGGGAACCCTAATTTATAATTTGAAAACCTTAATTATAAAAAAAAAAAAAAAAACCTAATTTTAGAAAGAAAAAAAACCCTAAAATTTCTATTAAAAACCCTAATTTTAATTAGTGTGTTTTAATTAAAATTTTATTAAGCTTTAAATTTAATTTTCTAAACCTTAGAAATTATTTAGCAAACCCTAAGGGTTAAACCCTAGAAGTATGTGTCATGGTCAAGAATACCCTTAAAGGAATTTATTATTTACAAAAATAATATTTTTGGAATTATTTAATTGAGCTTGCTTGCAAATCTTTACAAGATATATGTTTAGATATTAGCACATGGCCAAATCTCTCATCTCATCAGCCAAATCATGCCACCTAGCAAAATTAGATTCATTGAATCAAAGATAGGAATTTAAAGAAAAGAAAAAGAACACTTTCATTATTTTCTCAAACACTCAAGCCAAGACTTTCTCTCTCTAAGACCCACGAAATTCTCTCTCTAACTTGTTCCAAATATCATTCAATATCATTCCATAGCAATCCAACATCAAGATCAGAAGGTGAAAATCAAAAATCATTCAAGAAAGGTATAAAACCCTAACCTAAAAATTTGATCTTGTATGCTAAGTTGGATGTTGTGATTAAGTGTTAAAATATGTGGTATGTTATGTCTATTGATGATCTGGGTTAGTATATGATAGATCTATAACATCTAGATGCAAGAATTTGAAATTTTCAAAAATCTAGAAATTTTAAAAAAAGTGGTCTGGCAGCCATATGTCAGAGCTCATAGATCTTTTTGTGTTAGATTTTATGTGTGTTTGATGTTATAAACTTGTTCTATGCCATGAAGAGAGTATACTGGAAGTGGAATCAAGTCCATACCATGTCTATATCTCAAGATATAAGTGGTCAAACATGGTTGACCGATCAGATTTTTAATTTCTGGAAAACCCAGAAATTTTCTAAGTGTTGAACAGTTTCTGATAACTATTTTGCAAACCTCGGATCTTGCTATTAATAATGTTTTGGACCATGTTAGTGTTTGTTATTTGTAGTCTGACATACGTACTACACAATCATGCCTTTAGAACACCTAGAGTAACAACATAATCAAAGTTATTTAAGGTCAAAGTACGTTGACCGGCCATGACTTCACGTTTCTAGGCTGCCCAGAAAATGAAGAACAGCCTCTGACAGCTACTTTGATTGCTTATAATTTCTAGTTGTGATGTAGGATGGCCATGAAACGTGATTATGGTTGTAGTATTACATCAATACTATAACACTAACTAAATTACCAACCCAGAAAATATCAAAATTAAATAATTATAAGTGGTCAAAGTAGGTACCTTGAACACTGAGTTTGAATGTTCTTGAGGCTCAAGAACACCTAAGGCGACACTTTCCGTCGCGATAGCCCTTAAGCGACGGTTTTAAATTAAAATTAATTATATTAATTAAAATAAATAGAAATTAATTATTAAAAATTCTAAAAATTATTTTAAGTTATAAAAATTAACTTTTAATAATTTGAGATATATTTCATTAATAATTTAATTTATTTAAATATTAATGACATTAAATTTATTTAATAATTATATTAAATAAATTACTTAAAAATGATTTTAATATTTTAAAAATCATTTAAAATTATATTAAAGTATTAAAAAATATTTTAAGTTATAATAAATGACTTTTAATATTTTGAGTTAAATTTTATTAATAATTTAATATTAATGATAATAAATTTATTTAATAATCATATTAAATAAATTAGTTAAAAATGGTTTTAATATTTTAAAAATGATATTAAGATTTTAAAAAGTATTTTAAGTTATAATAAATAACTTATAATATTTTGATAAGAATTTCATTAATATATAAATATTAATGATAATAAATTTATTTAATAATTATATTAAATAAATTATTTAAAAATGATTTAAATGTTTTATAAATCATTTAAAGGTGAAATAAATGTAATAAAAATATTTTAAGTTATAATAAATAACTTTTAATATTTTGATATGAATAACATTAATATTTTAATATTCATAGTAATTATTTAAAAATGATTTTAATACTATAAAAATTATTTGAAATTGATATTAAGGTTTTAAAAATGTTTTAAGTTATAATAAATAACTTTTAATATTTGGAAATGAAATACATTAATATTTTAATATTAATGATAATTATTTAAAAATAATTTTAATATCTTAAAAAATCATTTAAAGGTAATATTAAGGTTTTAAAAATATTTTCAAGTTATAATAAATAACTTTTAAAGTGTTGACATGAATATCATTAATATTTTAAATTATTTAAATATTAATGATAATGATATTATTTGACAATTAAATCATTAAAAAAATGATATTAGTGTTTGAAAAATTATAATAAATAATTTTAATGTTTGGAAAAATATTATAAATGATAATTAAATTATCTAATATAATATTTAAGTTCTTGAACAAAGTTTCATTAAAAATAAAGTCATTAATTATCCGATAATGCACTCGGGATGCCGAAACTATATCAAACTCAAACCAAATTGACATAGTTTGACTAGGTATACGTTCTTATGTGTTTTAATGACTGATATGACTATGTGACAACATGTTTAAAACAGTATTATGTGTTAAGTTATATTATTCTAATTAAAAGAATAATTCTATTGATGATAGGACTTTGTATTAAAGATAACGGCTTAAGCTATACTACGTAGCAGTAATCAACTATCAAGGCAAGTTCTCTAACCTTACTCAAATGTTATATTGATCAAGTATCTCTACTCCTCGCAGTTATTCTATGCGATGGATCCCAGTAAGTTAAAAGCATATTCATGAATAATTATTGTCAATTATTCATATCTGTAATGATATCCATGATTCACTTATGAACTTATTCTTATATTGTGGAATTTTATTCAATTCAGTTATTATTTATTAATATCTCATTATTGGCTGTTATCATACAAGTGTCCCCACTTGTATGAACTGTTGTACTCATAAAGAACTCTGGAACTAGAAATTCTTTGATATGACAAATCCTGTTACACACTATAAAATTTTGGTATGCGTTCATGATTTAAAGACTGTCTAAGCTATTTGACTCGGCTAGACATAGTTTGAATTTCATTGTTAGATAGTATTGGTTATGATAAAGTCGTCCAACTGAATTGTTTAGTTAGGACTCCAGACTGAGTATGAACAACCCTTAATGGGGAAATTGTTTATGTGCCCAAGGCGAACAGAGTGAATGAATTTATCATTCAAATAGATAGTATTGATCAATACAGGACATAACGGGGCTGATCACCCTACATGTCCGTAAGACCAGAGCGGTTTACAGATGAATTTCTGTTTAACCTTTTTGAAAATAAAAAAAAATAAAAGTTCATGGTCCATTGACCGCTCAGTATTTATAGTCACTACGTCGTTTTAAAATTTTAAACGATTTGATATGTTATTAAGATATGTTTCGAAAGACTTCACAACTATTGATTCGTTGTAGAAGTATACCTCAAAGAAGACATTTACTTCTTTCAACTAAAGTTTATTAACTGCTATTACTTGCTGAGCAATTGAATGCTCATTCTTGCTTTAAATTAAATATTTTCAGCTAAGCGTGATCAACCAGAAGGCTCTGGCAAAAACAAAGGGAAAGGAAAGCTGCAAGAATAAGTTTTATGGTATTGTGTGTAATAGTTAGACTTTATTAAGACAATATTATTTATTATCTATCATGTAATGAATGTTTAAAGGTCGTGTACCTGGGATTAGACAACTCTGATATGTAAATTAAGTTTGTTTATTTATATAATAATTATTCCGCTCAAAGAAATGATATCGTGTAGCACCAAGTTCGGGTTCAAGTACCTGAATTTGGGGGCGTCACAGCACTAGTGACAGGATTGGTCCTTTTGATGCTAATCAAACTAGAACGAATTCATAGGACTCATAATCACCTCTTTCTTTGAAAATTTGAGAAACCCAATGAAACAATAAGAAAGTCTCCCAAGACTTGTGTGAGATGTACGCATCGTTTTTAATGCGATAGTCATGGGATTGCTCCTTTTGATGCTAATGAAATTAGAACGAAGTAATAAGACTCCTAATTCTTTCACAATTTTAGAGAACAAATGAAACAATAAGAAGGTCTCCTTAAATGAAGACATGTGTAAGATGTACGCATCGTTTTTAACTCGATAATCATGGGATTGCTCCTTTTGATGCTAATCAAACTAGAACGAAGTTATAGGACACCTAATCACTTCTTTCTTTGACAATTTTAGTCGACCAATAAAACAATAAGGTCTCCCAAAGAGAATACTTTTATGAGATGTACGCTTGATTTTGAACCCGATAGTCATGGGTTTCTCCTTTTGACGCTAATCAAACTAGAACGAAGTAAAACAACTCTTAATCACCTCTTTCTTTGTAAATTTGAAAAAACCAATGAAAAAATATGACGGTCTCCCTATATGAAGACTTGTGTGAGATCTACGCATCGTTTTGGACGCGATAGTGATGTGATTGCTCCTTTTGATGCTATATTCAATTAGAACGAAGTAATAGAACTTATAATCACCTATACTTGGATAGTTTGAGAGAACTAATGAAACATTAAGAAGGTCTCCCTACTAAATGAAGACTTGTGTGAGATGTACGGCTCGTATCACTAGTGACAGGATTGGTCATTTTGATGTTAATCAAACTAGAACAAATTCATAGGACTCATAATCACCTCTTTCTTTGACAATTTGAGAGACCCAATGAAACAATAAGAAGGTCTCCCTAAATCAATACTTGTGTGAAATGTACGCATCGTTTTTAACGCGATAGTCATGGGATTGCTCCTTTTGATGGTAATCAAACTAGAACGAAGTTATAGGACTCCTAATCACTTCTTTCTTTGACAATTTTAGTGCACCAATGAAACAATAAGAAGGTCTCCCAAAAAGAATACTTTCGTGAGATGCACGCTTGATTTTGAACCCAATAGTCATGGGTTTCTCCTTTTGACGCTAGTCAAACTAGAATGAAGTAATACAACTCTTAATCACCTCTTTCTTTGTAAATTTGAAAAAACCAATGAAATAATATGAAGGTCTCCCTAAATGAAGGCTTGTGTGAGATCTACGCATCGTTTTGGACGCGATAGTGATGTGATTGCTCCTTTTGATGCTAATTTCAACTAGAACGAAGTAATAGAACTCATAATTACCTATATTTTGACAATTTGAGAGAACTAATGAAACATTAAGAAGGTCTCCCTAAATGAAGACTTGTGTGAGATGTGTGAATCGTTTTGAAGGCACTAGTGACAGGATTGGTCCTTTTGATGCTAATCAAACTAGAACGAATTCATAGGACTCATAATCACCTCTTTCTTTGAAAATTTGAGAAACCCAATGAAACAATAAGAAAGTCTCCCAAGACTTGTGTGAGATGTACGCATCGTTTTTAATGCGATAGTCATGGGATTGCTCCTTTTGATGCTAATGAAATTAGAACGAAGTAATAAGACTCCTAATTCTTTCACAATTTTAGAGAACAAATGAAACAATAAGAAGGTCTCCTTAAATGAAGACATGTGTAAGATGTACGCATCGTTTTTAACTCGATAATCATGGGATTGCTCCTTTTGATGCTAATCAAACTAGAACGAAGTTATAGGACACCTAATCACTTCTTTCTTTGACAATTTTAGTCGACCAATAAAACAATAAGGTCTCCCAAAGAGAATACTTTTATGAGATGTACGCTTGATTTTGAACCCGATAGTCATGGGTTTCTCCTTTTGACGCTAATCAAACTAGAACGAAGTAATACAACTCTTAATCACCTCTTTCTTTGTAAATTTGAAAAAACCAATGAGAAAATATGACGGTCTCCCTATATGAAGACTTGTGTGAGATCTACGCATCGTTTTGGACGCGATAGTGATGTGATTGCTCCTTTTGATGCTATATTCAATTAGAACGAAGTAATAGAACTTATAATCACCTATACTTGGATAGTTTGAGAGAACTAATGAAACATTAAGAAGGTCTCCCTACTAAATGAAGACTTGTGTGAGATGTACGGCTCATATCACTAGTGACAGGATTGGTCATTTTGATGCTAATCAAACTAGAACGAATTCATAGGACTCATAATCACCTCTTTCTTTGACAATTTGAGAGATCCAATGAAACAATAAGAAGGTCTCCCTAAATCAAGACTTGTGTGAGATGTACGCATCGTTTTTAACGCGATAGTCATGGGATTGCTCCTTTTGATGCTAATCAAACTAGAACGAAGTTATAGGACTCCTAATCACTTCTTTCTTTGATAATTTTAGTGCACCAATGAAACAATAACAAGGTCTCCCAAAAAGAATACTTTCGTGAGATGTACGCTTGATTTTGAACCCGATAGTCATGGGTTTCTCCTTTTGACGCTAGTCAAACTAGAATGAAGTAATACAACTCTTAATCACCTCTTTCTTTGTAAATTTGAAAAAACCAATGAAATAATATGAAGGTCTCCCTAAATGAAGGCGTGTGTGAGATCTACGCATCGTTTTGGACGCGATAGTGATGTGATTGCTCCTTTTGATGCTAATTTCAACTAGAACGAAGTAATAGAACTCATAATTACAAATATTTTGACAATTTGAGAGAATTAATGAAACATTAAGAAGGTCTCCCTAAATAAAGACTTGTGTGAGATGTGTGAATCGTTTTGAAGGCACTAGTGACAGGATTGGTCCTTATGATGCTAATCAAACTAGAACGAATTCATAGGACTCATAATCACCTCTTTCTTTGAAAATTTGAGAAACCCAATGAAACAATAAGAATGTCTCCCAAGACTTGTGTGAGATGTACGCATCGTTTTTAATGCGATAGTCATGGGATTGCTCCTTTTGATGCTAATGAAATTAGAACGAAGTAATAAGACTCCTAATTCTTTCACAATTTTAGAGAACAAATGAAACAATAAGAAGGTCTCCTTAAATGAAGACATGTGTAAGATGTACGCATCGTTTTTAACTCGATAATCATGGGATTGCTCCTTTTGATGCTAATCAAACTAGAACGAAGTTATAGGACACCTAATCACTTCTTTCTTTGACAATTTTAGTCGACCAATAAAACAATAAGAAGGTCTCCCAAAGAGAATACTTTTATGAGATGTACGCTTGATTTTGAACCCGATAGTTATGGGTTTCTCCTTTTGACGCTAATCAAACTAGAACGAAGTAATACAACTCTTAATCACCTCTTTCTTTGTAAATTTGAAAAAACCAATGAAAAAATATGACGGTCTCCCTATATGAAGACTTGTGTGAGATCTACGCATCGTTTTGGACTCGATAGTGATGTGATTGCTCCTTTTGATGCTATATTCAATTAGAACGAAGTAATAGAACTTATAATCACCTATACTTGGATAGTTTGAGAGAACTAATGAAACATTAAGAAGGTCTCCCTACTAAATGAAGACTTGTGTGAGATGTACGGCTCGTATCACTAGTGACAGGATTGGTCATTTTGATGCTAATCAAACTAGAATGAATTCATAGGACTCATAATCACCTCTTTCTTTGACAATTTGAGAGACCCAATGAAACAATAAGAAGGTCTCCCTAAATCAAGACTTGTGTGAGATGTACGCATCGTTTTTAACGCGATAGTCATGGGATTGCTCTTTTTGATGCTAATCAAACTAGAACGAAGTTATAGGACTCCTAATCACTTCTTTCTTTGACAATTTTAGTGCACCAATGAAACAATAAGAAGGTCTCCCAAAAAGAATACTTTTGTGAGATGTACGCTTGATTTTGAACCCAATAGTCATGGGTTTCTCCTTTTGACGCTAGTCAAACTAGAATGAAGTAATACAACTCTTAATCACCTCTTTCTTTGTAAATTTGAAAAAAACCAATGAAATAATATGAAGGTCTCCCTAAATGAACGCGTGTGTGAGATCTACGCATCGTTTTGGACGCGATAGTGATGTGATTGCTCCTTTTGATGCTAATTTCAACTAGAACGAAGTAATTGAACTCATAATTACCTATATTTTGACAATTTGAGAGAACTAATGAAACATTAAGAAGGTCTCCCTAAATGAAGACTTGTGTGAGATGTGTGAATCGTTTTGAAGGCACTAGTTACAGGATTGGTCCTTTTGATGCTAATCAAACTAGAACGAATTCATAGGACTCATAATCACCTCTTTCTTTGAAAATTTGAGAAACCCAATGAAACAATAAGAAAGTCTCCCAAGACTTGTGTGAGATGTACGCATCGTTTTTAATGCGATAGTCATGGGATTGCTCCTTTTGATGCTAATGAAATTAGAACGAAGTAATAAGACTCCTAATTCTTTCACAATTTTAGAGAACAAATGAAACAATAAGAAGGTCTCCTTAAATGAAGACATGTGTAAGATGTACGCATCGTTTTTAACTCGATAATCATGGGATTGCTCCTTTTGATGCTAATCAAACTAGAACGAAGTTATAGGACACCTAATCACTTCTTTCTTTGACAATTTTAGTCGACCAATAAAACAATAAGAAGGTCTCCCAAAGAGAATACTTTTATGAGATGTACGCTTGATTTTGAACCCGATAGTCATGGGTTTCTCCTTTTGACGCTAATCAAACTAGAACGAAGTAATACAACTCTTAATCACCTCTTTCTTTGTAAATTTGAAAAAACCAAAGAAAAAATATGACGGTCTCCCTATATGAAGACTTGTGTGAGATCTACGCATCGTTTTGGACGCGATAGTGATGTGATTGCTCCTTTTGATGCTATATTCAATTAGAACGAAGTAATAGAACTTATAATCACCTATACTTGGATAGTTTGAGAGAACTAATGAAACATTAAGAAGGTCTCCCTACTAAATGAAGACTTGTGTGAGATGTACGGCTCGTATCACTAGTGACAGGATTGGTCATTTTGATGCTAATCAAACTAGAATGAATTCATAGGACTCATAATCACCTCTTTCTTTGACAATTTGAGAGACCCAATGAAACAATAAGAAGGTCTCCCTAAATCAAGACTTGTGTGAGATGTACGCATCGTTTTTAACGCGATAGTCATGGGATTGCTCTTTTTGATGCTAATCAAACTAGAACGAAGTTATAGGACTCCTAATCACTTCTTTCTTTGACAATTTTAGTGCACCAATGAAACAATAAGAAAGTCTCCCAAAAAGAATACTTTTGTGAGATGTACGCTTGATTTTGAACCCAATAGTCATGGGTTTCTCCTTTTGACGCTAGTCAAACTAGAATGAAGTAATACAACTCTTAATCACCTCTTTCTTTGTAAATTTGAAAAAACCAATGAAATAATATGAAGGTCTCCCTAAATGAACGCGTGTGTGAGATCTACGCATCGTTTTGGACGCGATAGTGATGTGATTGCTCCTTTTGATGCTAATTTCAACTAGAACGAAGTAATTGAACTCATAATTACCTATATTTTGACAATTTGAGAGAACTAATGAAACATTAAGAAGGTCTCCCTAAATGAAGACTTGTGTGAGATGTGTGAATCGTTTTGAAGGCACTAGTTACAGGATTGGTCCTTTTGATGCTAATCAAACTAGAACGAATTCATAGGACTCATAATCACCTCTTTCTTTGAAAATTTGAGAAACCCAATGAAACAATAAGAAAGTCTCCCAAGACTTGTGTGAGATGTACGCATCGTTTTTAATGCGATAGTCATGGGATTGCTCCTTTTGATGCTAATGAAATTAGAACGAAGTAATAAGACTCCTAATTCTTTCACAATTTTAGAGAACAAATGAAACAATAAGAAGGTCTCCTTAAATGAAGACATGTGTAAGATGTACGCATCGTTTTTAACTCGATAATCATGGGATTGCTCCTTTTGATGCTAATCAAACTAGAACGAAGTTATAGGACACCTAATCACTTCTTTCTTTGACAATTTTAGTCGACCAATAAAACAATAAGAAGGTCTCCCAAAGAGAATACTTTTATGAGATGTACGCTTGATTTTGAACCCGATAGTCATGGGTTTCTCCTTTTGACGCTAATCAAACTAGAACGAAGTAATACAACTCTTAATCACCTCTTTCTTTGTAAATTTGAAAAAACCAAAGAAAAAATATGACGGTCTCCCTATATGAAGACTTGTGTGAGATCTACGCATCGTTTTGGACGCGATAGTGATGTGATTGCTCCTTTTGATGCTATATTCAATTAGAACGAAGTAATAGAACTTATAATCACCTATACTTGGATAGTTTGAGAGAACTAATGAAACATTAAGAAGGTCTCCCTACTAAATGAAGACTTGTGTGAGATGTACGGCTCATATCACTAGTGACAGGATTGGCCATTTTGATGCTAATCAAACTAGAACGAATTCATAGGACTCATAATCACCTCTTTCTTTGACAATATGAGAGACCCAATGAAACAATAAGAAGGTCTCCCTAAATCAAGACTTGTTTGAGATGTACGCATCGTTTTTAACGCGATAGTCATGGGATTGCTCCTTTTGATGCTAATCAAACTAGAACGAAGTTAAAGGACTCCTAATCACTTCTTTCTTTGACAATTTTAGTGCACCAATGAAACAATAACAAGGTCTCCCAAAAAGAATACTTTCGTGAGATGTACGCTTGATTTTGAATCCGATAGTCATGGGTTTCTCCTTTTGACGCTAGTCAAACTAGAATGAAGTAATACAACTTTTAATCACCTCTTTCTTTGTAAATTTGAAAAAACCAATGAAATAATATGAAGGTCTCCCTAAATGAAGGCTTGTGTGAGATCTACGCATCGTTTTGGACGCGATAGTGATGTGATTGCTCCTTTTGATGCTAATTTCAACTAGAACGAAGTAATAGAACTCATAATTACAAATATTTTGACAATTTGAGAGAATTAATGAAACATTAAGAAGGTCTCCCTAAATGAAGACTTGTGTGAGATGTGTGAATCGTTTTGAAGGCACTAGTGACAGGATTGGTCCTTTTGATGCTAATCAAACTAGAACGAATTCATAGGACTCATAATCACCTCTTTCTTTGAAAATTTGAGAAACCCAATGAAACAATAAGAAAGTCTCCCAAGACTTGTGTGAGATGTACGCATCGTTTTTAATGCGATAGTCATGGGATTGCTCCTTTTGATGCTAATGAAATTAGAACGAAGTAATAAGACTCCTAATTCTTTCACAATTTTAGAGAACAAATGAAACAATAAGAAGGTCTCCTTAAATGAAGACATGTGTAAGATGTACGCATCGTTTTTAACTCGATAATCATGGGATTGCTCCTTTTGATGCTAATCAAACTAGAACGAAGTTATAGGACACCTAATCACTTCTTTCTTTGAAAATTTTAGTCGACCAATAAAACAATAAGAAGGTCTCCCAAAGAGAATACTTTTATGAGATGTACGCTTGATTTTGAACCCGATAGTTATGGGTTTCTCCTTTTGACGCTAATCAAACTAGAACGAAGTAATACAACTCTTAATCACCTCTTTCTTTGTAAATTTGAAAAAACCAATGAAAAAATATGACGGTCTCCCTATATGAAGACTTGTGTGAGATCTACGCATCGTTTTGGACTCGATAGTGATGTGATTGCTCCTTTTGATGCTATATTCAATTAGAACGAAGTAATAGAACTTATAATCACCTATACTTGGATAGTTTGAGAGAACTAATGAAACATTAAGAAGGTCTCCCTACTAAATGAAGACTTGTGTGAGATGTACGGCTCGTATCACTAGTGACAGGATTGGTCATTTTGATGCTAATCAAACTAGAATGAATTCATAGGACTCATAATCACCTCTTTCTTTGACAATTTGAGAGACCCAATGAAACAATAAGAAGGTCTCCCTAAATCAAGACTTGTGTGAGATGTACGCATCGTTTTTAACGCGATAGTCATGGGATTGCTCCTTTTGATGCTAATCAAACTAGAACGAAGTTATAGGACTCCTAATCACTTCTTTCTTTGACAATTTTAGTGCACCAATGAAACAATAAGAAGGTCTCCCAAAAAGAATACTTTTGTGAGATGTACGCTTGATTTTGAACCAAATAGTCATGGGTTTCTCCTTTTGACGCTAGTCAAACTAGAATGAAGTAATACAACTCTTAATCACCTCTTTCTTTGTAAATTTGAAAAAACCAATAAAATAATATGAAGGTCTCCCTAAATGAACGCGTGTGTGAGATCTACGCATCGTTTTGGACGCGATAGTGATGTGATTGCTCCTTTTGATGCTAATTTCAACTAGAACGAAGTAATAGAACTCATAATTACCTATATTTTGACAATTTGAGAGAACTAATGAAACATTAAGAAGGTCTCCCTAAATGAAGACTTGTGTGAGATGTGTGAATCGTTTTGAAGGCACTAGTGACAGGATTGGTCCTTTTGATGCTAATCAAACTAGAACGAATTCATAGGACTCATAATCACCTCTTTCTTTGAAAATTTGAGAAACCCAATGAAACAATAAGAAAGTCTCCCAAGACTTGTGTGAGATGTACGCATCGTTTTTAATGCGATAGTCATGGGATTGCTCCTTTTGATGCTAATGAAATTAGAACGAAGTAATAAGACTCCTAATTCTTTCACAATTTTAGAGAACAAATGAAACAATAAGAAGGTCTCCTTAAATGAAGACATGTGTAAGATGTACGCATCGTTTTTAACTCGATAATCATGGGATTGCTCCTTTTGATGCTAATCAAACTAGAACGAAGTTATAGGACACCTAATCACTTCTTTCTTTGACAATTTTAGTCGACCAATAAAACAATAAGAAGGTCTCCCAAAGAGAATACTTTTATGAGATGTACGCTTGATTTTGAACCCGATAGTCATGGGTTTCTCCTTTTGACGCTAATCAAACTAGAACGAAGTAATACAACTCTTAATCACCTCTTTCTTTGTAAATTTGAAAAAACCAAAGAAAAAATATGACGGTCTCCCTATATGAAGACTTGTGTGAGATCTACGCATCGTTTTGGACGCGATAGTGATGTGATTGCTCCTTTTGATGCTATATTCAATTAGAACGAAGTAATAGAACTTATAATCACCTATACTTGGATAGTTTGAGAGAACTAATGAAACATTAAGAAGGTCTCCCTACTAAATGAAGACTTGTGTGAGATGTACGGCTCATATCACTAGTGACAGGATTGGCCATTTTGATGCTAATCAAACTAGAACGAATTCATAGGACTCATAATTACCTCTTTCTTTGACAATTTGAGAGACCCAATGAAACAATAAGAAGGTCTCCCTAAATCAAGACTTGTGTGAGATGTACGCATCGTTTTTAACTCGATAGTCATGGGATTGCTCCTTTTGATGCTAATCAAACTAGAACGAAGTTATAGGACTCCTAATCACTTCTTTCTTTGACAATTTTAGTGCACCAATGAAACAATAAGAAGGTCTCCCAAAAAGAATACTTTTGTGAGATGTACGCTTGATTTTGAACCCAATAGTTGTGACGCCCCCAAATCCAGGTTCTCTAACCTCAGATTCGGTGCTCACGATCTATCATCATCATAAGCATTCTATAACTATTACGGAATAATAAACATACATTATTCATTATAATAAAGTTTCATAACATGGTCCCAAGGTCTTCCTAACCTTAACTTAAACACACCATTCATATTACAAAAAGTTTACATAAGAAATCCCATTAGATAATAATAATATTCATTCTAAACTATTCCTGGATTTTGCCCTTGCCCTTGTCCTTCGTATTGGATTCTTCAGGCTTAGCTGAAATAAATGTCATGATATAGCAAGGGTAAGCAACTAATTTGCTTAGCAAGTTTATATACAAGGGAGATATATCATAACTGGAAAGAAGTTTTTCTTTCAATGTTCAACAATAATATAAGGTTGTGAAGGAACATGAATTAATAATTAACAATTGAATATTCGAATAATTGAATAACATGAACTGAGTGGTTTTGAAATAACCATGAACATTTGCCAAGGTTCTCAGTCATTTAAACTGGACCTCTTAATAAATTTTGGTATTCAAGGGGATCAGCCTTTCATACCTCGTGATTTATGCATAAACACTTAATAATCTGGCATTGATATCATGCCTTAATCAAATTCGTCCTTTTCTCAGTCTAGAGTTCTTATCATATCAATTTAATAAGAACAACTTTTTAAAACACATTTGATTTAACAAATTTAAACATGCTTGATCTAGCTGATACAATTAGCATAGATCTATCTCATAAACAGTTCATGAATGAAGAACTTAAATTTAATTCACAGTTCAATAATAGTAGAACAGGAATTCAATTGCACAAAGTGCGAATTTCAATAATCATTATAGATGTAAATAATCATCAATAATTATTCACTAATATGCTTTGAAAATAATAACTCGAGTTTGAGTTAGGAAACTTGCCTCGTCTGTAGATTACGGCTACGCAATTAATTTATATCCACTATGCAGTTAAATTATCTTCCTTTGAGAGACCTATATTTAATCTTTCAATTAGTCATAGTATAACATTAGATTATGTAATCACATAAATATTATACATTACATTTAGTTCTTATAAACATTATCCTGTCTTGATAATGTTACTACTAAATAACAACATATTATTAATCTTGATAATATCTAATTCATCTCTTAGTATTATTAGTTCCCTAATAATACTTTCATTTGCTTACTAATATTATTAACATCTTAATAATATTTTAATACCTTACTAATATTATTAATCCTCTTAATAATATTTTAATTATTCATTAACATTATTATTTAATAATATCTTACTTATGCTTTAGTATCATTAATCATTTAATAATATTTTATTCATTTACTAATATTATTAATCATTTAATAATATTTTATTTATTCACTAATATTATTAATCATTTAATAATATCTTGTTCCATTACTAATACTATTAATCATTTAATAATACTTTAATCATTTATCAATGCTTAAATCAAGTATTATTAACCATTTAATAATATTTTAAAGAAATTTTAATCTTAATATTTTTATTTACTTATCAATATCATATTCTAATATTATTAATATCATAATAATATTTTAATAATTTATTAGATTAATAAACAATTTATTCTAATTGTTCACCCCTTATTAAACCTCTTATTTAATATCCACAAAAGGTCATAAATAATATTTCTTATCATAAATTACCAAAGTATTCTAAGATAGTCATGATATGATATATTATGAGTATTCAAGCATAAAAATCACATTTTTCTTATTAAAGACATCATTTAACTATTTATTTCATTTTATTCATAACTTAATCATTTTTAGAAAAAATAGCAAACGGATTCCAAAAATTCGTTGCTTCTGTATTTTGACAGAATATGAACCCACAAGGATCCCCAAATTTTTCTGGAATTTTAGAAAATGATCTACTATTTTTAAAGTTCCCAAAACACTCGGATCTTGCTTCATTTTTAATAAATTGATCTTTACTCAGAAAATTCTGCAATTTTTAGGGTATGCTCTCCTAGTATATGTGAACCTACTCTAACAATTTCGGAATTTTCCAGTGTATACACCGTGAGATATTCGAAGGTAAAGTTTCAGGAGTCCTTTACGGAAATAGTCATTACGTACAATCTATAACTCGAAACATGCCCATTCTTTTTCCTACATGTAGATAACTTCTCAAGGTACATCTGTGAATTTTCCCAGATTTTTAAAAGATATGAAACCGTCCGAAACAGACCCAAGAAAAATGGGACAGAAACTATTTTAGGTTTTTTTTTTCTTTTCTTTTGAACCCTTAACATTCCAAGTGGGCTGTTTTGGGGAAATCAGTTCCAAAGGTTTCAAAACTTGCTAGATTTGTGTTCTATCACTTGGGTTTACTAGATAACTCATGTATCTAGCACCCCCCTTCGACGGATCACAAATCTAAGTTGGAAAACTTGAGTTATACAAGATTTAGTGGAAGAAAACAAGAGTTTTCACCCTTGGAGAACATATGCTCATATCCTTCCTCTAAGCCTTTGACCTAACACTCAAGATACTTAGTTCTATACATGATGATATGTAGGACTAGGGTATCTTGAGTATTTGTTCATAACTCCAACAAAACTCAAGCTATAAAACAAAGTAGAAGAAGAAGATGAAGGTTAGGTTATACCTTGATTTAATGGCAACCTTCCTTGATTTACCAAAGTAAGTGATGAACTTTGGATGCATGAACAAACTAGCACTTCTCTCTCTCTATATATATGGCCAAAACTCTCTCTCTTTTCTCTCTCTAGAAGTGGCTAGCTTGGGAGAAAATTATAAGAGGAAGAATGAGAGAAGAAATGAAATGAAATAAAAGGATACTTACAAAAAATATAGATACACTTAGTGTATCTAGCTATTATCCCCCATACTTTCTTTACCCCATGGATAGAAGCTTTGCCTTATCACTTTAATTAGTCTAATCATGATTAAGGATGCTTAATAAAGTGGCAACCAATGGGAGCTTGACAACCATGTCCTTTTGTGTAAGAGTTACTACTAATGGACATTGCTTAGCTTAATTAGTTGCCTTAAAAGGCCTAATATGGCTTGTCATTATGTCCCATTTTAACTCCCAATTTGCTTTTATTTTTAATGCCCAATTTTGATTAATCAAATGTCTACAATACCCTTAACCAAGTGGGCTAAGTATTGGTTTGCATTTTATTTCATTTGGGCTTCCTCCTTAATTGTTTTGGGCTATGTAATAAACATAGTCTAGCAATTTTAATATGCGTTACCCAATTTGATTATTTAGGGTTTTCATTCCTTATCTTATGAAATTTAATTACCTATACATGTGACTTTAGCTCATAACCTAATTAGGTTCACAAGAATTAGGTTTAAAATTATTAGTGACTTGAAATAATAAGATTATCCACTTAAGTTAGTATACATATTAAATACTAACCTCTCATTATCACCATAACCCTTAGGTTATTTAATTGTCTCACCTAATGTATAATTAGGTTACGAAGCTTTCATTTTTAATGAAATCTGTAAATGTATATATCCATAACTATAGCATACATGTTAATTGACCCATGCACCACTTCACATATTTTGTCACATATTAAATTACTGTATAACACAAATTTTTAAATATTAATAATGTACATACATATATAGTGACTTAAAATTCACGGTTATTACATCCTCCCCCCCTTATAAGAATTCCGTCCCCGGAATTGCCTATAGGGTTACTCAAAAAGATGTGGATAATTTTCCCTCATCCTTTCTTCGAGTTCCCACGTAGCTTCTTCAGCATTGTGGTTCCTCCAAAGAACCTTTACAGAATGTATAACCTTATTTCGCAATTTCTGTTCTTTTCTATCTAAAATTCCAACTGGAATTTCCTCGTACGATAAATCCTTTTTTACCTGAATTGGCTCGTACGATATCACGTGCTTGTAATCAGGCTTGTATGGTCGTAGCACTGACACATGAAACACATTATGAATATGTTCCAGTTCAGGAGGTAGAGCTACCTCATACGCCACTTCGCCTATCTTCCTCAAGATCTCGAAAGGTCCAATAAATCTCGGACTCAGTTTACCTTTCTTTCCAAACCTTATCTTCCCTTTCCAGGGAGATACTTTCAAAAATGCATGGCTTCCCACCTCAAAATCTCTCTTCTGGCGATGTAAGTCTGCATACTTCTTCTGGCGATCTTGAGCTGCTACCAGTCGGGCTCTTATCACCTTGATGATCTCTATAGTCTGCTGTACCATTTCTGGTCCCAACAGTCGACGTTCGCCCACTTCATCCCAGCATAAGGGCGTTCTACATTTCCTTCCATACAGTGCTTCGTACGGCGGCATTCCGATGCTGGCGTGATAGCTATTGTTGTATGCGAACTCTACTAATGGAAGATGATCCTCCCAGCTACCCTTAAAGTCCATCACACAAGCTTTGAGCATGTCTTCAAGTGTTTGAATCGTTCTCTCGCTTTGCCCATCGGTTTGCGGATGATACGCAGTGCTCATCCGTAGTTGCGTCCCCATTCTTTCCTGAAGACTCTTCCAGAAGTTTGACGTGAATCGCGGATCTCTATCCGACACAATAGATACTGGTACGCCATGCCTTGAGATAATTTCTTTGATATACAATTTGGCTAGCTGGTCCAAACTATACCTGATCTTGATCGGAAAGAAGTGAGCCGACTTCGTAAGACGATCTACAATCACCCATATGGCGTCGTGTCCCTTTTACGTTGCTGGAAGTCCCACCACAAAATCCATCGTGACGTGTTCCCACTTCCACTCTGGAATCTCTAAAGGCTGTAGTAATCCACTCGGTCGTTGATGCTCTGCCTTGACTCTCTGACAAGTTAGACATCTACTGACGCATTCTGCAACCTCTCTCTTCATATTTGGCCACCAAAAGTGTTGACGCAAATCTTGATACATTTTTGTGCTTCCTGGGTGTATCGAGTACCTCGTACTGTACGCTTCTTGCAAAATCTCTTCTCTTAGTTTTGGTACTAGCGGTACCCAAATTCGCCCTTCGAATCTCAGCAGTCGGGTGCCATCAATATTGTATTTCAATTCATCCCCTTCAGCTAACCGTTTCTTGATGTTGTCGCAATCTTCGTCCTTCTCTTGAGCCTCTTTAACTTTATCTAATAGAGTCGGGCTCGCTGTCACTGTAAATAATTTCTCGTTGGTCTCCATCGGATACTTAACCTCTAAGTCAAGTCGTTCGAAATCTTTCACCAACTCCTCTTGAATGGTCAACTTCAATAACTTCTCTCTGCCTTTTCTGCTCAGAGCATCTGCCACTACATTTGCTTTTCCTGGATGGTACAGAATCTCACAATCATAATCCTTGATCAATTCTAGCCATCGGCGCTGCCTCATATTTAGCTCTTTCTGCGTGAAGATATACTTCAGACTCTTGTGATCCGTATATATCTCACACTTCTCGCCATACAAATAGTGCCTCCAAATCTTCAAGGCAAAAACTACTGCTGCTAATTCCAGGTCATGAGTCGGATAACCCTTCTCATAGTCCTTCAGCTGACGTGAAGCGTACGCAATGACCTTGCCATGCTGCATCAGTACACAGCCAAGACCCTTGTGTGACGCATCACTATACACTACAAATCCTCCCGTGTTGTCTGGTAAAGTCAACACAGGTGCCTGACTGAGCCTCTTCTTCAATTCCATGAAACTCTCTTCACATTTCTCCGTCCAAACGAACTTCACTGCCTTTCTGGTAAGGTTGGTCAACGGTGATGCTATCTTTGAAAAATCTTGGATGAATCTCCGATAGTATCCTGCTAATCCCAAGAAACTCCTAATTTCTGTCGGCGTTGTTGGCTGTTCCCAGTTGATAACCGCTTCAACCTTTGCTGGATCCACCGAAACACCATCCTTGTCGATAACGTGACCCAAAAACTGCACTCTTCGCAACCAAAACTCACACTTGGAGAACTTTGCATACAACTTCTCCCTCCTTAACGTTTCCAACACTATCCTTAGATGTTCAGCGTGCTCTTCCTCTGTCTCTGAATATACCAGAATGTCATCGATGAACACGACAACAAACTTATCCAAATACTGTTTAAACACTCTATTCATCAAGTCCATGAATGCTGCTGGCGCATTCGTCAACCCAAAAGACATTACCAGAAACTCAAAGTGTCCATAACGAGTTCTGAATGCCGTCTTTGGAACATCCTCCTGCCTCACCTTCAGTTGGTGATAACCGGTCCTCAAGTCGATTTTTGAAAAATATTTCGCCCCCTTCAACTGATCAAACAAATCGTCGATCCTGGGCAACGGGTACTTGTTCTTAATGGTGACCTTGTTCAACTCCCGGTAGTCGATACAAAGCCTTAATGACCCATCCTTCTTCTTTACGAATAAGACTGGTGCTCCCCACGGTGATACGCTCGGTCGAATGTATCCCTTATCTAACAATTCTTGTAGTTGAATCATCAGTTCCTTCATTTCTACCGGAGCCATACGATACGGTGCTTTGTATACCGGTGATGTCCCTGGTGCCAAATCGATAACAAACTCTATCTCTCTATCTGGTGGCAATCCCGGAATCTCATCTGGGAAGATATCAACGAATTCCCTTACAATGGGTATCTGACCCAGTTCACCCTCGACTCTACGGGTATCCACAACGTGAGCCAAATAACCTATACAACCTTTCCTAAGCAACTTCTTTGCTTGCATCATCGTCAGACAACAAGATTGTCTCGGTAATTTACTGCCATGAAATACCACCTTTGACTTATTCGGAGTCTTTAGGTGTACGCACTTTTTCTTACAGTCAATGACCGCCCCGTGACTTGATAACCAATCCATCCTGAGGATTACATCAAACTCTCCAAGACGAATCGGTATCAAATCCACGTTAAGCTTAAACCCTCTAACATCAGCACAACAGTTCCTATGTATGTAGTTTACAGGGATAATTTCTTTGTTTGCTACTTCTACACTCATTGGGTGTTCTAATAGTTCACGAGGTAAACTTAATCGTTGAGCAAAATCATCAGATACAAAAGAACATGAAGCTCCCGAATCGAATAACACATAGGCATTTATATTATTGATCGGAATTTTACCTGACACCACTTCCCTGGATGCCATGGCATCTTGCACTGTCATATTGAATGTCCTCGCTGTCGGCTTGTTTGGCTGGGCTGGTCCTCCACTGGTTGTCCTAGTGTTATTGCCCCTATTGCCGTTTCCGCCATCCGTGCTTTTCTTCTTTGGGCAATCCTTGATCCGATGCCCCAATTCACCACAGTTAAAACAACCTCCCTTCCTCACCTTAGAACAATTGGGTGAGGTATGCCCTTCTTGTCCACAGGTATAACATACCGTTTTTCCTTTCAAGCACTCTCCCGAGTGACCCTTTCCACAGTTTCCGCATACTGACTTCTTTTGTTGCACGCTTCCTTGCTGAATCTCTAAATTACTACCCCCACTGCTCCATTTCCGCTTCTTGTTGTTGCTACCGCCACTGCTAACATTCTGATTCCCACCTTCTACTTTCTTCTTGTTCTTCTCCCGATTGTACTTTGAGACCGCTTCGCTTCCACCTTCCGCTATGAGAGCTTTCTCCAACAGAGTTGAGAATGACGTGATTTGTAGAACCGCTACCTTACTGTAAATCCACGGCTTTAGTCCATTTTCGAATCTTCTTGCTTTCCTCACCTCCGTGTCTACCTGATGTGGAGCGAATCTGGCCAATTCATTAAACTTTGCGGCATACTCTGACACTGACATATTCTCATGTTTCAATTCCAAAAACTTGATCTCCATTCTCGCTTGTGTACTCTCAGGGAAGTAGTTCTCAAAGAACAACTTCTTGAATGCTTCCCAAGTCACGATTTCAGTCCCGGCTTTGTTCTGGTTGGCCTCCCACCAATAGTTAGCCTCACCCTTCATTAAGTAGGTAGCAAAAATTGTTTTCTGTTCTTCTGCTACTCTAGCAATAATGAAGGCCTTCTCCATCTCCTTCATCCACGTCTGGGCCTCTATCGGGTCTGTTGTTCCTCTAAACTCCGGCGGTCCTACTGCCTTGAAGTCCTTAAAGTTGGCTAATCGATTTCCTGCCTGATTTCCCCCGGGTTGAGCTTGATTCCTCATGGCTTCAGCCATCATGTTGACAAAGTCTTGCATTGGGTTTGGTTGGGCTCCCGCTGCATTATTAACTGACTCTTCGATCTCTTGGTTCCTTAGTACACGTCTGGGCGGCATTATCTAATTAAACAAAATTCTAACACGTTACTCGGGTTTTATTATCATATAAGTACTTAGCATGCAATGCGCTACTGTATTCACATAACATTAAATAGACAATTTACTATTTAAATTTTCCAACACATATCATAATAATGCATTTATATTCATATACCAATCTTCAGTGTCTCACATGATTAATACAGGTATATTCTTATAAATACTACTATCCCATTTTAAACACAAAAGACGGGATTAACTCAAAATGATAATTCCCCACAAACCCATATAGGGATACTACCTAACTACCTACTACCTCACACCTGCTGAGGTTTACATCATCATAAAACCCTATTACACAAAAGGGGTACTAATGCATCTATCTACAACTAGTCCATAGCATAATCATCACTGGTGGCCCTGCTGGGTCACCTGAACAGGCTCCTGGGGAAACCACCCATCCATAACTCTACGTCGAATGGATCGGCTCGATTCTCCTATCTCGAACTGCGCCCTCCTAGTCCCACTGCGCTGGCCCTCATACGCTGCGTCTAGCGCCAGTCCTAAAGTCTCGGCCCTGACCTTCATGGCCTGCAGTGCTATCTCCAATTGGTCCACTCGCTGGGCTGACCCATAAAATGCCTCCTCCACGCGAATCTTGTCTGCAATCTCCACGTCAAACTCGCCCCGCATCGCCAGATGCTCTATGCTCAGCTCTCCGAACTTAGCCTTTTCATGCTCTAGCTGTACCCTTAGCATCTCAACTTGCAACTGGGACTCATCCAACTTTCCTTTCTGCTCGACTACCTCCATATGGGCTTGATAAGCCGCCTCCTTGTATTGACCTTCTGTGAACTGGAGTGTGTGGTTTTCAACCTCCAGTTCTCCCACCCTGCCTTCCAATTGATTGATTCTCCTCAACAAATCCCCTATCAGAGGACCCTGAGGGGCTTCTTCCGCGACCTCACGCTCAATGAGCTCTTGCTCCACTGAGTGACTGCCCTGGCGCTCGTCAGACATCCTACAAACACCATAAATAAAACCAACATCAGTACCACAATAAAATATATTCATTGATAAAATGAAATAATATTTTATTAAGCACAACACAAACTCGATGAATTTCCACAATCCATCTCCTAACATACTCTATAAGAGTTTTCTACTAAGGTTATAACCTAGGTTTCGCATTCCTAATGTTTATAACCTGCGGCTTTGATACCAACCTGTGACGCCCCCAAATCCAGGTTCTCTAACCTCAGATTCGGTGCTCACGATCTATCATCATCATAAGCATTCTATAACTATTACGGAATAATAAACATACATTATTCATTATAATAAAGTTTCATAACATGGTCCCAAGGTCTTCCTAACCTTAACTTAAACACACCATTCATATTACAAAAAGTTTACATAAGAAATCCCATTAGATAATAATAATATTCATTCTAAACTATTCCTGGATTTTGCCCTTGCCCTTGTCCTTCGTATTGGATTCTTCAGGCTTAGCTGAAATAAATGTCATGATATAGCAAGGGTAAGCAACTAATTTGCTTAGAAAGTTTATATACAAGGGAGATATATCATAACTGGAAAGAATTTTTGCTTTCAATGTTCAACAATAATATAAGGTTGTGAAGGAACATGAATTAATAATTAACAATTGAATATTCGAATAATTGAATAACATGAACTGAGTGGTTTTGAAATAACCATGAACATTTGCCAAGGTTCTCAGTCATTTAAACTGGACCTCTTAATAAATTTTGGTATTCAAGGGGATCAGCCTTTCATACCTCGTGATTTATGCATAAACACTTAATAATCTGGCATTGATATCATGCCTTAATCAAATTCGTCCTTTTCTCAGTCTAGAGTTCTTATCATATCAATTTAATAAGAACAGCTTTTTAAAACACATTTGATTTAACAAATTTAAACATGCTTGATCTAGCTGATACAATTAGCATAGATCTATCTCATAAACAGTTCATGAATGAAGAACTTAAATTTAATTCACAGTTCAATAATAGTAGAACAGGAATTCAATTGCACAAAGTGCGAATTTCAATAATCATTATAGATGTAAATAATCATCAATAATTATTCACTAATATGCTTTGAAAATAATAACTCGAGTTTGAGTTAGGAAACTTGCCTCGTCTGTAGATTACGGCTACGCAATTAATTTATATCCACTATGCAGTTAAATTATCTTCCTTTGAGAGACCTATATTTAATCTTTCAATTAGTCATAGTATAACATTAGATTATGTAATCACATAAATATTATACATTACATTTAGTTCTTATAAACATTATCCTGTCTTGATAATGTTACTACTAAATAACAACATATTATTAATCTTGATAATATCTAATTCATCTCTTAGTATTATTAGTTCCCTAATAATACTTTCATTTGCTTACTAATATTATTAACATCTTAATAATATTTTAATACCTTACTAATATTATTAATCCTCTTAATAATATTTTAATTATTCATTAACATTATTATTTAATAATATCTTACTTATGCTTTAGTATCATTAATCATTTAATAATATTTTATTTATTTACTAATATTATTAATCATTTAATAATATTTTATTTATTCACTAATATTATTAATCATTTAATAATATCTTGTTCCATTACTAATACTATTAATCATTTAATAATACTTTAATCATTTATCAATGCTTAAATCAAGTATTATTAACCATTTAATAATATTTTAAAGAAATTTTAATCTTAATATTTTTATTTACTTATCAATATCATATTCTAATATTATTAATATCATAATAATATTTTAATAATTTATTAGATTAATAAACAATTTATTCTAATTGTTCACCCTTTATTAAACCTCTTATTTAATATCCACAAAAGGTCATAAATAATATTTCTTATCATAAATTACCAAAGTATTCTAAGATAGTCATGATATGATATATTATGAGTATTCAAGCATAAAAATAACATTTTTCTTATTAAAGACATCATTTAAATATTTATTTCCTTTTATTCATAACTTAATCATTTTTAGAAAAAATAGCAAACTGATTCCAAAAATTCGTTGCTTCTGTATTTTGACAGAATATGAACCCACAAGGATCCCCAAATTTTTCTGGAATTTTAGAAAATGATCTACTATTTTTAAAGTTTCCAAAACACTCGGATCTTGCTTCATTTTTAATAAATTGATCTTTACTCAGAAAATTCTGCAATTTTCAGGGTATGCTCTCCTAGTATATGTGAACCTACTCTAAAAATTTCGGAAGTTTCCAGTGTATACACCGTGAGATATTCGAAGGTAAAGTTTCAGGAGTCCTTTACGGAAATAGTCATTACGTACAATCTATAACTCGAAACATGCCCATTCTTTTTCCTACATGTAGATAACTTCTCAAGGTACATCTGTGAATTTTCCCAGATTTTTAAAAGATATGAAACCGTCCGAAACAGACCCAAGAAAAATGGGACAGAAACTATTTTAGGTTTTTTTTTCTTTTCTTTTGAACCCTTAACATTCCAAGTGGGCTGTTTTGGGGAAATCAGTTCCAAAGGTTTCAAAACTTGCTAGATTTGTGTTCTATCACTTGGGTTTACTAGATAACTCATGTATCTAGCACCCCCCTTCGACGGATCACAAATCTAAGTTGGAAAACTTGAGTTATACAAGATTTAGTGGAAGAAAACAAGAGTTTTCACCCTTGGAGAACATATGCTCATATCCTTCCTCTAAGCCTTTGACCTAACACTCAAGATACTTAGTTCTATACATGATGATATGTAGGACTAGGGTATCTTGAGTATTTGTTCATAACTCCAACAAAACTCAAGCTATAAAACAAAGTAGAAGAAGAAGATGAAGGTTAGGTTATACCTTGATTTAATGGCAACCTTCCTTGATTTACCAAAGTAAGTGATGAACTTTGGATGCATGAACAAACTAGCACTTCTCTCTCTCTATATATATGGCCAAAACTCTCTCTCTTTTCTCTCTCTAGAAGTGGCTAGCTTGGGAGAAAATTATAAGAGGAAGAATGAGAGAAGAAATGAAATGAAATAAAAGGATACTTACAAAAAATATAGATACACTTAGTGTATCTAGCTATTATCCCCCATACTTTCTTTACCCCATGGATAGAAGCTTTGCCTTATCACTTTAATTAGTCTAATCATGATTAAGGATGCTTAATAAAGTGGCAACCAATGGGAGCTTGACAACCATGTCCTTTTGTGTAAGAGTTACTACTAATGGACATTGCTTAGCTTAATTAGTTGCCTTAAAAGGCCTAATATGGCTTGTCATTATGTCCCATTTTAACTCCCAATTTGCTTTTATTTTTAATGCCCAATTTTGATTAATCAAATGTCTACAATACCCTTAACCAAGTGGGCTAAGTATTGGTTTGCATTTTATTTCATTTGGGCTTCCTCCTTAATTGTTTTGGGCTATGTAATAAACATAGTCTAGCAATTTTAATATGCGTTACCCAATTTGATTATTTAGGGTTTTCATTCCTTATCTTATGAAATTTAATTACCTATACATGTGACTTTAGCTCATAACCTAATTAGGTTCACAAGAATTAGGTTTAAAATTATTAGTGACTTGAAATAATAAGATTATCCACTTAAGTTAGTATACATATTAAATACTAACCTCTCATTATCACCATAACCCGTAGGTTATTTAATTGTCTCACCTAATGTATAATTAGGTTACGAAGCTTTCATTTTTAATGAAATCTGTAAATGTATATATCCATAACTATAGCATACATGTTAATTGACCCATGCACCACTTCACATATTTTGTCACATATTAAATCACTGTATAACACAAATTTTTAAATATTAATAATGTACATACATATATAGTGACTTAAAATTCACGGTTATTACAATAGTCATGGGTTTCTCCTTTTGACGCTAGTCAAACTAGAATGAAGTAATACAACTCTTAATCACCTCTTTCTTTGTAAATTTGAAAAAACCAATGAAATAATATGAAGGTCTCCCTAAATGAAGGCGTGTGTGAGATCTACGCATCGTTTTGGACGCGATAGTGATATGATTGCTCCTTTTGATGCTAATTTCAACTAGAACGAAGTAATAGAACTCATAATTACCTATATTTTGACAATTTGAGAGAACTAATGAAACATTAAGAAGGTCTCCCTAAATGAAGACTTGTGTGAGATGTGTGAATCGTTTTGAAGGCACTAGTGACAGGATTGGTCCTTTTGATGCTAATCAAACTAGAACGAATTCATAGGACTCATAATCACCTCTTTCTTTGAAAATTTGAGAAACCCAATGAAACAATAAGAAAGTCTCCCAAGACTTGTGTGAGATGTACGCATCGTTTTTAATGCGATAGTCATGGGATTGCTCCTTTTGATGCTAATGAAATTAGAACGAAGTAATAAGACTCCTAATTCTTTCACAATTTTAGAGAACAAATGAAACAATAAGAAGGTCTCCTTAAATGAAGACATGTGTAAGATGTACGCATCGTTTTTAACTCGATAATCATGGGATTGCTCCTTTTGATGCTAATCAAACTAGAACGAAGTTATAGGACACCTAATCACTTCTTTCTTTGACAATTTTAGTCGACCAATAAAACAATAAGAAGGTCTCCCAAAGAGAATACTTTTATGAGATGTACGCTTGATTTTGATCCCGATAGTCATGGGTTTCTCCTTTTGACGCTAATCAAACTAGAACGAAGTAATACAACTCTTAATCACCTCTTTCTTTGTAAATTTGAAAAAACCAATGAAAAATAAGACGGTCTCCCTATATGAAGACTTGTGTGAGATCTACGCACCGTTTTGGACGCGATAGTGATGTAATTGCTCCTTTTGATGCTAATTTCAACTAGAACGAAGTAATAGAACTCATAATTACCTATATTTTGACAATTTGAGAGAATTACTGAAACATTAAGAAGGTCTCCCTAAATGAAGACTTGTGTGAGATGTGTGAATCGTTTTGAAGGCACTAGTGACAGGATTGGTCCTTTTGATGCTAATCAAACTAGAACGAATTCATAGGACTCATAATCACCTCTTTCTTTGAAAATTTAAGAAACCCAATGAAACAATAAGAAAGTCTCCCAAGAATTGTGTGAGATGTACGCATCGTTTTTAATGCGATAGTCATGGGATTGCTCCTTTTGATGCTAATAAAATTAGAACGAAGTACTAAGACTCCTAATTCTTTCACAGTTTTAGAGAACAAATGAAACAATAAGAAGGTCTCCTTAAATGAAGACATGTGTAAGATGTACGCATCGTTTTTAACTCGATAATCATGGGATTGCTCCTTTTGATGCTAATCAAACTAGAACGAAGTTATAGGACACCTAATCACTTCTTTCTTTGACAATTTTAGTCGACCAATAAAACAATAAGAAGGTCTCCCAAAGAGAATACTTTTATGAGATGCACGCTTGATTTTGAACCCGATAGTCATGGGTTTCTCCTTTTGACGCAAATCAAACTAGAACGAAGTAATACAACTCTTACTCACCTCTTTCTTTGTAAATTTGAAAAAACCAATGAAAAAATATGACGGTCTCCCTATATGAAGACTTGTGTGAGATCTACGCATCGTTTTGGACGCGATAGCGATGTGATTGCTCCTTTTGATGTTATATTCAATTATAACGATGTAATAGAACTTATAATCACCTATACTTGGATAGTTTGAGAGAACTAATGAAACATTAAGAAGGTCTCCCTACTAAATGAAGACTTGTGTGAGATGTACGGCTCGTATCACTAGTGACAGGATTGGTCATTTTAATGCTAATCAAACTAGAACGAATTCATAGGACTCATAATCACCTCTTTCTTTGACAATTTGAGAGACCCAATGAAACAATAAGAAGGTCTCCCTAAATCAAGACTTGTGTGAGATGTACGCATCGTTTTTAACGCGATAGTCATAGGATTGCTCCTTTTGATGCTAATCAAACTAGAACGAAGTTATAGGACTCCTAATCACTTCTTTCTTTGACAATTTTAGTGCACCAACGAAACAATAAGAAGGTCTCCCAAAAAGAATACTTTCGTGAGATGTACGCTTGATTTTGAACCCAATAGTCTTGGGTTTCTCCTTTTGATACTAGTCAAACTAGAATGAAGTAATACAACTCTTAATCTCCTTTTTCTTTGTAAATTTGAAAAAACCAATGAAATAATATGAAGGTCATCCTAAATGAAGGCGTGTGTGAGATCTACGCATCGTTTTGGACGCGATAGTGATGTGATTGCTCCTTTTGATGCTCTCTTTAATTAGAACGAAGTAATAGAACTTATAATCACCTATACTTGGATAGTTTGAGAGAACTAATGAAACATTAAGAAGGTCTCCCTAAATGAAGACTTGTGTGAGATGTGTGAAACGTTTTGAAGGCACTAGTGACAGGATTGGTCCTTTTGATGCTAATCAAACTAGAACGAATTCACAGGACTCATAATCACCTCTTTCTTTGAAAATTTGAGAAACCCAATGAAACAATAAGAAAGTCTCCCAAGACTTGTGTGAGATGTACGCATCGTTTTTAATGCGATAGTCATGGGATTGCTCCTTTTGATGCTAATGAAATTAGAACGAAGTAATAAGACTCCTAATTCTTTCACAATTTTAGAGAACAAATGAAACAATAAGAAGGTCTCCTTAAATGAAGACATGTGTAAGATGTACGCATCGTTTTTAACTCGATAATCATGGGATTGCTCCTTTTGATGCTAATCAAACTAGAACGAAGTTATAGGACTCCTAGTCACTTCTTTCTTTGACAATTTTAGTCGACCAATAAAACAATAAGAAGGTCTCCCAAAAAGAATAAGTTTATGAGATGTACGCTTGATTTTGAACCCGATAGTCATGGGTTTCTCCTTTTGGTGCTAATCAAACTAGAACGAAGTAATACAACTCTTAATCACCTCTTTCTTTGTAAATTTGAAAAAACCAATGAAAAATAAGACGGTCTCCCTATATGAAGACTTGTGTGAGATCTACGCATCGTTTTGGACGCGATAGTGACGTGATTGCTCCTTTTGATGCTATATTCAATTAGAACGAAGTAATAGAACTTATAATCACCTATATTTGGATAATTTGAGAGAACTAATGAAACATTAAGAAGGTCTCCCTACTAAATGAAGACTTGTGTGAGATGTACGGCTCGTCTCACTAGTGACAGGATTGGTCCTTTTGATGCTAATCAAACTAGAACGAATTCATAGGACTCATAATCACCTCTTTCTTTGACAATTTGAGAGACCCAATGAAACAATAAGAAGGTCTCCCTAAATCAAGACTTGTGAGAGATGTACGCATCATTTTTAACGCGATAGTCATGGGATTGCTCCTTTTGATGCTAATCAAACTAGAACGAAGTTATAGGACTCCTAATCACTTCTTTCTTTGACAATTTTAGTGCACTAAGAAGGTCTCCCAAAAAGAATACTTTCGTGAGATGTACGCTTGATTTTGAACCCAATAGTCATGGGTTTCTCCTTTTGACGCTAGTCAAACTAGAATGAAGTAATACAACTCTTAATCACCTCTTTCTTTGTAAATTTGAAAAAACCAATGAAATAATATGAAGGTCTCCCTAAATGAAGGCGTGTGTGAGATCTACGCATCGTTTTGGACGCGATAGTAATGTGATTGCTCATTTTGATGCTAATTTCAACTAGAACGAAGTAATAGAACTCATAATTACCTACATTTTGACAATTTGAGAGAATTAATGAAACATTAAGAAGGTCTCCCTAAATGAAGACTTGTGTGAGATGTGTGAATCGTTTTGAAGGCACTAGTGACAGGATTGCTCCTTTTGATGCTAATCAAACTAGAACGAATTCATAGGACTCATAATCACCTCTTTCTTTGAAAATTTGAGAAACCCAACGAAACAATAAGAAAGTCTCCCAAGACTTGTGTGAGATGTACGCATCGTTTTTAATGCGATAGTCATGGGATTGCTCCTTTTGATGCTAATGAAATTATAACGAAGTAATAAGACTCCTAATTCTTTCACAATTTTAGAGAACAAATGAAACAATAAGAAGGTCTCCTTAAATGAAGACATGTGTAAGATGTACGCATCGTTTTTAACTCGATAATCATGGGATTGCTCCTTTTGATGTTAATCAAACTAGAACGAAGTTATAGGACACCTAATCACTTCTTTCTTTGACAATTTTAGTCGACCAATAAAACAATAAGAAGGTCTCCCAAAGAGAATACTTTTATGAGATGTACGCTTGATTTTGATCCCGATAGTCATGGGTTTCTCCATTTGACGCTAATCAAACTAGAACGAAGTAATACAACTCTTAATCACCTCTTTCTTTGTAAATTTGAAAAAACCAAAGAAAAATAAGACGGTCTCCCTATATGAAGACTTGTGTGAGATCTACGCACCGTTTTGGACGCGATAGTGATGTAATTGCTCCTTTTGATGCTAATTTCAACTAGAACGAAGTAATAGAACTCATAATTACCTATATTTTGACAATTTGAGAGAATTACTGAAACATTAAGAAGGTCTCCCTAAATGAAGACTTGTGTGAGATGTGTGAATCGTTTTGAAGGCACTAGTGACAGGATTGGTCCTTTTGATGCTAATCAAACTAGAACGAATTCATAGGACTCATAATCACCTCTTTCTTTGAAAATTTAAGAAACCCAATGAAACAATAAGAAAGTCTCCCAAGACTTGTGTGAGATGTACACATCATTTTTAATGCGATAGTCATGGGATTGCTCCTTTTGATGCTAATGAAATTAGAACGAAGTACTAAGACTCCTAATTCTTTCACAATTTTAGAGAACAAATGAAACAATAAGAAGGTCTCCTTAAATGAAGACATGTGTAAGATGTACGCATCGTTTTTAACTCGATAATCATGGGATTGCTCCTTTTGATGCTAATCAAACTAGAACGAAGTTATAGGCCACCTAATCACTTCTTTCTTTGACAATTTTAGTCGACCAATAAAACAATAAGAAGGCCTCCCAAAGAGAATACTTTTATGAGATGCACGCTTGATTTTGAACCCGATAGTCATGGGTTTCTCCTTTTGACGCTAATCAAACTAGAACGAAGTAATACAACTTTTACTCACCTCTTTCTTTGTAAATTTGAAAAAACAATGAAAAAATATGACGGTCTCCCTATATGAAGACTTGTGTGAGATCTACGCATCGTTTTGGACGCGATAGTGATGTGATTGCTCCTTTTGATGTTATATTCAATTAGAACGATGTAATAGAACTTATAATCACCAATACTTGGATAGTTTGAGAGAACTAATGAAACATTAAGAAGGTCTCCCTACTAAATGAAGACTTGTGTGAGATGTACGGCTCGTATCACTAGTGACAGGATTGGTCATTTTAATGCTAATCAAACTAGAACGAATTCATAGGACTCATAATCACCTCTTTCTTTGACAATTTGAGAGACCCAATGAAACAATAAGAAGGTCTCCCTAAATCAAGACTTGTGTGAGATGTACGCATCGTTTTTAACGCGATAGTCATAGGATTGCTCCTTTTGATGCTAATCAAACTAGAACGAAGTTATAGGACTCCTAATCACTTCTTTCTTTGACAATTTTAGTGCACCAATGAAACAATAAGAAGGTCTCCCAAAAAGAATACTTTCGTGAGATGTACGCTTGATTTTGAACCCAATAGTCATGGGTTTCTCCTTTTGATGCTAGTCAAACTAGAATGAAGTAATACAACTCTTAATCACCTCTTTCTTTGTAAATTTGAAAAAACCAATGAAATAATATGAAGGTCTCCCTAAATAAAGGCGTGTGTGAGATCTACGCATCGTTTTGGACGCGATAGTGATGTGATTGCTCCTTTTGATGCTAATTTCAACTAGAACGAAGTAATAGAACTCATAATTACCTATATTTTGACAATTTGAGAGAACTAATGAAACATTAAGAAGGTCTCCCTAAATGAAGACTTGTGTGAGATGTGTGAATCGTTTTGAAGGCACTAGTGACAGGATTGGTCCTTTTGATGCTAATCAAACTAGAACGAATTCATAGGACTCATAATCACCTCTTTCTTTGAAAATTTGAGAAACCCAATGAAACAATAAGAAAGTCTCCCAAGACTTGTGTGAGATGTACGCATCGTTTTTAATGCGATAGTCATGGGATTGCTCCTTTTGATGCTAATGAAACTAGAACGAAGTAATAAGACTCCTAATTCTTTCACAATTTTAGAGAACAAATGAAACAATAAGAAGGTCTCCTTAAATGAAGACATGTGTAAGACGTACACATCGTTTTTAACTCGATAATCATGGGATTGCTCCATTTGATGCTAATCAAACTAGAACGAAGTTATAGGACTCCTAATCACTTCTTTCTTTGACAATTTTAGTCGACCAATAAAACAATAAGAAGGTCTCCCAAAAAGAATAAGTTTATGAGATGTACGCTTGATTTTGAACCCGATAGTCATGTGTTTCTCCTTTTGGCGCTAATCAAACTAGAACGAATTAATACAACTCTTAATCACCTCTTTCTTTGTGAATTTGAAAAAACCAATGAAAAAATATGACGGTCTCCCTATATGAAGACTTGTGTGAGATCTACGCATCGTTTTGGACGCGATAGTGACGTGATTGCTCCTTTTGATGCTATATTCAATTAGAACGAAGTAATAGAACTTATAATCACCTATATTTGGATAATTTGAGAGAACTAATGAAACATTAAGAAGGTCTCCCTACTAAATGAAGACTTGTGTGAGATGTACGGCTCGTCTCACTAGTGACAGGATTGGTCCTTTTGATGCTAATCAAACTAGAACGAATTTATAGGACTCATAATCACCTCTTTCTTTGACAATTTGAGAGTCCCAATGAAACAATAAGAAGGTCTCCCTAAATCAAGACTTGTGTGAGATGTACGCATCGTTTTTAACGCGATAGTCATGGGATTGCTCCTTTTGATGCTAATCAAACTAGAACGAAGTTATAGGACTCATAATCACTTCTTTCTTTGACAATTTTAGTGCACCAATGAAACAATAAGAAGGTCTCCCAAAAAGAATACTTTCGTGAGATGTACGCTTGATTTTGAACCCAATAGTCATGGGTTTCTCCTTTTGACGCTAGTCAAACTAGAATGAAGTAATACAACTCTTAATCACCTCTTTCTTTGTAAATTTGAAAAAACCAATGAAATAATATGAAGGTCTCCCTAAATGAAGGCGTGTGTGAGATCTACGCATCGTTTTGGACGCGATAGTGATGTGATTGCTCATTTTGATGCTAATTTCAACTAGAACGAAGTAATAGAACTCATAATTACCTACATTTTGACAATTTGAGAGAATTAATGAAACATTAAGAAGGTCTCCCTAAATGAAGACTTGTGTGAGATGTGTGAATCATTTTGAAGGCACTAGTGACAGGATTGCTCCTTTTGATGCTAATCAAACTAGAACGAATTCATAGGACTCATAATCACCTCTTTCTTTGAAAATTTGAGAAACCCAATGAAACAATAAGAAAGTCTCCCAAGACTTGTGTGAGATGTACGCATCGTTTTTAACGCGATAGTCATGGGATTGCTCCTTTTGATGCTAATCAAATTTGAACGAAGTAATAAAACTCCTAATCACCTCTTTCTTTCACAATTTTAGAGAACCAATGAAACAATAAGAAGGTCTCCTTAAATGAAGACATGTGTGAGATGTAAGCATCGTTTTTAACGCTATAGTCATGGGATTGCTCCTTTGGAAGCTAATCAAACTAGAACAAAGTTATAGGACTCCTAATAACCTCTTTCTTTGACAATTTCAGAGCACCAATGAAACAATAAGAATGTCTCCCTTAATAAAGCCTTGTGTGAGATACACATGGTTTTGAATGCGATAGTAATGGGTTTGTCATTTTGACGCTAATCAAACTAGATCGATGTAATACAACTCTTAATTACCTCTTTCTTTGAAAATTTGAAACAACCAATGAAACAATATTAAGGTCTCCCTAAATAAAGACTTGTGTGAGATCTACGCATCGTTTTGGACGCGATAGTGATTTGATTGCTCCTTTTAATGCTAATTTCAACTAGAACGAACTAATATAACTCATAATCACCTATATTTTGACAATTTCATATAATTAATGAAACATTAAGAAGATCTCCCTAAATGAAGACTTGTGTGAGATGTACGGATCGTTTTGAAGGCACTAGTGATATTATTGCTCCTTTTGATGCTAATCAAACTAGAACGAATTCATAGGACTCATAATCACCTATTTCTTTGACCATTTGAGAGACCCAATGAAACAATAAAAAGGCCTCCTTAAATTAAGACTTGTGTGAGATGTACGCATCGTTTTTAACGCGA
This sequence comes from Panax stipuleanatus, assembly GCA_020205555.1. NCBI lineage: Eukaryota > Viridiplantae > Streptophyta > Magnoliopsida > Apiales > Araliaceae > Panax > Panax stipuleanatus. The sequence continues at coordinate 26,378,633 of CM035119.1, forward strand.
TAGTCATAAGATTGCTCTTTTTGATACTAATCAAATTAGAACGAAGTAATAAGACTCCTAATCACCTCCTTCTTTCACAATTTTAGAGAACCAATTAAACAATAAGATCTCCGTAAATGAAGACATGTGTGAGATGTACGCATCGTTTTTAACGCGATAGTCATGAGATTGCTCCTTTTGATGCTAATCAAACTAGAACGAAGTTATAGGACTCCTAATCACTTCTTTCTTTGACAATTTTAGTCGACCAATAAAACAATAAGAAGGTCTCCCTAAAAGAATACTTTTATGAGATGTACGCTTGATTTTGAACCCGATAGTCATGGGTTTCTCCTTTTGACGCTAATCAAACTAGAATGAAGTAATACAACTCTTAATGACCTCTTTCTTTGTAAATTTGAAAAAACAAATGAAACAATATGAAGGTCTCCCTAAATGAAGGCTTGTGTGAGGTCTACGCATCGTTTTGGACGCGATAGTGATGTGATTGCTCCTTTTGATGCTAATTTCAACTAGAACGAAGTAATAGAACTCAATAATCACCTATATTTTGACAATTTGAGAGAACTAATGAAACATTAAGAAGGTCTCCCTAAATGAAGACTTGTGTGAGATGTGTGAATCGTTTTGAAGGCACTAGTGACAGGATTGGTCCTTTTGATGCTAATCAAACTAGAACGAATTCATAGGACTCATAATCACCTCTTTCTTTGAAAATTTGAGAAACCCAATGAAACAATAAGAAAGTCTCCCAAGACTTGTGTGAGATGTACGCATCGTTTTTAATGCGATAGTCATGGGATTGCTCCTTTTGATGCTAATGAAATTAGAACGAAGTAATAAGACTCCTAATTCTTTCACAATTTTAGAGAACAAATGAAACAATAAGAAGGTCTCCTTAAATGAAGACATGTGTAAGACGTACGCATCGTTTTTAACTCGATAATCATGGGATTGCTCCTTTTGATGCTAATCAAACTAGAACGAAGTTATAGGACTCCTAATCACTTCTTTCTTTGACAATTTTAGTCGACCAATAAAACAATAAGAAGGTCTCCCAAAAAGAATAAGTTTATGAGATGTACGCTTGATTTTGAACCCGATAGTCATGTGTTTCTCCTTTTGGCGCTAATCAAACTAGAACGAAGTAATACAACTCTTAATCACCTCTTTCTTTGTAAATTTGAAAAAACCAATGAAAAAATATGACGGTCTCCCTATATGAAGACTTGTGTGAGATCTACGCATCGTTTTGGACGCGATAGTGACTTGATTGCTCCTTTTGATGCTATATTCAATTAGAACGAAGTAATAGAACTTATAATCACCTATATTTGGATAGTTTGAGAGAACTAATGAAACATTAAGAAGGTCTCCCTACTAAATGAAGACTTGTGTGAGATGTACGGCTCGTCTCACTAGTGACAGGATTGGTCCTTTTGATGCTAATCAAACTAGAACGAATTTATAGGACTCATAATCACCTCTTTCTTTGACAATTTGAGAGTCCCAATGAAACAATAAGAAGGTCTCCCTAAATCAAGACTTGTGTGAGATGTACGCATCGTTTTTAACGCGATAGTCATGGGATTGCTCCTTTTGATGCTAATCAAACTAGAACGAAGTTATAGGACTCATAATCACTTCTTTCTTTGACAATTTTAGTGCACCAATGAAACAATAAGAAGGTCTCCCAAAAAGAATACTTTCGTGAGATGTACGCTTGATTTTGAACCCAATAGTCATGGGTTTCTCCTTTTGACGCTAGTCAAACTAGAATGAAGTAATACAACTCTTAATCACCTCTTTCTTTGTAAATTTGAAAAAACCAATGAAATAATATGAAGGTCTCCCTAAATGAAGGCGTGTGTGAGATCTACGCATCGTTTTGGACGCGATAGTGATGTGATTGCTCATTTTGATGCTAATTTCAACTAGAACGAAGTAATAGAACTCATAATTACCTACATTTTGACAATTTGAGAGAATTAATGAAACATTAAGAAGGTCTCCCTAAATGAAGACTTGTGTGAGATGTGTGAATCATTTTGAAGGCACTAGTGACAGGATTGGTCCTTTTGATGCTAATCAAACTAGAACGAATTCATAGGACTCATAATCACCTCTTTCTTTGAAAATTTGAGAAACCCAATGAAACAATAAGAAAGTCTCCCAAGACTTGTGTGAGATGTACGCATCGTTTTTAACGCGATAGTCATGGGATTGCTCCTTTTGATGCTAATCAAATTTGAACGAAGTAATAAAACTCCTAATCACCTCCTTCTTTCACAATTTTAGAGAACCAATGAAACAATAAGAAGGTCTCCTTAAATGAAGACATGTGTGAGATGTAAGCATCGTTTTTAACGCTATAGTCATGGGATTGCTCCTTTGGAAGCTAATCAAACTAGAACAAAGTCAAAGGACTCCTAATCACCTCTTTCTTTGACAATTTCAGAGCACCAATGAAACAATAAGAATGTCTCCCTTAATAAAGCCTTGTGTGAGATACACATGGTTTTGAATGCGATAGTAATGGGTTTGTCATTTTGACGCTAATCAAACTAGATCGATGTAATACAACTCTTAATTACCTCTTTCTTTGAAAATTTGAAACAACCAATGAAACAATATTAAGGTCTCCCTAAATAAAGACTTGTGTGAGATCTACGCATCGTTTTGGACGCGATAGTGATTTGATTGCTCCTTTTAATGCTAATTTCAACTAGAACGAACTAATAGAACTCATAATCACCTATATTTTGACAATTTCAGATAATTAATGAAACATTAAGAAGATCTCCCTAAATGAAGACTTGTGTGAGATGTACGGATCGTTTTGAAGGCACTAGTGATATTATTGCTCCTTTTGATGCTAATCAAACTAGAACGAATTCATAGGACTCATAATCACCTATTTCTTTGACCATTTGAGAGACCCAATGAAACAATAAAAAGGCCTCCTTAAATTAAGACTTGTGTGAGATGTACGCATCGTTTTTAACGCGATAGTCATAAGATTTCTCTTTTTGATACTAATCAAATTAGAACGAAGTAATAAGACTCCTAATCACCTCCTTCTTTCACAATTTTAGAGAACCAATTAAACAATAAGATCTCCGTAAATGAAGACATGTGTGAGATGTACGCATCGTTTTTAACGCGATAGTCATGAGATTGCTCCTTTTGATGCTAATCAAACTAGAACGAAGTTATAGGACTCCTAATCACTTCTTTCTTTGACAATTTTAGTGCACCAATGAAACAATAAGAAGGTCTCCCAAAATGAATACTTTCGTGAGATGACGCTTGATTTTGAACCCGATAGTCATGGGTTTCTCCTTTTGACGCTAATCAAACTAGAATGAAGTAATACAACTCTTAATCACCTCTTTCTTTGTAAATTTGAAAAAACCAATGAAACAATATGAAGGTCTCCCTAAATGAAGGCTTGTGTGAGATCTACGCATCGTTTTGGACGCGATAGTGATGTGATTGCTCCTTTTGATGCTAATTTCAACTAGAACGAAGTAATAGAACTCAATAATCACCTATATTTTGACAATTTGAGAGAACTAATGAAACATTAAGAAGGTCTCCCTAAATGAAGACTTGTGTGAGATGTACGAATCGTTTTGAAGGCACTAGTGACAGGATTGGTCCTTTTGATGCTAATTAAACTAGAACGAATTGATAGGACTCATAATCACCTCTTTCTTTGAAAATTTGAGAAACCTAATGAAACAATAAGAAAGTCGCCCAAGACTTGTGTGAGATGTACGCATCATTTTTAATGAGATAGTCATGGGATTGCTCCTTTTGATACTAATGAAATTAGAACGAAGTAATAAGACTCCTAATTCTTTCACAATTTTAGAGAACAAATGAAACAATAAGAAGGTCTCCTTAAATGAAGACATGTGTAAGATGTACGCATCGTTTTTAACTCGATAATCATGGGATTGCTCCTTTTGATGCTAATCAAACTAGAACGAAGTTATAGGACTCCTAATCACTTCTTTCTTTGACAATTTTAGTCGACCAATAAAACAATAAGAAGGTCTCCCTAAAAGAATACTTTTATGAGATGTACGCTTGATTTTGAACCCGATAGTCATGGGTTTCTCCTTTTGACGCTAATCAAACTAGAACGAAGTAATACAACTCTTAATCACCTCTTTCTTTGTAAATTTGAAAAAATCAATGAAACAATATGATGTTCTCCCTAAATGAAGACTTGTGTGAGATCTACGCATCGTTTTAGACGCGATAGTGATGTGATCACTCCTTTTGATGCTATATTCAATTAGAACAAAGTAATAGAACCTATAAGGTCTCCTAAATGAAGACTTGTGTGAGATGTACGGCTCTTCTCACTAGTGACAGGATTGGTCCTTTTGATGCTAATCAAACTAGAACAAATTCATAGGACTCATAATCACCTCTTTCTTTGACAATTTGAGAGACCCAATGAAACAATAAGAAGGTCTCCCTAAATCAAGACTTGTGTGAGATGTACGCATCGTTTTTAATGCGATAGTCATGGGATTGCACCTTTTGATTCTAATCAAATTTGAACGAAGTAATAAAACTCTTAATCACCTCCTTCTTTCACAATTTTAGAGAACCAATGAAACAATAAGAAGGTCTACTTAAATGAAGACATGTGTGAGATGTACGCATCGTTTTTAACGCGATAGTCATGGGATTGCTCCTTTTGAAGCTAATCAAACTAGAACAAAGTTATAGGACTCCTAATCACTTCTTTCTTTGACAGTTTTAGTGCACCAATGAAACAATAAGAAGGTCTCCCAAAATGAATACTTTTGTGAGATGTACGCTTGATTTTGAACCCGATAGTCATGGGTTTTCCCCTTTTGACGCTAATCAAACTAGAATGAAGTAATACAACTCTTAATCACCTTTTTCTTTGTAAATTTAAAAAAACCAATGAAACAATAAGAAGGTCTCCCTAAATAAAGACTTGTGTGAGATCTACGCATCGTTTTGGACGCGATAGTGATTTGATTGCTCCTTTTGATGCTAATTTCAACTAGAACGAAGTAATAGAACTCATAATCACCTATATTTTGATAATTTGAGAGAATTAATGAAACATTAAGAAGATCTCCCTAAATGAAGACTTGTGTGAGATGTACGGATCGTTTTGAAGGCACTAGTGATATGATTGCTATTTTTGATGCTAATCAAATGAATTCATAGGACTCATAATCACCTCTTTCTTTGACCATTTGAGAGACCCAATGAAACAATAAAAAGGTCTCCCTAAATCAAGACTTGTGCGAGATGTACGCATCGTTTTTAACGCGATAGTCATAGGATTGCTCTTTTTGATACTAATCAAATTAGAACGAAGTAATAAGACTCCTAATCACCTCCTTCTTTCACAATTTTAGAGAACCAATTAAACAATAAAAAGGTCTCCTTAAATGAAGACATGTGTGAGATGTACGCATCATTTTTAACGCGATAGTCATGGCATTGCTCCTTTTGATGCTAATCAAACTAGAACGAAGTTATAGGACTCCTAATCACTTCTTTCTTTGACAATTTTAGTGCACCAATGAAACAATAAGAAGGTCTCCCAAAATGAATACTTTCGTGAGATGTACGCTTGATTTTGAACCCGATAGTCATGGGTTTCTCCTTTTGACGCTAATCAAACTAGAATGAAGTAATACAACTCATAATCACCTCTTTCTTTGTAAATTTGAAAAAACCAATGAAACAATATGACGGTCTCCCTAAATGAAGGCTTGTGTGAGATCTACGCATTGTTTTGGACGCGATAGTGATGTGATTGCTCCTTTTGATGCTAATTTCAACTAGAACGAAGTAATAGAACTCATAATCACCTATATTTTGACAATTTGAGAGAACTAATGATACATTAAGAAGGTCTCCCTAAATGAAGGCTTGTGTGAGATGTACGCATCGTTTTTAATGCGATAGTCATGGGATTGCTCCTTTTGATACTAATGAAATTAGAACGAAGTAATAAGACTCCTAATTCTTTCACAATTTTAGAGAACAAATAAAACTATAAGAATGTCTCCTTAAATGAAGACATGTGTAAGATGTACGCATCGTTTTTAACTCGATAATCATGGGATTGCTTCTTTTGATGCTAATCAAACTAGAACGAAGTTATAGGACTCATAATCACTTCTTTCTTTGACAATTTTAGTCGACCAATAAAACAATAAGAAGGTCTCCCAAAAAGAATACTTTTATGAGATGTGCGCTTGATTTTAAACCCGATAGTCATGGGTTTCTCCTTTTGACGCTAATCAAACTAGAACGAAGTAATACAACTCTTAATCACCTCTTTCTTTGTAAATTTGAAAAAACCAATGAAACAATATGACGTTCGCCCTAAAGAAATACTTGTGTGAGATCTACGCATCGTTTTGGACGCGATAGTGCTTTGATTGCTCCTTTTGATGCTAATTTCATCTAGAACGAAGTAATGAACTCATAATCACCTATATTTTGACAATTTGAGAGAATTAATGAAACATTAAGAAAATCTCCCTAAATGAAGACTTGTGTGAGATGTAGGATCGTTTTCAAGGCACTAGTGATATGATTGCTCTTTTTGATGCTAATCAAACTAGAACGAATTCATAGGACTCATAATCACCTCTTTCTTTGACCATTTGAGAGATACAATGAAACAATAAAAAGGTCTCCCTAAATCAGGACTTGTGCGAGATGTACGCATTATTTTTAACGCGATAGTCATAGGATTGCTCTTTTTGATACTAATCAAATTAGAACGAAGTAATAAGACTCCTAATCACCTCCTTCTTTCACAATTTTAGAGAACCAATTAAACAATAAGAAGGTCTCCTTAAATGAAGACATGTGTGAGATGTACGCATCGTTTTTAACGCGATAGTCATGGCATTACTCCTTTTGATGCTAATCAAACTAGAACGAAGTTATAGGACTCCTAATCACTTCTTTCTTTGAAAATTTTAGTGCATCAATTAAACAATAAGAAGGTCTCCCAGAATGAATACTTTCGTGAGATGTACGCTTGATTTTGAACACGATAGTGATGGGTTTCTCCTTTTGATGCTAATCAAACTAGAATGAAGTAATACAACTCTTAATCACCTCTTTCTTTGTAAATTTGAAAAAACCAATGAAACAATATGAAGGTCTCTCTAAATGAAGGCTTGTGTGAGATCTACGCATCGTTTTGGATGCGATAGTGATGCGATTGCTCCTTTTGATGCTAATTTCAACTAGAACGAAGTAATAGAACTACTAATCACCTATATTTTGACAATTTGAGAGAACTAATGAAACATTAAGAAGGTCTACCTAAATGAAGACTTGTGTGAGATGTACGAATCGTTTTGAAGGCACTAGCGACAGGATTGCTCCTTTTGATGCTAATCAAACTAGAACGAATTCATAGGACTCATAATCACCTCTTTCTTTGATAATTTGAGAAACCCAATGAAATAATAAGAAAGTCTCCCAAGACTTGTGTGAGATGTACGCATCGTTTTTAATGCGATAGTCATGGGATTGCTCCTTTTGATGCTAATGAAGTTAGAACGAAGTAATAAGACTCATAATTCTTTCACAATTTTAGAGAACCAATGAAACAATAAGAAGGTCTCCCTAAATGAAGCCTTGTGCGAGATGTACACATGGTTTTGAACGCTATAGTAATGTGTTTGTCATTTTGACGCTAATCAAACTAGATCGGTGCAATACAACTCTTAATTACCTCTTTCTTTGAAAATTTGAAAAAACCAAGGAAACAATATTAAGGTCTCCCTAAATAAAGACTTGTGTGAGAGCTACACATCGTTTTGGAAGCGATAGTGATTTGATTGCTCCTTTTGATGCTAATTTCAACTAGAACGAAGTAATAGAACTCATAATCACCTATATTTTGATAATTTGAGAGAATTAATGAAACATTAAGAAGATCTCCCTAAATGAAGACTTGTGTGAGATGTACGGATTATTTTGAAGGCACTAGTGATATGATTGCTATTTTTGATGCTAATCAAACTAGACGAATTCATAGGACTCATAATCACCTCTTTCTTTGACCATTTGAGAGACCCAATGAAACAATAAAAAGGTCTCCCTAAATCAAGACTTGTGCGAGATGTACGCATCGTTTTTAACGCGATAGTCATAGGATTGCTCTTTTTGATACTAATCAAATTAGAACGAAGTAATAAGACTCCTAATCACCTCCTTCTTTCACAATTTTAGAGAACCAATTAAACAATAAGAAGGTCTCCTTAAATGAAGACATGTGTGAGATGTACGCATCGTTTTTAACGCGATAGTCATGGCATTGCACCTTTTGATGCTAATCAAACTAGAACGAAGTTCTAGGACTCCTAATCACTTCTTTCTTTGACAATTTTAGTGCACCAATGAAACAATAAGAAGGTCTCCCAAAATGAATACTTTCGTGAGATGTACGCTTGATTTTGAACCCGATAGTGATGGGTTTCTCCTTTTGACGCTAATCAAACTAGAATGAAGTAATACAACTCTTAATCACCTCTTTCTTTGTAAATTTGAAAAAACCAATGAAACAATATGAAGGTCTCCCTAAATGAAGGCTTGTGTGAGATCTACGCATCGTTTTGGATGCGATAGTGATGCGATTGCTCCTTTTGATGCTAATTTCAACTAGAACGAAGTAATAGAACTACTAATCACCTAAATGAAGACTTGTGTGAGATGTACGAATCGTTTTGAAGGCACTAGTAACAGGATTGCTCCTTTTGATAATAATCAAACTAGAACGAATTCATAGGACTCGTAATCACCTCTTTCTTTGATAATTTGAGAAACCCAATGAAATAATAAGAAAGTCTCCCAAGACTTGTGTGAGATGTACGCATCGTTTTTAATGCGATAGTCATGGGATTGCTCTTTTTGATGCTAATGAAGTTAGAACGAAGTAATAAGACTCCTAATTCTTTCACAATTTTAGAGAACAAATGAAACAATAAGAAGATCTCCTTAAATGAAGACATGTGTAAGATGTACGCATCGTTTTTAACTCGATAATCATGGGATTGCTCCTTTTGATGCTAATCAAACTAGAACGAAGTTATAGGACTCCTAATCACTTATTTCTTTGACAATTTTAGTCGACCAATAAAACAATAAGAAGGTCTCCCAAAATGAATACTTTTATGAGATGTACGCTTGATTTTGAACCCGATAGTCATGGGTTTCTCCTTTTGACGCTAATCAAACTAGAACGAAGTAATACAACTCTTAATTACCTCTTTCTTTGTAAATTTGAAAAAACCAATGAAACAATATGACGGTCTCCCTAAATGAAGATTTGTGTGAGATCTACGCATCGTTTTGGACGCGATAGTGATGTGATTGCTCCTTTTGATGCTATATTCAATTAGAACGAAGTAATAGAACTTATAATCACCTATATTTGGATAATTTGAGAGAACTAATGAAACATTAAGAAGGTCTCCTTAAATGAAGACTTGTGTGAGATGTACGGCTCGTCTCACTAGTGACAGGATTGGTCCTTTTGATGCTAATCAAACTAGAACGAATTCATAGGACTCATAATCACCTCTTTCTTTGACAATTTGAGAGACCCAATGAAACAATAAGAAGGTCTCCCTAAATCAAGACTTGTGTGAGATGTACGCATCGTTTTTAACGCGATAGTCATGGGATTGCTCCTTTTGATGCTAATCAAATTTGAACGAAGTAATAAAACTCCTAATCACCTCCTTCTTTCACAATTTTAGAGAACCAATGAAACAATAAGAAGGTCTCCTTAAATGAAGACATGTGTGAGATGTACGCATCTTTTTTAACGCGATAGTCATGGGATTGCTCCTTTTGAAGCTAATCAAACTAGAACAAAGTTATAGGACTCCTAATCACTTCTTTCTTTGACAGTTTTAGTGCACCAATGAAACAATAAGAAGGTCTCCCAAAATGAATACTTTTGTGAGATGTACGCTTGATTTTGAACCCGATAGTCATGGGTTTTCCCCTTTTGACGCTAATCAAACTAGAATGAAGTAATACAACTCTTAATCACCTTTTTCTTTGTAAATTTAAAAAAACCAATGAAACAATATGAAGGTTTCCCTAAATAAAGACTTGTGTGAGATCTACGCATCGTTTTGGACGCGATAGTGATTTGATTGCTCCTTTTGATGCTAATTTCAACTAGAACGAAGTAATAGAACTCATAATCACCTATATTTTGATAATTTGAGAGAATTAATGAAACATTAAGAAGATCTCCCTAAATGAAGACTTGTGTGAGATGTACGGATCGTTTTGAAGGCACTAGTGATATGATTGCTATTTTTGATGCTAATCAAACTAGACGAATTCATAGGACTCATAATCACCTCTTTCTTTGACCATTTGAGAGACCCAATGAAACAATAAAAAGGTCTCCCTAAATCAAGATTTGTGCGAGATGTACGCATCGTTTTTAACGCGATAGTCATAGGATTACTCTTTTTGATACTAATCAAATTAGAACGAAGTAATAAGACTCCTAATCACCTCCTTCTTTCACAATTTTAGAGAACCAATTAAACAATAAGGAGGTCTCCTTAAATGAAGACATGTGTGAGATGTACGCATCATTTTTAACGCGATAGTCATGGCATTGCTCCTTTTGATGCTAATCAAACTAGAACCAAGTTATAGGACTCCTAATCACTTCTTTCTTTGACAATTTTAGTGCATCAATGAAACAATAAGAAGGTCTCCCAAAATGAATACTTTCGTGAGATGTACGCTTGATTTTGAACCCGATAGTGATGGGTTTCTCCTTTTGACGCTAATCAAACTAGAATGAAGTAATACAACTCTTAATCACCTCTTTCTTTGTAAATTTGAAAAAACCAATGAAACAATATGAAGGTCTCCCTAAATGAAGGCTTGTGTGAGATCTACGCATCGTTTTGGATGCGATAGTGATGCGATTGCTCCTTTTGATGCTAATTTCAACTAGAACGAAGTAATAGAACTACTAATCACCTATATTTTGACAATTTGAGAGAACTAGTGAAACATTAAGAAGGTCTCCCTAAATGAAGACTTGTGTGAGATGTATGAATCGTTTTGAAGGCACTAGTGACAGGATTGCTCCTTTTGATGCTAATCAAACTAGAACGAATTCATAGGACTCATAATCACCTTTTTCTTTGATAATTTGAGAAACCCAATGAAATAATAAGAAAGTCTCCCAAGACTTGTGTGAGATGTACGCATCGTTTTTAATGCGATAGTCATGGGATTGCTCCTTTTGATGCTAATGAAGTTAGAACGAAGTAATAAGACTCCTAATTCTTTCACAATTTTAGAGAACAAATGAAACAATAAGAAGGTCTCCTTAAATGAAGACATGTGTAAGATGTATGCATCGTTTTTAACTCGATAATCATGGGATTGCTCCTGTTGATGCTAATCAAACTAGAACGAAGTTATAGGACTCCTAATCACTTCTTTCTTTGACAATTTTAGTCGACCAATAAAACAATAAAGAGGTCTCCCAAAATGAATACTTTTATGAGATGTACGATTGATTTTGAACCCGATAGTCATGGGTTTCTTCTTTTGACGCTAATCAAACTAGAACGAAGTAATACAACTCTTAATTACCTCTTTCTTTTTAAATTTGAAAAAACCAATGAAACAATATGGCGGTCTCCCTAAATGAAGACTTGTGTGAGATCTACGCATCGTTTTGGACGCGATAGTGATGTGATTGCTCCTTTTGATGCTATATTCAATTAAAACGAAGTAATAGAACTTATAATCACCTATATTTGGATAATTTGAGAGAACTAATGAAACATTAAGAAGGTCTCCTTAAATGAAGACTTGTGTGAGATGTACGACTCGTCTCACTAGTGACAGAATTGGTCCTTTTGATGCTAATCAAACTAGAACGAATTCATAGGACTCATAATCACCTCTTTCTTTGACAATTTGGGAGACCCAATGAAACAATAAGAAGGTCTCCCTAAATCAAGACTTGTGTGAGATGTACGCATCGTTTTTAACGCGATAGTCATGGGATTGCTCCTTTTGATGCTAATCAAATTTGAACGAAGTAATAAAACTCCTAATCACCTCATTCTTTCACAATTTTAGAGAACCAATGAAACAATAAGAAGGTCTCCTTAAATGAAGACATGTGTGAGATGTACGCATCGTTTTTAACGAGATAGTCATGGGATTGCTCCTTTTGAAGCTAATCAAACTAGAACAAAGTTATAGGACTCCTAATCACCTCTTTCTTTGACAATTTCAGAGCACCAATGAAACAATAAGAAGGTCTCCCTAAATGAAGCCTTGTGTGAGATGTACACATGGTTTTGAACGCTATAGTAATGTGTTTGTCATTTTGACGCTAACCAAACTAAATCGATGCAATACAACTCTTAATTACCTCTTTCTTTGAAAATTTGAAAAAACCAAGGAAACAATATTAAGGTCTCCCTAAATAAAGACTTGTGTGAGATCTACGCATCGTTTTGGACGCGATAGTGATTTGATTGCTCCTTTTGATGCTAATTTCAACTAGAACGAAGTAATAGAACTCATAATCACCTATATTTTGATAATTTGAGAGAATTAATGAAACATTAAGAAGATCTCCCTAAATGAAGACTTGTGTGAGATGTACGGATCGTTTTGAAGGCACTAGTGATATGATTGCTATTTTTGATGCTAATCAAACTAGACGAATTCATAGGACTCATAATCACCTCTTTCTTTGACCATTTGAGAGACCCAATGAAACAATAAAAAGGTCTCCCTAAATCAAGACTTGTGCGAGATGTACGCATCGTTTTTAACGCGATAGTCATAGGATTGCTCTTTTTGATACTAATCAAATTAGAACGAAGTAATAAGACTCCTAATCACCTCCTTCTTTCATAATTTTAGAGAACCAATTAAACAATAAGAAGGTCTCCTTAAATGAAGACATGTGTGAGATGTACGCATCATTTTTAATGCGATAGTCAAGGCATTTCTCCTTTTGATGCTAATCAAACTAGAACGAAGTTATAGGACTCCTAATCACTTCTTTCTTTGACAATTTTAGTCGACCAATAAAACAATAAAGAGGTTTCCCAAAATGAATACTTTTATGAGATGTACACTTGATTTTGAACCCGATAGTCATGGGTTTCTCCTTTTGACGCTAATCAAACTAGAACGAAGTAATACAACTCTTAATTACCTCTTTCTTTGTAAATTTGAAAAAACCAATGAAACAATATGACGGTCTCCCTAAATGAAGACTTGTGTGAGATCTACGCATCGTTTTGGACGCGATAGTGATGTGATTGCTCCTTTTGATGCTATATTCAATTAAAACGAAGTAATAGAACTTATAATCATCTATATTTGAATAATTTGAGAGAACTAATGAAACATTAAGAAGGTCTCCTTAAATGAAGACTTGTGTGAGATGTACGGCTCGTCTCACTAGTGACAGGATTGGTCCTTTTGATGCTAATCAAACTAGAACGAATTCATAGGACTCATAATCACCTCTTTCTTTGACAATTTGAGAGACCCAATGAAACAATAAGAAGGTCTCCCTAAATCAAGACTTGTGTGAGATGTACGCATCGTTTTTAACGCGATAGTCATGGAATTGCTCCTTTTGATGCTAATCAAATTTGAACGAAGTAATAAAACTCCTAATCACCTCCTTCTTTCAGAATTTTAGAGAACCAATGAAACAATAAGAAGGTCTCCTTAAATGAAGACATGTGTGAGATGTACGCATCATTTTTAATGCGATAGTCAAGGCATTTCTCCTTTTGATGCTAATCAAACTAGAACGAAGTTATAGGACTCCTAATCACTTCTTTCTTTGACAATTTTAGTGCATCAATGAAACAATAAGAAGGTCTCCCAAAATGAATACTTTCGTGAGATGTACACTTGATTTTGAACCCGATAGTGATGGGTTTCTCCTTTTGACGCTAATCAAACTAAAATGAAGTAATACAACTCTTAATCACCTCTTTCTTTGTAAATTTGAAAAAACCAATGAAACAATATGAAGGTCTCCCTAAATGAAGGCTTGTGTGATATCTACGCATCGTTTTGGACGCGATAGTGATGCGATTGCTCCTTTTGATGCTAATTTCAACTAGAACGAAGTAATAGAACTACTAATCACCAATATTTTGACAATTTGAGAGAACTAATGAAACATTAAGAAGGTCTCCCTAAATGAAGACTTGTGTGAGATGTACGAATCGTTTTGAAGGCACTAGTGACAGGATTGCTCCTTTTGATGCTAATCAAACTAGAACGAATTCATAGGACTCATAATCACCTCTTTCTTTGATAATTTGAGAAACCCAATAAAATAATAAGAAAGTCTCCCAAGACTTGTGTGAGATGTACGCATCATTTTTAATGCGATAGTCATGGGATTGCTCATTTTGATGCTAATGAAGTTAGAACGAAGTAATAAGACTCCTAATTCTTTCACAATTTTAGAGAACAAATGAAACAATAAGAAGGTCTCCATAAATGAAGACATGTGTAAGATGTACGCATCGTTTTTAACTCGATAATCATGGGATTGCTCCTTTTGATGCTAATCAAACTAGAACGAAGTTATAGGACTCCTAATCACTTCTTTCTTTGACAATTTTAGTCGACCAATAAAACAATAAAGAGGTTTCCCAAAATGAATACTTTTATGAGATGTACACTTGATTTTGAACCCGATAGTCATGGGTTTCTCCTTTTGACGCTAATCAAACTAGAACGAAGTAATACAACTCTTAATTACCTCTTTCTTTGTAAATTTGAAAAAACCAATGAAACAATATGACGGTCTCCCTAAATGAAGACTTGTGTGAGATCTACGCATCGTTTTGGACGCGATAGTGATGTGATTGCTCCTTTTGATGCTATATTCAATTAAAACGAAGTAATAGAACTTATAATCATCTATATTTGAATAATTTGAGAGAACTAATGAAACATTAAGAAGGTCTCCTTAAATGAAGACTTGTGTGAGATGTACGGCTCGTCTCACTAGTGACAGGATTGGTCCTTTTGATGCTAATCAAACTAGAACGAATTCATAGGACTCATAATCACCTCTTTCTTTGACAATTTGAGAGACCCAATGAAACAATAAGAAGGTCTCCCTAAATCAAGACTTGTGTGAGATGTACGCATCGTTTTTAACGCGATAGTCATGGAATTGCTCCTTTTGATGCTAATCAAATTTGAACGAAGTAATAAAACTCCTAATCACCTCCTTCTTTCAGAATTTTAGAGAACCAATGAAACAATAAGAAGGTCTCCTTAAATGAAGACATGTGTGAGATGTACGCATCGTTTTTAACGCGATAGTCATGGGATTGCTCCTTTTGAAGCTAATCAAACTAGAACAAAGTTATAGGACTCCTAATCACCTCTTTCTTTGACAATTTCAGAGCACCAATGAAACAATAAGAAGGTCTCCCTAAATGAAGCCTTGTGTGAGATGTACACATGGTTTTGAACGCTATAGTAATGTGTTTGTCATTTTGACGCTAATCAAACTAGATCGATGCAATACAACTCTTAATTACCTCTTTTTTTGAAAATTTGAAACAACCAATGAAACAATATTATGGTCTCCCTAAATAAAGACTTGTGTGAGATCTACGCATCGTTTTGGACGCGATAGTGATTTGATTGCTCCTTTTGATGCTAATTTCAACTAGAACGAAGTAATAGAACTCATAATCACCTATATTTTGATAATTTGAGAGAATTAATGAAACATTAAGAAGATCTCCCTAAATGAAGACTTGTGTGAGATGTACGGATCGTTTTGAAGGCACTAGTGATATGATTGCTATTTTTGATGCTAATCAAACTAGACGAATTCATAGGACTCATAATCACCTCTTTCTTTGACCATTTGAGAGACCCAATGAAACAATAAAAAGGTCTCCCTAAATCAAGACTTGCGCGACATGTACGCATCGTTTTTAACGCGATAGTCATAGGATTGCTCTTTTTGATACTAATCAAATTAGAACGAAGTAATAAGACTCCTAATCACCTCCTTCTTTCACAATTTTAGAGAACCAATTAAACAATAAGAAGGTCTCCTTAAATGAAGACATGTGTGAGATGTACGCATCGTTTTTAACGCGATAGTCAAGGCATTTCTCCTTTTGATGCTAATCAAACTAGAACGAAGTTATAGGACTCCTAATCACTTCTTTCTTTGACAATTTTAGTGCATCAATGAAACAATAAGAAGGTCTCCCAAAATGAATACTTTCGTGAGATGTACGCTTGATTTTGAACCCGATAGTGATGGGTTTCTCCTTTTAACGCTAATCAAACTAAAATGAAGTAATACAACTCTTAATCACCTCTTTCTTTGTAAATTTGAAAAAACCAATGAAACAATATGAAGGTCTCCCTAAATGAAGGCTTGTGTGAGATCTACGCATCGTTTTGGACGCGATAGTGATGCGATTGCTCCTTTTGATGCTAATTTCAACTAGAACGAAGTAATAGAACTACTAATCACCTATATTTTGACAATTTGAGAGAACTAATGAAACATTAAGAAGGTCTCCCTAAATGAAGACTTGTGTGAGATGTACGAATCGTTTTGAAGGCACTAGTGACAGAATTGCTCCTTTTGATGCTAATCAAACTAGAACGAATTCATAGGACTCATAATCACCTCTTTCTTTGATAATTTGAGAAACCAAATGAAATAATAAGAAAGTCTCCCAAGACTTGTGTGAGATGTACGCATCATTTTTAATGCGATAGTCATGGGATTGCTCCTTTTGATGCTAATGAAGTTAGAACGAAGTAATAAGACTCCTAATTCTTTCACAATTTTAGAGAACAAATGAAACAATAAGAAGGTCTCCATAAATGAAGACATGTGTAAGATGTACGCATCGTTTTTAACTCGATAATCATGGGATTGCTCCTTTTGATGCTAATCAAACTAGAACGAAGTTATAGGACTCCTAATCACGTCTTTCTTTGACAATTTTAGTCGACCAATAAAACAGTAAGGAGGTCTCCCAAAATGAATACTTTTATGAGATGTACGCTTGATTTTGAACCCGATAGTCATGGGTTTCTACTTTTGACGCTAATCAAACTAGAATGAAGTAATACAACTCTTAATTACCTCTTTCTTTGTAAATTTGAAAAAACCAATGAAACAATATGACGGTCTCCCTAAATGAAGACTTGTGTGAGATCTACGCATCATTTTGGACGCGATAGTGATGTGATTGCTCCTTTTGATGCTATATTCAATTAAAACGAAGTAATATAACTTATAATCACCTATATTTGGATAATTTGAGAGAACTAATGAAACATTAAGAAGGTCTCCTTAAATGAAGACTTGTGTGAGATGTACGGCTCGTCTCACTAGTGACAGGATTGGTCCTTTTGATGCTAATCAAACTAGAACGAATTCATAGGACTCATAATCACCTCTTTCTTTGACAATTTGAGAGACCCAATGAAACAATAAAAAGGTCTCCCTAAATCAAGACTTGTGTGAGATGTATGCATCGTTTTTAACGCGATAGTCATGGGATTGCTCCTTTTGATGCTAATCAAATTTGAACGAAGTAATAAAACTCCTAATCACCTCCTTCTTTCAGAATTTTAGAGAACCAATGAAACAATAAGAAGGTCTCCTTAAATGAAGACATGTGTGAGATGTACGCATCGTTTTTAACGCGATAGTCATGGGATTGCTCCTTTTGAAGCTAATCAAACTAGAACAAAGTTATAGGACTCCTAATCACCTCTTTCTTTGACAATTTCAGAGCACCAATGAAACAATAAGAAGGTCTCCCTAAATGAAGCCTTGTGTGAGATGTACACATGGTTTTGAACGCTATACTAATGTGTTTGTCATTTTGACGCTAATCAAACTAGATCGATGCAATACAACTCTTAATTACCTCTTTCTTTGAAAATTTGAAACAACCAATGAAACAATATTAAGGTCTCCCTAAATAAAGACTTGTGTGAGATCTACGCATCGTTTTGGATGTGATAGTGATTTGATTGCTCCTTTTGATGCT
Source organism: Panax stipuleanatus (assembly GCA_020205555.1). Lineage (NCBI taxonomy): Eukaryota > Viridiplantae > Streptophyta > Magnoliopsida > Apiales > Araliaceae > Panax > Panax stipuleanatus. Next base: position 26,396,773 of record CM035119.1, read on the forward strand.
AATTTCAACTAGAACGAAGTAATAGAACTCATAATCACCTATATTTTGATAATTTGAGAGAATTAATGAAACATTAAGAAGATCTCCCTAAATGAAGACTTGTGTGAGATGTACGGATCGTTTTGAAGGCACTAGTGATATGATTGCTATTTTTGATGCTAATCAAACTAGACGAATTCATAGGACTCATAATCACCTCTTTCTTTGACCATTTGAGAGACCCAATGAAACAATAAAAAGGTCTCCCTAAATCAAGACTTGTGCGAGATGTACGCATCGTTTTTAACGCGATAGTCATAGGATTGCTCTTTTTGATACTAATCAAATTAGAACGAAGTAATAAGACTCCTAATCACCTCCTTCTTTCACAATTTTAGAGAACCAATTAAACAATAAGAAGGTCTCCTTAAATGAAGACATGTGTGAGATGCACGCATCGTTTTTAACGCGATAATCATGGCATTGCTCCTTTTGATGCTAATCAAACTAGAACGAAGTTATAGGACTCGTAATCACTTCTTTCTTTGACAATTTTAGTGCACCAATGAAACAATAATAAGGTCTCCCAAAATGAATAATTTCGTGAGATGTACGCTTGATTTTGAACCCGATAGTGATGGGTTTCTCCTTTTGACGCTAATCAAACTAGAATGAAGTAATACAACTCTTAATCACCTCTTTCTTTGTAAATTTGAAAAAACCTATGAAACAATATGAAGGTCTCCCTAAATGAAGGCTTGTGTGAGATCTACGCATCGTTTTGGACGCGATAGTGATGCGATTGCTCCTTTTGATGCTAATTTCAACTAGAACGAAGTAATAGAACTACTAATAACCTATATTTTGACAATTTGAGAGAACTAATGAAACATTAAGAAGGTCTCCCTAAATGAAGACTTGTGTGAGATGTACGAATCGTTTTGAAGGCACTAGTGACAGGATTGCTCCTTTTGATGCTAATCAAACTAGAACGAATTCATAGGACTCATAATCACCTCTTTTTTTGATAATTTGAGAAACCCAATGAAATAATAAGAAAGTCTCCCAAGACTTGTGTGAGATGTACGCATCGTTTTTAATGCGATAGTCATGGGATTGCTCATTTTGATGCTAATGAAGTTAGAACGAAGTAATAAGACTCCTAATTCTTTCATAATTTTAGAGAACAAATGAAACAATAAGAAGGTCTCCTTAAATGAAGACATTTGTAAGATGTACGCATCGTTTTTAACTCGATAATCATGGGATTGCTCCTGTTGATGCTAATCAAACTAGAACGAAGTTATAGGACTCCTAATCACTTCTTTCTTTGACAATTTTAGTCGACCAATAAAACATTAAGGAGGTCTCCCAAAATGAATACTTTTATGAGATGTACGCTTAATTTTGAACCCGATAGTCATGGGTTTCTCCTTTTGACGCTAATCAAACTAGAACGAAGTAATACAACTCTTAATTACCTCTTTCTTTTTAAATTTGAAAAAACCAATGAAACAATATGACGGTCTCCCAAAATGAAGACTTTTCTGATATCTACGCATCGTTTTGGACGCGATAGTGATGTGATTGCTCCTTTTGATGCTATATTCAATTAGAACGAAGTAATAGAACTTATAATCACCTATATTTAGATAATTTGAGAGAACTAATGAAACATTAAGAAGGTCTCCTTAAATGAAGACTTGTGTGAGATGTACGGCTCGTCTCACTAGTGACAGGATTGGTCTTTTTGATGCTAATCAATCTAGAACGAATTCATAGGACTCATAATCACCTCTTTCTTTGACAATTTGAGAGACCCAATGAAACAATAAGAAGATCTCCCTAAATCAAGACTTGTGTGCGATGTACGCATCGTTTTTAACGCGATAGTCATGGGATTGCTCCTTTTGATGCTAATCAAATTTGAACGAAGTAATAAAACTCCTAATCACCTCCTTCTTTCACAATTTTAGAGAACCAATGAAACAATAAGAAGGTCTCCTTAAATGAAGACATGTGTGAGATGTACGCATCGTTTTTAACGTGATAGTCATGGGATTGCTCCTTTTGAAGCTAATCAAACTAGAACAAAGTTATAGGACTCCTAATCACCTCTTTCTTTGACAATTTCAGAGCACCAATGAAACAATAAGAAGGTCTCCCTAAATGAAGCCTTGTGTGAGATGTACACATGGTTTTGAACGCTATAGTAATGTGTTTGTCATTTTGACGCTAATCAAACTAGATCGATGCAATACAACTCTTAATAACCTCTTTCTTTGAAAATTTGAAACAACCAATGAAACAATATTAAGGTCTCCCTAAATAAAGACTTGTGTGAGATCTACGCATCGTTTTGGATGTGATTGTGATTTGATTGCTCCTTTTGATGCTAATTTCAACTAAAACGAAGTAATAGAACTCATAATCACCTATATTTTGATAATTTGAGAGAATTAATGAAACATTAAGAAGATCTCCCTAAATGAAGACTTGTGTGAGATGTACGGATCGTTTTGAAGGCACTAGTGATATGATTGCTATTTTTGATGCTAATCAAACTAGACGAATTCATAGGACTCATAATCACCTCTTTCTTTGACCATTTGAGAGACCCAATGAAACAATAAAAAGGTCTCCCTAAATCAAGACTTGTGCGAGATGTACGCATCGTTTTTAACGCGATAGTCATAGGATTGCTCTTTTTGATACTAATCAAATTAGAACGAAGTAATAAGACTCCTAATCACCTCCTTCTTTCACAATTTTAGAGAACCAATTAAACAATAAGAAGGTCTCCTTAAATGAAGACATGTGTGAGATGTACGCATCGTTTTTAACGCGATAATCATGGCATTGCTCCTTTTGATGCTAATCAAACTAGAACGAAGTTATAGGACTCGTAATCACTTCTTTCTTTGATAATTTTAGTGCACCAATGAAACAATAATAAGGTCTCCCAAAATGAATAATTTCGTGAGATGTACGCTTGATTTTGAACCCGATAGTGATGGGTTTCTCCTTTTGACGCTAATCAAACTAGAATGAAGTAATACAACTCTTAATCACCTCTTTCTTTGTAAATTTGAAAAAACCAATGAAACAATATGAAGGTCTCCCTAAATGAAGGCTTGTGTGAGATCTACGCATCGTTTTGGACGCGATAGTGATGCGATTGCTCCTTTTGATGCTAATTTCAACTAGAACGAAGTAATAGAACTACTAATAACCTATATTTTGACAATTTGAGAGAACTAATGAAACATTAAGAAGGTCTCCCTAAATGAAGACTTGTGTGAGATGTACGAATCGTTTTGAAGGCACTAGTGACAGGATTGCTCATTTTGATGCTAATCAAACTAGAACGAATTCATAGGACTCATAATCACCTCTTTCTTTGATAATTTGAGAAACCCAATGAAATAATAAGAAAGTCTCCCAAGACTTGTGTGAGATGTACGCATCGTTTTTAATGCGATAGTCATTGGATTGCTCCTTTTGATGCTAATGAAGTTAGAACGAAGTAATAAGACTCCTAATTCTTTCACAATTTTAGAGAACAAATGAAACAATAAGAATGTCTCCTTAAATGAAGACATGTGTAAGATGTACGCATCGTTTTTAACGCAATAATCATGGGATTGCTCCTGTTGATGCTAATCAAACTAGAACGAAGTTATAGGACTCCTAATCACTTCTTTCTTTGACAATTTTAGTCGACCAATAAAATAGTAAGGAGGTCTCCCAAAATGAATACTTTTATGAGATGTACGCTTGATTTTGAACCCGATACTCATGGGTTTCTCCTTTTGACGCTAATCAAACTAGAACGAAGTAATACAACTCTTAATTACCTCTTTCTTTGTAAATTTGAAAAAACCAATGAAACAATATGACGGTCTCCCTAAATCAAGACTTGTGTGAGATCTACGCATCGTTTTGGACGCGATAGTGATGTGATTGCTCCTTTTGATGCTATATTCAATTAGAACGAAGTAATAGAACTTATAATCACCTATATTTGGATAATTTGAGAGAACTAATGAAACATTAAGAAGGTCTCCTTAAATGAAGACTTGTGTGAGATGTACGGCTCGTCTCACTAGTGACAGGATTGGTCCTTTTGATGCTAATGAAACTAGAACGAATTCATAGGACTCATAATCACCTCTTTCTTTGACAATTTGAGAGACCCAATGAAACAATAAGAAGGTCTCCCTAAATCAAGACTTGTGTGAGATGTACGCATCGTTTTTAACGCGATAGTCATGGGATTGCTCCTTTTGATGCTAATCAAATTTGAACGAAGTAATAAAACTCCTAATCACCTCCTTCTTTCAGAATTTTAGAGAACCAATGAAACAATAAGAAGGTCTCCTTAAATGAAGACATGTGTGAGATGTACGCATTGTAATAACCCAATATTTTATATAATTAAATAGGGAATTTTGCGTATAATATTTTTTTTTTATTATTTTTATCAAAATAATATGTGGGTGTATGTGCAAGGAAAATAATATGTATTTATGTGATACATATATATTTATTTATTGCATGAATAATTTTAAATAAATTTTTCGATAAAAGAATTGTTGATTATTATAAATTATATTCTTATAATAAATTAATTTGGAGTAAAAAAATATTTTATTATTTAATTTTCATGAAAATATGACTAATATATTATTTCAATAATATAAGAAATGATTTATAGAATTATTATAATAATTATTTTATTATATGAATTAATCAAGATTAATTAAGTTAAGTATTTTAACTTAATTAATAATAGGATATAAGGTAAAGTGTCATTATAGATCAAAACCCTAATTTTGGTCTATGTTATGAAATTTATTGGATTAATACAATAATTGTATAATTGTATTTAAAAGGAAAGTGTATTTATGTTATATATAATGAGAATTTATTTTCTTAAGGAATTTGGATATTAAATATAATTATTAATTATATTTGTCTCCAAATGTATGTAAGTATGTTTACAAAACCCTAATTTTTTTTTTTAGAAACTAACATTTTTATTTTAAACCTAATTATGAAATGCTAGAAATTAAATTTTTTTTACCTTAGGGTTAAACCCTAAGGGTCAAACCCTAAGGGTTAGACAAATGGCTAAAGTGCCATTAAATTTTCAAGCAAAATGACCAAAGTACCCTTTTTGCATTATTTAATAAGATGAAGTATAGATCTTGCCATATTTGTGGTTGTTTACCAACTCTAGCTCAGCCATGTGACTTAAAACAACAGCCATCAGCCAACTTGCATTAACCAAGTTCATTGGATCCAAGTATATATAGATTAAGAGAGAGAAAAGTCACAAAATTTGCTCATTTGTTCAACTTACTCTCAACCAAACTATCTCAACTCTAAACCCACAAAATTGTTAAGTGGACCAGTCCTCAATCAAGTCCCTACCACCTCCATAACAGTTTAGCAAAGTCAGATTTAAGATTTGTTCAAAGAAAGGTAAACCCTAAACCAAAAATTTTTTGATCTTGGTTGCTATGATAAAAGTTATGTTTAAGTGTTAATATATGTTGTATATTATGTGTATTGATGATCTGGGTTGTTATATCATGGATCCATAACATCTAGATGCACGAAATTGAAGATTTCAAAAATCTGGAAAACTTTTAAAATGTTGTCTGACAGCCATATGTTAGAGCTCATAGATCTTTGTGTGTTAGATTTTATGTGTGTTTGATGTTATAAACTTGTTCTATGCCATGAAGAGAGTATACTGGAAGTGGAATCAAGTCCATACCATATCTACATCTCAAGATATAAGTGGTCAAACATGGTTGACCGATCAGATTTTTAATTTCTGGAAAACCCAGAAATTTTCTAAGTGTTGAACAGTTTCTGACAACCATTTTGCAAACCTCGGATCTTGCTATTAATAATGTTTTGGACCATGTTAGTGTTTGTTATTTGTAGTCTGACATACGTACTACACAATCATGCCTTTAGAACACCTAGATTAACAACAGAATCAAAGTTATTTAAGGTCAAAGTACGTTAACCGGCCATGACTTCACGTTTCTGGGCTGCCCAGAAAATGAAGAACAGCCTCTGACAGCTACTTTGATTGCTTATAATTTCTAGTTGTGATGTAGGATGGCCATGAAACGTGATTTTGGTTGTAGTATTACATCAATACTATAACACTAACCAAATTACCAACCCAGAAAACATCAAAATCAAAGAATTATAAGTGGTCAAAGTAGGTACCTTGAACACTGAGTTTGAATGTTCTTGAGGCTCAAGAACACCTAAGGCGACACTTTCCGTCGCGATAGCCCTTTAGCGACGGTTTTAAATTAAAATTAATTATATTAATTAAAATAAATAGAAATTAATTATTAAAAATTCATAAAATAATTTTAAAAGTTATTTTAAGTTATAAAAATTAACTTTTAATAATTTGAGATATATTTCATTAATAATTTAATTTATTTAAATATTAATAATATTAAATTTATTTAATAATTATATTAAATAAATTACTTAAAAATGATTTTAATATTTTAAAAATCATTTAAAATTATATTAAAGTATTAAAAAATATTTTAAGTTATAATAAATGACTTTTAATATTTTGAGTTAAATTTCATTAATTAATATTAATGATAATAAATTTATTTAATAATTTTATTAAATAAATTAGTTAAAAATGGTTTTAATATTTTAAAAATGATATTAAGGTTTTAAAAAGTATTTTAAGTTATAATAAATAACTTATAATATTTTGATAAGAATTTCATTACTATATTAATATTAATGATAATAAATTTATTTAATAATTATATTAAATAAATTATTTAAAAATGATTTAAATGTTTTATAAATCATTTAAAGGTGAAATAAATGTAATAAAAATATTTTAAGTTATAATAAATAACTTTTAATATTTTGATATGAATAACATTAATATTTTAATATTCATAGTAATTATTTAAAAATGATTTTAATACTATAAAAATCATTTGAAATTGATATTAAGGTTTTAAAAATGTTTTAAGTTATAATAAATAACTTTTAATATTTGGAAATGAAATACATTAATATTTTAATATTATTGATAATTATTTAAAAATGATTTTTATATCTTAAAAAAAAAATCATTTAAAGGTAATATTAAGGTTTTAAAAATATTTTCAAGTTATAATAAATAACTTTTAAAGTGTTGACATGAATATCATTAATATTTTAAATTATTTAAATATTAATGATAATGATATTATTTGACAATTAAATCATTAAAAAATGATATTAGTGTTTGAAAAATTATAATAAATAATTTTAATGTTTGGAAAAATATTATAAATGATAATTAAATTATCTAATATAATATTTAAGTTCTTGAACAAAGTTTCATTAAAAATAAAGTCATTAATTATCCGATAATGCACTCGGGATGCCGAAACTATATCAAACTCAAACCAAATTGACATAGTTTGACTAGGTATACGTTCTTATGTGTTTTAATGACTGATATGACTATGTGACAACATGTTTAAAGCAGTATTATGTGTTAAGTTATATTATTCTAATTAAAAGAATAATTCTATTGATGATAGGACTTTGTATTAAAGATAACAGCTTAAGCTATACTACGTAGCAGTAATCAACTATCAAGGCAAGTTCTCTAACCTTACTCAAATGTTATATTGATCAAGTATCTCTACTCCTCGCAGTTATTCTATGCGATGGATCCCAGTAAGTTAAAAGCATATTCATGAATAATTATTGTCAATTATTCATATCTGTAATGATATCCATGATTCACTTATGAACTTATTCTTATATTGTGGAATTTTATTCAATTCAGTTATTATTTATTAATATCTCATTATTGGCTGTTATCATACAAGTGTCCCCACTTGTATGAATTGTTGTACTCATAAAGAACTCTGGAACTAGAAATTCTTTGATATGACAAATCCTGTTACACACTATAAAATTTTGGTATGCGTTCATAATTTAAAGACTGTCTAAGCTATTTGACTCGGCTAGACATAGTTTGAATTTCATTGTTAGATAGTATTGGTTATGATAAAGTCGTCCAACTGAATTGTTTAGTTAGGACTCCAGACTGAGTATGAACAACCCTTAATGGGGAAATTGTTTATGTGCCCAAGGCGAACAGAGTGAATGAATTTATCATTCAAATAGATAGTATTGATCAATACAGGACATAACGGGGCTGATCACCCTACATGTCCGTAAGACCAGAGCGGTTTACAGATGAATTTCTGTTTAACCTTTTTGAAAATAAAAAAAAAATAAAAGTTCATGGTCCATTGACTGCTCAGTATTTATAGTCACTACGTCGTTTCAAAATTTTAAACGATTTGATATGTTATTAAGATATGTTTCGAAAGACTTCACAACTATTGATTCGTTGTAGAAGTATACCTCAAAGAAGACATTTACTTCTTTCAACTAAAGTTTATTAACTGCTATTACTTGCTGAGCAATTGAATGCTCATTCTTGCTTTAAATTAAATATTTTCAGCTAAGCGTGATCAACCAGAAGGCTCTGGCAAAAACAAAGGGAAAGGAAAGCTGCAAGAATAAGTTTTATGGTATTGTGTGTAATAGTTAGACTTTATTAAGACAATATTATTTATTATCTATCATGTAATGAATGTTTAAAGGTCGTGTACCTGGGATTAGACAACTCTGATATGTAAATTAAGTTTGTTTATTTATATTATAATTATTCCGCTCAAAGAAATGATATCGTGTAGCACCAAGTTCGGGTTTCAAGTACCTGAATTTGGGGGCGTCACACGCATCGTTTTTAACGCGATAGTCATGGGATTGCTCCTTTTGAAGCTAATCAAACTAGAACAAAGTTATAGGACTCCTAATCACCTCTTTCTTTGACAATTTCAGAGCACCAATGAAACAATAAGAAGGTCTCCCTAAATGAAGCCTTGCGTGAGATGTACACATGGTATTGAACGCTATAGTAATGTGTTTGTCATTTTGACGCTAATCAAACTAGATCGATGCAATACAACTCTTAATTACCTCTTTCTTTGAAAATTTGAAACAACCAATGAAACAATATTAAGGTCTCCCTAAATAAAGACTTGTGTGAGATCTACGCATCGTTTTGGATGCGATAGTGATTTGATTGCTCCTTTTGATGCTAATTTCAACTAGAACGAAGTAATAGAACTCATAATCACCTATATTTTTATAATTTGAGAGAATTAATGAAACATTAAGAAGATCTCCCTAAATGAAGACTTGTGTGAGATGTACGGATCGTTTTGAAGGCACTAGTGATATGATTGCTATTTTTGATGCTAATCAAACTAGACGAATTCATAGGACTCATAATCACCTCTTTCTTTGACCATTTGAGAGGCCCAATGAAACAATAAAAAGGTCTCCCTAAATCAAGACTTGTGCGAGATGTACGCATCATTTTTAACGCGATAGTCATAGGATTGCTCTTTTTGATACTAATCAAATTAGAACGAAGTAATAAGACTCCTAATCACCTCCTTCTTTCACAATTTTAGAGAACCAATTAAACAATAAGAAGGTCTCCTTAAATGAAGACATGTGTGAGATGTACGCATCGTTTTTAACGCGATAATCATGGCATTGCTCCTTTTGATGCTAATCAAACTAGAACGAAGTTATAGGACTCGTAATCACTTCTTTCTTTGACAATTTTAGTGCACCAATGAAACAATAAGAAGGTCTCGCAAAATGAATACTTTCGTGAGATGTACGCTTGATTTTGAACCCGATAGTGATGGGTTTCTCCTTTTGACGCTAATCAAACTAGAATGAAGTAATACAACTCTTAATCACCTCTTTCTTTGTAAATTTGAAAAAACCAATGAAACAATATGAAGGTCTCCCTAAATGAAGGCTTGTGTGAGATCTACGCATCGTTTTGGACGCGATAGTAATGCGATTGCTCCTTTTGATGCTAATTTCAACTAGAACGAAGTAATAGAACTACTAATCACCTATATTTTGACAATTTGAGAGAACTAATGAAACATTAAGATGGTCTCCCTAAATGAAGACTTGTGTGAGATGTACGAATCGTTTTGAAGGCACTAGTGACAGGATTGCTCCTTTTGATGCTAATCAAACTAGAACGAATTCATAGGACTCATAATCACCTCTTTCTTTGATAATTTGAGAAACCCAATGAAATAATAAGAAAGTCTCCCAAGACTTGTGTGAGATGTACGCATCGTTTTTAATGCGATAGTCATGGGATTGCTCCTTTTGATGCTAATGAAGTTTGAACGAAGTAATAAGACTCCTAATTCTTTCACAATTTTAGAGAACAAATGAAACAATAAGAATGTCTCCTTAAATGAAGACATGTGTAAGATGTACGCATCGTTTTTAACTCGATAATCATGGGATTGCTCCTGTTGATGCTAATCAAACTAGAACGAAGTTATAGGACTCCTAATCACTTCTTTCTTTGACAATTTTATTATACCAATAAAACAATAAGAAGGTCTCCCAAAATGAATACTTTTATGAGATGTACGCTTGATTTTGAACCCGATAGTCATGGGTTTCTCCTTTTGACGCTAATCAAACTAGAACGAAGTAATACAACTCTTAATTACCTCTTTCGTTTTAAATTTGAAAAAACCAATGAAACAATATGACGGTCTCCCTAAATGAAGACTTGTGTGAGATCTACGCATCGTTTTGGACGCGATAGTGATGTGATTGCTCCTTTTGATGCTATATTCAATTAGAACGAAGTAATAGAACTTATAATCACCTATATTTGGATAATTTGAGAGAACTAATGAAACATTAAGAAGGTCTCCTTAAATGAAGACTTGTGTGAGATGTACGGCTCGTCTCACTAGTGACAGGATTGGTCCTTTTGATGCTAATCAAACTAGAACAAATTCATAGGACTCATAATCACCTCTTTCTTTGACAATTTGAGAGACCCAATGAAACAATAAGAAGGTCTCCCTAAATCAAGACTTGTGTGAGATGTACGCATCGTTTTTAACGCGATAGTCATGGGATTGCTCCTTTTGATGCTAATCAAATTTGAACGAAGTAATAAAACTCCTAATCACCTCCTTCTTTCACAATTTTAGAGAACCAATGAAACAATAAGAAGGTCTTCTTAAATGAAGACATGTGTGAGATGTACGCATCGTTTTTAATGCGATAGTCATGGGATTGCTCCTTTTGAAGCTAATCAAACTAGAACAAAGTTATAGGACTCCTAATCACCTCTTTCTTTGACAATTTCAGAGCACCAATGAAACAATAAGAAGGTCTCCCTAAAGGAAGCCTTGTGTGAGATGTACACATGGTTTTAAACGCTATAGTAATGTGTTTGTCATTTTGACGCTAATCAAACTAGATCGATGCAATACAACTCTTAATTACCTCTTTCTTTGAAAATTTGAAACAACCAATGAAACAATATTAAGGCCCCCCTAAATAAAGACTTGTGTGAGATCTACGCATCGTTTTGGACGCGATAGTGATTTGATTGCTTCTTTTGATGCTAATTTCAACTAGAACGAAGTAATAGAACTCATAATCACCTATATTTTGAAAATTTGAGAGAATTAATGAAACATTAAGAAGATCTCCCTGAATGAAGACCTGTGTAAGATGTACGGATCGTTTTGAAGGCACTAGTGATATGATTGCTATTTTTGATGCTAATCAAACTAGACGAATTCATAGGACTCATAATCACCTCTTTCTTTGACCATTTGAGAGACCCAATGAAACAATAAAAAGGTCTCCCTAAATCAAGACTTGTGCGACATGTACGCATCGTTTTTAACGCGATAGTCATAGGATTGCTCTTTTTGATACTAATCAAATTAGAACGAAGTAATAAGACTCCTAATCACCTCCTTCTTTCACAATTTTAGAGAACCAATTAAACAATAAGAAGGTCTCCTTAAATGAAGACATGTGTGAGATGTACACATCGTTTTTAACGCGATAGTCATGGCATTGCTCCTTTTGATGCTAATCAAACTAGAACGAAGTTATAGGACTCCTAATCACTTCTTTCTTTGACAATTTTAGTGCATCAATGAAACAATAAGAAGGTCTCCCAAAATGAATACTTTCGTGAGATGTACGCTTGATTTTGAACCCGATAGTGATGGGTTTCTCCTTTTGACGCTAATCAAACTAGAATGAAGTAATTCAACTCTTAATCACCTCTTTCTTTGTAAATTTGAAAAAAACCAATGAAACAATATGAAGGTCTCCCTAAATAAAGGCTTGTGTGAGATCTACGCATCGTTTTGGACGCGATAGTGATGCGATTGCTCCTTTTGATGCTAATTTCAACTAGAACGAAGTAATAGAACTACTAATCACCTATATTTTGACAATTTGAGAGAACTAATGAAACATTGAGAAGGTCTCCCTAAATGAAGACTTGTGTGAGATGTACGAATCGTTTTGAAGGCACTAGTGACAGGATTGCTACTTTTGATGCTAATCAAACTAGAACGAATTCATAGGACTCATAATCACCTCTTTCTTTGATAATTTGAGAAACCCAATGAAATAATAAGAAAGTCTCCCAAGACTTGTGTGAGATGTACGCATCGTTTTTAATGCGATAGTCATGGGATTGCTCCTTTTGATGCTAATGAAGTTAGAACGAAGTAATAAGACTCCTAATTCTTTCACAATTTTAGAGAACAAATGAAACAATAAGAATGTCTCCTTAAATGAAGACATGTGTAAGATGTACGCATCGTTTTTAACGCGATAATCATGGGATTGCTCCTGTTGCTGCTAATCAAACTAGAACGAAGTTATAGGACTCCTAATCACTTCTTTCTTTGACAATTTTAGTCGACCAATAAAACAATAAGGAGGTCTCCCAAAATGAATACTTTTATGAGATGTACGCTTGATTTTGAACCCGATAGTCATGGGTTTCTCCTTTTGACGCTAATCAAACTAGAACGAAGTAATACAACTCTTAATTACTTCTTTCTTTTTAAATTTGAAAAAACCAATGAAACAATATGACGGTCTCCCTAAATGAAGACTTGTGTGAGATCTACGCATCGTTTTGCACGCGATAGTGATGTGATTGCTCCTTTTGATGCTATATTCAATTAGAACGAAGTAATAGAACTTATAATCACCTATATTTGGATAATTTGAGAGAACTAATGAAACATTAAGAAGGTCTCCTTAAATGAAGACTTGTGTGAGATGTACGGCTCGTCTCACTAGTGACAGGATTGGTCCTTTTGATGCTAATCAAACTAGAACGAATTCATAGGACTCATAATCACCTCTTTCTTTGACAATTTGAGAGACCCAATGAAACAATAAGAAGGTCTCCCTAAATCAAGACTTGTGTGAGATGTACGCATCGTTTTTAACGCGATAGTCATGGGATTGCTCCTTTTGATGCTAATCAAATTTGAACGAAGTAATAAAACTCCTAATCACCTCCTTCTTTCACAATTTTAGAGAACCAATGAAACAATAAGAAGGTCTCCTTAAATGAAGACATGTGTGAGATGTACGCATCGTTTTTAACGCGATAGTCATGGGATTGCTCCTTTTGAAGCTAATCAAACTAGAACAAAGTTATAGGACTCCTAATCACCTCTTTCTTTGACAATTTCAGAGCACCAATGAAACAATAAGAAGGTCTCCCTAAATGAAGCCTTGTGTGAGATGTACACAGGGTTTTGAACGCTATAGTAATGTGTTTGTCATTTTGACGCTAATCAAACTAGATCGATGCAATAAAACTCTTAATTACCTCTTTCTTTGAAAATTTGAAACAACCAATGAAACAATATTAAGGTCTCCCTAAATAAAGACTTGTGTGAGATCTACGCATCGTTTTGGACGCGATAGTGATTTGATTGCTCCTTTTGATGCTAATTTCTTCTAGAACGAAATAATAGAACTCATAATCACCTATACTTTGGTAATTTGAGAGAATTAATGAAACATTAAGAAGATCTCCCTAAATGAAGACTTGTGTGAGATGTACGGATCGTTTTGAAGGCACTAGTGATATGATTGCTATTTTTGATGCTAATCAAACTAGACGAATTCATAGGACTCATAATCACCTCTTTCTTTGACCATTTGAGAGACCAAATGAAACAATAAAATGGTCTCCCTAAATCAAGACTTGTGCGAGATGTACGCATCGTTTTTAATGCGATAGTCATAGGATTGCTCTTTTTGATACTAATCAAATTAGAACGAAGTAATAAGACTCCTAATCACCTCCTTCTTTCACAATTTTAGAGAACCAATTAAACAATAAGAAGGTCTCCTTAAATGAAGACATGTGTGAGATGTACGCATCGTTTTTAACGCGATAGTCATGGCATTGCTCCTTTTGATGCTAATCAAACTAGAACCAAGTTATAGGACTCCTAATCACTTCTTTCTTTGACAATTTTAGTGCACCAATGAAACAATAAGAAGGTCTCCCAAAATGAATACTTTCGTGAGATGTACGCTTGATTTTGAACCCGATAGTGATGGGTTTCTCCTTTTAACGCTAATCAAACTAGAATGAAGTAATACAACTCTTAATCACCTCTTTCTTTGTAAATTTGAAAAAACCAATGAAACAATATGAAGGTCTCCCTAAATGAAGGCTTGTGTGAGATCTACGCATCGTTTTGGACGCGATAGTGATGCGATTGCTCCTTTTGATGCTAATTTCAACTAGAACGAAGTAATAGAACTACTAATCACCTATATTTTGACAATTTGAGAGAACTAATGAAACATTAAGAAGGTCTCCCTAAATGAAGACTTGTGTGAGATGTACGAATCGTTTTGAAGGCACTAGTGACAGGATTGCTCCTTTTGATGCTAATCAAACTAGAACGAATTCATAGGACTCATAATCACCTTTTTCTTTGATAATTTGAGAAACCCAATGAAATAATAAGAAAGTCTCCCAAGACTTGTGTGAGATGTACGCATCGTTTTTAATGCGATAGTCATGGGATTGATCCTTTTGATGCTAATGAAGTTAGAACGAAGTAATAAGACTCCTAATTCTTTCACAATTTTAGAGAACAATTGAAACAATAAGAAGGTCTCCTTAAATGAAGACATGTGTAAGATGTACGCATCGTTTTTAACTCGATAATCATGGGATTGCTCCTGTTGATGCTAATCAAACTAGAACGAAGTTATAGGACTCCTAATCACTTCTTTCTTTGACAATTTTTGTCGACCAATAAAATAATAAGAAGGTCTCCCAAAATGAATACTTTTATGAGATGTACGCTTGATTTTGAACCTGATAGTCATGGGTTTCTCCTGTTGACTCTAATCAAACTAGAATGAAGTAATACAACTCTTAATTACCTCTTTCTTTTTAAATTTGAAAAAACCAATGAAATAATATGACGTTCTCCCAAAATGAAGACTTGTGTGAGATCTATGCATCGTTTTGGACGCGATAGTGATGTGATTGCTCCTTTTGATGCTATATTCAATTAGAACGAAGTAATAGAACTTATAATCACCTATATTTGGATAATTTGAGAGAACTAATGAAACATTAAGAAGGTCTCCTTAAATGAAGACTTGTGTGAGATGTTCGGCTCGTCTCACTAGTGACAGGATTGGTCCTTTTGATGCTAATCAAACTAGAACGAATTCATAGGACTCATAATCACCTCTTTCTTTGACAATTTGAGAGACCTAATGAAACAATAAGAAGGTCTCCCTAAATCAAGACTTGTGTGAGATGTACGCATCGTTTTTAACGCGATAGTCATGGGATTGCTCCTTTTGATGCTAATCAAATTTGAACGAAGTAATAAAACTCCTAATCACCTCCTTCTTTCACAATTTTAGAGAACCAATGAAACAATAAGAAGGTCTTCTTAAATGAAAACATGTGTGAGATGTACGCATCGTTTTTAACGCGATAGTCATGGGATTGCTCCTTTTGAAGCTAATCAAACTAGAACAAAGTTATAGGACTCCTAATCACCTCTTTCTTTGACAATTTCAGAGCACCAATGAAACAATAAGAAGGTCTCCCTAAATGAAGCCTTGTGTGAGATGTACACATGGTTTTCAACGCTATAGTAATGCGTTTGTCATTTTGACGCTAATCAAACTAGATCGATGCAATACAACTCTTAATTTTCTCTTTCTTTGAAAATTTAAAACAACCAATGAAACAATATTAAGGTCTCCCTAAATAAAGACTTGTGTGAGATCTACGCATCGTTTTGGACGCGATAGTGATTTGATTGCTCTTTTTAATGCTAATTTCAACTAGAACGAAGTAATAGAACTCATAATCACCTATATTTTGATAATTTGAGAGAATTAATGAAACATTAAGAAGATCTCCCTAAATGAAGACTTGTGTGAGATGTAGGATCGTTTTCAAGGCACTAGTGATATGATTGCTATTTTTGATGCTAATCAAACTACACGAATTAATAGGACTCAAAATCACCTCTTTCTTTGACCATTTGAGAGACCCAATGAAACAATAAAAAGGTCTCCCTAAATCAAGACTTGTGCGAGATGTACGCATCGTTTTTAACGCGATAGTCATAGGATTGTTCTTTTTGATACAAATCAAATTAGAACGAAGTAATAAGACTCCTAATCACCTTCTTCTTTCACAATTTTAGAGAACCAATTAAACAATAAGAAGGTCTCCTTAAATGAAGACATGTGTGAGATGTACGCATCGTTTTTAACGATATAGTCATGGCATTGCTCCTTTTGATGCTAATCAAACTAGAACGAAGTTATAGGACTCCTAATCACTTCTTTCTTTGACAATTTTAGTGCACCAATGAAACAATAAGAAGGTCTCCCAAAATGAATACTTTCGTGAAATGTACGCTTGATTTTGAACCCGATAGTGATGGGTTTCTCCTTTTGACGCTAATCAAACTAGAATGAAGTAATACAACTCTTAATCACCTCTTTCTTTATAAATTTGAAAAAACCAATGAAACAATATGAAGGTCTCCCTAAATGAAGGCTTGTGTGAGATCTACACATCGTTTGGGACGCGATAGTGATGCGATTGCTCCTTTTGATGCTAATTTCAACTAGAACGAAGTAATAGAACTACTAATCACCTATATTTTGACAATTTGAGAGAACTAATGAAACATTAAGAAGGTCTCCCTAAATGAAGACTTGTGTGAGATGTACGAATCGTTTTGAAGGCACTAGTGACAGGATTGCTCATTTTGATGCTAATCAAACTAGAACGAATTCATAGGACTCATAATCACCTCTTTCTTTGATAATTTGAGAAACCCAATGAAATAATAAGAAAGTCTCCCAAGACTTGTGTGAGATGTACGCATCATTTTTAATGCGATAGTCATGGGATTGCTCCTTTTGATGCTAATGAAGTTAGAACGAAGTAATAAGACTCCTAATTCTTTCATAATTTTAGAGAACAAATGAAACAATAAGAAGGTCTCCTTAAATGAAGACATGTGTAAGATGTACGCATCGTTTTTAACTCGATAATCATGGGATTGCTCCTGTTGATGCTAATCAAACTAGAACGAAGTTATAGGGCTCCTAATCACGTCTTTCTTTGACAATTTTAGTCGACCAATAAAACAATAAGAAGGTCTCCCAAAATGAATACTTTTAGGAGATGTACGCTTGATTTTGAACCCGATAGTCATGGGTTTCTCCTTTTGACGCTAATCAAACTAGAACGAAGTAATACAACTCTTAATTACCTCTTTCTTTTTTAATTTGAAAAAATCAATGAAACAATATGACGGTCTCCCTAAATGAAGACTTGTGTGAGATCTACGCATCGTTTTGGACGCGATAGTGATGTGATTGCTCCTTTTGATGCTATATTCAATTAGAACGAAGTAATAGAACTTATAATCACCTATATTTGGATAATTTGAGAGAACTAATGAAACATTAAGAAGGTCTCCTTAAATGAAGACTTGTGTGAGATGTACGGCTCGTCTCACTAGTGACAGGATTGGTCCTTTTGATCCTAATCAAACTAGAACGAATTCATAGGTCTCATAATCACCTCTTTCTTTGACAATTTGAGAGACCCAATGAAACAATAAGAAGGTCTCCCTAAATCAAGACTTGTGTGAGATGTATGCATCGTTTTTAACGCGATAGTCATGGGATTGCTCCTTTTGATGCTAATCAAATTTGAACGAAGTAATAAAACTCCTAATCACCTCCTTCTTTCACAATTTTAGAGAACCAATGAAACAATAAGAAGGTCTTCTTAAATGAAGACATGTGTGAGATGTACGCATCATTTTTATTGCGATAGTCATGGGATTGCTCCTTTTGAAGCTAATCAAACTAGAACAAAGTTATAGGACTCCTAATCACCTCTTTCTTTGACAATTTCAGAGCACCAACGAAACAATAAGAAGGTCTCCCTAAATGAAGCCTTGTGTGAGATGTACACATGGTTTTGAACGCTATAGTAATGTGTTTGTCATTTTGACGCTAATCAAACTAGATCGATGCAATACAACTCTTAATTTCCTCTTTCTTTGAAAATTTGAAACAACCAATGAAACAATATTAAGGTCTCCCTAAATAAAGACTTGTGTGAGATCTACGCATCGTTTTGGACGCGATAGTGATTTGATTGCTCTTTTTGATGCTAATTTCAACTAGAACGAAGTAATAGAACTCATAATCACCTATATTTTGATAATTTGAGAGAATTAATGAAACATTAAGAAGATCTCCCTAAATGAAGACTTGTGTGAGATGTACGGATCGTTTTGAAGGCACTAGTGATATGATTGCTATTTTTGATGCTAATCAAACTAGACGAATTCATAGGACTCATAATCACCTCTTTCTTCGACCAGTTGAGAGACCCAATGAAACAATAAAAAGGTCTCCATAAATCAAGACTTGTGCGAGATGTACGCATCATTTTTAACGCGATAGTCATAAGATTGCTCTTTTTGATACTAATCAAATTAGAACGAAGTAATAAGACTCCTAATCACCTCCTTCTTTCACAATTTTAAAGAACCAATTAAACAATAAGAAGGTCTCCTTAAATGAAGACATGTGTGAGATGTACGCATCGTTTTTAACTCGATAGTCATGACATTGCTCCTTTTGATGCTAATCAAACTAGAACCAAGTTATAGGACTCCTAATCACATCTTTCTTTGACAATTTTAGTGCATCAATGAAACAATAAGAAGGTCTCCCAAAATGAATACTTTCGTGAGATGTACGCTTGATTTTGAACCCGATAGTGATGGGTTTCTCCTTTTGACGCTAATCAAACTAGAATGAAGTAATACAACTCTTAATCACCTCTTTCTTTGTAAATTTGAAAAAACCAATGAAACAATATGAAGGTCTCCCTAAATGAAGGCTTGTGTGAGATCTACGCATCGTTTTGGACGCGATAGTGATGCGATTGCTCCTTTTGATGCTAATTTCAACTAGAACGAAGTAATAGAACTACTAATCACCAATATTTTGACAATTTGAGAGAACTAATGAAACATTAAGAAGGTCTCCCTAAATGAAGACTTGTGTGAGATATACGAATCGTTTTGAAGGCACTAGTGACAGGATTGCTCATTTTGATGCTAATCAAACTAGAACGAATTCATAGGACTCATAATCACCTCTTTCTTTGATAATTTGAGAATCCCAATGAAATAATAAGAAAGTCTCCCAAGACTTGTGTGAGATGTACGCATCGTTTTTAATGCGATAGTCATGGGATTGCTCCTGTTGATGCTAATCAAATTAGAACGAAGTAATAAGACTCCCAATTCTTTCACAATTTTAGAGAACAAATGAAACAATAAGAAGGTCTCCTTAAATGAAGACATGTGTAAGATGTACGCATCGTTTTTAACTCGATAATCATGGGATTGCTCCTTTTGATGCTAATCAAACTAGAACGAAGTTATAGGACTCCTAATCACTTCTTTCTTTGACAATTTTAGTCGACCAATAAAACAATAAGAAGGTCTCCCAAAATGAATACTTTTATGAGATGTACGCTTGATTTTGAACCCGATAGTCATGGGTTTCTCCTTTTGACGCTAATCAAACTAGAACGAAGTAATACAACTCTTAATTACCTCTTTCTTTTTAAATTTGAAAAAACCAATGAAACAATATGACGGTCTCCCTAAATGAAGACTAGTGTGAGATCTACGCATCGTTTTGGACGCGATAGTGATGTGATTGCTCCTTTTGATGCTATATTCAATTAGAATGAAGTAATAGAACTTATAATCACCTATATTTGGATAATTTGAGAGAACTAATGAAACATTAAGAAGGTCTCCTTAAATGAAGACTTGTGTGAGATGTACGGCTCGTCTCACTAGTGACAGGATTGGTCCTTTTGATGCTAATCAAACAAGAACGAATTCATAGGACTCATAATCACCTCTTTCTTTGACAATTTGAGAGGCCCAATGAAACAATAAGAAGGACTCCCTAAATCAAGACTTGTGTGAGATGTACGCATCGTTTTTAACGCGATAGTCATGGGATTGCTCCTTTTGATGCTAATCAAATTTGAACGAAGTAATAAAACTCCTAATCACCTCCTTCTTTCACAATTTTAGAGAACCAATGAAACAATAAGAAGGTCTCCTAAAATGAAGACATGTGTGAGATGTACGCATCGTTTTTAACGCGATAGTCATGGGATTGCTCCTTTTAAAGCTAATCAAACTAGAACAAAGTTATAGGACTCCTAATCACCTCTTTCTTTGACAATTTCAGAGCACCAATGAAACAATAAGAAGGTCTCCCTAAATGAAGCCTTGTGTGAGATGTACACATTGTTTTGAACGATATAGTAATGTGTTTGTCATTTTGACGCTAATCAAACTAGATCGATGCAATACAACTCTTAATTACCTCTTTCTTTGAAAATTTGAAACAACCAATGAAACAATATTAAGGTCTCCCTAAATAAAGACTTGTGTGAGATCTACGCATCGTTTTGGACGCGATAGTGATTTGATTGCTCCTTTTGATGCTAATTTCAACTAGAACGAAGTAATAGAACTCATAATTACCTATATTTTGATAATTTGAGATAATTAATGAAACATTAAGAAAATCTCCCTAAATGAAGACTTGTGTGAGATGTACGGATCGTTTTGAAGGCACTAGTGATATGATTGCTATTTTTGATGCTAATCAAACTAGACGAATTCATAGGACTCATAATCACCTCTTTCTTTGACCAGTTGAGAGACCCAATGAAACAATAAAAAGGTCTCCATAAATCAAGACTTGTGCGAGATGTACGCATCATTTTTAACGCGATAGTCATAGGATTGCTCTTTTTGATACTAATCAAATTAGAACGAAGTAATAAGACTCCTAATCACCTCCTTCTTTCACAATTTTAAAGAACCAATTAAACAATAAGAAGGTCTCCTTAAATGAAGACATGTGTGAGATGTACGCATCGTTTTTAACGCGATAGTCATGGCATTGCTCCTTTTGATGCTAATCAAACTAGAACGAAGTTATAGGACTCGTAATCACTTCTTTCTTTGACAATTTTAGTGCATCAATGAAACAATAAGAAGGTCTCCCAAAATGAATACTTTCGTGAGATGTACGCTTGATTTTGAACCCGATAGTGATGGGTTTCTCCTTTTGACGCTAATCAAACTAGAATGAAGTAATACAACTCTTAATCACCTCTTTCTTTGTAAATTTGAAAAAACCAATGAAACAATATGAAGGTCTCCCTAAATGAAGGCTTGTGTGAGATCTACGCATCGTTTTGGACGCGATAGTGATGCGATTGCTCTTTTTGATGCTAATTTCAACTAGAACGAAGTAATAGAACTACTAATCACCTATATTTTAACAATTTGAGAGAACTAATGAAACATTAAAAAGGTCTCCCTAAATGAAGACTTGTGTGAGATGTACGAATCGTTTTGAAGGCACTAGTGACAGGATTGCTCCTTTTGATGATAATCAAACTAGAACGAATTCATAGGACTCATAATCACCTCTTTCTTTGATAATTTGAGAATCCCAATGAAATAATAAGAAAGTCTCCCAAGACTTGTGTGAGATGTACGCATCGTTTTTAATGCGATAGTCATGGGATTGCTCCTTTTGATGCTAATGAAGTTAAAACGAAGTAATAAGACTCCTAATTCTTTCACAATTTTAGAGAACAAATGAAACAATAAGAAGGTCTCCTTAAATGAAGACATGTGTAAGATGTACGCATCGTTTTTAACTCGATAATCATGGGATTGCTCCTGTTGATGCTAATCAAACTAGAACGAAGTTATAGGACTCCTAATCACTTCTTTCTTTGACAATTTTAGTCGACCAAAAAAACAATAAGAAGGTCTCCCAAAATGAATACTTTTATGAGATGTACGCTTGATTTTGAACCCGATAGTCATGGGTTTCTCCTTTTGACGCTAATCAAACTAGAACGAAGTAATACAACTCTTAATTACCTCTTTCTTTTTAAATTTGAAAAAACCAATGAAACAATATGACGGTCTCCCTAAATGAAGACTTGTGTGAGATCTACGTATCGTTTTGGACGCGATAGTGATGTGATTGCTCCTTTTGATGCTATATTCAATTAGAACGAAGTAATAGAACTTATAATCACCTATATTTGGATAATTTGAGAGAACTAATGAAACATTAAGAAGGTCTCCTTAAATGAAGACTTGTGTGAGATGTACGGCTCGTCTCACTATTGACAGGATTGGTCCTTTTGATGCTAATCAAACTAGAACAAATTCATAGGACTCATAATCACCTCTTTCTTTGACAATTTGAGAGACCCAATGAAACAATAAGAAGGTCTCCCTAAATCAAGACTTGTGTGAGATGTACGCATCGTTTTTAACGCGATAGTCATGGGATTGCTCCTTTTGATGCTAATCAAATTTGAACGAAGTAATAAAACTCCTAATCACCTCCTTCTTTCACAATTTTAGAGAACCAATGAAACAATAAGAAGGTCTTCTTAAATGAAGACATGTGTGAAATGTACGCATTGTTTTTAACGCGATAGTCATGGGATTGCTCCTTTTGAAGCTAATCAAACTAGAACAAAGTTATAGGACTCCTAATCACCTCTTTCTTTGACAATTTCAGAGCACCAATGAAACAATAAGAAGGTCTCCCTAAATGAAGCCTTGTGTGAGATGTACACATGGTTTTGAACGCTATAGTAATGTGTTTGTCATTTTGACGCTAATCAAACTAGATCGATGCAATACAACTCTTAATTACCTCTTTCTTTGAAAATTTGAAACAACCAATGAAACAATATTAAGGTCTCCCTAAATAAAGACTTGTGTGAGATCTACGTATCGTTTTGGACGCGATAGTGATTTGATTACTCCTTTTGATGCTAATTTCAACTAGAACGAAGTAATAGAACTCATAATCACCTATATTTTGATAATTTGAGAGAATTAATGAAACATTAAGAAGATCTCCCTAAATGAAGACTTGTGTGAGATGTAGGATCATTTTCAAGGCACTAGTGATATGATTGCTATTTTTGATGCTAATCAAACTAGACAAATTCATAGGACTCATAATCACCTCTTTCTTTGACCATTTGAGAGACCCAATGAAACAATAAAAAGGTCTCCCTAAATCAAGACTTGCGCGACATGTACGCATCGTTTTTAACGCGATAGTCATAGGATTGCTCTTTTTGATACTAATCAAATTAGAACGAAGTAATAAGACTCCTAATCACCTCCTTCTTTCACAATTTTAGAGAACCAATTAAACAATAAGAAGGTCTCCTTAAATGAAGACATGTGTGAGATGTACGCATCGTTTTTAACGCGATAGTCATGGCATTGCTTTTGATGCTAATCAAACTAGAACGAAGTTATAGGACTCCTAATCACTTCTTTCTTTGACAATTTTAGTGCACCAATGAAACAATAAGAAGGTCTCCCAAAATGAATACTTTCGTGAGATGTACGCTTGATTTTGAACCCGATAGTGATGGGTTTCTCCTTTTGACGCTAATCAAACTAGAATGAAGTAATACAACTCTTAATCACCTCTTTCTTTGTAAATTTGAAAAAACCAATGAAACAATATGAAGGTCTCCCTAAATGAAGGCTTGTGTGAGATCTACGCATCGTTTTGGACGCGATAGTGATGTTATTGCTCCTTTTGATGCTAATTTAAACTAGAATGAAGTAATAGAACTCATAATCACCTATATTTTGACAATTTGAGAGAACTAATGAAACATTAAGAAGGTCTCCATAAATGAAGACTTGTGTGAGATGTACGAATCGTTTTGAAGGCACTATTGACAGGATTGCTCCTTTTGATGCTAATCAAACTAGAACGAATTCATAGGACTCATAATCACCTCTTTCTTTGACAATTTGAGAAACCCAATGAATTAATAAGAAAGTCTCCCAAGACTTGTGTGAGATATACGCATCGTTTTTAATGCGATAGTCATGGGATTGCTCCTTTTGATGCTAATGAAGTTAGAACGAAGTAATAAGACTCCTAATTCTTTCACAATTTTAGAGAACAAATGAAACAATAAGGTCTCCTTAAATGAAGACATGTGTAAGATGTACGCATCGTTTTTAATGCGATAATCATAGGATTGCTCCTTTTGATGCTAATCAAACTAGAACGAAGTTATAGGACTCCTAATCACTTCTTTCTTTGACAATTTTAGTCGACCAATAAAACAATAAGAAGGTCTCCGAAAATAAATACTTTTATGAGATGTACACTTGATTTTGAACCAGATAGTCATGGGTTTCTCCTTTTGACACTAATCAAACTAGAACGAAGTAATACAACTCTTAATCACCTCTTTCTTTGTAAATTTGAAAAAACCAATGAAACAATATGACGGTCTCCCTAAATGAAGACTTGTGTGAGATCTACGCATCGTTTTGGACGCGATAGTGATGTGATTGCTCCTTTTGATGCTATATTCAATTAGAACGAAGTAATAGAACTTATAATCACCTATATTTTGATAATTTGAGAGAACTAATGAAACATTAAGAAGGTCTCCCTAAATGAAGACTTGTGTGAGATGTACGACTCGTTTCACTAGTGACATGATTGGTCCTTTTGATGCTAATCAAACTAGAACGAATTCATAAGACTCATAATCACCTCTTTCTTTGACAATTTGAGAGACCCAATGAAACAATAAGAAGGTCTCCCTAAATCAAGACTTCTGTGAGATGTACGCATCGTTTTTAACGCGATAGTCATGGGATTGCTTCTTTTGATGCTAATCAAATTAGAACGAAGTAATAAAAGTCTTAATCACCTCCTTCTTTCACAATTTTAGAGAACCAATGAAACAATAAGAATGTATCCTTAAATGAAGACATGTGTGAGATGTACGCATCGTGTTTAATGCGATAGTCATGCGATTACTCCTTTTAATGCAAATCAAACTAGAACGAAGTTAGAGGACTCCTAATCACCTCTTTCTTTGACAATTTTAGAGCACCAATGAAACAATAAAAAGGTCTCCCTAAATGAAGCCTTGTGTGAGATGTACACATGGTTTTGAACGCAATAGTCATGGGTTTGTCGTTTTGACACTAACCAAACTAGATCGATGTAATACAACTCTTAATCACCTCTTTCTTTGTAAAATTGAAATAACCAATTAAACAATATTAAGGTCTCCCTAAATAAAGACTTGTGTGAGATATACGCATCGTTTTGGACGCGATAGTGATGTGATTGCTCCTTTTTATGCTAATTTCAACTAGAACGAAGTAATAGAACTCATAATCACATATATTTTGACAATTTGAGAGAACTAATGATACATTAAGAAGGCCTCCCTAAATGAAGACTTGTGTGAGATGTACGGATCGTTTTGAAGGCACTAGTGACAGGATTGCTCCTTTTGATGCTAAGCTAACTAGAACGAATTCATAGGACTCATAATCACCTCTTTCTTTGACAATTTGAGAGACCCAATGAAATAATAAGAAAGTCTCGCAAGACTTGTGTGAGATGTACGCATCGTTTTTAATGCAATAGTCATGGGATTGCTCCTTTTGATGCTAATCAAATTAGAACGAAGTAATACGACTCCTAATTCTTTCACAATTTTAGAGAACAAATGAAACAATAAGAAGGTCTCCTTAAATGAAGACATGTGTAAGATGTATGCATCATTTTTAACGCGATAATCATGGGATTGCTCCTTTTGATGCTAATCAAACTAGAACGAAGTTATAGGACTCCTAATCACTTCTTTCTTTGACAATTTTAGTCGACCAATAAAACAATAAGAAGGTCTCCTAAAAAGAATAATTTTATGAGATGTACGCTTGATTTTGAACCCGATAGTCATGGGTTTCTACTTTTGACGCTAATCAAACTAGAACGAAGTAATACAACACTTAATCACCTCTTTCTTTGTAAATTTGAAAAAACCAATGAAACAATATGACGGTCTCCCTAAATGAAGACTTGTGTGAGATCTACGCATCGTTTTGGACGCGATAGTGATGTGATTGCTCCTTTTGATGCTATATTCAATTAGAACGAAGTAATAGAACTTATAATCACCTATATTTTGATAATTGGAGAGAACTAATGAAACATTAAGAAGGTTTGCCTAAATGAAGACTTGTGTGAGATGTACGACTCGTCTCACTAGTGACAGGATTGGTCCTTTTGATGCTAATCAAACTAGAACGAATTCATAGGACTCATAATCACCTCTTTCTTTGACAATTTGAGAGACCCAATGAAACAATAAGAAGGTCTCCCTAAATCAAGACTTGTGTGAGATGTACGCATCGTTTTTAACGCGATAGTCATGGGATTGCTCCTTTTGATGCTAATCAAATTTGAACGAAGTAATAAAACTCCTAATCACCTCGTTCTTTCACAATTTTAGAGAACCAATGAAACAATAAGAAGGTCTCCTTAAACGAAGACATGTGTGAGATGTACGCATCGTTTTTAACGCGATAGTCATGGGATTGCTCCTTTTGAAGCTAATCAAACTAGAACAAAGTTATAGGACTCCTAATCACCTATTTCTTTGACAATTTCAGAGCACCAATGTAACAATAAGAAGGTCTCCCTAAATGAAGCCTTGTGTGAGATGTACACATGGTTTTGAACGCGATAGTAATTGCTTTGTCATTTTGACGCTAATCAAAATAGGTCGACGTAATACAACTCTTAATTACCTCTTTCTTTGAAAATTTGAAACAACCAATGAAACAATATTAAGGTCTCTCTAAATAAAGACTTGTGTGAGATCTACGCATCGTTTTGGATGCGATAGTGATTTGATTGCTCCTTTTGATGCTAATTTCAACTAGAACGAAGTAATAGAACTCATAATCACCTATATTTTGACAATTTGAGAGAATTAATGAAACATTAAGAAGATCTCCCTAAATGAAGACTTGTGTGAGATGTACGGATCGTTTTGAAGGCACTAGTGATATGATTGCTCCTTTTGATGCTAATCAAACTAGAATGAATTCATAGGACTCATAATCACCTCTTTCTTTGACCATTTGAGAGACCCAATGAAACAATAAAAAGGTCTCCTTAAATCAAGACTTGTGTTAGATGTACGCATCATTTTTAACGCGATAGTCATAAGATTGCTCTTTTTGATACTAATCAAATTAGAACAAAGTAATAAGACTCCTAATTACTCATTATTTCACAATTTTAGAGAACCAATTAAACAATAAGGTCTCCTTAAATGAAGACATGAGTGAGATGTACGCATCGTTTTTAATGCGATAGTCATGGGGTTGCTCCTTTTGTTGCTAATCAAACTAGAACTAAGTTATAGGACCCCTAATCACTTCTTTGTTTGACAATTTTAGTGTACCAATGAAACAATAAGTAGGTCTCCCAAAATGAATACTTTTGTGAGATGTACGCTTGATTTTGAACCCGATAGTCTTGGGTTTCTCCTTTTGACGCTAATCAAACTAGAATGAAGTAATACAACTCTTAATCACCTCTTTCTTTGTAAATTTGAAAAAACCAATGAAACAATATGAAGGTCTCCCTAAGTGAAGGCTTGTGTGAGATATACGCATCGTTTTGGACGCGATAGTGATGTGATTGCTCCTTTAGATGCTAATTTCAACTAGAACGAAGTAATAGAACTCATAATCACCTATATTTTGACAATTTGAGAGAACTAATGAAACATTAAAAAAGTCTCCCTAAATGAAGACTTGTGTGAGATGTACGAATCGTTTTGAAGGCACTAGTGACAGGATTGCTCCTTTTGATGCTAATCAAACTAGAACGAATTCATAGGACTCATAATCAACTCTTTCTTTGACAATTTGAGAAACCCAATGAAACAATAAGAAAGTCTCCCAAGACTTATGTGAGATGTACGCATCATTTTTAATGCAATAGTCATGGGATTGCTCTTTTTGATGCTAATCAAATTAGAACGAAGTAATAAGACTCCTAATCACCTCGTTCTTTCAAAATTTTAGAGAACCAATGAAACAATAAGAAGGTCTCCTTAAACGAAGACATGTGTGAGATGTACGCATCGTTTTTAACGCGTAGTCATGGGATTGCTCCTTTTGAAGCTAATCAAACTAGAACAAAGTTATAGGACTCCTAATCACCACTTTCTTTGACAATTTCAGAGCACCAATGTAACAATAAGAAGGTCTCCCTAAATGAAGCCTTGTGTGAGATGTACACATGGTTTTGAACGCGATAGTAATGGGTTTGGCATTTTGACGCTTATCAAACTAGATCGATGAAATACAACTCTTAATTACCTCTTTCTACGAAAATTTGAAACAACCAATGAAACAATATTAAGGTCTCCATAAATAAAGACTTGTGTGAGATCTACGCATCGTTTTGGACGCGATAGTGATTTGATTGCTTCTTTTGATGCTACTTTCAACTAGAATGAAGTAATAGAACTCATAATCACCTATATTTTGACAATTTGAGAGAATTAATGAAACATTAAGAAGATCTCCCTAAATGAAGACTTGTGTGAGATGTACGGATCGTTTTGAAGGCACTAGTGATATGATTGCTCCTTTTGATGCTAATCAAACTAGAAAGAATTCATAGGACTCATAATCACCTCTGTCTTTGACCATTTGAGAGACCCAATGAAACAATAAAAAGGTCTCCTTAAATCAAGACTTGTGTGAGATGTACGCATTATTTTTAACGCGATAGTCACAAGATTGCTCTTTTTGATACTAATCAAATTAGAACGAAGTAATAAGACTCCTAATCACCTCCTTCTTTCACAATATTAGAGAACCAATTAAAGAATAAGGTCTCCTTAAATGAAGACATGTGTGAGATGTACGCATCGTTTTTAACGCGATAGTCATGGGATTGCCCCTTTTGTTGCAAATCAAACTAGAACTAAGTTATAGGACTCCTAATCACTTCTTTCTTTGACAATTTTAGTGCACCAATGAAACAATAAGAAGGTCTCCCAAAATGAATACTTTTGTGAGATGTATGCTTGATTTTGAACCCGGTAGTCATGGGTTTCTCCTTTTGACGCTAATCAAACTAGAATAAAGTAATACAACTCTTAATCACCTCTTTCTTTGTAAATTTAAAAAAACCAATGAAACAATATGAAGGTCTCCCTAAATGAAGGCTTGTGTGAGATCTACACATCGTTTTGGACGCGATAGTGATGTGATTGCTCCTTTAGATGCTAATTTCAACTAGAACGAAGTAATAGAACTCATAATCACCTATATTTTGACAATTTGAGAGAACTAATGAAACATTAAGAAAGTCTCCCTAAATGAAGACTTGTGTGAAATGTACGAATCATTTTGAAGGCACTAGTGACAGGATTGCTCCTTTTGATGCTAATCAAACTAGAACGAATTCATAGGACTCATAATCAACTCTTTCTTTGACAATATTAAGTAATAGAACTCATAATCACCTATATTTTGACAATTTGAGAGAATTAATGAAACATTAAGAAGATCTCCCTAAATGAAGACTTTTGAGAGATGTACGGATCGTTTTGAAGGCACTAGTGATATGATTGCCCCTTTTGATGCTAATCAAATTTTAAAGTATTCATAGGACTCATAATCACCTCTTTCTTTGACCATTTGAGAGACCCAATGAAACAATAAAAAGGTCTCCTTAAATCAAGACTTGTGTGAGATGTACGCATCATTTTTAACGTGATAGTCATAAGATTGCTCTTTTTAATACTAATCAAATTAGAACGAAGTAATAAGACTCCTAATCACCTCCTTCTTTCACAATTTTAGAGAACCAATTAAACAATAAGGTTTCCTTAAATGAAGACATGTGTGAGATGTACGCATTATTTTTAACGCGATAGTCATGGGATTGCTCCTTTTGATGCTAATCAAACTAGAATTAAGTTATAGGACTCCTAATCACTTCTTTCTTTGACAATTTTAGTGCACCAATGAAACAATAAGAAGGTCTCCCAAAATGAATACTTTTGTGAGATGTGCGGTTGATTTTGAACCCGATAGTCATGGGTTTTTCCTTTTGACGCTAATCAAACTAGAATGAAGTAATACAACTCTTAATCACCTCTTTCTTTG
The DNA here is from genome assembly GCA_020205555.1 of Panax stipuleanatus. NCBI lineage: Eukaryota > Viridiplantae > Streptophyta > Magnoliopsida > Apiales > Araliaceae > Panax > Panax stipuleanatus. Next base: position 26,427,405 of record CM035119.1, read on the forward strand.
TAAATTTAAAAAAACCAATGAAACAATATGAAGGTCTCCCTAAATGAATACTTGTGTGAGATGTAAGAATCGTTTTGAAGGCACTAGTGACAGGATTGCTCCTTTTGTTGCTAATCAAACTAGAACGAATTCATAGGACTCATAATCAACTCTTTCTTTGACAATTTGAGAAACCCAGTGAAACAATAAGAAAGTTTCCCAAGACTTGTGTGAGATGTACGCATCGTTTTTAATGCGATAGTCATTTAATTGCTCCTTTTGATGCTAATCAAATTAGAACGCAATAATAAGACTCTTAATTCTTTCACAATTTTAGAGAACAAATGAAACAATAAGAAGGTCTCCTTAAATGAAGACATGTGTAAGATGTACGCATCGTTTTTAACGCGATAATCATAGGATTGCTCCTTTTGATACTAATCAAACTAGAACGAAGTTATAGGACTCCTAATCACTTCTTTCTTTGACAATTTTAGTCGACCAATAAAACAATAAGAAGGTCTCCCAAAATGAATACTTTTATGAGATGTACGCTTGATTTTGAACCCTATAGTCATGGGTTTCTCCTTTTGACGCTAATCAAACTAGAACGAAGTAATACAACTCTTAATCACCTCTTTCTTTGTAAATTTTAAAAAACCAATGAAACAATATGACGGTCTCCCTAAATGAAGACTTGTGTAAGATCTACTCATCGTTTTGGACGCGATAGTTATGTGATTGCCCCGTTTGCTGCTATATTCAATTAGAACGAAGTAATAGAACTTATAATCACCTATATTTTTATAATTTGAGAGAACTAATGAAACAATAAGAAGGTCTCCCTAAATGAAGACTTGTGTGAGATGTACGGCTCGTCTCACTAGTGACAGGATTGGTCTTTTTGATGCTAATCAATCTAGAACGAATTCATAGGACTCATAATCACCTCTTTCTTTGACATTTTGAGAGACCCAATGAAACAATAAGAAGGTCTCCCTAAATCAAGACTTGTGTGAGATGTACGCATCGTTTTTAACGCGATAGTCATGGGATTGCTCCTTTTGATGCTAATCAAATTTGAACGAAGTAATAAAACTCCTAATCACCTCCTTCTTTCACAATTTTAGAGAACCAATGAAACAATAAGAAGGTCTCCTTAAACGAAGACATGTGTGAAATGTATGCATCGTTTTTAACGCGATAGTCATAAGATTGCTCTTTTTGATACTAATCAAATTAGAACGAAGTAATAAGACTCCTAATCACCTCCTTCTTTCACAATTTTAGAGAACCAATTAAACAATAAGGTCTCCTTAAATGAAGACATGTGTGAGATGTACGCATCGTTTTTAACGCGATAGTCATGAGATTGCTCCTTTTGTTGCTAGTCAAACTAGAACTAAGTTATAGGACTCCTAATCACTTCTTTCTTTGACAATTTTAGTGCACCAATGAAACAATAAGAAGGTCTCCCAAAATGAATACTTTTGTGAGATGTATGCTTGATTTTGAACCCGATAGTCATGGGTTTCTCCTTTTGACGCTAATCAAACTAGAATGAAGTAATACAACTCTTAATCACCTCTTTCTTTGTAAATTTAAAAAAACCAATGAAACAATATGAAGGTCTCCCTAAATGAAAGCTTGTGTGAGATCTATGCATCGTTTTGGACGCGATAGTGATGTGATTGCTCCTTTAGACGCTAATTTCAACTAGAACGAAGTAATAGAACTCATAATCACCTATATTTTGACAATTTGAGAGAACTAATGAAACATTAAGAAAGTCTCCCTAAATGAAACCTTGTGTGAGATGTTCGAATCGTTTTGAAGGCACTACTGACAGGATTGCTACTTTTGATGCTAAACAAACTAGAACGAATTCATAGGACTCATAATCAACTATTTCTTTGACAATATTAAGTAATAGAACTCATAATCACCTATATTTTGACAATTTGAGAGAATTAATGAAACATTAAGAAGATCTCCCTAAATGAAGACTTTTGAGAGATGTACGGATCGTTTTGAAGGCACTAGTGATATGATTGCCCCTTTTGATGCTAATCAAATTTTAAAGTATTCATAGGACTCATAATCACCTCTTTCTTTGACCATTTGAGAGACCCAATGAAACAATAAAAAGGTCTCCTTAAATCAAGACTTGTGTGAGATGTACGCATCATTTTTAACGTGATAGTCATAAGATTGCTCTTTTTAATACTAATCAAATTAGAACGAAGTAATAAGACTCCTAATCACCTCCTTCTTTCACAATTTTAGAGAACCAATTAAACAATAAGGTTTCCTTAAATGAAGACATGTGTGAGATGTACGCATTATTTTTAACGCGATAGTCATGGGATTGCTCCTTTTGATGCTAATCAAACTAGAATTAAGTTATAGGACTCCTAATCACTTCTTTCTTTGACAATTTTAGTGCACCAATGAAACAATAAGAAGGTCTCCCAAAATGAATACTTTTGTGAGATGTGCGGTTGATTTTGAACCCGATAGTCATGGGTTTTTCCTTTTGACGCTAATCAAACTAGAATGAAGTAATACAACTCTTAATCACCTCTTTCTTTGTAAATTTAAAAAAACCAATGAAACAATATGAAGGTCTCCCTAAATGAATACTTGTGTGAGATGTAAGAATCGTTTTGAAGGCACTAGTGACAGGATTGCTCCTTTTGTTGCTAATCAAACTAGAACGAATTCATAGGACTCATAATCAACTCTTTCTTTGACAATTTGAGAAACCCAGTGAAACAATAAGAAAGTTTCCCAAGACTTGTGTGAGATGTACGCATCGTTTTTAATGCGATAGTCATTTAATTGCTCCTTTTGATGCTAATCAAATTAGAACGCAATAATAAGACTCTTAATTCTTTCACAATTTTAGAGAACAAATGAAACAATAAGAAGGTCTCCTTAAATGAAGACATGTGTAAAATGTACGCATCGTTTTTAACGCGATAATCATGGGATTGCTCCTTTTGATGCTAATCAAACTAGAACGAAGTTATAGGACTCCTAATCACTTCTTTCTTTGACAATTTTAGTCGACCAATAAAACAATAAGAAGGTCTCCCAAAATGAATACTTTTAGGAGATGTACGCTTGATTTTGAACCCGATAGTCATGGGTTTCTCCTTTTGACGCTAATCAAACTAGAACGAAGTAATACAACTCTTAATCACCTCTTTCTTTGTAAATTTTAAAAAACCAATGAAACAATATGACGGTCTCCCTAAATGAAGACTTGTGTAAGATCTACTCATCGTTTTGGACGCGATAGTAATGTGATTGCCCCTTTTGATGCTATATTCAATTAGAACGAAGTAATAGAACTTATAATCACCTATATTTTGATAATTTGAGAGAACTAATGAAACATTAAGAAGGTCTCCCTAAATGAAGACTTGTGTGAGATGTACGGCTCGTCTCACTAGTGACAGGATTGGTCTTTTTGATGCTAATCAATCTAGAACGAATTCATAGGACTCATAATCACCTCTTTCTTTGACATTTTGAGAGACCCAATGAAACAATAAGAAGGTCTCCCTAAATCAAGACTTGTGTGAGATGTACGCATCGTTTTTAACGCGATAGTCATGGGATTGCTCCTTTTGATGCTAATCAAATTTGAACGAAGTAATAAAACTCCTAATCACCTCCTTCTTTCACAATTTTAGAGAAACAATGAAATAATAAGAAGGTCTCCTTAAACGAAGATATGTGTGAGATGTATGCATCATTTTTAACGCTATAGTCATGGGATTGCTCATTTTGAAGCTAATCAAACTAGAACAAAGTTATAGGACTCCTAATCACCTCTTTCTTTGACAATTTCAGAGCACGAATGAAACAATAAGAAGGTCTCCCTAAATGAAGCTTTGTGTGTGATATACACATGGTTTTGAACGCGATAGTAATGGGTTTGCCATTTTGACGCTAATCAAACTAGATCGATGTAATACAACTCTTAATTACCTCTTTCTATGAAAATTTGAAACAACCAATGAAACAATATTAAGGTCTCCCTAAATAAAGACTTGTGTGAGATCTACGCATCGTTTTGGACGCGATAGTGATTTGATTGCTCATTTGATGCTATTTTCAACTAGAACGAAGTAATAGAACTCATAATCACCTATATTTTGACAATTTGAGAGAATTAATGAAACATTAAGAAGATCTCCCTAAATGAAGACTTCTGAGAGATGTACGGATCGTTTTGAAGGCACTAGTGATATGATTGCCCCTTTTAATGCTAATCAAACTTTAAAGTATTCATAGGACTCATAATCACCTCTTTCTTTGACCATTTGAGAGACCCAATGAAACAATAAAAAGGTCTCCTTAAATCAAGACTTGTGTGAGATGTACGCATCATTTTTAACGCGATAGTCATAAGATTGCTCTTTTTAATACTAATCAAATTAGAACGAAGTAATAAGACTCCTAATCACCTCCTTCTTTCACAATTTTAGAGAACAAATTAAACAATAAGGTTTCCTTAAATGAAGACATGTGTGAGATGTACGCATTATTTTTAACGCGATAGTCATGGGATTTCTCCTTTTGATGCTAATCAAACTAGAACTAAGTTATAGGACTCCTAATCACTTCTTTCTTTGACAATTTTAGTGCACCAATGAAACAATAAGAAGGTCTCCCAAAATGAATACTTTTGTGAGATGTGCGGTTGATTTTGAACCCGATAGTCATGGGTTTCTCCTTTTGACGCTAATCAAACTAGAATGAAGTAATACAACTCTTAATCACCTCTTTCTTTGTAAATTTAAAAAAACCAATGAAACAATATGAAGGTCTCCCTAAATGAATACTTGTGTGAGATGTACGAATCAATTTGAAGGCACTAGTGACAGGATTGCTCTTTTTGATGCTAATCAAACTAGAACGAATTCATAGGACTCATAATCAACTCTTTCTTTGACAATTTGAGAAACCCAGTGAAACAATAAGAAAGTTTCCCAAGACTTGTGTGAGATGTACGCATCGTTTTTAATGCGATAGTCATGGAATTGCTCCTTTTGATGCTAATCAAATTAGAACGCAGTAATAAGACTCTTAATTCTTTCACAATTTTAGAGAACAAATGAAACAATAAGAAGGTCTCCTTAAATGAAGACATGTGTAAAATGTACGCATCGTTTTTAACGCGATAATCATGGGATTGCTCCTTTTGATGCTAATCAAACTAGACCGAAGTTATAGGACTCCTAATCACTTCTTTCTTTGATAATTTTAGTCGACCAATAAAACAATAAGAAGGTCTCCCAAAATGAATACTTTTATGAGATGTACTCTTGATTTTGAACCCGATAGTCATGGGTTTCTCCTTTTGACGCTAATCAAACTAGAACGAAGTAATACAACTCTTAATCACCTCTTTCTTTGTAAATTTTAATAAACCAATGAAACAATATGACGGTCTCCCTAAATGAAGACTTGTGTAAGATCTACTCATCGTTTTGGACGCGATAGTAATGTGATTGACCCTTTTGATGCTATATTCAATTAGAACGAAGTAATAGAACTTATAATCACCTATATTTTGATAATTTGAGAGAACTAATGAAACATTAAGATGGTCTCCCTAAATGAAGACTTGTGTGAGATGTACGGCTCGTCTCACTAGTGACAGGATTGGTCTTTTTGATGCTAATCAATCTAGAACGAATTCATAGGACTCATAATCACCTCTTTCTTTGACATTTTGAGAGACCCAATGAAACAATAAGAAGGTCTCCCTAAATCAAGACTTGTGTGAGATGTACGCATCGTTTTTAACGCGATAGTCATGGGATTGCTCCTTTTGATGCTAATCAAATTTGAACGAAGTAATAAAACTCCTAATCACCTCCTTCTTTCACAATTTTAGAGAAACAATGAAATAATAAGAAGGTCTCCTTAAACGAAGACATGTGTGAGATGTATGCATCATTTTTAACGCGATAGTCATGGGATTGCTCCTTTTGAAGCTAATCAAACTAGAACAAAGTTATAGGACTCCTAATCACCTCTTTCTTTGACAATTTCTGAGCACTAATGAAACAATAAGAAGGTCTCCCTAAATGAAGCTTTGTGTGTGATATACACATGGTTTTGAACGCGATAGTAATGGGTTTGGCATTTTGACGCTTATCAAACTAGATCGATGAAATACAACTCTTAATTACCTCTTTCTATGAAAATTTGAAACAACCAATGAAACAATATTAAGGTCTCCCTAAATAAAGACTTGTGTGAGATCTACGCATCGTTTTGGACGCGATAGTGATTTGATTGCTCATTTTGATGCTTATTTCAACTAGAACGAAGTAATAGAACTCATAATCACCTATATTTTGACAATTTGAGAGAATTAATGAAACATTAAGAAGATCTCCCTAAATGAATACTTCTAAGAGATGTACGGATCGTTTTGAAGGCACTAGTGATATGATTGCCCCTTTTGATGCTAATCAAACTTTAAAGTATTCATAGGACTCATAATCACCTCTTTCTTTGACCATTTGAGAGACCCAATGAAACAATAAAAAGGTCTCCTTAAATCAAGACTTGTGTGAGATGTACGCATCATTTTTAACGCGATAGTCATAAGATTGCTCTTTTTAATACTAATCAAATTAGAACGAAGTAATAAGACTCCTAATCACCTCCTTCTTTCACAATTTTAGAGAACAAATTAAACAATAAGGTTTCCTTAAATGAAGACATGTGTGAGATGTACGCATTATTTTTAACGCGATAGTCATGGGATTTCTCCTTTTGATGCTAATCAAACTAGAACTAAGTTATAGGACTCCTAATCACTTCTTTCTTTGACAATTTTAGTGCACCAATGAAACAATAAGAAGGTCTCCCAAAATGAATACTTTTGTGAGATGTGCGGTTGATTTTGAACCCGATAGTCATGGGTTTCTCCTTTTGACGCTAATCAAACTAGAATGAAGTAATACAACTCTTAATCACCTCTTTCTTTGTAAATTTAAAAAAACCAATGAAACAATATGAAGGTCTCCCAAAATGAATACTTGTGTGAGATGTACGAATCGTTTTGAAGGCACTAGTGACAGGATTGCTCCTTTTGATGCTAATCAAACTAGAACGAATTCATAGGACTCATAATCAACTCTTTCTTTGACAATTTGAGAAACCCAGTGAAACAATAAGAAAGTTTCCCAAGACTTGTGTGAGATGTACGCATCGTTTTTAATGCGATAGTCATGGAATTGCTCCTTTTGATGCTAATCAAATTAGAACGCAGTAATAAGACTCTTAATTCTTTCACAATTTTAGAGAACAAATGAAACAATAAGAAGGTCTCCTTAAATGAAGACATGTGTAAAATGTACGCATCGTTTTTAACGCGATAATCATGGGATTGCTCCTTTTGATGCTAATCAAACTAGACCGAAGTTATAGGACTCCTAATCACTTCTTTCTTTGACAATTTTAGTCGACCAATAAAACAATAAGAAGGTCTCCCAAAATGAATACTTTTATGAGATGTACGCTTGATTTTGAACCCGATAGTCATGGGTTTCTCCTTTTGACGCTAATCAAACTAGAACGAAGTAATACAACTCTTAATCACCTCTTTCTTTGTAAATTTTAAAAAACCAATGAAACAATATGACGGTCTCCCTAAATGAAGACTTGTGTGAGATCTACTCATCGTTTTGGACGCGATAGTAATGTGATTGCCCCTTTTGATGCTATATTCAATTAGAACGAAGTAATAGAACTTATAATCACCTATATTTTGATAATTTGAGAGAACTAATGAAACATTAAGAAGGTCTCCCTAAATGAAGACTTGTGTGAGGTGTACGGCTCGTCTCACTAGTGACAGGATTGGTCTTTTTGATGCTAATCAATCTAGAACGAATTCATAAGACTCATAATCACCTCTTTCTTTGACATTTTGAGAGACCCAATTAAACAATAAGAAGGTCTCCCTAAATCAAGACTTGTGTGAGATGTACGCATCGTTTTTAACGCGATAGTCATGGGATTGCTCCTTTTGATGCTAATCAAATTTGAACGAAGTAATAAAACTCCTAATCACCTCCTTCTTTCACAATTTTAGAGAAACAATGAAATAATAAGAAGGTCTCCTTAAACGAAGACATGTGTGAGATGTATGCATCATTTTTAACGCGATAGTCATGGGATTGCTCCTTTTGAAGCTAATCAAACTAGAACAAAGTTATAGGACTCCTAATCACCTCTTTCTTTGACAATTTCAGAGCACTAATGAAACAATAAGAAGGTCTCCCTAAATGAAGCTTTGTGTGTGATATACACATGGTTTTGAACGCGATAGTAATGGGTTTGCCATTTTGACGCTAATCAAACTAGATCGATGTAATACAACTCTTAATTACCTCTTTCTATGAAAATTTGAAACAACCAATGAAACAATATTAAGGTCTCCCTAAATAAAGACTTGTGTGAGATCTACGCATCGTTTTGGACGCGATAGTGATTTGATTGCTCATTTTGATGCTAATTTCAACTAGAACGAAGTAATAGAACTCATAATCACCTATATTTTGACAATTTGAGAGAATTAATGAAACATTAAGAAGATCTCTCTAAATGAAGACTTCTAAGAGATGTACGGATCGTTTTGAAGGCACTAGTGATATGATTGCCCCTTTTGATGCTAATCAAACTTTAAAGTATTCATAGGACTCATAATCACCTCTTTCTTTGACCATTTGAGAGACCCAATGAAACAATAAAAAGGTCTCCTTAAATCAAGACTTGTGTGAGATGTACACATCATTTTTAACGCGATAGTCATAAGATTGCTCTTTTTAATACTAATCAAATTAGAACGAAGTAATAAGACTCCTAATCACCTCCTTCTTTCACAATTTTAGAGAACAAATTAAACAATAAGGTTTCCTTAAATGAAGACATGTGTGAGATGTACGCATTATTTTTAACGCGATAGTCATGGGATTTCTCCTTTTGATGCTAATCAAACTAGAACTAAGTTATAGGACTCCTAATCACTTCTTTCTTTGACAATTTTAGTGCACCAATGAAACAATAAGAAGGTCTCCCAAAATGAATACTTTTGTGAGATGTGCGGTTGATTTTGAACCCGATAGTCATGGGTTTCTCCTTTTGACGCTAATCAAACTAGAATGAAGTAATACAACTCTTAATCACCTCTTTCTTTGTAAATTTAAAAAAACCAATGAAACAATATGAAGGTCTCCCTAAATGAATACTTGTGTGAGATGTACGAATCAATTTGAAGGCACTAGTGACAGGATTGCTCCTTTTGATGCTAATCAAACTAGAACGAATTCATAGGACTCATAATCAACTCTTTCTTTGACAATTTGAGAAACCCAGTGAAACAATAAGAAAGTTTCCCAAGACTTGTGTGAGATGTACGCATCGTTTTTAATGCGATAGTCATGGAATTGCTCCTTTTGATGCTAATCAAATTAGAACGCAGTAATAAGACTCTTAATTCTTTCACAATTTTAGAGAACAAATGAAACAATAAGAAGGTCTCCTTAAATGAAGACATGTGTAAAATGTACGCATCGTTTTTAACGCGATAATCATGGGATTGCTCCTTTTGATGCTAATCAAACTAGACCGAAGTTATAGGACTCCTAATCACTTCTTTCTTTGATAATTTTAGTCGACCAATAAAACAATAAGAAGGTCTCCCAAAATGAATACTTTTATGAGATGTACTCTTGATTTTGAACCCGATAGTCATGGGTTTCTCCTTTTGACGCTAATCAAACTAGAACGAAGTAATACAACTCTTAATCACCTCTTTCTTTGTAAATTTTAATAAACCAATGAAACAATATGACGGTCTCCCTAAATGAAGACTTGTGTAAGATCTACTCATCGTTTTGGACGCGATAGTAATGTGATTGACCCTTTTGATGCTATATTCAATTAGAACGAAGTAATAGAACTTATAATCACCTATATTTTGATAATTTGAGAGAACTAATGAAACATTAAGATGGTCTCCCTAAATGAAGACTTGTGTGAGATGTACGGCTCGTCTCACTAGTGACAGGATTGGTCTTTTTGATGCTAATCAATCTAGAACGAATTCATAGGACTCATAATCACCTCTTTCTTTGACATTTTGAGAGACCCAATGAAACAATAAGAAGGTCTCCCTAAATCAAGACTTGTGTGAGATGTACGCATCGTTTTTAACGCGATAGTCATGGGATTGCTCCTTTTGATGCTAATCAAATTTGAACGAAGTAATAAAACTCCTAATCACCTCCTTCTTTCACAATTTTAGAGAAACAATGAAATAATAAGAAGGTCTCCTTAAACGAAGACATGTGTGAGATGTATGCATCATTTTTAACGCGATAGTCATGGGATTGCTCCTTTTGAAGCTAATCAAACTAGAACAAAGTTATAGGACTCCTAATCACCTCTTTCTTTGACAATTTCTGAGCACTAATGAAACAATAAGAAGGTCTCCCTAAATGAAGCTTTGTGTGTGATATACACATGGTTTTGAACGCGATAGTAATGGGTTTGGCATTTTGACGCTTATCAAACTAGATCGATGAAATACAACTCTTAATTACCTCTTTCTATGAAAATTTGAAACAACCAATGAAACAATATTAAGGTCTCCCTAAATAAAGACTTGTGTGAGATCTACGCATCGTTTTGGACGCGATAGTGATTTGATTGCTCATTTTGATGCTTATTTCAACTAGAACGAAGTAATAGAACTCATAATCACCTATATTTTGACAATTTGAGAGAATTAATGAAACATTAAGAAGATCTCCCTAAATGAATACTTCTAAGAGATGTACGGATCGTTTTGAAGGCACTAGTGATATGATTGCCCCTTTTGATGCTAATCAAACTTTAAAGTATTCATAGGACTCATAATCACCTCTTTCTTTGACCATTTGAGAGACCCAATGAAACAATAAAAAGGTCTCCTTAAATCAAGACTTGTGTGAGATGTACGCATCATTTTTAACGCGATAGTCATAAGATTGCTCTTTTTAATACTAATCAAATTAGAACGAAGTAATAAGACTCCTAATCACCTCCTTCTTTCACAATTTTAGAGAACAAATTAAACAATAAGGTTTCCTTAAATGAAGACATGTGTGAGATGTACGCATTATTTTTAACGCGATAGTCATGGGATTTCTCCTTTTGATGCTAATCAAACTAGAACTAAGTTATAGGACTCCTAATCACTTCTTTCTTTGACAATTTTAGTGCACCAATGAAACAATAAGAAGGTCTCCCAAAATGAATACTTTTGTGAGATGTGCGGTTGATTTTGAACCCGATAGTCATGGGTTTCTCCTTTTGACGCTAATCAAACTAGAATGAAGTAATACAACTCTTAATCACCTCTTTCTTTGTAAATTTAAAAAAACCAATGAAACAATATGAAGGTCTCCCAAAATGAATACTTGTGTGAGATGTACGAATCGTTTTGAAGGCACTAGTGACAGGATTGCTCCTTTTGATGCTAATCAAACTAGAACGAATTCATAGGACTCATAATCAACTCTTTCTTTGACAATTTGAGAAACCCAGTGAAACAATAAGAAAGTTTCCCAAGACTTGTGTGAGATGTACGCATCGTTTTTAATGCGATAGTCATGGAATTGCTCCTTTTGATGCTAATCAAATTAGAACGCAGTAATAAGACTCTTAATTCTTTCACAATTTTAGAGAACAAATGAAACAATAAGAAGGTCTCCTTAAATGAAGACATGTGTAAAATGTACGCATCGTTTTTAACGCGATAATCATGGGATTGCTCCTTTTGATGCTAATCAAACTAGACCGAAGTTATAGGACTCCTAATCACTTCTTTCTTTGACAATTTTAGTCGACCAATAAAACAATAAGAAGGTCTCCCAAAATGAATACTTTTATGAGATGTACGCTTGATTTTGAACCCGATAGTCATGGGTTTCTCCTTTTGACGCTAATCAAACTAGAACGAAGTAATACAACTCTTAATCACCTCTTTCTTTGTAAATTTTAAAAAACCAATGAAACAATATGACGGTCTCCCTAAATGAAGACTTGTGTGAGATCTACTCATCGTTTTGGACGCGATAGTAATGTGATTGCCCCTTTTGATGCTATATTCAATTAGAACGAAGTAATAGAACTTATAATCACCTATATTTTGATAATTTGAGAGAACTAATGAAACATTAAGAAGGTCTCCCTAAATGAAGACTTGTGTGAGGTGTACGGCTCGTCTCACTAGTGACAGGATTGGTCTTTTTGATGCTAATCAATCTAGAACGAATTCATAGGACTCATAATCACCTCTTTCTTTGACATTTTGAGAGACCCAATGAAACAATAAGAAGGTCTCCCTAAATCAAGACTTGTGTGAGATGTACGCATCGTTTTTAACGCGATAGTCATGGGATTGCTCCTTTTGATGCTAATCAAATTTGAACGAAGTAATAAAACTCCTAATCACCTCCTTCTTTCACAATTTTAGAGAAACAATGAAATAATAAGAAGGTCTCCTTAAACGAAGGCATGTGTGAGATGTATGCATCATTTTTAACGCGATAGTCATGGGATTGCTCCTTTTGAAGCTAATCAAACTAGAACAAAGTTATAGGACTCCTAATCACCTCTTTCTTTGACAATTTCAGAGCACTAATGAAACAATAAGAAGGTCTCCCTAAATGAAGCTTTGTGTGTGATATACACATGGTTTTGAACGCGATAGTAATGGGTTTGCCATTTTGACGCTAATCAAACTAGATCGATGTAATACAACTCTTAATTACCTCTTTCTATGAAAATTTGAAACAACCAATGAAACAATATTAAGGTCTCCCTAAATAAAGACTTGTGTGAGATCTACGCATCGTTTTGGACGCGATAGTGATTTGATTGCTCATTTTGATGCTAATTTCAACTAGAACGAAGTAATAGAACTCATAATCACCTATATTTTGACAATTTGAGAGAATTAATGAAACATTAAGAAGATCTCTCTAAATGAAGACTTCTAAGAGATGTACGGATCGTTTTGAAGGCACTAGTGATATGATTGCCCCTTTTGATGCTAATCAAACTTTAAATTATTCATAGGACTCATAATCACCTCTTTCTTTGACCATTTGAGAGACCCAATGAAACAATAAAAAGGTCTCCTTAAATCAAGACTTGTGTGAGATGTACGCATCATTTTTAACGCGATAGTCATAAGATTGCTCTTTTTAATACTAATCAAATTAGAACGAAGTAATAAGACTCCTAATCACCTCCTTCTTTCACAATTTTAGAGAACCAATTAAACAATAAGGTTTCCTTAAATGAAGACATGTGTGAGATGTACGCATTATTTTTAACGCGATAGTCATGGGATTGCTCCTTTTGATGCTAATCAAACTAGAACTAAGTTATAGGACTCCTAATCACTTCTTTCTTTGACAATTTTAGTGCACCAATGAAACAATAAGAAGGTCTCCCAAAATGAATACTTTTGTGAGATGTGCGGTTGATTTTGAACCCGATAGTCATGGGTTTCTCCTTTTGACGCTAATCAAACTAGAATGAAGTAATACAACTCTTAATCACCTCTTTCTTTGTAAATTTAAAAAAACCAATGAAACAATATGAAGGTCTCCCTAAATGAAGACTTGTGTGAGATGTACGAATCGTTTTGAAGGCACTAGTGACAGGATTGCTCCTTTTGATGCTAATCAAACTAGAACGAATTCATAGGACTCATAATCAACTCTTTCTTTGACAATTTGAGAAACCTAGTGAAACAATAAGAAAGTTTCCCAAGACTTGTGTGAGATGTACGCATCGTTTTTAATGCGATAGTCATGGAATTGCTCCTTTTGATGGTAATCAAATTAGAACGCAGTAATAAGACTCTTAATTCTTTCACAATTTTAGAGAACAAATGAAACAATAAGAAGGTCTCCTTAAATAAAGACATGTGTAAAATGTACGCATCGTTTTTAACGCGATAATCATGGGATTGCTCCTTTTGATGCTAATCAAACTAGACCGAAGTTATAGGACTCCTAATCACTTCTTTCTTTGACAAGTTTAGTCGACCAATAAAACAATAAGAAGGTCTCCCAAAATGAATACTTTTATGAGATGTACGCTTGATTTTGAACCCGATAGTCATGGGGGTCTCCTTTTGACGCTAATCAAACTAGAACAAAATAATACAACTCTTAATCACCTCTTTTTTTGTAAATTTGAAAAATCCAATGAAACATTATGATGGTCTCCCTAAATGAAGACTTGTGTGAGATCTACGCATCGTTTTGGATGCGATAATCATGGGATTGCTACTTTTGATGCTAATCAAACTAGACCGAAGTTATAGGACTCCTAATCAGCTCTTTCTTTGACAAATTTAGAGCACCAATGAAACAATAAGAAGGTTTCCCTAAATGAAGACTTGTGTGAGACGTATGCATGATTTTGAACGCGATAGTCCTAGGTTTCTCGTTTTGATGCTAATCAAACTAGAACGAAGTAATACAACTCTTAATCACCTCTTTCTTTATAAATTTGAAACAACCAATGAAACAATATGAAGGTCTCCTTAAATGAAGACTTGTGTGAGATCTACGCATCGTTTTGGACGCGATAGTGATGTGATTGCCCCTTTTGATGCTATATTCAATTAGAACGAAGTAATAGAACTTATAATCACCTATATTTTGATAATTTGAGAGAACTAATGAAACATTAAGAAGGTCTCCCTAAATGAAGACTTGTGTGAGATGTACGGCTCGTCTCACTAGTGACAGGATTGGTCCTTTTGATGCTAATCAAACTGGAACGAATTCATAGGACTCATAATCACCTCTTTCTTTGACAATTTGAGAGACCCAATGAAACAATAAGAAGGTCTCCCTAAATCAAGACTTGTGTGAGATGTACGCATCGTTTTTAACGCGATAGTCATGGGATTGCTCCTTTTGATGCTAATCAAATTTGAACGAAGTAATAAAACTCCTAATCACCTCCTTCTTTCACAATTTTAGAGAATCAATGAAACAATAAGAAGGTCTCCTTAAACGAAGACATGTGTGAGATGTACGCATCGTTTTTAACGCGATAGTCATGGGATTGCTCCTTTTGAAGCTAATCAAACTAGAACAAAGTTATAGGACTCCTATTCACCTCTTTCTTTGATAATTTCAGAGCACCAACGAAACAATAAGAATGTATCCCTAAATGAAGCCTTGTATGAGATGTACACATGATTTTGAACGCGATAGTAATGGGTTTGTCATTTTGACATTAATCAAACTAGATCGATGTAATACAACTCTTAATTACCTCTTTCATTGAAAATTTGAAACAACCAATGAAACAATATTAAGGTCTCCCTAAATAAAGACTTGTGTGAGATCTACGCATCGTTTTGGACGCGATAGTGATTTGATTGCTCCTTTTGATGCTAATTTCAACTAGAACGAAGTAATAGAACTCATAATCACCTATATTTTGAAATTTTAGAAAATTAGTGAAACATTAAGAAGATCTCCCAAAATGAAGACTTGTGTGAGATGTACGGATCGTTTTGAAGGCACTAGTGATATGATTGCTCCTTTTGATGCTAATCAAACTTGAAAGTATTCATAGGACTCATAATCACCTCTTTCTTTGATCATTTGAGAGACCCAATGAAACAATAAAAAGGTCTCCTTAAATCAAGACTTGTGTGAGATGTACGCATCGTTTTTAACGCGATAGTCATCAGAATACTCTTTTTTATACTAATCAAATTAGAACGAAGTAATAAGACTCCTAATCACCTCCTTCTTTTATAATTTTAGAGAACCAATTAAACAATAAGGTTTCCTTAAATGAAGACATGTGTGAGATGTACGCATCGTTTTTAACGCGATAGTCATGGGATTGCTCCTTTTGATGCTAATCACTTCTTTCTTTGACAATTTTAGTGCACCAATGAAACAATAAGAAGGTCTCCCAAACAGAATACTTTTGTGAGATGTACGCTTGATTTTGAACCATATAGTCATGGGTTTCTCCTTTTGACGCTAATCAAACTAGAATGAAGTAATACAACTCTTAATCACCTCTTTCTTTGTAAATTTAAAAAAACCAATGAAACAATATGAAGGTCTCCCTAAATGAAGACTTGTGTGAGATGTACGAATCGTTTTGAAGGCACTAGTGACAGGATTGCTCCTTTTGATGCTAATCAAACTAGAACGAATTCATAGGACTCGTAATCAACTATTTCTTTGACAATTTGAGAAACCCAGTGAAACAATAAGAAAGTCTCCCAAGACTTGTGTGAGTTGTACGCATCATTTTTAATGCGATAGTCATGGGATTGCTCCTTTTGATGCTAATCAAATTAGAACGAAGTAATAAGACTCCTAATTCTTTCACAATTTTAGAGAACAAATGAAACAATAAGAAGGTCTCCTTAAATGAAGACATGTGTAAGACGTACGCATCGTTTTTAACGCGATAATCATGGGATTGCTCCTTTTGATGCTAATCAAACTAGAACGAAGTTATAGGACTCCTAATCACTTCTTTCTTTGACAATTTTAGTCGACCAATAAAACAATAAGAAGGTCTCCCAAAATGAATACTTTTATGAGATGTACGCTTGATTTTGAACCCGATAGTCATGGGTTTTTTCTCCTTTTGACGCTAATCAAACTAGAACGAAGTAATACAACTCTTAATCAACTCTTTCTTTGTAAATTTAAAAAAACCAATGAAACAATATGACGGTCTCCCTAAATGAAGACTTGTGTGAGATCTACTCATCGTTTTGGACGCGATTGTAATGTGATTGCCCCTTTTGATGCTATATTCAATTAGAACGAAGTAATAGAACTTATAATCACCTATATTTTGATAATTTGAGAGAACTAATGAAACATTAAGAAGGTCTCCGTAAATGAAGACTTGTGTGAGATGTACGGCTCGTCTCACTAGTGACAGGATTGGTCCTTTTGATGCTAATCAATCTAGAACGAATTCATAGGACTCATAATCACCTCTTTCTTTGACATTTTGAGAGACCCAATGAAACAATAAGAAGGTCTCCCTAAATCAAGACTTGTGTGAGATGTACGCATCGTTTTTAACGCGATAGTCATGGGATTGCTCCTTTTGATGCTAATCAAATTTGAACGAAGTAATAAAACTCCTAATCACCTTCTTCTTCCACAATTTTAGAGAACCAATGAAACAATACGAAGGTCTCCTTAAACGAAGACATGTGTGAGATGTACGCATCGTTTTTAACGCGATAGTCATGGGATTGCTCCTTTTGAAGCTAATCAAACTAGAACAAAGTTATAGGACTCCTAATCACCTCTTTCTTTGAAAATTTCAGAGCACCAATGAAACAATAAGAAGGTCTCCCTAAATGAAGCCTTGTGTGAGATGTACACATGGTTTTGAACGCGATAGTAATGGGTTTGCCATTTTGACGCTAATCAAACTAGATTGATGTAATACAACTCTTAATTGCCTCTTTCTATGAAAATTTGAAACAACCAATGAAATAATATTAAGGTCTCCCTAAATAAAGACTTGTGTGAGATCTACGCATCGTTTTGAACGCGATAGTGGTTTGATTGCTCCTTTTGATGCTAATTTCAACTAGAACGAAGTAATAGAACTCATAATCACCTATATTTTGACAATTTGAGATAATTAGTGAAACATTAAGAAGATCTCCCTAAATGAAGACTTGAGTGAGATGTACGGATCGTTTTGAAGGCACTAGTGATATGATTGCTCCTTTTGATGCTAATCAAACTTTAAATAATTCATAGGACTCATAATCACCTCTTTCTTTGACCATTTGAGAGACCCAATGAAACAATAAAAAGGTCTCCTTAAATCAAGACTTGTGTGAGATGTACGCATTGTTTTTAACGCGATAGTCATAAGATTGCTCTTTTTAATACTAATCAAATTAGAACAAAGTAATAAGACTCCTAATCACCTCCTTCTTTCACAATTTTAGAGAACCAATTAAACAATAAGGTTTTATTAAATGAAGACATGTGTGAGATGTACGCATCGTTTTTAACGCGATAGTCATGGGATTGCTCCTTTTGATGCTAATCAAACTAGAATTAAGTTATAGGACTCCTAATCACTTCTTTCTTTGACAATTTTAGTGCACCAATGAAACAATAAGAAGGTCTCCCAAAATGAATACTTTTGTGAGATGTAAAGTTGATTTTGAACCCGATAGTCATGGGTTTCTCCTTTTGACGCTACTCAAACTAGAATAAAGTAATACAACTCTTAATCACCTCTTTCTTTGTAAATTTAAAAAAACCAATGAAACAATATGAAGGTCTCCCTAAATGAATACTTGTGTGAGATGTACGAATCGTTTTGAAGGCACTAGTGACAGGATTGCTCCTTTTGATGCTAACCAAACTAGAACGAATTCATAGGACTCGTAATCAACTCTTTCTTTGACAATTTGAGAAACCCAGTGAAACAATAAGAAAGTCTCCCAAGACTTGTGTGAGATGTACGCATCGTTTTTAATGCGATAGTCATGGGATTGCTCCTTTTGATGCTAATCAAATTAGAACGAAGTAATAAGACTCTTAATTCTTTCACAATTTTAGAGAACAAATGAAACAATAAGAAGGTCTCCTTAAATGAAGACATGTGTAAAATGTACGCATCGTTTTTAATGCGATAATCATGGGATTGCTCCTTTTGATGCTAATCAAACTAGAACGAAGTTATAGGACTCCTAATCACTTCTTTCTTTGACAATTTTAGTCGACTGTTAAAACAATAAGATGGTCTCCCAAAATGAATACTTTTATGAGATGTACGCTTGATTTTGAACCCGATAGTCATGGGTTTCTTCTTTTGACGCTAATCAAACTAGAACGAAGTAATACAACTCTTAATCACCTCTTTCTTTGTAAATTTTAAAAAACCAATGAAACAATATGACGGTCTCCCTAAATGAAGACTTGTGTGAGATCTACGCATCGTTTTGGACGTGATAGTGATGTGATTGCCCCTTTTGATGCTATATTCAATTAGAACGAAGTAATAGAACTTATAATCACCTATATTTTGATAATTTGAGAGAATTAATGAAACATTAAGAAGGTCTCCCTAAATGAAGACTTGTGTGAGATGTACGGCTCGTCTCACTAGTGGCAGGATTGGTCCTTTTGATGCTAATCAATCTAGAACGAATTCACAGGACTCATAATCACCTCTTTCTTTGACATTTTGAGAGACCCAATGAAACAATAAGAAGGTCTCCCTAAATCAAGACTTGTGTGAGATGTACGCATCGTTTTTAACGCGATAGTCATGGGATTGCTCCTTTTGATGCTAATCAAATTTGAACGAAATAATAAAACTCCTAATCACCTCCTTCTTTCACAATTTTAGAGAACCAATGAAACAATAAGAAGGTCTCCTTAAACGAAGACATGTGTTAGATGTACGCATCGTTTTTAACGCGATAGTCATGGGATTGCTCCTTTTGAAGCTAATCAAACTAGAACAAAGTTATAGGACTCCTAATCACCTCTTTCTTTGACAATTTTAGAGCACCAATGAAACAATAAGAAGGTCTCCCTAAATGAAGCCTTGTGTGAGATGTACACATGATTTTGAACGCGATAGTAATGGGTTTGCCATTTTGACGCTAATCAAACTAGATTGATGCAATACAACTCTTAATTGCCTCTTTTTATGAAAATTAGAAACAACCTGTGACGCCCCCAAATTCCAGGACCGCCACTTGGTCTCTCGAATTCGGTTCATCACGTGCTCATGGTAATACATCACAATAATAATAATTAAATATCATACGATCACAGCGGAAAATCTATTCTAGAATAATTTACAATGATTTATTATAATTATTCCCCTAAGTCTCGCAACCTACAGTACTTAATAGATTACATAATAATATCAGTTAACGACTTATTACATAATCTAACTTAAGCTTAAACATAATCAAATCCAGTCTTACTACATCATCTTCATACAATATTAATATATTTAAAACATAACAGACATAAGCTAGTTGGTAGCTTTGCCCTTGCCCTTATCAATGCCCGAAGGTTCACCATGCTCTGCCTTAATTGAAATGTTTTAGGGAAAGCAAGAATGAGCACAAATTGCCCAGCAAGTAATATACAATAAGGGTGAGTAATAAGATTCTCAATTCTCGAAAGGGTATAACAAGATTTGATAGTTCAAGAATAACAAGAATATCAACAGTTCTCAATATCAGTCGCTAAGGACAGGATAATATCAATATGATTCAATAATAAGTCAATTCAAGATTTCAAATAATTGAATATTGAGTAGTCACTACGGACTATGAACTTCTACTAGAATTGACAGTAATAAACTGAAAATCCAACAAAAACAGGTACAACAGGTGATCAGCCTAAAGTACCCTTGTTATGCATAACAATCAACCATACTCAAGTGTGCACGTCGGTTCTCCGACAATTATATATTCCCTTCAAAGAAGGTTGTTCTTCTCAGTCAAATACAAGATCCCGTACCAATCAATTAGTTTGGGTCGCTTTTCAATAATATAAGTCTAGCCGAATCAAATGGCATAGACACTTTCACAATATTCAAGAACAATACTAAGTTCAACATGAATACTAGCTTTAATGAAATAAGAGTTCAAGTATGCTAATTCAATTCAACCGATTAAATAGAAAACTTGTTCGCAATACACAAGATAGGATACTTGCATATTAAAAGAGTATAAGTTAGGAAACTTTCACAATCATAGCTTTCCTTGCATAAAGTAAATGCGTCGGTTAGGATACTTGCACTTTAAGAGAGTGTAAGTAAGAGAACTTGCCTTTAGCGTAGTTTATCCACGAAATGCAATCAACACTTTTGAATTCCTATCGTAATACAGTTACGTATATATATGATATTCATTAGTCATATAATTTAACTTCACATTTTCTCTTTGAATATACGATTAACACATAAGCTAAGTTTTACCTAGCTACACAGTTATATAGAATATAATTTCTATCCTTAACGTTCCTTCTTTAGAGTTTAAACGCATTCTCATATTATATAAGATCTTAACAATTAGCAAACATGCTTGCATATTATTAATATCACATAAGACCACAATCAATACTAAATATATTTCATTTTAGCAAGTTACGGCATCTCCTTAAGTTAACCGTCAAAATCGAGTTCAAGTAACATCATATAATATCGCGTAGCATGTATTCATATTTAAAGGATACTTTCATGCTTGTATAACTTTTCCAAATCCAATCGTACATGGTATAGGTTCTTAAGTTAATACTTAAAGCCATTCAAGGACACGAACTCATATGGTCTAACATGATTGCTTTTAAACACATAAGATATTCATATAACTTGTATTAGTCATGCTCATGAGTACTCGTATTGCATATATGTAGCTAGCATTGTTATTATCTTGAAAACATGCTTTGTTTATGCTAAACTTTAATCACGGCAACCAATCATGGTATATATATATGCATGACACATGAATGAGTCTAAGAGTACTATCACATGTGTCCATAAATATCAGAATTTAAATCTCCACGTATCGTGTTAATGCTCATGTGCAAGGCTTGTATTTCTATTGGTGAATCTTACTAATAGAGCCTAACATGTTCATGCTTCCTTACGAACTATATAAACACAAGTTAAGGCTTCATTCATATATTTCAAAGTTATCTAAACATGCTCATAACATCAAAATGACTATATAGCATTTACATGATCATATCCACCTTCAAACTTATATTTTTGTTAGGAATGAGCACTAGTTAGGTTCACATGTTCACATTTTATTACGGAACCAATATAGATAAGCTAACATGCACTTCATGTGTCTCTAGGTGGTACTAACGTGCTTGCAAGGTCAGTATGTAAACATGCTCTATATATGTTAACGTCGTTTATGAAACTTTAAATTCGTTTCCAAACTATGTGTCGTTTGGTTAACCATGCATGCTAATATACTAAAACATGCTTACATTGCCTCATTAGGTTTATATATATGTATTAATCATGCTCCCATGCTTGTTTAAACAAAAATCAAACAATTGGTACATAACAGTTTTGTTGCAGAATGCAGAAAACTGAACACAGAGGCTGGCGCTGCGGCGCGGCAACAGTAGCTTAATACTGGCGCTGCGGCGCGAGTGGCGCTGCGTGCGGCGCTGCGGCGCGGGCTGCGGCGCTGCGGCGTCGAGGCAGTTTTCTGCGGTTCAGACTGCAGTGAAAACCGACCCAAAACCTCCCATTTCATCGATTTCAACATTGTTTAACTTACTAACACATACATATATGCTTATATAACAGTCAATAGCAATTATCAATTCCCAATTTCATGAACTCTAACTAATTTACGAATTTCATGTATTTACAGAAATTGAAGAGGAACAATGGAAATGAAAGACTATTCAGTGGTTCCATCATGTGTGTATGTTCATATAACAACAATATAAGGGTTCTACAAACCAATCATGAACCAATTTGGCATAATCAAGAATTTCAACAAAACTCAGAGAACAACAATGGAGTTCTTTTGACAGAAAATGAAAATGAAGACACGAAGAGGATTTATACCTCTGTTATGGAGTAAGCTTGCTGATGCTACTATAGAAATTCCTTCTGAACTAAATAGACAATCACAGTATACTCTCTTCTCTTAGAAATATTTCAGCAATGAAATGAAGGTGCAGGGAGTTCCTTTATATAGAAGAATGAATACACAGTCCAAGCTTCTAACTCCCAAATCAAACTAACGGATTGTCAAATTGCATGAAGGTTATAGAATGGTAGGTATTTAGTTGTTAGAATCCATCATTAAAACCACTCCCTTGCTCATCATTGCTACAAGGCTATGGAAATTTACTGAGTTTAAGGAGAAGCAATAGGCTTAGGCCATAATGGCTGTGCACGTGAATGAGGAAAAAAGGAGAGTGACTATTATATTGGGACAAGCCAAGCAAATCTCAGCATTCTTACAAATGGACTATATGCTACACTTATGTTATATATTATATGTACTCTTAGGTTATAATTACAATGTTCTCCCCATAATGTAATAAATGCAATTTGAATACATATAATCTATGTACATTTTATCTTACCGATATAATACAATCGGATACTACCACATTACATTATATCATATATTATTAAATTGTATTACTCAACAATTATTTATAATAGATCCATGATACATTATTTTAATGTATATCCACACATCATTTGTCACCTACACATATCATAACATATAGTTACTATACATTTAATTCGCATGCTTGCACATATAATTTCTCATCTTATAAATTGAATATTAATTAATAATATACACATATCCTACATCAATCAATATAATTGTTAACCTCCATAACAATTTAATTAACCTTTATATGATTAACTATCACTTTGATATAAATCTTATTATATTTATAAACACGTTGCTCATTATTATTATGTTTCTTGCAATAATAATCACATATTATTAATCAATCCTCATTAGTATTTTATAACAGTTAATTAATATTCTTCGATTAACAATTAATATAGATTAATTGTTCGCTTAAATTAATATAATTATTCTTATATTACGTCACTGTGCCACACAAGGCAATCAACGAGTTTATCACAAACTCCACCAATTTCTCAATTATTATAATTATTCAATTATATATAATTGAATTAATTCATCTCATAACACAAAATCATTTATATTCAAATAAATTCTCATTTCCATTAATATATTTATTTAATAATATATGGAAATTCTCGGGTATTACATCCTCCCCCCCTTATAAAAATTCCGTCCCGAAATTGCTACAAGGTTACACAAATAGATGGGGATAGTCCCTCATCATCCTATCTTCTAACTCCCACGTTGCCTCCTCGACATCGTGGTTACGCCAA
This sequence comes from Panax stipuleanatus, assembly GCA_020205555.1. Lineage (NCBI taxonomy): Eukaryota > Viridiplantae > Streptophyta > Magnoliopsida > Apiales > Araliaceae > Panax > Panax stipuleanatus. Next base: position 26,451,408 of record CM035119.1, read on the forward strand.
AGTACTTTTACAGATGAAATAACTTTATTTCTCAAAGTTTGTTCTTTCCTATCTAATATTTGGACATGAATTTCTTCATACGCCAAGTTCTTCTCCACTTGAATGGGCTCGTAAGAAATCACGTGCTTGTAGTCGGCCTTGTACGGTCGCAACACGGAAATGTGGAACACGTTGTGGATATGCTCCAACTCGGGTGGTAACGCAACTTTGTATGCCACTTCGCCCACTCGCTTCAGTATCTCGAACGGTCCTATGAATCTTGGACTCAATTTTCCTTTCTTGTCGAAACGGATTTTTCCTTTCCATGGAGATACCATCAAGAATACGAAACTGCCGACTTTGAAGTCTCAGTCTTGCCGATGCAAATCTGCGTATTTCTTCTGGCGATCTTGAGCTGCTACAAGTCTGGCTCTTATCACTGTCACCACGTCTGTGGTTTGCTGAACTAACTCTGGTCCGAGTATTCGTCGTTCTCCGACTTCGTCCCAACATAACGGCGTTCTGCACTTTCTCCCGTAAAGAGCTTCGTACGGTGGCATGCCAATACTCGCATGGTAGCTATTATTATATGCAAATTCTACTAAGGGTAGGTGGTCATCCCAATTTTCCTTAAAATCCATCACGCAAGTCCTAAGCATGTCTTCTAGCGTTTGTATTGTTCGCTCACTTTGTCCGTCTGTTTGAGGATGATAAGCTGTACTCAACCTCAACTGCGTTCCCATTCTTTCCTGCAAACTCTTCCAAAAATTGGACTTGAAGCGCGGATCTCGATCAGAGACAATTGACACCGGCACTCCATGTCGTGAAATAATTTCTTTTACATATAGGCTTGCTAATTGGTTCAAACTGTAGCGGATCTTGATTGGTAGAAAGTGTGCGGTCTTCGTTAGTCGATCCACGATAACCCAAATAGCATCATAACCTTTCTGTGTAACTGGAAGTCCTACCACGAAGTCCATGGTAATATGCTCCCATTTCCACTCTGGTATTTCTAACGGTTGTAGTAAACCACTTGGCCGCTGATGCTCTGCTTTAACGCGTTGGCAAGTCAAGCATTTACTGACGCACTCTGCGACTTCCCGTTTCAAATTAGGCCACCAAAAATGTTGCCTTAGATCTCGGTACATCTTTGTGCCTCCCGGATGAACGGAATATGTCGTATTGTGTGTCTCGTGCAAAATCTCTTCCCTCAACTCGGTTACCGCTGGTACCCACACTCTCCCTTCAAATCTCAAAATACCGTCTTTATCCATTCAAAATTTTTCTTCCTCACTTTCTGTGATCCTCTTTCGGATTTTCTCACACTCTTCATCCTTTTCCTGAGCTTCCTTTACTCTATTCAACAACGTCGGACAAGCTTCCATTACAATTAACTTCCCACCAGACTTTTCTGGTCCTTTTACTTCTATCTCCAATTTCTCCATCTCTCTTATCAACTCTTCCTGAGTTGTTAAATTAAACAACCTCTCCCTTCCTTTCCTGCTCAGAGCGTCGGCAACCACATATGCCTTTCCCGGGTGATAAAGAATATCGCAGTCATTGTCTTTGATTAATTCTAACCACCTTCTCTGCCGCATGTTTAACTCCTTCTGTGTGAAGATATATTTCAGACTTTTGTGGTCCGTGTATATCTCACATTTTTCTCCGTATAGATAATGTCTCCATATCTTTAACGCAAAAACTACTGCCGCTAACTCTAAGTCATGAGTAGGGTATCGTTTTTCGTAATCCTTCAATTGTCGTGACGCATATGCAATAACCTTGCCATGTTGCATGAGCACACAGCCAAGCCCCTTGTGCGATGCATCACTATACACCACAAAATTTCCCGCATCATCTGGTAATGATAACACAGGTGTTTCGCTCAATCTCCTTTTCAGTTCTTGAAAACTTTCTTCGCATTTGTCGGTCCATACAAATTGCACTGTCTTTCTAGTCAAATTGGTCAACGGGGTTGCTATCTTAGAAAAATCTTGGATGAATCTTCGATAGTACCCAGCTAACCCTAGAAAGCTTCTCACCTCCGTCGGTGTTCTTGGTTGTTCCCAATTACTTACTGCTTCAACCTTCGCAGGGTCTACAGAGATTCCATTCTTATCCACCACGTGGCCTAAGAATTGAACCTTCTCCATCCAAAATTCACACTTAGAAAATTTTGCATACATCTTCTCCTTCCTTAGTGCCTCCAAAACAATCTTCAGATGTTCGACGTGTTCTTCCTCTGTCTTTGAGTAGATCAAAATGTCGTCGATAAAAACCACTACAAATTTATCCAAGTATGGCTTGAAAACTCGGTTCATCAAGTCCATAAATGCTGCCGGAGCATTAGTCAATCCGAATGACATTACCAAAAACTCGTAGTGTCCATAACGGGTTCGAAACGCAGTCTTTGGTATGTCCTCGTCCCGTACCTTCAGTTGATGATATCCTGTTCATAGGTCGATCTTTGAGAAACACTTTGCTCCCTTCAGTTGATCAAATAAGTCGTCTATCCTCGGTAGCGGATACCGGTTCTTGATCGTTACTCTGTTCAATTCTCGATAATCGATACAGAGCCTCATCGATCCGTCCTTCTTCTTAACGAATAGTACTGGTGCTCCCCAAGGAGAAACACTCGGTCGAATGTAACCCTTATCCAACAATTATTGCAATTGTATCAACAATTCCTTCATTTCTACTGGCGCCATACGATATGGAGCTTTCGAAATCGGTGCCGTTCCCGGTGCTAAGTCTATTACGAATTCGATTTCTCTGTCTGGCGGAAGACCAGGCAGATCGTCCGGAAACACGTCTTGAAATTCATTAACTACGGATAAATCCTTAATTTCTACTCCCTTCTTTCGAGTATCAACGATGTAAGCTAAATATCCTCCACATCCTTTCCTTAACAATTTCTTGGCCTGCATCATCGTAACGCAACACGATTGCTTAAGCGATGAGCTACCATAAAACACTACCTTAGACTTACTCGGAGTCTGAAGGTTCACACATTTGTTCTGACAGTCAATTATCGCAGCATGGTTATACAACCAATCCATTCCCAGTATTACGTCAAATTCTCCCAGTCTAATAGGAATCAAGTCTACGCTCAGTTCATGTTTATTAATATTTGCGCGAGAATTTCGACAAACGTATTCTACAGGGATCACTTCCTTATTAGCAACTTCTATGATCAAAGGATTTTCTAATAGTTCTCGAGGTGTACTAAGTCTACTAGCAAATTCTTTAGATACAAAAGAACAGGTGGCACCCGAATCAAATAATACATAAGCATTTATATCATTGATTGGGATTATACCTGACACCACATCCTTCGCAGTCACTGCGTCTTGGACGGTCATGTTAAAGGTTCTGGCGGTTGGGCGGTTGGATTGTGCCGGTCCACCGATCATCAGCTTGTTGCCTCCTTGCTGATTACTACCCCCGCCACTTCCCTTCTTTGGGCAGTCCTTAATTCGGTGCTCCGTCGAGCCACAAGCAAAGCATCCTTGTATCGTTTTCGGTTTCAAACAGTTGGGCGAGATGTGCCCTTCCTGTCCGCAGTTGTAGCAAGTGCCACGTCCCTTCCAGCACTCGCCCTGGTGATTCTTCCCACACTTCGGGCATCCTTCAGCCCTCTTCTTGAAACCTCCACGAAAATTCCCTGATTGATTATTATTGTTGTTTTTGTTGTTGTTGTTGTTCTCCCACTTTCTCTTTCCCAAGTTGCTTCCTCTGCTACTGCTTCCTCCCGTACGATTCTCTCCTCCAGTATTCTTTCCTTTCTTTTCTTTGTTATACAGACTTAAGGCCTCACTGCCGCCTTCCGCAATGATTGCCTTCTCCTGTAATGTTGCAATGGAATCAATTTGAAGAACTGATACCTTATTGAACAGCCATGGCTTCAACCCTTGTTCAAAGCGTCTAGCCTTCCTCTCTTCATCACCAACTTGGTGCTCCGCAAATCGCGCTAGTTCGTTAAACCTAGCCGCGTATTGCGCCACCGTCATCTCACCTTGTTTTAACTCTAGGAATTTCACCTCCATCCTATTCTTCATACTCTTTGGAAAGTAATTCTCAAAGAACAGTGTCTTAAACTTATCCCAAGCTATTATCCCTTCTCCAGCTCTTTGTTGATTAGCCTCCCACCAGTAGTTTGCTTCTCCCCTCATCATGTACGTGGCAAACACCGTCTTCTGATCTTCGCCTACGCTAGCTATAGTGAAAGCTTTTTCGATCTCTTTGATCCACGTTTGTGCGACGATTGGGTCGGTAGTTCCCTCGAACTCCGGGGGTCCTACACTCTTAAAGTCTTTAAAGGTTGTTACTGGCACAGTTTGAGGGTTCGGGCGAACGGGTTCATTGTTCCTTCCCCTTAAGGCTTCTCCTAACAAGTCTACCAGTTTCTGGATCGGGTCTACTTGTTCTCTCTCATTGTTAACGGATTCTTCGGGTGCAGTCAATCTACGTCTGGGCGGCATTATCTGCATCACAATTTTTCATTTTATTATTATTCAAGTATATCACTTAAGTATTTCTTTTAATACTAAAAGAATAAATTTATAACACGTTTCTAAAATCAACTCCATTTATATTCATATGCCATTTCATTTCATTACATGATTTTCCTAGCATACTGCTATAAATGTTATCACATATATCCCCTAATATCACAAAAGACGGGGAATATACCAACCTACTACCATACTACCCCTCTAACAAAAGCTAACTCGGGGTTTACATCATCATCCCACATCTTACACAAAAGATCGGGATTACAACATAGTATATACAATACATAAAGACACAACTAGTACTACCACTAGACTGACTAAGGAAATCTCATCCCATCATCCCGCGCTCCACTGCGCTCTTGTACTCCAACTGTGCTATATACGCAACCAGCTCTCGGCTCAAGGTATGTAGAGTCTGTCCCTGTTCTGCCGGGTAGTGGTACACACCATCAATCACCCATTCAAAAGCTGAACGGAACACATACCCCATCTTGTTCATCTTTCTCTTCTTGCACCTGACCTCGTCCTCAAGGTTGTCAGCTCTCTCATTGGACGCTTCCCACTTCTCCTCGAAGTGTAACCTATCCATCACCTCTAACTCTAGCTGAGTATAGAGTGCCTCTTTCTCAGTCTTCTCATTCAGCTCCCTCTGCTCAACCTCTTCTAGCTTCTCTGCCAAATCTACATTCCTAGCCACTGACCTGTGAAATAGAGTCCCCATCTGGATCCCTGCCTCCCTACGGTAGGCAATCTCCACCTCTAACTCTTGCATAGCCAGCTTCCTCTGGTGGTCCTCGTCCCTCAGCTTCTGGAACTCAGACTCTCTCTCGTGGGCCTCTGCCTCCAGCTCCTAGACTCTGCAGTCTAACTCTAGAATACGCTCCTCGTACTCGCCTAACATCTATTCCTCTATAGTAGCCTCATCAGAGTCCTCTACTGGCTCATCCTCCATCGGCTCCTCCTCTGGATCAGACTCTATCTCAATCTCGTCCTCGTCGTCAGACTCGAATGGTGCAACAGCCTGCACTGGTGTAGCCTCTAGAGGTGCCTCGTATACTACGTGTATATCCCTGGGCTCCTCCTCTGCAACTCTACTAGGTACCCCTGTGTCTGTCATCCTACACTCACAAACACAAGACAAGAAATAGCATCTCCATTAGAATGTTAAACAAAATATAAGTTCATTGTATAGAATGAAGTTACATTTCATAACAGACTAAGTCTCTCAAGGAAAACTCTACATGAGTTTTATCTCCTTCCTAACTTCTAAGTTCGCCTAAGTTATAGTCTAAGGACACTCGTTCCTAAGGTTTATAACTACGGCTTTGATACCAACCTGAGACGCCCCCGAATTCCAGGACCGCCACTTGGTCTCTCGAATTCGGTTCATCACGTGCTCATGGTAATACATCACAATAATAATAATTAAATATCATACGATCACAGCGAAAAATCTATTTTAGAATAATTTACAATGATTTATTATAATTATTCCCCCAAGTCTCGCAACCTACAGTACTTAATAGATTACATAATAATATCAGTTAACGACTTATTACATAATCTAACTTAAGCTTAAACATAATCAAATCCAGTCTTACTACATCATCTTCATACAATATTAATATATTTAAAACATAACAGACATAAGCTAGTTGGTAGCTTTGCCCTTGCCCTTATCAACGCCCGAAGGTTCACCATGCTCTGCCTTAACTGAAATGTTTTAGGGAAAGCAAGAATGAGCACAAATTGCCCAGCAAGTAATATACAATAAGGGTGAGTAATAAGATTCTCAATTCTCGAAAGGGTATAACAAGATTTGATAGTTCAAGAATAACAAGAATATCAACAGTTCTCAATATCAGTCGCTAAGGACAGGATAATATCAATATGATTCAATAATAAGTCAATTCAAGATTTCAAATAATTGAATATTGAGTAGTCACTACGGACTATGAACTTCTACTAGAATTGACAGTAATAAACTGAAAATCCAACAAAAACAGGTACAACAGGTGATCAGCCTAAAGTACCCTTGTTATGCATAACAATCAACCATACTCAAGTGTGCACGTCGGTTCTCCGACAATTATATATTCCCTTCAAAGAAGGTTGTTCTTCTCAGTCAAATACAAGATCCCGTACCAATCAATTAGTTTGGGTCGCTTTTCAATAATATAAGTCTAGCCGAATCAAATGGCATAGACACTTTCACAATATTCAAGAACAATACTAAGTTCAACATGAATACTAGCTTTAATGAAATAAGAGTTCAAGTATGCTAATTCAATTCAACCGATTAAATAGAAAACTTGTTCGCAATACACAAGATAGGATACTTGCATATTAAAAGAGTATAAGTTAGGAAACTTTCACAATCATAGCTTTCCTTGCATAAAGTAAATGCGTCGGTTAGGATACTTGCACTTTAAGAGAGTGTAAGTAAGAGAACTTGCCTTTAGCGTAGTTTATCCACGAAATGCAATCAACACTTTTGAATTCCTATCGTAATACAGTTACGTATATATATGATATTCATTAGTCATATAATTTAACTTCACATTTTCTCTTTGAATATACGATTAACACATAAGCTAAGTTTTACCTAGCTACACAGTTATATAGAATATAATTTCTATCCTTAACGTTCCTTCTTTAGAGTTTAAACGCATTCTCATATTATATAAGATCTCAACAATTAGCAAACAAGCTTGCATAATATTAATATCACATAAGACCACAATCAATACTAAATATATTTCATTTTAGCAAGTTACGGCATCTCCTTAAGTTAACCGTCAAAATCGGGTTAAAGTAACATCATATAATATCGCGTAGCATGTATTCATATTTAAAGGATACTTTCATGCTTGTATAACTTTTCCAAATCCAATCGTACATGGTATAGGTTCTTAAGTTAATACTTAAAGCCATTCAAGGACACGAACTCATATGGTCTAACATGATTGCTTTTAAACACATAAGATATTCATATAACTTGTATTAGTCATGCTCATGAGTACTCGTATTGCATATATGTAACTAGCATTGTTATTATCTAGAAAACATGCTTTGTTTATGCTAAACTTTAATCACGGCAACCAATCATGGTATATATAAATGCATGACACATGAATGAGTCTAAGAGTACTATCACACGTGTCCATAAATATCAGAATTTAAATCTCCACGTATCGTGTTAATGCTCATGTGCAAGGCTTGTATTTCTATTGGTGAATCTTACTAATAGAGCCTAACATGTTCATGCTTCCTTACGAACTATATAAACACAAGTTAAGGCTTCATTCATATATTTCAAAGTTATCTAAACATGCTCATAACATCAAAATGACTATATAGCATTTACATGATCATATCCACCTTCAAACTTATATTTTTGTTAGGAATGAGCACTAGTTAGGTTCACATGTTCACATTTTATTACGGAACCAATATAGATAAGCTAACATGCACTTCATGTGTCTCTAGGTGGTACTAACGTGCTTGCAAGGTCAGTATGTAAACATGCTCTATATATGTTAACGTCGTTTATGAAACATTAAATTCGTTTCCAAACTATGTGTCGTTTGGTTAACCATGCATGCTAATATACTAAAACATGCTTACATTGCCTCATTAGGTTTATATATATGTATTAATCATGCTCCCATGCTTGTTTAAACAAAAATCAAACAATTGGTACATAACAGTTTTGTTGCAGAATGCAGAAAACTGAACACAGAGGCTGGCGCTGCGGCGCGGCAACAGTAGCTTAATACTGGCGCTGCGGCGCGAGTGGCGCTGCGTGCGGCGCTGCGGCGCGGGCTGCGGCGCTGCGGCGTCGAGGCAGTTTTCTGCGGTTCAGACTGCAGCAAAAACCGACCCAAAACCTCCCATTTCATCGATTTCAACATTGTTTAACTTACTAACACATACATATATGCTTATATAACAGTCAATAGCAATTATCAATTCCCAATTTCATGAACTCTAACTAATTTACGAATTTCATGTATTTACAGAAATTGAAGAGGAACAATGGAAATGAAAGACTATTCAGTGGTTCCATCATGTGTGTATGTTCATATAACAACAATATAAGGGTTCTACAAACCAATCATGAACCAATTTGGCATAATCAAGAATTTCAACAAAACTCAGAGAACAACAATGGAGTTCTTTTGACAGAAAATGAAAATGAAGACACGAAGAGGATTTATACCTCTGTTATGGAGTAAGCTTGCTGATGCTACTATAGAAATTCCTTCTGAACTAAATAGACAATCACAGTATACTCTCTTCTCTTAGAAATATTTCAGCAATGAAATGAAGGTGCAGGGAGTTCCTTTATATAGAAGAATGAATACACAGTCCAAGCTTCTAACTCCCAAATCAAACTAACGGATTATCAAATTGCATGAAGGTTATAGAATGGTAGGTATTTAGTTGTTAGAATCCATCATTAAAACCACTCCCTTGCTCATCATTGCTACAAGGCTATGGAAATTTACTGAGTTTAAGGAGAAGCAATAGGCTTAGGCCATAATGGCTGTGCACGTGAATGAGGAAAAAAGGAGAGTGACTATTATATTGGGACAAGCCAAGCAAATCTCAGCATTCTTACAAATGGACTATATGCTACACTTATGTTATATATTATATGTACTCTTAGGTTATAATTACAATGTTCTCCCCATAATGTAATAAATGCAATTTGAATACATATAATCTATGTACATTTTATCTTACCGATATAATACAATCGGATACTACCACATTACATTATATCATATATTATTAAATTGTATTACTCAACAATTATTTATAATAGATCCATGATACATTATTTTAATATATATCCACACATCATTTGTCACCTACACATATCATAACATATAGTTACTATACATTTAATTCGCATGCTTGCACATATAATTTCTCATCTTATAAATTGAATATTAATTAATAATATACACATATCCTACATCAATCAATATAATTGTTAACCTCCATAACAATTTAATTAACCTTTATATGATTAACTATCACTTTGATATAAATCTTATTATATTTATAAACACGTTGCTCATTATTATTATGTTTCTTGCAATAATAATCACATATTATTAATCAATCCTCATTAGTATTTTATAACAGTTAATTAATATTCTTCGATTAACAATTAATATAGATTAATTGTTCGCTTAAATTAATATAATCATTCTTATATTACGTCACTGTGCCACACAAGGCAATCAACGAGTTTATCACAAACTCCACCAATTTCTCAATTATTATAATTATTCAATTATATATAATTGAATTAATTCATCTCATAACACAAAATCATTTATATTCAAATAAATTCTCATTTCCATTAATATATTTATTTAATAATATATGGAAATTCTAGGGTATTACATCCTCCCCCCCTTATAAAAATTCCCTCCCGAAATTGCTACAAGGTTACACAAATAGATGGGGATAGTCCCTCATCATCCTATCTTCTAACTCCCACGTTGCCTCCTCGACATCGTGGTTACGCCAAAGTACTTTTACAGATGAAATAACTTTATTTCTCAAAGTTTGTTCTTTCCTATCTAATATTTGGACAGGAATTTCTTCATACGCCAAGTTCTTCTCCACTTGAATGGGCTCGTAAGAAATCACGTGCTTGTAGTCGGCCTTGTACGGTCGCAACACGGAAATGTGGAACACGTTGTGGATATGCTCCAACTCGGGTGGTAACGCAACTTTGTATGTCACTTTGCCCACTCGCTTCAGTATCTCGAACGGTCCTATGAATCTTGGACTCAATTTTCCTTTCTTGTCGAAACGGATTTTTCCCTTCCATGGAGATACCATCAAGAATACGAAACTGCCGACTTTGAAGTCTCGGTCTTGCCGATGCAAATCTGCGTATTTCTTCTGGCGATCTTGAGCTGCTACAAGTCTGGCTCTTATCACTGTCACCACGTCTGTGGTTTGCTGAACTAACTCTGGTCCGAGTATTCGTCGTTCTCTGACTTCGTCCCAACATAACGGCGTTCTGCACTTTCTCCCGTAAAGAGCTTCGTACGGTGGCATGCCAATACTCGCATGGTAGCTATTATTATATGCAAATTCTACTAAGGGTAGGTGGTCGTCCCAATTTTCCTTAAAATCCATCACGCAAGTCCTAAGCATGTCTTCTAGCGTTTGTATTGTTCGCTCACTTTGTCCGTCTGTTTGACGATGATAAGCTGTACTCAACCTCAACTGCGTTCCCATTCTTTCCTGCAAACTCTTCTAAAAATTGGACGTGAAGCGCGGATCTCGATCAGAGACAATTGACACCGGCACTCCATGTCGTGAAATAATTTCTTTTACATATAGGCTTGCTAATTGGTTCAAACTGTAGCGGATCTTGATTGGTAGAAAGTGTGCGGTCTTCGTTAGTCGATCCACGATAACCCAAATAGCATCATAACCTTTCTGTGTAACTGGAAGTCCTACCACGAAGTCCATGGTAATATGCTCCCATTTCCACTCTGGTATTTCTAACGGTTGTAGTAAACCACTTGGCCGCTGATGCTCTGCTTTAACGCGTTGGCAAGTCAAGCATTTACTGACGCACTCTGCGACTTCCCGTTTCAAATTAGGCCACCAAAAATGTTGCCTTAGATCTCGGTACATCTTTGTGCCTCCCGGATGAACGGAATATGTCGTATTGTGTGCCTCGTGCAAAATCTCTTCCCTCAACTCGGTTACCGCTGGTACCCACACTCTCCCTTCAAATCTCAAAATACCGTCTTTATCCATTCGAAATTTTTGAACCCGATAGTCATGGGTTTCTAATCACTTCTTTCTTTGACAATTTTAGTGCACCAATGAAACAATAAGAAGGTCTCCCAAAATGAATACTTTTGTGAGATGTACAGTTGATTTTGAACCCGATAGTCATGGGTTTCTTCTTTTGACGCTAATTAAACTAGAATGAAGTAATACAACTCTTAATCACCTCTTTCTTTGTAAATTTAAAAAACCAATGAAATAATATGAAGGTCTCCCTAAATGAATACTTGTGTGAGATGTACGAATCGTTTTGAAGGCACTAGTGACAGGATTGCTCCTTTTGATGCTAACCAAACTAGAACGAATTCATAGGACTCATAATCAACTCTTTCTTTGACAATTTGAGAAACCCAGTGAAACAATAAGAAAGTCTCCCAAGACTTGTGTGAGATGTACGCATCGTTTTTAATGCGATAGTCATAGGATTGCTCCTTTTGATGCTAATCAAATTAGAACGAAGTAATAAGACTCCTAATTCTTTCAAAATTTTAGAGAACAAATGTGACACCCCCAAATCCGGTATCTTAATTTCTACAGGATTTGGTGTTCACTGTTCCAATATCATACAACTATCTACCCATAAATAATGAAATTCATTTATTAGATAAATAAATCATCATCTTACATCATCTGAAATAAAAATACATCATAAATCCCAGGTTATACTTAACCATAAATATTTGTTGCGGAAACGTAAATAAATAAGTCTTAAATCATCACACATAAATCTTAAACTTTAACATTATTCATGACAACACAAATCTTCATCACTTGTTAGCTTTTCCTTTGCCCTTGCTACTAGAAGGTACATCACTTCGTTCATTATTAGCTGCAATGTTATTATGCAAGAGTGAGCACGGATGCCCGCAAGTATAAAAATATGATAGAATAATAACATGCGAGTGAAAGAATTCTGAATAACAGAAAGCTCAACATTTGAATCAAGAAAATTAATCAAGAGTCAAATCACTTCTCAACTTTTGAATCAAGAATATTAATCAAGATTCAAATTACTTCTGAGGGTCATTAAGACCTTGAACCGAGTCTTAGGTTGTCAAGTATATTAACCTTTCCAACCTTTAACAGTCACAAGACTATAGACTTTACTTCTCGTACTTAGGGAGATTAGCCCTTCGTACTGATACTGTGCACACTATCTTAACGCTTTAAGCATCTTCATTAATTCCCTATATTAGGGTTGTTCATCTCAGTTTGACATCAGAATCCGCACCAAATAAATTTGGTTTGGATAACTCAATAAATGATATTCAAATTGAATATTAACTTCTCAAGGTATACAATCGAATAAGTATTGTACACTTAAATGATACTTTTAAAAGAATCATGGCATCTTATGTGAAATTCTAAACTTGGATATTCAAGAGTAAGAATTTGCTCAACAATAGTAATTAAGCATAGCAATTGCTTAATTTAAAGAGTTTAGTTTAGGAGACTTGCCCAACAATAATAGTAAGTTAGGGATAGAAAACTTGCCTCGTGCGCAAGCTACAGTTATTACTCACTTCTTTAATTACTCTTACCTATCACACATTTACAATATCAATTAATCACAGGTTCGATATGATTATTGATTTACAATAGTATTCTTCAAACTCATTATTAAGTTTTCAAATAATGGTTTACGTTGATTAATTAACTTGTTAATTAATCACGTAACTTAAGTTATTAACTTGTATTAATAACTCATTACATATATAACATGTCTACATGTTAATTAGATTTAAAATAATGTCTTAATGTTTATAACACATTATTTAACCTTTACAAATAATAGTTTAAGTCACGTAATTTATTTATTAATTAATTACATAACATAAATTATTAAACTCATATCAATATTTTATTATATTTATACAACATGTGTTCATGTTCATTAGACTCAAAACACATTTCAAAATTTTTCAACACTGAGCAATTTTTTTCAAAATTTTCAGACAGGCGCGGCCGCGCGCCATTTTGCCTTGCAGCCGGCGCGGTCGCGCGGCTGCGAAAATTTCAAAATCTGAAGTTCGCGAACGAACACAGATTTTCTCCCATTTTCTCCCAATTCACATCATTATACTGATTTATAATGTTACCCATGAAGTATAAACTTCACAGGAACATTATATATCACTTATAACATGTTCTTAACATTCCAAGTCATGTAATTACACAAATTAACATATTAATTTTCACTGTTCTTCAAAACTTTCAAGAGTTTAATGAAAAACATAAAAAAAATCTCCTTACGGATTCATTACTACACCGAATTCATTTATTTCAATTCCATTTTCTTTATCTTAACATATACAATCATATTCATGTATCAATTTAAATATAAACATATGATTTAATCATTAATTTAACCCATATGGGTTATTCACCCATATTCAATACTCTGTAATTTCATAAAACCCATTTATTAACAAAGTTATTTGGTGTGGTCAATGTAAATCATGGATACATGATCTAACACATAATATCAACATATATGATTACATATATAAACATATCTTGGTTTAATTTTTCAAAATAATTCTTAACAGAGAGTTTTTATAAAGACGTATAAAAACTCTGTAAATATTTGAAAAACCCAATTAAGGCCAGATTATATAAAATTGATCCTTTAAAACATGATTATATGTTAGAAAAACACGTTATGATTTCATACCCATATAGATAAAGCCATATCGTAACCCAATTGGGAAACCCAATTTTCACAGAAAACTCAAATACGTAAATGAAGACTTTGAAAAAAATATAACTTTTAAAAACTTAAAAAGGAAGACTACCCTTTGTTAGTATGAAGATAAATCTAATACAATACTCAGGATTCCTCAAATCTCTTTCTCTCTTCTTCTTCTTCTCTCTGAAGATTTCTAAGTTTTTTTTTTATTTCTTTCTCTGACTTTGAACAAAATGAAAACAATTCTGTTTAACAGGATAATATACGTATATATAATATATCCGTTGTATAACAAACGGACTAACTCCCCTTAAGGCCTTGTTTGGCTACACCCTTAATTCCTTTTTCATTTATTTTAATTAACTAGTTTAGTATATAGTTAATTGTAACACTTTAATTAATCAATCAATTTTATTTAAATCAATTAAATATAATATAATAAATTTTACATTAAATTATATTGTCACATAATTAATATTTTTATTTATTGATTATGTTAATTCACTAATTCTTTAATTAATTATTAAATTAATTAAAGTAACATATGCTTATTTAATTAATTCAATTAATCAAATAAACTTAATTAATTAAATACTTTGAACTATTAAATCACTACACATTAATTTAATTAATGTAACACATATAATTAAATTAATCTACCACAAATTCATGAATTAATTATTTAACTCAATAATTAAATCATTAAAAATATTTATTTATTTCAATAAATATTCAAATATCTTTACAAAATTCTCGTTCGTCACAACAAATGAAACAATAAGAATGTCTCCTTAAATGAAGACATGTGTGAGATGTACGCATCGTTTTTAACGCGATAGTCATGGGATTGCTCCTTTTGATGTTAATCAAACTAGAACTAAGTTATAGGACTCTTAATCACTTCTTTCTTTGACAATGTCAGTGCACCAATGAAACAATAAGAAGGTCTCCCAAAATGAATACTTTTGTGAGATGTACGCTTGATTTTGAACCCGATAGTCATGGGTTTCTCCTTTTGACGCTAATCAAACTAGAATGAAGTAATACAACTCTTAATCACCTCTTTCTTTGTAAATTTTAAAAAACCAATGAAACAATATGAAGGCCTCCCTAAATGAAGGCTTGTGTGAGATCTACGCATCGTTTTGGACGCGATAGTGATGTGATTGCTCCTTTTGATGCGAATTTAAACTAGAACGAAGTAATAGAACTCATAATCACCTATATTTTGATAATTTGAGAGAACTAATGAAACATTAAGAAGGTTTCCCTAAATGAAGACTTGTGTGAGATGTACGGCTCGTCTCACTAGTGACAGGATTGGTCCTTTTGATGCTAATCAAACTAGAACGAATTCATAGGACTCATAATCACCTCTTTCTTTGACAATTTGAGAGACCCAATGAAACAATAAGAAGGTCTCCCTAAATCAAGACTTGTGTGAGTTGTACACATCGTTTTTAACGCGATAGTCATGGGATTTCTCCTTTTGATGCTAATCAAATTTGAACGAAGTAATAAAACTCCTAATCACCACCTTCTTCCATAATTTTAGAGAATCAATGAAACAATAAGAAGGTCTCCTTAAACGAAGACATGTGTGAGATGTACGCATCGTTTTTAACGCGATAGTCATGGGATTGCTCCTTTTGAAGTTAATCAAACTAGAACAAAGTTATAGGACTCCTATTCACCTCTTTCTTTGACAATTTCAGAGCACCAATGAAACAATAAGAAGGTATCCCTAAATGAAGCCTTATGTGAGATGTACACATGGTTTTGAACGCGATAGTAATGGGTTTGTCATTTTGACACTAATCAAACTAGATCGATGTAATACAACTCTTAATTACCTCTTTCTTTGAAAATTTGAAACAACCAGTGAAACAATATTAAGGTCTCCCTAAATAAAGACTTGTGTGAGATCTACGCATCGTTTTGAACGCGATAGTGATTTGATTGCTCCTTTTGATGCTAATTTCAACTAGAACGAAGTAATAGAACTCATAATCACCTATATTTTGACAATTTGAAAGAATTAGTGAAACATTAAGAAGATCTCCCTAAATGAAGACTTGTGTGAGATGTACGGATCGTTTTGAAGGCACTAGTGATATGATTGCTCCTTTTGATGCTAATCAAACTTGAAAGAATTCATAGGACTCAATATCACCTTTTTCTTTGACCATTTGAGAGACCCAATGAAACAATAAAAAGGTCTCCTTAAATCAAGACTTGTGTGAGATGTACGCATCGTTTTTAACGCGATAGTCATACGATTGCTCTTTTTTATACCAATCAAATTAGAACGAAGTAATAAGACTCCTAATCACCTCCTTCTTTCACAATTTTAGAGAACCAATTAAACAATAAGGTTTCCTTAAATGAAGACATGTGTGAGATGTACGTATCGTTTTTAACGCGATAGTTATGGGATTGCTCCTTTTGATGCTAATCAAACTAGAACTAAGTTATAGGACTCCTAATCACTTCTTTCTTTGACAATTTTAGTGCACCAATGAAACAATAAGAAGGTCACCCAAACAGAATACTTTTGTGAGATGTACGCTTGATTTTGAACCCGATAGTCATGGGTTTCTCCTTTTGACGCTAATCAAACTAGAATGAAGTAATACAACTCTTAATCACAACTTTCTTTGTAAATTTAAAAAAACCAATGAAACAATATGAAGGTCTTCCTAAATGAAGACTTATGTGAGATGTACGAATCGTTTTAAAGGCACTAGTTACAGGATTGCTCCTTTTGATGCTAATCAAACTAGAACGAATTCATAGGACTCATAATCAACTCTTTCTTTGACAATTTGAGAAACCCAATGAAACAATAAGAAAGTCTCCCAAGACTTGTGTGAGATGTACGCATCGTTTTTAATGCGATAGTCATAGGATTGCTCCTTTTGATGCTAATCAAATTAGAACGAAGTAATAAGACTCCTATTTCTTTCAAAAGTTTAGAGAACAAATGAAACAATAAGAAGGTCTCCTTAAATGAAGACATGTGTAAGATGTACGCATCGTTTTTAACGCGATAATCATGGGATTGCTCCTTCTGATGCTAATCAAACTAGAACGAAGTTATAGGACTCCTAATCACTTCGTTCTTTGACAATTTTAGTCGACCAATAAAACAATAAGAAGGTCTCCAAAAATGAATACTTTTATGAGATGTACGCTTGATTTTGAACCCGATAGTCATGGGTTTCTCCTTTTGACGCTAATCAAACTAGAACGAAGTAATACAACTCTTAATCACCTCTTTCTTTGTAAATTTGAAAAAACCAATGAAACAATATGACGGCCTCCCTAAATGAAGACTTGTGTGAGATCTACGCATCGTTTTGGACGCGATAGTGATGTGATTGCCCCTTTTGATGCAATATTCAATTAGAACGAAGTAATATAACTTATAATCACCTATATTTTGATAATTTGAGAGAACTAATGAAACATTAAGAAGGTCTCCCTAAATGAAGACTTGTGTGAGATGTACGGCTCGTCTCACTAGTGACAGGATTGGTTCTTTTGATGCTAATCAAATTAGAACGAATTCATAGGACTCATAATCACGTCTTTCTTTGACAATTTGAGACCCAAAGAAACAATAAGAAGGTCTCCCTAAATCAAGACTTGTGTGAGATGTACGCATCGTTTTTAGCGGAATAGTCATGGGATTACTCCTTTTGATGCTAATCAAATTTGAACGAAGTAATAAAACTCCTAATCACCTCCTTCTTTCACGATTTTAGAGAACCAATGAAACAATAAGAACGTCTCCTTAAATGAAGACATGTGTGAGATGTACGCATCGTTTTTGACGCGATAGTCATGGGATTGCTCCTTTTGACGCTAATCAAACTAGAACAAAGTTATAGGACTCCTAATCACCTCTTTCTTTCATAATTTCAGAGCACCAATGAAACAATAAGAAGGTCTCCCTAAATGAAGCCTTGTGTGAGATGTACACATGGTTTTGAATGCGATAGTAATGGGCTTGTCATTTTGACGCTAAACAAACTAGATCGATGTAATACAACTCTTAATTACCTCTTTCTTTGAAAATTTGAAACAACCAATGAAGCAATATTAAGGTCTCCCTAAATAAAGACTTGTGTGAGATCTACGCATCGTTTTGGACGCGATAGTGATTTGATTGCTCCTTTTGATGCTAATTTCAACTAGAACGAAGTAATAGAACTCATAATCACCTATATTTTGACAATTTGAGAGAATTAATGAAACATTAAGAAGATTTTCCTAAATGAAGACTTGTGTGAGATGTACGTATCGTTTTGAAGGAACTAGTGATATGATTGCTCCTTTTGATTCTAATCAAACTTTAAAGAATTCATAGGACTCATAATCACCTCTTTCTTTGACCATTTGAGAGACCCAATGAAACAATAAAAAGGTCTCCTTAAATCAAGACTTGTGTGAGATGTACGCATCGTTTTTAACGCGATAGTCATAAGATTGCTCTTTTTTATACTAATCAAATTAGAACGAAGTAATAAGACTCCTAATCACCTCCTTCTTTCACAATTTTAGAGAACCAATTAAACAATAAGGTCTCCTTAAATGAAGACATGTGTAAGATGTACGCATCGTTTTTAACGCGATAGTCATGGGATTGCTCCTTTTGATGCTAATCAAACTAGAACTAAGTTATAGGACTCTTAATCACTTCTTTCTTTGACAATGTTAGTGCACCATTGAAACAATAAGAAGGTCTCCCAAAATGAATACTTTTATGAGATGTACGCTTGATTTTGAACCCGATAGTCATGGGTTTCTCCTTTTGACGCTAATCAAACTAGAACGAAGTAATACGACTCTTAATCACCTCTTTCTTTGTAAATTCAAAAAAACCAATGAAACAATATGACGGTCTCCCTAAATGAAGACTTGTGTGAGATCTACTCATCGTTTTGGACGCGATAGTAATGTGATTGCCCCTTTTGATGCTATATTCAATTAGAACGAAGTAATAGAACTTATAATCACCTATATTTTGATAATTTGAGAGAACTAATGAAACATTAAGAAGGTCTCCCTAAATGAAGACTTGTGTGAGATGTACGGCTCGTCTCACTAGTGACAGGATTGGTCCTTTTATTGCTAATCAAACTAGAACAAATTCATAGGACTCATAATCAACTCTTTCTTTGACAATTTGAGAGACCCAATGAAACAATAAGAAGGTCTCCCTAAATCAAGACTTGTGTGAGATGTACGCATCTATTTTAATGCGATAGTCATGGGATTGCTCCTTTTGATGCTAATCAAATTAGAACGAAGTAATAAGACTCCTAATTCTTTCACAATTTTAGAGAACAAATGAAACAATAAGAAGGTCTCCTTAAATGAAGACATGTGTAAGATGTACGCATCGTTTTTAACCCGATAATCATGGGATTGCTCCTTTTGATGCTAATCAAACTAGAACGAAGTTATAGGACTCCTAATCACTTCTTTCTTTGACAATTTTAGTCGACCAATAAAATAATAAGAAGGTCTCCCAAAATGAATACTTTTATGAGATGTACGCTTGATTTTGAACCCGATAGTCATGGGTTTCTCCTTTTGACGCTAATCAAACAAGAACGAAGTAATACAACTCTTAATCACCTCTTTCTTTGTAAATTTGAAAAAACCAATGAAACAATATGACGGCCTCTCTAAATGAAGACTTGTGTGAGATCTACTCATCGTTTTGGACGCGATAGTAATGTGATTGCCCCTTTTGATGCTATATTCAATTAGAACGAAGTAATATAACTTATAATCACCTATATTTTGATAATTTGAGAGAACTAATGAAACATTAAGAAGGTCTCCCTAAATGAAGACTTGTGTGAGATGTACGGCTCGTCTCACTAGTGACAGGATTGGTCCTTTTGATGCTAATCAATCTAGAACGAATTCATAGGACTCATAATCACCTCTTTCTTTGACAATTTGAGAGACCTAATGAAACAATAAGAAGATCTCCCTAAATCAAGACTTGTGTGAGATGTACGCATCGTTTTTAACGCGATAGTCATGGGATTGCTCCTTTTGATGCTAATCAAATTTGAACGAAGTAATAAAACTCCTAATCACCTCCTTCTTTCACGATTTTAGAGAACCAATGAAACAATAAGAACGTCTCCTTAAATGAAGACATGTGTGAGATGTACGCATCGTTTTTGACGCGATAGTCATGGGATTGCTCCTTTTGAAGCTAATCAAACTAGAACAAAGTTATAGGACTCCTAATCACCTCTTTCTTTGACAATTTCAGAGCACAAATGAAACAATAAGAAGGTCTCCCTAAATGAAGCCTTGTGTGAGATGTACACATGGTTTTGAATGCGATAGTAATGGGCTTGTCATTTTGACGCTAAACAAACTAGATCGATGTAATACAACTCTTAATTACCTCTTTCTTTGAAAATTTGAAACAACCAATGAAGCAATATTAAGGTCTCCCTTAATAAAGACTTGTGTGAGATCTACGCATCGTTTTGGACGCGATAGTGATTTAATTGCTCCTTTTGATGCTAATTTCAACTAGAACGAAGTAATAGAACTCATAATCACCTATATTTTGACAATTTGAGAGAATTAATGAAACATTATGAAGATCTCCCTAAATAAAGACTTGTGTGAGATGTACGGATCGTTTTGAAGGAACTAGTAATATAATTGCTCCTTTTGATGCTAATCAAACTTTTAAGAATTCGTAGGACTCATAATCACCTCTTTCTTTGACCATTTGAGAGACCCAATGAAACAATAAAAAGGTCTCCTTAAATCAAGACTTGTGTGAGATGTACGCATCGTTTTTAACGCGATAGTCATAAGATTGCTCTTTTTGATACTAATCAAATTAGAACGAAGTAATAAGACTCCTAATCACCTCCTTCTTTCACAATTTTAGAGAACCAATTAAACAATAAGGTCTCCTAAAATGAAGGCTTGTGTGAGATCTACGCATCGTTTTGGACGCGATAGTGATGTGATTGCTCCTTTTGATGCTAATTTGAACTAGAACGAAGTAATAGAACTATAATCACCTATATTTTGATAATTTGAGAGAACTAATGAAACATTAAGAAGGTCTCCCTAAATGATGACTTGTGTGAGATGTACGGCTCGTCTCACTTGTGACAGGATTGGTCCTTTTGATGCTAATCAAACTATAACGAATTCATAGGACTCATAATCACCTCTTTCTTTGACAATTTGAGAGACCCAATGAAACAATAAGAAGGTCTCCCTAAATCAAGACTTGTGTGAGATGTACGCATCGTTTTTAATGTGATAGTCATGGGATTGCTCCTTTTGATGCTAATCAAATTAGAACGAAGTAATAAGACTCCTAATTCTTTCACAATTTAAGAGAACAAATGAAACAATAAGAAGGTCTCCTTAAATGAAGACATGTGTAAGATGTACGCATCGTTTTTAACGCGATAATCATAGGATTGCTCCTTTTGATGCTAATCAAACTAGAACGAAGTTATAGGACTCCTAATCACTTCTTTCTTTGACAATTTTAGTCGACTAATAAAACAATAAGAAGGTCTCCCAAAATGAATACTTTTATGAGATGTACGCTTGATTTTGAACCCGATAGTCATGGGTTTCTCCTTTTGACGCTAATCAAACTAGAACGAAGTAATACGACTCTTAATCACCTCTTTCTTTGTAAATTCAAAAAAACCAATGAAACAATATGACGGTCTCCCTAAATGAAGACTTGTGTGAGATCTACTCATCGTTTTGGACGCGATAGTAATGTGATTGCCCCTTTTGATGCTATATTCAATTAGAACGAAGTAATAGAACTTATAATCACCTATATTTTGATAATTTGAGAGAACTAATGAAACATTAAGAAGGTCTCCCTAAATGAAGACTTGTGTGAGAAGTACGGCTCGTCTCACTAGTGACAGGATTGGTCCTTTTGATGCTAATCAATCTAGAACGAATTCATAGGACTCATAATCACCTCTTTCTTTGACATTTTGAGAGACCCAATGAAACAATAAGAAAGTCTCCCTAAATCAAGACTTGTGTGATATGTACGCATCGTTTTTAACGCGATAGTCATGGGATTGCTCCTTTTGATGCTAATCAAATTTGAACGAAGTACTAAAACTCCTAATCACCTCGTTCTTTCACATTTTTAGAGAACCAATGAAACAATAAGAAGATCTCCTTAAACGAAGACATGTGTGAGATGTACGCATCATTTTTAACGCGATAGTCATGGGATTGCTCCTTTTGAAGCTAATCAAACTAGAACAAAGTTATAGGACTCCTAATCACCTCTTTCTTTGACAATTTCAGAGCACCAATGAAACAATAAGAAGGTCTCCCTAAATGAAGCCTTGTGTGAGATGTACACATGGTTTTGAACGCGATAGTAATGGGTTTGCCATTTTGACGCTAATCAAACTAAATCGATGTAATACAACTCTTAATTGCCTCTTTCTATGAAAATTTGAAACAACCAATGAAACAATATTAAGGTCTCCCTAAATAAAGACTTGTGTGAGATCTACGCATCGTTTTGAACGCGATAGTGGTTTGATTGCT
Organism: Panax stipuleanatus; assembly: GCA_020205555.1. NCBI lineage: Eukaryota > Viridiplantae > Streptophyta > Magnoliopsida > Apiales > Araliaceae > Panax > Panax stipuleanatus. The sequence continues at coordinate 26,474,028 of CM035119.1, forward strand.
CCTTTTGATGCTAATTTCAACTAGAACGAAGTAATAGAACTCATAATCACCTAGATTTTGACAATTTGAGAGAATTAGTGAAACATTAAGAAGATCTCCCTAAATGAAGACTTGTGTGAGATGTACGGATCGTTTTGAAGGCACTAGTGATATGATTGCTCCTTTTGATGCTAATCAAACTTTAAAGAATTCACAGGACTCATAATCACCTCTTTCTTTGACCATTTGAGAGACCCAATGAAACAATAAAAAGGTCTCCTTAAATCAAGACTTGTGTGAGATGTACGCATCGTTTTTAACGTGATAGTCATAAAATTGCTCTTTTTAATACAAATCAAATTAGAACGAAGTATTAAGACTCCTAATCACCTCATTCTTTCACAATTTTAGAGAACCAATTAAACAATAAGGTTTCCTTAAATGAAGACATGTGTGAGATGTACGCATCGTTTTTAACGCGATAGTCATGGGATTGCTCCTTTTGATGCTAATCAAACTAGAACTAAGTTATAGGACTCCTAATCACTTCTTTCTTTGACAATTTTAGTGCACCAATGAAACAATAAGAAGGTCTCCCAAAATGAATACTTTTGTGAGATGTATAGTTGATTTTGAACCCGATAGTCATGGTTTCTCCTTTTGACGCTAATCAAACTAGAATGAAGTAATACAACTCTTAATCACCTCTTTCTTTGTAAATTTAAAAAAACCAATGAAACAATATGAAGGTCTCCCTAAATGAATACTTATGTGAGATGTACGAATCATTTTGAGGGCACTAGTGACAGGATTGCTCCTTTGATGCTAACCAAACTAAAACGAATTCATAGGACTCATAATCAACTCTTTCTTTGACAATTTGAGAAACCCAGTGAAACAATAAGAAAGTCTCCCGAGACTTGTGTGAGATGTACGCATCGTATTTAATGCGATAGTCATAGGATTGCTCCTTTTGATGCTAATCAAATTAGAACGAAGTAATAAGACTCCTAATTCTTTCAAAATTTTAGAGAACAAATGAAACAATAAGAATGTCTCCTTAAATGAAGACATGTGTAAGATTTACGCATCGTTTTTAACTCGATAATCATGGGATTGCTCCTTTTGATGCTAATCAAACTAGAACGAAGTTATAGGACTCCTAATCACTTCTTTCTTTGACAATTTTAGTCGACCAATAAAACAATAAGAAGGTCTCCCAAAATGAATACTTTTATGAGATGTACGCTTGATTTTGAACCCGATAGTCATGGGTTTCTCCTTTTGACGCTAATCAAACTAGAACGAAGTAATACAACTCTTAATCACCTCTTTCTTTGTAAATTTGAAAAAACCAATGAAACAATATGACGGCCTCCCTAAATGAAGGCTTGTGTGAGATCTACGCATCGTTTTGGACGCGATAGTGATGTGATTGCCCCTTTTGATGCAATATTCAATTAGAACGAAGTAATATAACTTATAATCACCTATATTTTGATAATTTGAGAGAACTAATGAAACATTAAGAAGGTCTCCCTAAATGAAGACTTGTGTGAGATGTACGGCTCGTCTCACTAGTGACAGGATTGGTCCTTTTGATGCTAATCAAACTAGAACGAATTCATAGGACTCATAATCACCTCTTTCTTTGACAATTTGATGACCCAATGAAACAATAAGAAGGTCTCCCTAAATCAAGACTTGTGTGAGATGTACGCATCGTTTTTAACGCGATTGTCATGGGATTGCTCCTTTTGATGCTAATAAAATTTGAACGAAGTAATAAAACTCCTAATCACCTCTTCTTTCACAATTTTAGAGAATCAATGAAACAATAAGAAGGTCTCCTTAAACGAAGACATGTGTGAGATGTACGCATCGTTTTTAACGCGATAGTTATGGGATTGCTCCTTTTGAAGCTAATCAAACTAGAACAAAGTTATAGGACTCCTATTCACCTCTTTCTTTGACAATTTCAGAGCACCAATGAAACAATAAGAAGGTATCCCTAAATGAAGCCTTGTGTGATATGTACACATGGTTTTGAACGCGATAGTAATGGGTTTGTCATTTTGACACTAATCAAACTAGATCGATGTAATACAACTCTTAATTACCTCTTTCTTTGAAAATTGCAACAACCAATGAAACAATATTAAGGTCTCCCTAAATAAAGACTTGTGTGAGATCTACGCATCGTTTTCAACGCGATAGTGATTTGATTTCTCCTTTTAATGCTAATTTCAACTAGAACGAAGTAATAGAACTCATAATCACCTATATTTTGACAATTTGAGAGAATTAGTGAAACATTAAGAAGATCTCCCTAAATGAAGACTTGTGTGAGATGTACGGATCGTTTTGAAGGCACTAGTGATATGATTGCTCCTTTTGATGCTAATCAAACTTGAAAGAATTCATAGGACTCATTATCACCTCTTTGTTTGACCATTTGAGAGACCCAATGAAACAATAAAAAGGTCTCCTTAAATCAAGACTTGTGTGAGATGTACGCATCGTTTTTAACGCGATAGTCATAAGATTGCTCTTTTTTATACTAATCAAATTAGAACGAAGTATTAAGACTCCTAATCACCTCCTTCTTTCACAATTTTAGAGAACCAATTAAACAATAAGGTTTCCTTAAATGAAGACATGTGTGAGATGTACGCATCATTTTTAACGCGATAGTCATGGGATTGCTCCTTTTGATGCTAATCAAACTAGAACTAAGTTATAGGACTCCTAATCACTTCTTTCTTTGACAATTTTAGTGCACCAATGAAACAATAAGAAGGTCACCCAAACAGAATACTTTTGTGAGATGTACGCTTGATTTTGAACCCGATAGTCACAGGTTTCTCTTTTTGACGCTAATCAAACTAGAATGAAGTAATACAACTCTTAATCACCTCTTTCTTTGTAAATTTAAAAAAACCAATGAAACAATATGAAGGTCTCCCTAAATGAAGACTTGTGTGAGATGTATGAATTGTTTTGAAGGCACTAGTTACAGGATTGCTCCTTTTGATGCTAATCAAACTAGAACGAATTCATAGGACTCATAATCAACTCTTTCTTTGACAATTTGAGAAACCCAATGAAACAATAAGAAAGTCTCCCAAGACTTGTGTGAGATGTACGCATCGTTTTTAATGCGATAGTCATAGGATTGCTCCTTTTGATGCTAATGAAATTAGAACGAAGTAATAAGACTCCTAATTCTTTCAAAATTTTAGAGAACAAATGAAACAATAAGAAGGTCTCCTTAAATGAAGACATGTGTAAAATGTACGCATCGTTTTTAACGCGATAATCATGGAATTGCTCCTTCTAATGCTAATCAAACTAGAACGAAGTTATAGGACTCCTAATCACTTCGTTCTTTGACAATTTTAGTCGACCAATAAAACAATAAGAAGGTCTCCCAAAATGAATACTTTTATGAGATGTACGCTTGATTTTGAACCCGATAGTCATGGGTTTCTCCTTTTGACGCTAATCAAACTAGAACGAAGTAATACAACTCTTAATCACCTCTTTCTTTGTAAATTTGAAAAAACCAATGAAACAATATGACGGCCTCCCTAAATGAAGGCTTGTGTGAGATCTACGCATCGTTTTGGACGCGATAGTGATGTGATTGCCCCTTTTGATGCAATATTCAATTAGAACGAAGTAATAGAACTTATAATCACCTATATTTTGATAATTTGAGAGAACTAATGAAACATTAAGAAGGTCTCCCTAAATGAAGACTTGTGTGAGATGTACGGCTCGTCTCACTAGTGACAGGATTGGTCCTTTTGATGCTAATCAAACTAGAACGAATTCATAGGACTCATAATCACCTCTTTCTTTGACAATTTGATGACCCAATGAAACAATAAGATGGTCTCCCTAAATCAAGACTTGTGTGAGATGTACGCATCGTTTTTAACGCGATAGTCATGGGATTGCTCCTTTTGATGCTAATCAAATTTGAACGAAGTAATAAAACTCCTAATCACCTCTTCTTTCACAATTTTAGAGAATCAATGAAACAATAAGAAGGTCTCCTTAAACGAAGACATATGTGAGATGTACGCATCGTTTTTAACGCGATAGTCATGGGATTGCTCCTTTTGAAGCTAATCAAACTAGAACAAAGTTATAGGACTCCTATTCACCTCTTTCTTTGACAATTTCAGAGCACCAATGAAACAATAAGAAGGTATCCCTAAATGAAGCCTTGTGTGAGATGTACACATGGTTTTGAACGCGATAGTAATGGGTTTGTCATTTTGACACTAATCAAACTAGATCGATGTAATACAACTCTTAATTACCTCTTTCTTTGAAAATTGCAACAACCAATGAAACAATATTAAGGTCTCCCTAAATAAAGACTTGTGTGAGATCTACGCATCGTTTTCAACGTGATAGTGATTTGATTTCTCCTTTTAATGCTAATTTCAACTAGAACGAAGTAATAGAACTCATAATCACCTATATTTTGACAATTTGAGAGAATTAGTGAAACATTAAGAAGATCTCCCTAAATGAAGACTTGTGTGAGATGTACGGATCGTTTTGAAGGCACTAGTGATATGATTGCTCCTTTTGATGCTAATCAAACTTGAAAGAATTCATAGGACTCATTATCACCTCTTTGTTTGACCATTTGAGAGACCCAATGAAACAATAAAAAGGTCTCCTTAAATCAAGACTTGTGTGAGATGTACGCATCGTTTTTAACGCGATAGTCATAAGATTGCTCTTTTTTATACTAATCAAATTAGAACGAAGTATTAAGACTCCTAATCACCTCCTTCTTTCACAATTTTAGAGAACCAATTAAACAATAAGGTTTCCTTAAATGAAGACATGTGTGAGATGTACGCATCGTTTTTAACGCGATAGTCATGGGATTGCTCCTTTTGATGCTAATCAAACTAGAACTAAGTTATAGGACTCCTAATCACTTCTTTCTTTGACAATTTTAGTGCACCAATGAAACAATAAGAAGGTCACCCAAACAGAATACTTTTGTGAGATGTACGCTTGATTTTGAACCCGATAGTCACAGGTTTCTCTTTTTGACGCTAATCAAACTAGAATGAAGTAATACAACTCTTAATCACCTCTTTCTTTGTAAATTTAAAAAAACCAATGAAACAATATGAAGGTCTCCCTAAATGAATACTTATGTGAGATGTACGAATCATTTTGAGGGCACTAGTGACAGGATTGCTCCTTTGATGCTAACCAAACTAAAACGAATTCATAGGACTCATAATCAACTCTTTCTTTGACAATTTGAGAAACCCAGTGAAACAATAAGAAAGTCTCCCGAGACTTGTGTGAGATGTACGCATCGTATTTAATGCGATAGTCATAGGATTGCTCCTTTTGATGCTAATCAAATTAGAACGAAGTAATAAGACTCCTAATTCTTTCAAAATTTTAGAGAACAAATGAAACAATAAGAAGGTCTCCTTAAATGAAGACATGTGTAAGATGTACGCATCGTTTTTAACTCGATAATCATGGGATTGCTCCTTTTGATGCTAATCAAACTAGAACGAAGTTATAGGACTCCTAATCACTTCTTTCTTTGACAATTTTAGTCGACCAATAAAACAATAAGAAGGTCTCCCAAAATGAATACTTTTATGAGATGTACGCTTGATTTTGAACCCGATAGTCATGGGTTTCTCCTTTTGACGCTAATCAAACTAGAACGAAGTAATACAACTCTTAATCACCTCTTTCTTTGTAAATTTGAAAAAACCAATGAAACAATATGACGGCCTCCCTAAATGAAGGCTTGTGTGAGATCTACGCATCGTTTTGGACGCGATAGTGATGTGATTGCCCCTTTTGATGCAATATTCAATTAGAACGAAGTAATATAACTTATAATCACCTATATTTTGATAATTTGAGAGAACTAATGAAACATTAAGAAGGTCTCCCTAAATGAAGACTTGTGTGAGATGTACGGCTCGTCTCACTAGTGACAGGATTGGTCCTTTTGATGCTAATCAAACTAGAACGAATTCATAGGACTCATAATCACCTCTTTCTTTGACAATTTGATGACCCAATGAAACAATAAGAAGGTCTCCCTAAATCAAGACTTGTGTGAGATGTACGCATCGTTTTTAACGCGATAGTCATGGGATTGCTCATTTTGATGCTAATCAAATTTGAACAAAGTAATAAAACTCCTAATCACCTCTTCTTTCACAATTTTAGAGAATCAATGAAACAATAAGAAGGTCTCCTTAAACGAAGACATATGTGAGATGTACGCATCGTTTTTAACGCGATAGTCATGGGATTGCTCCTTTTGAAGCTAATCAAACTAGAACAAAGTTATAGGACTCCTATTCACCTCTTTCTTTGACAATTTCAGAGCACCAATGAAACAATAAGAAGGTATCCCTAAATGAAGCCTTGTGTGAGATGTACACATGGTTTTGAACGCGATAGTAATGGGTTTGTCATTTTGACACTAATCAAACTAGATCGATGTAATACAACTCTTAATTACCTCTTTCTTTGAAAATTGCAACAACCAATGAAACAATATTAAGGTCTCCCTAAATAAAGACTTGTGTGAGATCTACGCATCGTTTTCAACGTGATAGTGATTTGATTTCTCCTTTTAATGCTAATTTCAACTAGAACGAAGTAATAGAACTCATAATCACCTATATTTTGACAATTTGAGAGAATTAGTGAAACATTAAGAAGATCTCCCTAAATGAAGACTTGTGTGAGATGTACGGATCGTTTTGAAGGCACTAGTGATATGATTGCTCCTTTTGATGCTAATCAAACTTGAAAGAATTCATAGGACTCATTATCACCTCTTTGTTTGACCATTTGAGAGACCCAATGAAACAATAAAAAGGTCTCCTTAAATCAAGACTTGTGTGAGATGTACGCATCGTTTTTAACGCGATAGTCATAAGATTGCTCTTTTTTATACTAATCAAATTAGAACGAAGTATTAAGACTCCTAATCACCTCCTTCTTTCACAATTTTAGAGAACCAATTAAACAATAAGGTTTCCTTAAATGAAGACATGTGTGAGATGTACGCATCGTTTTTAACGCGATAGTCATGGGATTGCTCCTTTTGATGCTAATCAAACTAGAACTAAGTTATAGGACTCCTAATCACTTCTTTCTTTGACAATTTTAGTGCACCAATGAAACAATAAGAAGGTCACCCAAACAGAATACTTTTGTGAGATGTACGCTTGATTTTGAACCCGATAGTCACAGGTTTCTCTTTTTGACGCTAATCAAACTAGAATGAAGTAATACAACTCTTAATCACCTCTTTCTTTGTAAATTTAAAAAAACCAATGAAACAATATGAAGGTCTCCCTAAATGAATACTTATGTGAGATGTACGAATCATTTTGAGGGCACTAGTGACAGGATTGCTCCTTTGATGCTAACCAAACTAAAACGAATTCATAGGACTCATAATCAACTCTTTCTTTGACAATTTGAGAAACCCAGTGAAACAATAAGAAAGTCTCCCGAGACTTGTGTGAGATGTACGCATCGTATTTAATGCGATAGTCATAGGATTGCTCCTTTTGATGCTAATCAAATTAGAACGAAGTAATAAGACTCCTAATTCTTTCAAAATTTTAGAGAACAAATGAAACAATAAGAAGGTCTCCTTAAATGAAGACATGTGTAAGATGTACGCATCGTTTTTAACTCGATAATCATGGGATTGCTCCTTTTGATGCTAATCAAACTAGAACGAAGTTATAGGACTCCTAATCACTTCTTTCTTTGACAATTTTAGTCGACCAATAAAACAATAAGAAGGTCTCCCAAAATGAATACTTTTATGAGATGTACGCTTGATTTTGAACCCGATAGTCATGGGTTTCTCCTTTTGACGCTAATCAAACTAGAACGAAGTAATACAACTCTTAATCACCTCTTTCTTTGTAAATTTGAAAAAACCAATGAAACAATATGACGGCCTCCCTAAATGAAGGCTTGTGTGAGATCTACGCATCGTTTTGGACGCGATAGTGATGTGATTGCCCCTTTTGATGCAATATTCAATTAGAACGAAGTAATATAACTTATAATCACCTATATTTTGATAATTTGAGAGAACTAATGAAACATTAAGAAGGTCTCCCTAAATGAAGACTTGTGTGAGATGTACGGCTCGTCTCACTAGTGACAGGATTGGTCCTTTTGATGCTAATCAAACTAGAACGAATTCATAGGACTCATAATCACCTCTTTCTTTGACAATTTGATGACCCAATGAAACAATAAGAAGGTCTCCCTAAATCAAGACTTGTGTGAGATGTACGCATCGTTTTTAACGCGATAGTCATGGGATTGCTCCTTTTGATGCTAATCAAATTTGAACAAAGTAATAAAACTCCTAATCACCTCTTCTTTCACAATTTTAGAGAATCAATGAAACAATAAGAAGGTCTCCTTAAACGAAGACATATGTGAGATGTACGCATCGTTTTTAACGCGATAGTCATGGGATTGCTCCTTTTGAAGCTAATCAAACTAGAACAAAGTTATAGGACTCCTATTCACCTCTTTCTTTGACAATTTCAGAGCACCAATGAAACAATAAGAAGGTATCCCTAAATGAAGCCTTGTGTGAGATGTACACATGGTTTTGAACGCGATAGTAATGGGTTTGTCATTTTGACACTAATCAAACTAGATCGATGTAATACAACTCTTAATTACCTCTTTCTTTGAAAATTGCAACAACCAATGAAACAATATTAAGGTCTCCCTAAATAAAGATTTGTGTGAGATCTACGCATCGTTTTCAACGTGATAGTGATTTGATTTCTCCTTTTAATGCTAATTTCAACTAGAACGAAGTAATAGAACTCATAATCACCTATATTTTGACAATTTGAGAGAATTAGTGAAACATTAAGAAGATCTCCCTAAATGAAGACTTGTGTGAGATGTACGGATCGTTTTGAAGGCACTAGTGATATGATTGCTCCTTTTGATGCTAATCAAACTTGAAAGAATTCATAGGACTCATTATCACCTCTTTGTTTGACCATTTGAGAGACCCAATGAAACAATAAAAAGGTCTCCTTAAATCAAGACTTGTGTGAGATGTACGCATCGTTTTTAACGCGATAGTCATAAGATTGCTCTTTTTTATACTAATCAAATTAGAACGAAGTATTAAGACTCCTAATCACCTCCTTCTTTCACAATTTTAGAGAACCAATTAAACAATAAGGTTTCCTTAAATGAAGACATGTGTGAGATGTACGCATCGTTTTTAACGCGATAGTCATGGGATTGCTCCTTTTGATGCTAATCAAACTAGAACTAAGTTATAGGACTCCTAATCACTTCTTTCTTTGACAATTTTAGTGCACCAATGAAACAATAAGAAGGTCACCCAAACAGAATACTTTTGTGAGATGTACGCTTGATTTTGAACCCGATAGTCACAGGTTTCTCTTTTTGACGCTAATCAAACTAGAATGAAGTAATACAACTCTTAATCACCTCTTTCTTTGTAAATTTAAAAAAACCAATGAAACAATATGAAGGTCTCCCTAAATGAAGACTTGTGTGAGATGTATGAATTGTTTTGAAGGCACTAGTTACAGGATTGCTCCTTTTGATGCTAATCAAACTAGAACGAATTCATAGGACTCATAATCAACTCTTTCTTTGACAATTTGAGAAACCCAATGAAACAATAAGAAAGTCTCCCAAGACTTGTGTGAGATGTACGCATCGTTTTTAATGCGATAGTCATAGGATTGCTCCTTTTGATGCGAATGAAATTAGAACGAAGTAATAAGACTCCTAATTCTTTCAAAATTTTAGAGAACAAATGAAACAATAAGAAGGTCTCCTTAAATGAAGACATGTGTAAAATGTACGCATCGTTTTTAACGCGATAATCATGGAATTGCTCCTTCTAATGCTAATCAAACTAGAACGAAGTTATAGGACTCCTAATCACTTCGTTCTTTGACAATTTTAGTCGACGAATACAACAATAAGAAGGTCTCCCAAAATGAATACTTTTATGAGATGTACACTTGATTTTGAACCCGATAGTCATGGGTTTCTCCTTTTGACGCTAATCAAACTAGAACGAAGTAATACAACTCTTAATCACCTCTTTCTTTGTAAATTTGAAAAAACCAATGAAACAATATGACGTCCTCCCTAAATGAAGACTTGTGTGAGATCTACGCATCGTTTTGGACGCGATAGTAATGTGATTGCCCCTTTTGATGCTATATTCAATTAGAACGAAGTAATAGAACTTATAATCACCTATATTTTGATAATTTGAGAGAACTAATGAAATATTAAGAAGGTCTCCCTAAATGAAGACTTGTGTGAGATGTACGGCTCGTCTCACTAGTGACAGGATTGGTCCTTTTGATGCTAATCAAACTAGAACGAATTCATAGGACTCATAATCACCTCTTTCTTTCACAATTTGAAAGACCCAATGAAACAATAAGAAGGTCTCCCTAAATCAAGACTTGTGTGAGATGTACGCATCGTTTTTAACGCGATAGTCATGGGATTGCTCCTTTTGAAGCTAATCAAACTAGAACAAAGTTATAGGACTCCTATTCACCTCTTTCTTTGACAATTTCAGAGCACCAATGAAACAATAAGAAAGTATCCCTAAATGCAGCCTTGTGTGAGATGTACACATGGTTTTGAATGCGATAGTAATGGGTTTGTCATTTTGACACTAATCAAACTAGATCGATGTAATACAACTCTTAATTACCTCTTTCTTTGAAAATTTGAAACAACCAATGAAACAATATTAAGGTCTCCCTAAATAAAGACTTGTGTGTGATCTACGCATCGTTTTGAACGCGATAGTGATTTGATTGCTCCTTTTGATGCTAATTTCAACTAGAACGAAGTAATAGAACTCATAATCACCTATATTTTGACAATTTGAAAGAATTAATGAAACATTAAGAAGATCTCCCTAAATGAAGACTTGTGTGAGATGTACGGATCGTTTTGAAGGCACTAGTGATATGATTGCTCCTTTTGATGCTAATCAAACTTGAAAGAATTCATAGGACTCATTATCACCTCTTTCTTTGACCATTTGAGAGACCCAATGAAACAATAAAAATGTCTCCTTAAATCAAGACTTGTGTGAGGTACGCATCATTTTTAACGTGATAGTCATAAGATTGCTCTTTTTTATACTAATCAAATTAGAACGAAGTAATAAGACTCCTAATCACCTCCTTCTTACACAATTTTAGAGAACCAATTAAACAATAAGGTTTCCTTAAATGAAGACATGTGTGAGATGTACGCATCGTTTTTAACGCGATAGTCATGGGATTGCTCTTTTTGATGCTAACCAAACTAGAACTAAGTTATAGGACTAGTAATCACTTCTTTCTTTGACAATTTTAGTGCAACAATGAAACAATAAGAAGGTCACCCAAACAGAATACTTTTGTGAGATGTACGCTTGATTTTGAACCCGATAGTCATGGGTTTCTCCTTTTGACGCTAATCAAGCTAAAATGAAGTAATACAACTCTTAATCACCTCTTTCTTTGTAAATTTAAAAAAACCAATGAAACAATATGAAGGTCTCCCTAAATGAAGACTTGTGTGAGATGTACGAATAGTTTTTAAGGCACTAGTTACAGGATTGCTCCTTTTGATGCTAATCAAACTAGAACGAATTCATAGGACTCATAATCAACTCTTTCTTTGACAATTTGAGAAACCCAATGAAACAATAAGAAAGTCTCCCAAGACTTGTGTGAGATGTACGCATCGTTTTTAATGCGATAGTCATAGGATTGCTCCTTTTGATGCTAATCAAATTAGAACGAAGTAATAAGACTCCTAATTCTTTCAAAATTTTAGAGAAAAAAAGAAACAATAAGAAGGTCTCCTTAAATGAAGACATGTGTGAGATGTACGCATCGTTTTTAACGCGATAATCATGGGATTACTCCTTTTGATGCTAATCAAACTAGAACGAAGTTATAGGACTCCTAATCACTTCGTTCTTTGACAATTTTAGTCGACCAATAAAACAATAAGAAGGTCTCCCAAAATGAATACTTTTATGAGATGTACGCTTGATTTTGAACTCGATAATCATGGGTTTCTCCTTTTGACGCTAATCAAACTAGAACGAAGTAATACAACTCTTAATCACCTCTTTCTTTGTAAATCTGAAAAAACCAATGAAACAATATGACGGCCTCCCTAAATGAAGACTTGTGTGAGATCTACGCATCGTTTTGGACGCGATAGTGATGTGATTGCCCCTTTTGATGCAATATTCAATTAGAACGAAGTAATAGAACTTATAATCACCTATATTTTGATAATTTGAGAGAACTAATGAAACATTAAGAAGGTCTCCCAAAATGAAGACTTGTGTGAGATGTACGGCTCGTCTCACTAGTGACAGGATTGGTCCTTTTAATGCTAATCAAACTAGAACGAATTCATAGGACTCATAATCACCTCTTTCTTTGATAATTTTAGAAACCCAATGAAACAATACGAAGGTCTCCCTAAATCAAAACTTGTGTGAGATGTACGCATCGTTTTTAACACGATAGTAATGGGATTGCTCCTTTTGATGCTAATCAAATTTGAACGAAGTAATAAAACTCCTAATCACCTCCTTCTTGCACAATTTTAGAGAACCAATGAAACAATAAGAACGTCTCCTTAAACGAAGACATGTGTGAGATGTACGCATCATTTTTAACGCGATAGTCATGGGATTGCTCCTTTTGAAGCTAATCAAATTAGAACAAAGTTATAGGACTCCTAATCACTTCTTTCTTTGACAATTTTAGTCGACCAATAAAACAATAAGAAGGTCTCCCAAAATGAATACTTTTATGAGATGTACGCTTGATTTTGAACCCGATAGTCATGGGTTTCTCCTTTTGACGCTAATCAAACTAGAACGAAGTAATACAACTCTTAATCACCTCTTTCTTTGTAAATTTGAAAAAACCAATGAAACAATATGACGGTCTCCCTAAATGTAGACTTGTGTGAGATCTACCCATCGTTTTGGACACGATAGTGATGTGATTGCTCCTTTTGATGCTATATTCAATTAGAACGAAGTAATAAAACTTATAATCACCTATATTTTGATAATTTGAGAGAACTAATGAAACATTAAGAAGGTCTCCCTAAATGAAAACTTGTGTGAGATGTACGGCTCGTCTCACTAGTGACAAGATTGGTCCTTTTGATGCTAATCAAACTAGAACGAATTCATAAGACTCTTAATCTCCTCTATCTTTTTTTTTGCTAAAATTAGACTGTATTAAATAAAATGAGGATACAAAACTCATGGGGAGCCCCAATCATAATATAGCATAGACCTCATAGGACATGCCCTATGATGTCAAGACGATATAGGATAACAAAGCAAACGCCCAATAAATCTGACAAAATACTGTTTAGGCCAAAACAAGAACAACAACAGAAAATAGCGATGGTACAAGACTCGCAGCAGCAAACCAGAACCAGTAACAACCAAGTTTCAAAACAGCAGATCACAACAACAAGGCCCGTGTAGACCACTGCAGCAAACTTGACAAAACACAGCAACAGAAAACCAGCATGAACAAGGACCATAGTAGCAGCAGCACAAAGCAGGCCACCAAACTAGCAGACCAGAAAGGAAAACGGAACAGCAGCAAAGGAGAGCAGACCACTGCATCCAATCAACAGCATAAAAGCAGACGAGCAAAGGAGAAAGCAAGAAAACCCAAAGGCAGCAACCCTATTCCAGTAGCAGCAAGTCAAGACCAGCAACAGGCTTCTTTAAAATAACTTGCAGAAAAACAAGAAGCAGCAGACCAGAGGTGACAGCTGTAGAAAGCAGAGCAGCAGACCAGAGGTGACATCAGCAGTAGCAAATCAGGAGACATCAGGGGACAACAGCAGCACATCATCAACCCACGAAAAAGGGGGTACACCAGAAATAGAAAAAATAAGGGAACTACAGTCACAGCAGCAGACCATAAGAAGCCAGCATAAGAAGCCAGAAGCCAACAAACCGATAGTAGCAGCAGCAGAAATTGCAGGAAAAAGACAGATCAGTAGCAGCATAAAAACCCCAGCTGAACCCCAGCAAACCAAGCAGCCAAGAAACCAAAAACTGGCAGAAAAGCAAAGCAGAAACTGCAGACCACTGTAGCGACAACTGGCCGCAGCAGACAACAGCAGAGGCAACCCATTTCCGCAACCATTGACTGCAGCAGCTAGAAGACCTACCGAGGCCAGGATGCAAAGCGAAGGCAAAACCAGTTTACAAAACCAACCGCAACAAAATCTGCACAAGGTCAAATCCAGCAGCAAACCAAGGCCAAAACATGCCAAACCAGACGACAAAACTAGCAGTTCATCAGCCAAACAAACCCATCAGCCTATAGAACGACCCCCAAGACCAGAACAACAGTAGGAGGAAAGGTAGCAGCTGCCCCAGCCATAACAGAATCAGCCCAATAGCAAGAAAACTAGCAGCTGCTACCACTAGCCAGAAGAAGCAGATCCATTCCCAACTGCAAGAGGCTACATCATCACGAAGCACGACCGCGCAAGGCAAACCGCAGTGCAGGCTGACAACAAGGAATCCCAGCCAAGGCAACCAAATCATGATACCAAGAAACAGGAAACAAGGCAACATAACACAGCAACAGAACACAGACGTAGCAAAAGAACCAAACCCACCACTCTAGAGAAATCACAGGAACAGCACAGTTACAACACAAGAGATCTGTAACAGAATCTTGACTTAATTTTTTGAAATTTAGCATTTGAATGAAGACCACACTTAATTAAATTAATAATATCTCTAATGATAATTCGAGCAGGGGTGCAGACATGAGAGAAAATCCTAGCATTTCTTTCAGCCCAGATTCTATAGACCACGAAAGCAAACCCAAGGTGGAGAAGACTGTGGTGAAAGTTTTTGCAGGAAGAGCTAGAGATGAAGCCAGTGATAGAAACCCAACTCCTACAGAACCCTCTCCACCCGCAATGCCTAAGGACAGCAACCAGAATCTGAAAGGAGAAGGAGCAATCAAAAAATAAATGGTTGAAAGTTTCACTCACATTCGAACAAAGCACACAGATAGGGTTAATATCAAGCCCGAATTGAGTCAATCTGTCAAGGGTCCTAAGCCCCTTATGAAAAGCAAGCCAGAGAATAAAAGAGTGACGGGGTGGCACAATCTTATGCCAAACCAAGTTATGCCAAGAAACAGTGGACCCGGACAGTCCAATGGAATTCCAAATAGTAGCAGGCTTTACATCTTTTGCCATGATACCATCCCAGAGAATTCTATCACATTTTGTTGAGTTACAAGATCTAGAGGTGTCAAAGGAATTCCGAAAAGCAATAACATCCTGATGGTTTGATGCAGGAAGCACCCACCTAGAATTTTGTATAATGCTATTCACAGAAGCAAAAGGACCAAGCCCAGAGTTGGCAATCAGAGACGAGAGGACAGAATTTGCCAAGGGAGATTGACCAATCCAAGGGTCAAACCAAAGGCTAGTATTAGCTCCATTGCCTATGTCAAAAGATATGTGTCTACGGGCAGTATCCCTACTTTGTAAAACTTTCCTCCAGATCCAAGAACAGTCAGAAGGAATGGGAATAGTCCAGAAAGATTTATTCTTTAGATGAGTAGTATGAACCCATTTAGCCTAAAGAGAGGAAGAAGAGGGATTAATGACATGCCAAAGATGTAATAAGATAAGAGATTTATTCCATTCGGCAAGGTTTTTTATGGCAAGACCACCTTCAGCAAAGGGAAGACAAATCTTCGTCCAAGCAACTTTAGAGCCATTTTTGTTCAAAGAAGGACCCTTCCATAAAAATCTAGACATGGAAGCCTGAAGATCCTTCAAAGTAGCTGCAGGGAGAATAAAATGAGCAGACCAATAAGCTTGGGAGGCGTAGATAACAGACTTGATAAGTTGCATACGATCGACAAATGAAAGGAACTTGTTGGTCCAGGAGCTAATTTTGGATTTGACCTTTTCAAGAAGAGTGCGACAATCAGCAATACTAAGTTTCGAGGTGATCAGGGGAACCCCCAAGAATTTAGCCGGGAAAACCCCCAATTGGAAATTCAGATGGTTAAGAATAAGATCTGATTGAGCAGGAGGGACATTGGAAAGAAAGCACATACTTTTCGAGGCATTGATGTGAAGGCCCGAGCCCAAGGAGAACTGGTCAAGACAAGTCTTAATGTACTTAACAGAGTTGATATCACCATGACAGAAAATGAGAATATCATCCGCAAAACAAAGATGGGTGAGAGATAAAGGCACTGTACGCCAATGAAATTTGAAAGAAGCCTGCTTTGAAGTCTGGCCTAGCATTAGAGAAAGAACTTCCATAATGATGACAAAAAGGTAGGAGGAGAGAGGATCACCTTGTCTAAGGCCTTTTGCCCCTTTAAAGTAACCACATAAAGCCCCATTAATCTTAACAGAGAAAATAGAGGTGGAGATGCATGCCTTGATACAATAGATAAATTTAAGGGGAAATTTAAAAAGCTTAAGTGCAGCCCACAAAAAATCCCAAGAAACAGAGTCAAAAGCCTTCCTGAGATCAATCTTCATTGCACATCTAGCCGGCCCTGAGGGTCTATGGTAGTTCCTGAATAATTCTTGAGCAAGAAGAATGTTATCACCGATCCTCAAACCCGGAACAAAAGCAGATTGAAAAGGAGAAATAATGGATGAGAGAATGTCCTTAAGCCTAGAAGCAATGATCTTCAATCACTTCTTTCTTTGACAATTTGAGAGACCCAATGAAGCAATAAGAAGGTCTCCCTAAATCAAGACTTGTGTGAGATGTACGCATCGTTTTTAACGCGATAGTCATAGGATTGCTCCTTTTGGTGCTAATCAAATTTGAACGAAGTAATAAAACATCTAATCACTTATTTCTTTCATAATTTTAGAGAACCAATGAAACAATAAGAAGGTCTCCTTAAATGAAGACATGTGTGAGATGTACGCATCGTTTTTAACGCGATAGTCATGGGATTGCTCCTTTTGAAGCTAATCAAACTAGAACAAAGTTATAGGACTCCTAATCACCTCTTTCTTTGACAATTTCATAGCACTAATGAAATAATAAGAAGGTCTCCCTAAATGAAGCCTTGTGTGAGATGTACACATGGTTTTGAACGCGATAGTAATGGGTTTATCATTTTGACGCTAATCAAACTAGATCGATGTAATACAACTCTTAATTACCTCTTTCTTTGAAAATTTGAAACAACCAATGAAACAATATTAAGGTCTCCCTAAATAAAGACTTGCGTGAGATCTACGCATCGTTTTGGACGTGATAGTGATTTGATTGCTCCTTTTGATGCTAATTTCAACTAGAACGAAGTAATAGAACTCATAATCACCTATATTTTGACAATTTGAGAGAATTAATGAAACATTAAGAAGATCTCCCTAAATGAAGACTTATGTGAGATGTACGGATCGTTTTGAAGGCACTAGTGATATGATTGCTCCTTTTCATGCTAATCAAACTAGAAAGAATTCATAGGACTCATAATCACCTCTTTCTTTGACCATTTGAGAGACCCAATGAAACAATAAAAAGGCCTCCTTAAATCAAGACTTGTGTGAGATGTACGCATCGTTTTTAACGCTATAGTCATAAGATTACTCTTTTTGATACTAATCAAATTAGAACGAAGTAATAAGACTCCTAATCACCTCCATCTTTCACAATTTTAGAGAATCAATTAAACAATAAGATCTCCTTAAATGAAGACATGTGTGAGATGTACGCATCGTTTTTAATGCGATAGTCATGAGATTGCTCCTTTTGATGCTAATCAAACTAGAACTAAGTTATAGGACTCCTAATCACTTCTTTCTTTGACAATTTTAGTGCACCAATGAAACAATAAGAAGGTCTCCCAAAATGAATACTTTTGTGAGATGTACGCTTGATTTTGAACCCGATTGTCATGGGTTTCTCCTTTCGACGCTAATCAAACTAGAATGAAATAATACAACTCTTAATCACCATTTTCTTCGTAAATTTGAAAAAACCAATGAGACAATATGACGGTCTCCCTAAATGAAGACTTGTGTGAGATCTACGCATCGTTTTGGACGCGATAGTGATGTGATTGCTACTTTTGATGCTATATTCAACTAGAACGAAGTAATAGAACTCATAATCACCTATATTTTGAAAATTTGAGAGAATTAATGAAACATTAAGAAGATCTCCCTAAATGAAGACTTATGTGAGATGTACGGATCGTTTTGAAGGCACTAGTGATATGATTGCTCTTTTTGATGCTAATCAAACTAGAACGAATTCATAGGACTCATAATCAACTCTTTCTTTTACCATTTGAGAGACCCAATTAAACAATAAAAAGGTATTCCTAAATCAAGACTTGTGTTTTAACGCGATAGTCATAAGATTGCTCTTTTTGATACTAATCAAATTAGAACGAAGTAATAAGACTCCTAATCACCTCCTTCTTTCACAATTTTAGAGAACCAATTAAACAATAAGAAGGTCTCCTGAAAATGAAGACATGTGTGAGATGTACGCATTGTTTTTAACGCGATAGTCATGGGATTGCTCCTTTTGATGCTAATCAAACTAGAACGAAGTTATCTGACTCCTAATCACTTCTTTCTTTGACAATTTTAGTGCACCAATGAAACAATAAGAAGGTCTCCCAAAATGAATACTTTCGTGAGAGGTACGCTTGATTTTGAATTCGATAGTCATGGGTTTCTCATTTTGATGCTAATCGAACTAGAATGAAGTAATACAACTCATAATCACCTCTTTCTTTGTAAATTTGAAAAAATCGATGAAACAATATAAAGGTCTCCCTAAATGAAGGCTTGTGTGAGATCTACGCATCGTTTTGGATGCGATAGTGATGTGATTGCTCCTTTTGATGCTAATTTCAACTAGAAGAAAGTAATAGAACTCATAATCACCTATATTTTGACAATTTGAGAGAACTAATGAAACATTAAGATGGTCTCCCTAAATGAAGACTTGTGTGAGATGTACGGATAGTTTTGAAGGCACTAGTGACAGGATTGCTCCTTTTGATGCTAATCAAACTAGAACGAATTCATAGGACTCATAATCACCTCTTTCTTTGACAATTTGAGAGACCCAGTGAAACAATAAGAAAGTCTCCCAAGACTTGTGTGAGATGTACGCATCGTTTTTAATGCGATAGTCATGGGATTGCTCCTTTTGATGCTAATCAAATTAGAACGAAGTAATAAGACTCCTAATTCTTTCACAATTTTAGAGAACAAATGAAACAATAATAAGGTATCCTTAATTGAAGACATGTGTAAGATGTACGTATCGTTTTTAACGCGATAATCATGGGATTTCTCCTTTTGATGCTAATCAAACTAGAACGAAGTTATCGGACTCCTAATCACTTCTTTCTTTGAAAATTTTAGTCGACCAATAAAACAATAAGAAGGTCTCCCAAAATGAATACTTTTATGAGATGTACACTTGATTTTGAACCCGATAGTCATGGGTTTCTCCGTTTGACGCTAATCAAACTAGAACGAAGTAATACAACTCTTAATCACCTCTTTCTTTGTAAATTTGAAAAAACCAATGAAACAATATGACGGTCTCCCTAAATGAAGACTTATGTGAGATCTACGCATCGTTTTGGACGCGATAGTGATGTGATTGCTCCTTTTAATGCTATGTTCAATTATAATGAAGTAATAGAACTTATAATCACCTATATTTTGATAATTTGAGAGAACTAATGAAACATTAAGAAGGTCTCCCTAAATGAAGACTTGTGTGAGATGTACGGCTCGTCTCACTAGTGACAGGATTGGTCCTTTTGATGCTAATCAAACTAGAACGAATTCATAGGACTCATAATCACCTCTTTCTTTGACAATTTTAGAGAACCAATGAAATAATAAGAAGGTCTCCCTAAATCGAGACTTGTGTGAGATGTAATCATCGTTTTTAACGCGATAGTCATGGGATTGCTCCTTTTGATGCTAATCAAATTTGAACGAAGTAATAAAACTCCTAATCACCTCCTTCTTTCACAATTTTAGAGAACCAATGAAACAATAAGAAGGTCTCCTTAAATGAAGACATGTGTGAGGTGTACGCATCGTTTTTAATGCGATAGTCATGGGATTGCTCCTTTTGAAGCTAATCAAACTAGAACAAAGTTATAGGACTCCTAATCACCTCTTTCTTTGACAATTTCAGAGCACCAATGAAACAATAAGAAGGTCTCCCTAAATGAAGCCTTGTGTGAGATGTACACATGGTTTTGAACGCGATAGTAATGGGTTTGTTATTTTGACGCTAATCAAACTAGATCGATGTAATACAACTCTTAATTACCTCTTTATTTGAAAATTTGAAACCACCAATGAAATAATATTAACGTCTCCCTAAATAAAGACTTATGTGAGATCTACCCATCGGTTTGGACGCAATAGTGATTTGATTGCTCCTTTTGATACTAATTTCAACTATAACGAAGTAATAGAACTCATAATCACCTATATTTTGACAATTTGAGAGAATTAATGAAACATTAAGAAGATCTCCCTAAATGAAGACTTGTGTGAGATGTACGGTTCGTTTTGAAGGCATTAGTGACAGGATTGCTCCTTTTGATGCTAATCAAACTAGAACGAATTCATAGGACACATAATTACCTCTTTCTTTGACAATATGAGAGACCCAATGAAACAATAAGAAAGTCTCCCAAGACTTGTGTGAGATGTACCCATCGTTTTTGTGACGCCCCCAAATTCCAGGACCGCCACTTGGTCTCTCGAATTCGGTTCATCACGTGCTCATGGTAATACATCGCAATAATGATAACTAAATATCACACAACCACAGCGGAAAATCTATTCTAGAATAATTTACACTGATTTATTACAATTATTCCCCCAAGTCTCGCAACCTATAGTACTTAATAGATTACATAGCAATATCAATTAACGACTTGTTATATAATCTAACTTAAGCTTAAACATAAACAAATCCAGTCTTACTACATCATCTTCACACAATATTAATATATTTGAAACATAACAGACATAAGCTAGTTGGTAGCCTTGCCCTTGCCCTTATCAATGCCCGAAGGTTCGCCATGCTCTTCCTTAACTGAAATGTTTTAGGGAAAGCAAGAATGAGCACAAATTGCCCAGCAAGTAATATACAATAAGGGTGAATAATAAGATTCTCAATTCTCGAAAGGGTATAGCAAGATTTGATAGTTCAAGAATAACAAGAATATCAACAGTTCTCAATAACAGTCGCTAAGGACAGGATAATATCAATATGATTCAATAATAAGTCAATTCAAGATTTCAAATAATTGAATACTGAGTAGTCACTACGGACTATGAACTTCTACTAGAATTGACAGTAATAAACTGAAAATCCAACAAAAATAGGTACAACAGGTGATCAGCCTAAAGTACCCTTGTTATGCATAACAATCAATCATACTCAAGTGTACACGTCGGTTCTCCGACAATTATATATTCCCTTCAAAGAAGGTTGTTCTTCTCAGTCAAATACAAGATCCCGCACCAATCAATTAGTTTGGGTTGCTTTTCAATAACATAAGTCCAGCCGAATCAAATGGCATAGACACTTTCACAATATTCAAGAACAATACTAAGTTCAACATGAATAATAGCTTTAATGAAATAAGAGTTCAAGTATGCTAATTCAATTCAACCGATTAAATAGGAAACTAGTTCGCAATACACAAGATAGGATACTTGCATAGTAAAAGAGTATAAGTTAGGAAACTTTCACAATCATAGTTTTCCTTGCATAAAGTAAATGCGTCGGTTAGGATACTTGCACTTTAAAAGAGTGTAAGTAAGAGAACTTGCCTTTAGCGTAGTTTATCCACGAAAAGCAATCAACACTTTCAAATTCCTATCGTAATACAGTTACGTATATATATGATATTCATTAGTCATATAATTTAACTTCATATTTTCTCTTTGAATATACGATCAACACATAAGGTAAGTTTTACCTAGCTACACAGTTATATAGAATATAATTTCTATCCTTAACGTTCCTTCTTTAGAGTTTAAACGCATTCTCATATTATATGAGATCTCAACAATTAGCAAACATGCTTGCATATTATTAATATCACATAAGACCACAATCAATACTAAATATATTTTATTTTAGCAAGTTACGGCATCTCCTTAAGTTAACCGTCAAAATCGGGTTCAAGTAACATAATATAATATCACGTAGCATGTATTCATATTTAAAGGATACTTTACATGCTTGTATAACTTTTCCAAATCCAATCGTACATGGTATAGGTTCTTAAGTTAATACTTAAAGCCATTCAAGGACACGAACTCATATGGTCTAACATGGTCGTTTTTAAACACATAAGATATTCATATAACTTGTATTAGTCATGCTCATGAGTACTCGTATTGCATATATGTAGCTAGCATTGTTATTATCTTGAAAACATGCTTTGTTTATGCTAAACTTTAATCACGGCAACCAATCATGGTATATATATATGCATGACACATGAATGAGTCTAAGAGTACTATCACATGTGTCCATAAATATCAGAATTTAAATCTCCACGTATCGTGTTAATGCTCATGTGCAAGGCTTGTATTTCTATTAGTGAATCTTACTAATAGAGCCTAACATGTTCATGCTTCCTTACGAACTATATAAACACAAGTTAAGGCTTCATTCATATATTTCAAAGTTATCTAAACATGCTCATAACATCAAAATGACTATATAGCATTTACATGATCATATCCACCTTCAAACTTATATTTTTGTTAGGAATGAGCACTAGTTAGGTTCACATGTTCATATTTTATTACGGAACCAATATAGATAAGCTAACATACACTTCATGTGTCTCTAGGTGGTACTAATGTGCTTGCAAGGTCAGTATGTAAACATGCTTTATAATGTTAATGATTTTTTATGAAATTTTAAGTTCGTTTCCAAGCTTCATGTCGTTTTGTTAACCATGCATGCTAATACACTAAAACATGCTTACATTGCCTCATTAGGTTTATATATATGTATTAATCATGCTTCCATGCTTGTTTAAACAAAAATCAACCAATTAGTACATAACAGTTTTGTTGCAGAATGCAGAAAACTGAACACAGAGGCCGGCGCTGCGGCGCGGCAATAGCAGCCATATTCTAGCGCTGCGGCGTGGGTGGCGCTGCGGCGCGGTTTGCGGCGCTGCGGCGTGGGGACAGTTCCTCAGTTCAGACTGCAGCGAAACTGACCCAAATCCTCCCATTTTATCGATCTCGACATACCCATATGCTATTAGATTAACCTTTTTAACTTACTAACACATATATATGCTTATATAACAGTCAATCACCCAAACGATTCCCAATTTCATGAACTCTAACTTATTTCACGAATTCGATGCTTTACAGAAATTACAGAGCAACAATGGAAATGAAAGTCAAGAAAGCTATATAGTGGTTCCATCACGTATGTATGTTCATATAACAACAATATAAGGGTTCTACAAACCAATCATGAACCAATTTGGCATAATCAAAAATTTGAAGGAAACTTCGAAAACAGAAAACGAAAATGAAGAACAAAGGAAGAGGGATTATACCTCTGCTAGGATTCCAATATAGTTTGCTGCTAATCCAACTTCTCCTACTGATATATGTGTATTGCTTTCACTCACCACTTATGCAAACTCTCAGCAAATTGAAAACAAAGAAACATGGCTGCTATTTATAGAAGAATCCTTACACAGACAATGCAATTGTCCATTAAATTGAACCACTAGATTGAAGCTTTGTATATCAGCTAAGGAAGAGTTGGTAGAGTGGTTGAAGAACACTGTTGTGCCCACTCCCCGTATCATGATTTGCTAGAATGCTGAGTTTGAGAAGGTAGGAGTAGGCTAGCTTCATGAGTGTTTTACGTGTACAAGGTTTGTGTCTTATTAATATGGGACAAGGCATAAAAATCTCAGCATTTCCAATTTGTAAACAAACTAGTGTTAATACTTAGGTTATATACACACACATATTTAGACACTTAGGTCTTTAATTGAAATGTCACAATAATTCATATACTGTAGTAAGTGTAAATTGACACGTATAATCCATGTATATTTTGTTAATACCGGATATAATCTAATCAGATGTTAACACATTACACTGTCTCCTTTATTAAAACTAATTATTTACAATATGTTCATGATATATTATACAATGTATACCCACATATTCATTGTCACACAAGTTATTAATCAAGTAGCTCACATGGTTTAATAAGCCTTACCATATAATAGTATCATATTACACTTCACATAATACATAGTAATATATGCTACACATTTAATTCGCATGCTTGCACATATAATTTCTCATCTTATAAATTGAATATTAATTAATAATATACACATATCCTACACCAATCAATATAATTGTTAACCTCCATAACAATTTAATTAACCCTTATATGATTAATCATCACTTTGATATAAATCTTATTATATTTATAAACACGTTGCTCATTATTATTATGTTTCTTGCAATAATAATAATCACATATTATTAATCAATCCTCATTAGTATTTTATAACAGTTAATTAATATTCTTCGATTAACAATTAATATAGATTAATTGTTCGCTTAAATTAATATAATCATTCTTATATTACGTCACTGTGCCACACAAGGCAATCAACGAGTTTATCACAAACTCCACCAATTTCTCAATTATTATAATTATTCAATTATATATAATTGAATTAATTCATCTCATAACACAAAATCATTTATATTCAAATAAATTCTCATTTCCATTAATATATTTATTTAATAATATATGGAAATTCTCGGGTATTACATCCTCCCCCCTTATAAAAATTCCGTCCCGGAATTGCTACAAGGTTACACAAATAGATGGGGATAGTCCCTCATCATCCTATCTTCTAACTCCCACGTTGCCTCCTCGACATTGTGGTTACGCCAAAGTACTTTTACAGATGAAATAACTTTATTTCTCAAAGTTTGTTCTTTCCTATCTAATATGTGGACAGGAATTTCTTCATACGCCAAGTTCTTCTCCACTTGAATGGGCTCGTAAGAAATCACGTGCTTGTAGTCGGCCTTGTACGGTCGCAACACGGAAATGTGGAACACGTTGTGGATATGCTCCAACTCGGGTGGTAACGCAACTTTGTATGCCACTTCGCCCAATCGCTTTAGTATCTCGAACGGTCCTATGAATCTTGGACTCAATTTTCCTTTCTTGCCGAAATGGATTTTTCCCTTCCATGGAGATACCTTCAAGAATACGAAACTGCCGACTTTGAAGTCTCGGTCCTGCCGATGCAAATCTGCGTATTTCTTCTGGCGATCTTGAGCTGCTACAAGTCTGGCTCTTATCACTGTCACCACGTCTGCGGTTTGTTGAACTAACTCTGGTCCGAGTATTCGTCGTTCTTCGACTTCGTCCCAACATAACGGCGTTCTGCACTTTCTCCCATAAAGAGCTTCGTACGGTGGCATGCCGATACTTGCATGGTAGCTATTATTATATGCGAATTCTACTAAGGGTAGGTGGTCGTCCCAATTTCCCTTAAAATCCATCACGCAAGTCCTAAGCATGTCTTCTAGCGTTTGTATTGTTCGCTCACTTTGTTCGTCTGTTTGAGGATGATAAGCTGTACTCAACCTCAACTGCGTTCCCATTCTTTTTTGCAAACTCTTCCAAAAATTGGACGTGAAGCGCGGATCTCGATCAGAGACAATTGACACCGGCACTCCATGTCGTGAAACAATTTCTTTTACATATAGGCTTGCTAACTGGTTCAAACTGTAGCGGATCTTGATTGGTAGAAAGTGTGCGGTCTTCGTTAGTCGATCCACGATAACCCAAATAGCATCATAACCTTTCTGTGTAACTGGAAGTCCTACCACGAAGTCCATGGTAATATGCTCCCATTTCCACTCTGGTATTTCTAACGGTTGTAGTAAACCACTCGGCCGCTGATGCTCTGCTTTAACGCGTTGGCAAGTCAAGCATCTACTGACGCACTCCGCGACTTCCCGTTTTAAATTGGGCCACCAAAAATGTTGCCTTAGATCTCGGTACATCTTTGTGCCTCCCGGATGAACGGAATATGTCGTATTGTGTGCCTCGTGCAAAATCTCTTCCCTCAACTCGGTTACCGCTGGTACCCACACTCTCCCTTCAAATCTCAAAATACCGTCTTTATCCATTCAAAATTTTTTTTCCTCATTTTCTGTGATCCTCTTTCGGATTTTCTCACACTCTTCATCCTTTTCCTGAGCTTCCTTTACTCTATCCAACAACGTCGGACAAGCTTCCATTACAATTAACTTCTCACCAGACTTTTCTGGTCCTTTCACTTCTATCTCCAATTTCTCCATCTCTCTTATCAACTCTTCCTGAGTCGTCAAATTAAACAACTTCTCCCTTCCTTTCCTGCTCAGAGCGTCGGCAACCACATTTGCCTTTCTCGGGTGATAAAGAATATCGCAGTCATAGTCTTTAATTAATTCTAACCACCTTCTCTGCCGCATGTTTAACTCCTTCTGTGTGAAGATATATTTCAGACTTTTGTAGTCCGTGTATATCTCACATTTTTCTCCGTATAGATAATGTCTCCATATCTTTAACTCAAAAACTACTGCCGCTAACTCTAAGTCGTGAGTGGGGTATCGTTTTTTGTAATCCTTTAATTGTCGTGATGCATATGCAATGACCTTGTCGTGCTGCATAAGCACACAGCCAAGTCCCTTGTGCGATGCATCACTATACACCACAAAATTTCCCGCATCATCTGGTAATGATAACACAGGTGCTTCGCTCAATCTCCTTTTCAGTTCTTGAAAACTTTCTTCGCATTTGTCGGTCCATACAAATTTCACCGTCTTTCTAGTCAAATTAGTCAACGGGGTTGCTATCTTAGAAAAATCTTGGATGAATCTTCGATAGTACCCAGCTAACCCTAGAAAGCTTCTCACCTCCGTCGGTGTTCTCGGTTGTTCCCAATTACTTACTGCTTCGACCTTTGCAGGGTCTACTGAGATTCCATTCTTATCCACCACGTGGCCTAAGAATTGAACCTTCTCTATCCAAAATTTGCACTTAGAAAATTTTGCATACATCTTCTCCTTCCTTAGTGCCTCCAAAACAATCTTCAGATGTTCGGCGTGTTCTTCCTCTGTCTTTGAGTAGATCAAAATGTCGTCGATAAAAACCACTACAAATTTATCCAAGAATGGCTTGAAAACTCGGTTCATCAAGTCCATAAATGCTGCCGGAGCATTAGTCAATCCGAATGACATTACCAAAAACTCATAGTGTCCATAACAGGTTCGAAACGCAGTCTTTGGTATGTCCTCATCCCTCACTTTCAGTTGATGATATCCTGTTCGTAGGTCGATCTTTTAGAAACACTTTGCTCCCTTCAGTTGATCAAATAAGTCGTCTATCCTCGGTAGCGGATACCAGTTCTTGATCGTTACTCTGTTCAATTCTAGATAATCGATACAGAGCCTCATCGATCCGTCCTTCTTCTTAATGAATAGTACTGGTGCTCCCCAAGGAGAAACACTCGGTCGAATGTAACCCTTATCCAACAATTCTTGTAATTGTATCATCAATTCCTTCATTTCTATTGGCGCCATACGATATGGAGCTTTCGAAATCGGTGCCGTTCCCGGTGCTAAGTCTATTACGAATTCGATTTCTCTGTCTGGCGGAAGACCAGGCAGATCGTCCGAAAACACATCTTGGAATTCATTAACTACGTCTATATCCTTAATTTCTACTCCCTTTTTTCGAGTATCAACGATGTAAGCTAAATATCCTACACATCCTTTCCTTAACAATTTCTTGGCCTGCATCATCGTAACGCAACACGATTGCTTAAGCGATGAGCTACCATAAAACACTACCTTAGACTTACTCGGAGTCTGAAGGTTCACACATTTGTTCTGACAGTTAATTATCGCAGCATGGTTATACAACCAATCCATTCCCAGTATTACGTCAAATTCTCCCAGTCTAATAGGAATCAAGTCTACGCTCAGTTCATGTTTACTAATACTTGCGCGACAATTTTGATAAACGTATTCTACAGGGATCACTTCCTTATTAGCAACTTCTATGATCAAAGGATTTTCTAAAAGTTCTCGGGGTGTACTAAGTCTACTAGCAAATTCTTCAGATACAAAAGAACAGGTGGCACCCGAATCAAATAATACATAAGCATTTATATCATTGATTGGGATTATACCTGACACCACATCCTTCGCAGCCACTGCGTCTTGGACGGTCATGTTAAAGGTTCTGGTGGTTGGGCGGTTGGATTGTGCCGGTCCACCGATCATCAGCTTGTTGCCTCCTTGCTGATTACTACCCCCGCCACTTCCCTTCTTTGGGCAGTCCTTAATTCGGTGCTCTGTCGAGCCACACGCAAAGCATCCTTGTATCTTTTTCGGTTTCAAACAGTTGGGCGAGATGTGCCCTTCCTGTCCGCAGTTGTAGCAAGTGCCACGTCCCTTCCAGCACTCGCCCTGGTGATTCTTCCCACACTTCGGGCATCCTTCAGCCCTCTTCTTGAAACCTCCACGAAAATTCCCTGATTGATTATTATTGTGGTTTTTGTTGTTGTTGTTGTTCTCCCACTTTCTCTTTCCCAAGTTGCTTCCTCCGCTACTGCTTCCTCCCGTACGATTCTCTCCTCCAGTATTCTTTCCTTTCTTTTCTTTGTTATACAGACTTAAGGCCTCACTGCCGCCTTCCGCAATGATTGCCTTCTCCAGTAATGTTGCAAAGGAATCAATTTGAAGAACTGATACCTTATTGAACAGCCATGGCTTCAACCCTTGTTCAAAGCATCTAGCCTTCCTCTCTTCATCACCAACTTGGTGCTCCGTAAATCGCGCTAGTTCATTAATCCTAGCCGCGTATTGCGCCACCGTCATCTCACCTTGTTTTAACTCTAGGAATTTCACCTCCATCCTATTCTTCATACTCTTCGGAAAGTAATTCTCGAAGAACAGTGTCTTAAACTTATCCCACGCTATTATCCCTTCTCCAGCTCTTTGTTGATTAGCCTCCCACCAGTAGTTTGCTTCTCCCCTCATCATGTACGTGGCAAACACCGTCTTCTGATCTTCGCCTACGCTAGCTATAGTGAAAGCTTTTTCGATCTCTTTGATCCACGTTTGTGCGACGATTGGGTCGGTAGTTCCCTCGAACTCCGGGGGTCCTACACTCTTAAAGTCTTTAAAGGTTGTTACTGGCACAGTTTGAGGGTTCGGGCGAACGGGTTCATTGTTCCTTCCCCTTAAGGCTTCTCCTAACAAGTCTACCAGTTTCTGGATCGGGTCTACTTGTTCTCTCTCATTGTTAACGGATTCTTCGGGTGCAGTCAATCTACGTCTGGGCGGCATTATCTGCATCATAATTTTTCATTTTATTATTATTCAAGTATATCACTTAAGTATTTCTTTTAATACTAAAAGAATAAATTTATAACACATTTCTAAAATTAACTCCATTTATATTCATATGCCGTTTCATTTCATTACATGATTTTCCTAGCATACTGCTATAAATGTTATCACAAAAGACGGGGAATATACCAACCTACTACCATACTACCCCTCTAACAAAAGCTAACTCGGGGTTTACATCATCATCCCACATCTTACACAAAAGATCGGGATTACAACATAGTATATACAATACATAAAGACACAACTAGTACTACCACTAGACTGACTAAGGAAATCTCATCCCATCATCCCGCGCTCCACTGCGCTCTTGTACTCCAACTGTGCTATATACGCAACCAGCTCTCGGCTCAAGGTATGTAGAGTCTGTCCCTGTTCTGCCGGGTAGTGGTACACACCATCAATCACCCATTCAAAAGCTGAACGGAACACATACCCCATCTTGTTCATCTTTCTCTTCTTGCACCTGACCTCGTCCTCAAGGTTGTCAGCTCTCTCATTGGACGCTTCCCACTTCTCCTCGAAGTGTAACCTATCCATCACCTCCAACTCTAGCTGAGTATAGAGTGCCTCTTTCTCAGTCTTCTCATTCAGCTCCCTCTGCTCAACCTCTTCTAGCTTCTCTGCCAAATCTACATTCCTAGCCAATGACCTGTGAAATAGAGTCCCCATCTGGATCCCTGCCTCCCTACGGTAGGCAATCTCCACCTCTAACTCTTGCATAGCCAGCTTCCTCTGGTGGTCCTCGTCCCTCAGCTTCTGGAACTCAGACTCTCTCTCGTGGGCCTCTGCCTCCAGCTCCTGGACTCTGCAGTCTAACTCTAGAATACGCTCCTCGTACTCGCCTAACATCTATTCCTCTATAGTAGCCTCATCAGAGTCCTCTACTGGCTCATCCTCCATCGGCTCCTCCTCTGGATCAGACTCTATCTCAATCTCGTCCTCGTCGTCAGACTTGAATGGTGCAACAGCCTGCACTGGTGTAGCCTCTAGAGGTGCCTCGTATACTACGTGTATATCCCTGGGCTCCTCCTCTGCAACTCTACTAGGTACCCCTGTGTCTGTCATCCTACACTCACAAACACAAGACAAGAAATAGCATCTCCATTAGAATGTTAAACAAAATATAAGTTCATTGTATAGAATGAAGTTACATTTCATAACAGACTAAGTCTCTCAAGGAAAACTCTACATGAGTTTTATCTCCTTCCTAACTTCTAAGTTCGCCTAAGTTATAGTCTAAGGACACTCGTTCCTAAGGTTTATAACTACGGCTTTGATACCAACCTGAGACGCCCCCAAATTCCAGGACCGCCACTTGGTCTCTCGAATTCGGTTCATCACGTGCTCATGGTAATACATCACAATAATAATAATTAAATATCATACGATCACAGCGAAAAATCTATTTTAGAATAATTTACAATGATTTATTATAATTATTCCCCCAAGTCTCGCAACCTACAGTACTTAATAGATTACATAATAATATCAGTTAACGACTTATTACATAATCTAACTTAAGCTTAAACATAATCAAATCCAGTCTTACTACATCATCTTCATACAATATTAATATATTTAAAACATAACAGACATAAGCTAGTTGGTAGCTTTGCCCTTGCCCTTATCAACGCCCGAAGGTTCACCATGCTCTGCCTTAACTGAAATGTTTTAGGGAAAGCAAGAATGAGCACAAATTGCCCAGCAAGTAATATACAATAAGGGTGAGTAATAAGATTCTCAATTCTCGAAAGGGTATAACAAGATTTAATAGTTCAAGAATAACAAGAATATCAACAGTTCTCAATATCAGTCGCTAAGGACAGGATAATATCAATATGATTCAATAATAAGTCAATTCAAGATTTCAAATAATTGAATATTGAGTAGTCACTACGGACTATGAACTTCTACTAGAATTGACAGTAATAAACTAAAAATCCAACAAAAACAGGTACAACAGGTGATCAGCCTAAAGTACCCTTGTTATGCATAACAATCAACCATACTCAAGTGTGCACGTCGGTTCTCCGACAATTATATATTCCCTTCAAAGAAGGTTGTTCTTCTCAGTCAAATACAAGATCCCGTACCAATCAATTAGTTTGGGTCGCTTTTCAATAATATAAGTCTAGCCGAATCAAATGGCATAGATACTTTCACAATATTCAAGAACAATACTAAGTTCAACATGAATACTAGCTTTAATGAAATAAGAGTTCAAGTATGCTAATTCAATTCAACCGATTAAATAGAAAACTTGTTCGCAATACACAAGATAGGATACTTGCATATTAAAAGAGTATAAGTTAGGAAACTTTCACAATCATAGCTTTCCTTGCATAAAGTAAATGCGTCGGTTAGGATACTTGCACTTTAAGAGAGTGTAAGTAAGAGAACTTGCCTTTAGCGTAGTTTATCCACGAAATGCAATCAACACTTTCGAATTCCTATCGTAATACAGTTACGTATATATATGATATTCATTAGTCATATAATTTAACTTCACATTTTCTATTTGAATATACGATTAACACATAAGCTAAGTTTTACCTAGCTACACAGTTATATAGAATATAATTTCTATCCTTAACGTTCCTTCTTTAGAGTTTAAACGCATTCTCATATTATATAAGATCTCAACAATTAGCAAACAAGCTTGCATATTATTAATATCACATAAGACCACAATCAATACTAAATATATTTCATTTTAGCAAGTTACGGCATCTCCTTAAGTTAACCGTCAAAATCGGGTTAAAGTAACATCATATAATATCGCGTAGCATGTATTCATATTTAAAGGATACTTTCATGCTTGTATAACTTTTCCAAATCCAATCGTACATGGTATAGGTTCTTAAGTTAATACTTAAAGCCATTCAAGGACACGAACTCATATGGTCTAACATGATTGCTTTTAAACACATAAGATATTCATATAACTTGTATTAGTCATGCTCATGAGTACTCGTATTGCATATATGTAGCTAGCATTGTTATTATCTTGAAAACATGCTTTGTTTATGCTAAACTTTAATCACGGCAACCAATCATGGTATATATAAATGCATGACACATGAATGAGGCTAAGAGTACTATCACATGTGTCCATAAATATCAGAATTTAAATCTCCACGTATCGTGTTAATGCTCATGTGCAAGGCTTGTATTTCTATTAGTGAATCTTACTAATAGAGCCTAACATGTTCATGTTTCCTTACGAACTATATAAACACAAGTTAAGGCTTCATTCATATATTTCAAAGTTATCTAAACATGCTCATAACATCAAAATGACTATATAGCATTTACATGATCATATCCACCTTCAAACTTATATTTTTGTTAGGAATGAGCACTAGTTAGGTTCACATGTTCATATTTTATTACGGAACCAATATAGATAAGCTAACATTCACTTCATGTGTCTCTAGGTGGTACTAACGTGCTTGCAAGGTCAGTATGTAAACATGCTTTATAATGTTAATGATTGTTTATGAAATTTTAAGTTCGTTTCCAAGCTTCATGTCGTTTTGTTAACCATGCATGCTAATACACTAAAACATGCTTACATTGCCTCATTAGGTTTATATATATGTATTAATCATGCTTCCATGCTTGTTTAAACAAAAATCAACCAATTAGTACATAACAGTTTTGTTGCAGAATGCAGAAAACTGAACACAGAGGTCGGCGCTGCGGCGCGGCAACAGCAGCCATATTCTAGCGCTACGGCGCGGGTGGCGCTGCGACGAGGCACTGCGGCACGGTTTGCGGCGCTGCGGCGCTGGCTGTGGCGCTGCGGCGTGGGGACAGTTCCTCAGTTCAGACTGCAGCGAAACCGACCCAAAACCTCCCATTTTATCGATCTCGACATACCCATATTAGACTAACCTTTTTAACTTACTAACACATATATATGCTTATATAACAGTCAATCGCCCAAACGATTCCCAATTTCATGAACTCCAACTAATTTCACGAATTCGATGCTTTACAGAAATTACAGAGAAACAATGGAAATGAACGTCAAGAAAGCTATATAGTGGTTCCATCACGTATGTATGTTCATATAACAACAATATAAGGGTTCTACAAACCAATCATGAACCAATTTGGCATAATCAAAAATTTGAAGGAAACTTCAGAAACAGAAAACGAAAATGAAGAACAAAGGAAGAGGGATTATACCTCTGCTAGGATTCCATTATAGTTTGCTGCTAATCCAACTTCTCCTACTGATATATGTGTATTGCTTTCACTCACCACTTATGCAAACTCTCTGCAAATTGAAAACGAAGAAACATGGCTGCTATTTATAGAAGAATCCTTACACAGACAATGCAATTGTCCATTAAATTGAACCACTAGATTGAAGCTTTGTATATCAGCTAAGGAAGAGTTGGTAGAGTGGTTGAAGAACACTGTTGTGCCCACTCCCCGTATCATGATTTGCTAGAATGCTGAGTTTGAGAAGGTAGGAGTAGGCTAGCTTCATGAGTGTTTTACGTGTACAAGGTTTGTGTCTTATTAATATGGGACAAGGCATAAAAATCTCAGCATTTCCAATTTGTAAACAAACTAGTGTTAATACTTAGGTTATATACACACACATATTTAGACACTTAGGTCTTTAATTGAAATGTCACAATAATTCATATACTGTAGTAAGTGTAAATTGACACGTATAATCCATGTATATTTTGTTAATACCGGATATAATCTAATCAGATGTTAACACATTACACTGTCTCCTTTATTAAAACTAATTGTTTACAATATGTTCATGATATATTATACAATGTATACCCACATATTCATTGTCACACAAGTTATTAATCAAGTAGCTCACATGGTTTAATAAGCCTTACCATATAATAGTGTCATATTACACTTCACATAATACATAGTCAGCTAATATATGCTACACATTTAATTCGCATGCTTGCACATATAATTTCTCATCTTATAAATTGAATATTAATTAATAATATACACATATCCTACACCAATCAATAAAATTGTTAACCTCCATAACAATTTAATTAACCCTTATATGATTAATCATCACTTTGATATAAATCTTATTATATTTATAAACACGTTGCTCATTATTATTATGTTTCTTGCAATAATAATAATCACATATTATTAATCAATCCTCATTAGTATTTTATAACAGTTAATTAATATTCTTCGATTAACAATTAATATAGATTAATTGTTCGCTTAAATTAATATAATCATTCTTATATTATGTCACTGTGTCACACAAGGCAATCAACGAGTTTATCACAAACTCCACCAATTTCTCAATTATTATAATTATTCAATTATATATAATTGAATTAATTCATCTCATAACACAAAATCATTTATATTCAAATAAATTCTCATTTCCATTAATATATTTATTTAATAATATATGGAAATTCTCGGGTATTACAGTTTTTATTGCGATAGTCATGGGATTGCTCCTTTTGATGCTAATGAAATTAGAACGAAGTAATAAGACTCCTAATTCTTTCACAATTTTAGAGAACAAATGAAACAATAAGAAGGTCTCCTTAAATAAAGACATGTGTAAGATGTACGCATCGTTTTTAACGCGATAATCATGGGATTGCTCCTTTTGATGCTAATCAAACTAGAACAAAGTTATAGGACTCCTAATCACCTCTTTCTTTGACAATTTCATAGCACCAATGAAACAATAAAAAGGTCTCCCTAAATGAAGCCTTGTGTGAGATGTACACATGGTTTTGAACGCGATAGTAATGGGTTTGTCTTTTTGACGCTAATCAAACTAGATCGATGTAATACAACTCTTAATTACCTCTTTCTTTGAAAATTTGAAAAAACCAATGATACAATATAACGGTCTCCTTAAATGAAGACTTGTGTGAGATCTACGCATCGTTTTGGACGCGATAGTGATGTGATTGCCCCTTTTGATGCTATATTCAATTAGAACGAAGTAATAGAACTTATAATCACCTATATTTTGATAATTTGAGAGAACTAATGAAACATTAAGAAGGTCTCCCTAAATGAAGACTTATGTGAGATGTACGGCTCGTCTCACTAGTGACAGGATTGGTCCTTTTGATGCTAATCAAACTAGAACGAATTCATAGGACTCATAATCACCTCTTTCTTTGACAATTTTAGAAACCCAATGAAACAATAAGAAGGTCTCCCTAAATCAAGACTTGTGTGAGATGTACGCATCATTTTTAACGCGATAGTCATGGGATTGCTCCTTTTGATGCTAATCAAATTTGAACGAAGTAATAAAACTCCTAATCACCTCCTTCTTTCATGATTTTAGAGAACCAATGAAACAATAAGAACGTCCCCTTAAATGAAGACATGTGTGAGATGTACGCATCGTTTTTAACGCGATAGTCATGGGATTGCTCCTTTTGAAGCTAATCAAACTAGAACAAAGTTATAGGACTCCTAATCACCTCTTTCTTTGACAATTTCAGAGCACCAATGAAACAATAAGAAGGTCTCCCTAAATGAAGCCTTGTGTGAGATGTACACATGGTTTTGAATGCGATAGTAATGGGCTTGTCATTTTGACGCTAAACAAACTAGATCGATGTAATACAACTCTTAATTACCTCTTTCTTTGAAAATTTGAAACAACCAATGAAGCAATATTAAGGTCTCCCTAAATAAAGACTTGTGTGAGATCTACGCATCGTTTAGAACGCGATAGTGATTTGATTGCTCCTTTTGATGCTAATTTCAACTAGAACGAAGTAATAGAACTCATAATCACCTATATTTTGACAATTTGAGAGAATTAATGAAACATTAAGAAGATCTCCTTAAATGAAGACTTGTGTGAGATGTACGGATCGTTTTGAGGGCAATAGCGATATGATTGCTCCTTTTGATGCTAATCAGGCTAGAACAAATTCATATGACTCATAATCATCACTTTCTTTGACCATTTGAGAGACCCAATGAAACAATAAAAAGGTCTCCTTAAATCAAGACTTGTGTGAGATGTACGCATCGTTTTTAACGCGATAGTCATAAGATTGCTCTTTTTGATACTAATCAAATTTGAACGAAGTAATAAGACTCCTAATCACCTCCTTCTTTCACAATTTTAGAGAACCAATTAAACAATAAGGTCTCCTTAAATGAAGACATGTGTGAGATGTACGCATCGTTTTTAACCCGATAGTCATGGGATTGCTCCCTTTGATGCTAATCAAACTAGAACTAAGTTATAGGACTCTTTGTGACGCCCCCAAATTCCAGGACCGCCACTTGGTCTCTCGAATTCGGTTCATCACGTGCTCATGGTAATACATCACAATAATAATAATTAAATATCATACGATCACAGCGGAAAATCTATTCTAGAATAATTTACAATGATTTATTATAATTATTTCCCCAAGTCTCGCAACCTACAGTACTTAATAGATTACATAATAATATCAGTTAACGACTTATTACATAATCTAACTTAAGCTTAAACATAATCAAATCCAGTCTTACTACATCATCTTCATACAATATTAATATATTTAAAACATAACAGACATAAGCTAGTTGGTAGCTTTGCCCTTGCCCTTATCAACGCCCGAAGGTTCACCATGCTCTGCCTTAACTGAAATGTTTTAGGGAAAGCAAGAATGAGCACAAATTGCCCAGCAAGTAATATACAATAAGGGTGAGTAATAAGATTCTCAATTCTCGAAAGGGTATAACAAGATTTAATAGTTCAAGAATAACAAGAATATCAACAGTTCTCAATTTTAGTCGCTAAGGACAGGATAATATCAATATGATTCAATAATAAGTCAATTCAAGATTTCAAATAATTGAATACTGAGTAGTCACTACGGACTATGAACTTCTACTAGAATTGACAGTAATAAACTGAAAATCCAACAAAAACAGGTACAACAGGTGATCAGCCTAAAGTACCCTTGTTATGCATAACAATCAACCATACTCAAGTGTGCACGTCGGTTCTCCGACAATTATATATTCCCTTCAAAGAAGGTTGTTCTTCTCAGTCAAATACAAGATCCCGCACCAATCAATTAGTTTGGGTCGCTTTTCAATAATATAAGTCTAGCCGAATCAAATGGCATAGACACTTTCACAATATTCAAGAACAATACTAAGTTCAACATGAATACTAGCTTTAATGAAATAAGAGTTCAAGTATGCTAATTCAATTCAACTGATTAAATAGAAAACTTGTTCGCAATACACAAGATAGGATACTTGCATAGTAAAAGAGTATAAGTTAGGAAACTTTCACAATCATAGCTTTCCTTGCATAAAGTAAATGCGTCGGTTAGGATACTTGCACTTTAAAAGAGTGTAAGTAAGAGAACTTGCCTTTAGCGTAGTTTATCCACGAAAAGCAATCAACACTTTCGAATTCCTATCGTAATACAGTTACGTATATATATGATATTCATTAGTCATATAATTTAACTTCACATTTTCTCTTTGAATATACGATCAACACATAAGCTAAGTTTTACCTAGCTACACAGTTATATAGAATATGTGACAAACAAGATTTTTGTAATTTATTTTGAATATTTATTGAATTAAATAAATATTTTTCGATGATTTAATTATTGAGTTAAATAATTAATTGATGAATTTGTGGTAGAGTAATTTAATTATATGTGTCACATTAGTTAAATTAATGTGGTGAATTTTTTATATTCAAAGTATGTATTTAATTGAGCTTATTTGATTAATATAATAATTAATAAGCATAATGTTATTCTAATTAATTTAATAATTAATTAGAGATTTATGATTAGACATAATTAATAAATAAGAATTTTAATTATGTGACTATGTGATTTAATGTAGATTTATGCTATTTTTTTTAATTAATTTAAATAGCATTATTTGATTTAATTGGGTGTGACATTAATTAACTATATAATAGTAAGTTAATTAAATTAAATGGAAAGGAGGAATAAGGGACAAACAAACTAAGCCCTAGTGGGGGTTGGAGCCAGTTAACCCATTATGGGATTAACTGACGACCCATAACCCACGACTTCTAATTACGCGTATAATATATTAATTTACATATACATATCAGTTCATATAATTAATTTGTAAGACACTAAGTTCCAAAGAGAAAAAGAGAGAAATTGAGAGAAAAGACTCGAGAATTAGTTAGAGAAGAGATTGAAGAATTTAGTTGCATCATCATCACTAACTAGCAAGGGTAATTCTTTCTCCTACGTTTTTAAATTCAAGTTCTTACAGTTTCCATTAACGCATTCTTAAAAAGTTCTCTGTGAATGACTAATTTGATGATTAATGCATGATATGATTTTATATGTATTATTATATGATCATAACATGTTTTATACCATGTATGCATGATTTAATGTGATAAATTTCATACAATTATACTTGATTTGATTTTTACAAAAGTCACAGAGTAGAAAAGTTGTATATATGGCCATACAGCCCTTGTGTACAATTTTTATACTATGAATCGATGATTTAACTTTGAATTAGCACTTACATATGATTGTACACGTTTATACGAACAAAACGGAAGTTAAACGAACGGATTCGGTGTTATAACGAATCCGTAAAGTTAAATTTCGTGATTTTCCTTCAAAACATGATAAAGTATGAAAAACAGTGAATTTGATTGCTATAACTTGTGTAATTAAGTGATTTAGAATGCTAAATCATGCTAGAAATATTGTATAGTGTTTCTATGAAGTCCATACTTCATGGGTAGCAATTAAATTGTTGTGGTAGCATTTACTCTAGGCCTGGTTCTCTGTTATTCGTGAACTGCAGATTCTAAAAATGGCGTTTGGAGCTGCAGCGCCAACTTTAAGCCTAAGATTGGGGCTGCAGCGCCAGTGGAGCTACAGCGCCAAGATTGGGGCCGCAGCGCCAGTGGAGCTGCAGCGCCAAGATTGGGGCCGCAGCGCCAGTGGAGCTGCAGTGCCAAGATTGGGGCCGCAGCGCCAGTGGAGCTGCAGCGCCAAGATTGGGGCTGCAGCGCCAGTGGAGCTGCAGCGCCATTTTTAGTTCAAATGGTGGAGCTGCAGCGCCACTTGGCAATTTTGCCCAAAAATGAGATTTTAATTGTTCAAGTCCAGGAAATGTAATTGCAACCTAATGTAATAAACATGAAGACATGATTAAACATATAATAAGAGGTTAATAACTTATATTACGTGAGTAATTAATAAGTTAATTACATGACTTGATTCGTTAATTGTATAGTCCAATAACGTGCTCAAGACCGATGTGTGTGATTCGATACGTATATCGAGTTATTGATTAATGTGTATTGTGAACGTATTGATATGTAGGATTTAATAAAGAACGTGAATTATATTTGTAGCTTGTGCAAGAGGCAAGTATCCTATCCCTAACTTATTGATTTAGCAAGTTCCCTAAATTCTAATTTATTCATTTATTAAGTCTTAGACTTGTGTTTCTATATCGAGTAAGCTCGTGTTCTTAATTGTTCAAGTTCGAAATTCATATTACATATTGTAACTCTTTTAAAAGCATGATTCAGTTATACAATACTTATTCGATTGTATACTCTTGAGATTTATTATTCAAGTTGAATATCGATGTTATTGTTGAACCTTATAGGACTAGTGAACCCTTATTGATTCGACTAGTTCATAGTTGATGAACGTTCTAAATTCCAAAATACTTATTGAGCTTATCCAAACCAAACTTCCTTTGGTGCGGACTCTGATGTCAAAACTGAGATGAACAACCTTGTAAAAGGGGATTATTTACGCTTTAGCGTTGAGATATTGTGCACAGTATGGTACTAAGGGCTGATCCCCCTAAGTACGAGAAGTAGAGTCCATAGTCTTATGACTGTTAAAGGTTTAAAGCATAAAAACTTTACAACCTAGGACATAGTTCAAGGTCTTATGACCCTCAGACGTTCTTTTGATTCCTGTTATTCATTCTTGAGTCAAAAGTTGAGTTTCTTTATTCAGATGTCTTTGATTTACTCGCATGTTATTATATTGTTGTCATATTATTATACTTGTGGGCAATCGTGCTCACTCTTGCGTAATAATAACATTGCAGTTAAGAACGAAAGGTCCGACGAGCCTTCTACTAGCAAAGGCAAAGGCAAAGTCAACAAGTGATGAAGACTTGTTGTTTATTTTAATTGTTATGTTTCAGACTTATGTTAAAGTTGTGTAAGACTTATTTATATTTCCGCATTTGAGATTTAAGGTTAAGTACGACCTAGGATTGATGTATTTATTTTCAGATGTTGTAACCCCATAAGGGGAGGATTATTTCTATTTATTTCATGGTTTGCATTTACTATGGGTAGATAGATAGATGATATTTGTACAGTGAACACCAAGTCCCGTGGAAATTGAAGTACCTGGATTTGGGGGTGTCACAGGTTGGTATCAGAGCTGTAGGTTATGAACCTTAGGTGGGGAAAAACCTTAGGATAGTAGCCTTTTTAGAGATCGAGAACATAGTAATGATAACTATTATCGAGTTCTAAGAAAGATAATAACTTACCTTATGTGCTACGTGCTTATACTTATATATTCGAGTCTCGATTAGCATCACGTAATTACTAAAACTTAAAATTTTATTTGTCAGGATGACGAATGTTGGAGAACCTAGTCAGTCCAGGGACCTTGTACCCCTAGAGGCTAGAGAGGAGGAGCCCCGAGATATCCACGTAGTTTGGGAGCAGTTAGTCCGACGAGAGCCATCACCCTTGATCACAGTCATTGGTCAGGAGAATGTGCCGGTGTCTGATTCAGAGGAGGACTCTGAGGAAGACCCTGAGGAGATTGAAGTTCAGGCTGAGGCAGCTGAAGAGGAGGAGGAAGACCCTGAAGAGTTCCCGCCGAGCTCTATCAGTGCCGAGATGTATGACGAGCTATATGACCGTAACATAGAGTTACGTGATACTGTTCAGGAGCTGAGGGAGACTATTCAGGAGCTGAGGGAGCGGTCGGTTACTCAACAGTCTACCATCGAGCTGAGGGATGGAGAGGTTGAGGCTCTTCACACACGTTTGGGAAATGTAGAGTGGAATTTGGTTCACGAGAAAGGCCAAACTGAGCAGAAGTCAGAGGAAATAGAGGAATTGAAGAATGAACTGAAAGAGAAATCAGCAAGGCTGGCCATAGCAGAGGAGGCTTGGGTAAGGGAATCACGACGAGCAGATCTCGCAGAAGATAATTGTCGGGCGAAGAAGGCCAAGCTTGAAGAGACGTACTCTACACTTCAGTATGCAATTGACGAGGCCCAGGATCGGGTTATGAGGTACCCAATTCAGTTCGAAGGACTACCGTCGTACATGCTAGATCGTAGGACGATGTCTCGGATTATGGAAGAAGAGCGTGGCAAAGCTGTTCGTCGCCTTAATGGGCAGTGATAGGAACATTTGATTTTGTAAAACCTATCTGGTAGTTAATAATGTAAATTCCAATGTGTTTATAAACAGAGGAATATTTTATGTTTTAAATCCTGTAGATTCCTTATCTCGGGATAGTTGATGTAAATAGCAGTGAAGTTATCGTATTATGTTAAAACTTTGATTTAGTAATATATCAGAGTTTATTTGAGATAATGTGTTGACTGATTGTGTCTAAATGTTTAAGTTAAGCCTTAGATATTTAAAAGATTGAATAAAGTTCTAATACGCGTATTTCTTAACAGTAAAATGCCGCCAAGGAGACGATCTAACCGTCAACAGGCCCAAGAAGGGTCAACTAACAACAACAACGACGCCAATGCTAACCCTGTTCAGCAGTTGGCGAACTTACTTGCTGGAGCGCTTAACAACCAACCTCAAGCTCCACCGAACACAATGTTCAAGGACTTCAAGGCAGTGGGACCGCCAGAGTTTAAAGGCACCATGAACCCGATAGAAGCTCAAACCTGGGTCATGGAGATGGAAAAAGTTTTTGACGTCGCCAGAGTCAGAGAGGACCAGAAAACCGCCTATGCAACGTTCATGCTAAAATCTGAGGCCAGCTATTGGTGGCAAGCGAATAAGGTCCGGGGAGGTGAAGGTGTGATTACCTGGGAGAGGTTCAAGGAGATGTTCTTCGAGATGTACTTTCCGACCAGCTCGCAGAATCAAATGGAGGTCCAGTTCTTGGAACTGAAACAGGGAAATATGTCCGTACCAGAATATGCGGCGAAATTCAATGAGTTGGCTAGGTTTGCCACGTATCAAGTGCACACCGATCAGAGGAAGGCAAGGAGGTTTGAACAGGGCCTGAAGCCCTGGTTGTATAGCAAAGTGTCAATGTTCCAATTGAACACTTTTGCTGGGGTGTTGGAGAAGGCCATTCTCGCTGAAGGCGGGAGTGATGCAGTTACAAAGTATAACCAAGATCAGAAAAAGAAGAAGAGTGAAGGTGAAGGAATTAACAAGTCTAGTGGTAGCAACACGGGAGGGAGTAATAATCAGAAGAGGAGGTGGAATGATAACTCATCGACTGGGAATCAGCAAGGAGGTCAGAAAAAGAGGATCGAAGCTTGTTCGACCTGCGGGAAAGCTCACCTGGGGGTCTGTATGAAGGGAAAACGAGTATGCTATAATTGTGGTCAGGAAGGCCACATAGCACCTAACTGTCCGAACCCAAAGAAGGGCGCTTGCTTCACTTGCGGCTCAAAGGACCATCTGGCAAGGGACTGTCCCAAGAAGGGATCTGGAAGGGAAGGATCAGGTGGAAACAGGGGAAACAGCGGTGGAAGTGCTTTAACTATCACGGGACCAACCGCAACCAACCGACCAACCGCCAGGACCTTCAACATGACCGTGCAGGATGCTGTGCAGTCTCGCGATGTGGTGTCAGGTATCATTCCGAACAATAAAGTTAATGCTTATGTACTATTTGATTCGGGTGCTACTTGTTCATTTATATCCGATGACTTTGCTAAGAACTTAGAACTTCCTATGGACGAGTTAGAATACCCCATGAATATAGAGATTGCGAATAGAGAAGTAATCCTTGTTAAGTATGTACACAAGAACTGTAGAGTAGATATTAAGGGTAACATTATGAACGTAAATCTTATCCCGATTAGACTTGGGGAATTCGATGTTATTCTGGGAATGGATTGGCTAGTCAATTATGGGGCTGTAATTGATTGCCAGAGAAAGTGTATCAACCTTATGACCCCGTCAAAGGTTGTGTTTTATGGCAGTAAATCGCCTAGACAAGCGAGTTGTCTGACGATGATGCAGGCCAGGAAGTTGTTAAGACAAGGCTGTGTAGGATATTTAGCCTACATAGTCGATAGTCGTAAAGAAAACCCAAAATTAGAAGATATACCAGTCGTGAGGGACTTCTTAGACGTATTTCAGGATGATCTGCCAGGACTTCCGCCAGACAGAGAGGTTGAGTTTGTGATTGATTTGGCGCCAGGGACGGCCCCAATATCGAAGGCACCGTACCGGATGGCTCCGGTAGAGATGAAAGAGTTAATGGTACAACTGCA
Source organism: Panax stipuleanatus (assembly GCA_020205555.1). Classification (NCBI taxonomy): domain Eukaryota; kingdom Viridiplantae; phylum Streptophyta; class Magnoliopsida; order Apiales; family Araliaceae; genus Panax; species Panax stipuleanatus. The sequence goes on from CM035119.1 coordinate 26,518,182, forward strand.
AGAGTTACTGGACAAGAAGTACATCCAACCGAGCGTATCGCCGTGGGGAGCGCCAGTGTTGTTTGTGAAAAAGAAGGACGGGACGATGCGGCTTTGCATCGACTACAGAGAACTGAATAAGGTCACAATTAAGAATAGATATCCATTACCGAGGATCGACGATCTGTTCGACCAATTGAAGGGTGCAAGGTACTTTTCAAAGATAGACTTGAGGAGTGGCTATCATCAGCTGAAGGTGAGGCCAGAGGATGTTCCAAAGACAGCATTTAGGACTCGATATGGTCACTACGAATTTTTGGTAATGTCATTTGGTCTAACGAATGCTCCTGCAGCATTCATGGGCTTAATGAATGGAGTGTTCAAGCCGTTTTTGGACAAATTCGTGGTGGTCTTTATCGACGATATTTTGGTATACTCGAAGACCAAGGAAGAACATGTAGAACATCTGAAGTTAACATTAGAGGCGTTGAGAAGAGAGAAGTTGTACGCCAAATTTTCTAAATGTGAATTCTGGATTGAAAGAGTGCAATTTCTTGGACATGTGATCGACAAGGACGGAATTTCGGTAGATCCCTCTAAAGTAGAAGCTGTGATGAACTGGGATCAGCCGAAAACACCATCGGAAGTGAGGAGTTTTCTTGGATTGGCGGGTTATTATAGAAGATTCATTCAGGACTTTTCCAAGATCGCAACTCCGCTGACGAATTTGACTAGAAAATCGGTGAAATTCGTTTGGACAGAGAAGTGTGAGGAAAGTTTCCAAGAGCTTAAGAGGAGGTTGAGTTCGGCACCTGTGTTATCCCTTCCGGATGACACAGGAAATTTTGTGATTTATAGTGATGCGTCGCATAAAGGACTTGGCTGTGTACTTATGCAAAACGGCAGGGTCATTGCGTATGCGTCATGACAATTTAAAGACTATGAGAAGGGGTATCCGACCCATGACTTGGAGTTAGCTGCAGTGGTATTTCCTTTAAAAATTTGGAGACACTATCTCTATGGGGAGAAGTGTGAAATATATACAGACCACAAAAGTCTGAAATATATTTTTACACAGAAGGACTTGAATATGCGCCAGAGAAGGTGGCTGGAGTTAATTAAGGACTATGACTGTGAAATCTTATACCATCCGGGTAAGGCTAATGTGGTTGCCGACGCCTTAAGCAGAAAGGGTCGGGAGAAATTGATGATGTTGACTGCTCAGGAGGAGCTAATTTCAGCAATGGAAAAGCTGGAATTGGAAGTGAAGTATCCGATAGAGATTGACGAGAAGTTGTTTCAGATGCAAACTGGTACAACCCTATTGGATAAAGTTAAGGAAGCTCAACTTCAGGACGAAGAATGTGAAAAGGTTAAGAAAAAGATATCTGAAGGAACCGAACCGAGATTCAAGATAGACAGTGAGGGACTATTGAGATTTGAGAACAGAGTTTGGGTACCGTCAGTGCCAGAGATTAAGGATAACATTTTGAGCGAGGCTCATAGCTCACGATATTCGATTCACCCCGGTAGTACCAAGATGTACCAGGATCTTCGACAGCACTTCTGGTGGCCGAATTTGAAACGAGATGTTGCTGAGTGTGTTGCAAAGTGTCTAACCTGTCAGAAAGTGAAAGCAGAACATCAGAGACCAAGTGGTTTGCTACAACCCCTGGAAATCCCAGAATGGAAATGGGAACACATTACGATGGATTTCGTGGTTGGCCTTCCGACGACTCAGAAAGGCTACGACGCAGTATGGGTTATCGTTGACCGACTGACGAAATCCGCACACTTCCTTCCGATCAAAATCAGATTCAACTTAGACCAGTTGGCAAGGCTATATGTGAAAGAGATTGTTTCGAGGCACGGAGTTCCGGTGTCAATTGTTTCCGACAGAGATCCGCGTTTCACATCGAACTTCTAGAAGCGACTACAAGAATGCATGGGGACACAGTTGAGAATGAGTACGGCTTATCACCCTCAGACAGACGGGCAGAGTGAAAGAACGATCCAGACATTGGAAGATATGTTGAGAGCATGCATCATGGATTTTAAAGGAAATTGGGATGATCACCTACCGCTTGTGGAATTCAGTTACAACAACAGTTACCACGCTAGTATTGGTATGCCGCCTTACGAAGCGTTGTACGGAAGAAAATGCAGAACTCCGCTATACTGGGATGAAGTTGGCGAGAGACAACTACTAGGTCCAGAACTGGTACAGCAGACAGCAGAGATAGTCAAAGTGATCAGAACAAGACTGGTAGCAGCTCAGGATAGGCAGAAGAAATACGCCGATCCACACCGTAAGAACGTTGAGTTTGAATCGGGTAGCTATGTGTTCTTGAAAGTCTCTCCCTGGAAGGGGAAGATCAGATTCGGTAAGAAGGGAAAATTGAGCCCAAGGTTCATTGGACCCTTTGAAGTGCTGCGAAGGATTGGAGAAGTTGCGTATGAGGTAGCCTTACCTCCGGCCCTTGAGAATGTCCACAACGTCTTTCATGTGTCAGTTTTACGCCCCTACAAACCCGATTACAAACATGTGATTGAATATGAACCCCTACATTTTGAGAAAGACTTGTCCTATGAAGAAATTCCTGTTCAGATTGTTGACAGGAAAGAGCAAGTCCTCAGAAATAAAGTTATACCTTCTGTTAAGGTAATTTGGAGGAACCACAATGCTGAAGAAGCTACGTGGGAACTCGAAGAGCATATGATGAAGAATTACCCAGATTTATTTACTTAATTTTTTGTTTATGCGATTCTGGGGACAGAATCTTTGTAAGGGGGGGGGGAGAATGTAACGGGACGAAATTTAATTGAACCGTGATTCTGGGGACAGAATCCTTTTAAGGGGGGAAAGATGTGACAAACAAGATTTTTGTAATTTATTTTGAATATTTATTGAATTAAATAAATATTTTTCGATGATTTAATTATTGAGTTAAATAATTAATTGATGAATTTGTGGTAGAGTAATTTAATTATATGTGTCACATTAGTTAAATTAATGTGGTGAATTTTTTATATTCAAAGTATGTATTTAATTGAGCTTATTTGATTAATATAATAATTAATAAGCATAATGTTATTCTAATTAATTTAATAATTAATTAGAGATTTATGATTAGACATAATTAATAAATAAGAATTTTAATTATGTGACTATGTGATTTAATGTAGATTTATGCTATTTTATTTAATTAATTTAAATAGCATTATTTGATTTAATTGGGTGTGACATTAATTAACTATATAATAGTAAGTTAATTAAATTAAATGGAAAGGAGGAATAAGGGACAAACAAACTAAGCCCTAGTGGGGGTTGGAGCCAGTTAACCCATTATGGGATTAACTGACGACCCATAACCCACGACTTCTAATTACGCGTATAATATATTAATTTACATATACATATCAGTTCATATAATTAATTTGTAAGACACTAAGTTCCAAAGAGAAAAAGAGAGAAATTGAGAGAAAAGACTCGAGAATTAGTTAGAGAAGAGATTGAAGAATTTAGTTGCATCATCATCACTAACTAGCAAGGGTAATTCTTTCTCCTACGTTTTTAAATTCAAGTTCTTACAGTTTCCATTAACGTATTCTTAAAAAGTTCTCTGTGAATGACTAATTTGATGATTAATGCATGATATGATTTTATATGTATTATTATATGATCATAACATGTTTTATACCATGTATGCATGATTTAATGTGATAAATTTCATACAATTATACTTGATTTGATTTTTACAAAAGTCACAGAGTAGAAAAGTTGTATATATGGCCATACAGCCCTTATGTACAATTTTTATACTATGAATCGATGATTTAACTTTGAATTAGCACTTACATATGATTGTACACGTTTATACGAACAAAACGGAAGTTAAACGAACGGATTCGGTGTTATAACGAATCCGTAAAGTTAAATTTCGTGATTTTCCTTCAAAACATGATAAAGTATGAAAAACAGTGAATTTGATTGCTATAACTTGTGTAATTAAGTGATTTAGAATGCTAAGATCATGCTAGAAATATTGTATAGTGTTTCTATGACGTCCATACTTCATGGGTAGCAATTAAATTGTTGTGGTAGCATTTACTCTGGGCCTGGTTCTCTGTTATTCGTGAACTGCAGATTCTAAAAATGGCGTTTGGAGCTGCAGCGCCAACTTTAAGCCTAAGATTGGGGCTGCAGCGCCAGTGGAGCTACAGCGCCAAGATTGGGGCCGCAGCGCCAGTGGAGCTGCAGCGCCAAGATTGGGGCCGCAGCGCCAGTGGAGCTGCAGCGCCAAGATTGGGGCTGCAGCGCCAGTGGAGCTGCAGCGCCATTTTTAGTTCAAATGGTGGAGCTGCAGCGCCACTTGGCAATTTTGCCCAAAAATGAGATTTTAATTGTTCAAGTCCAGGAAATGTAATTGTAACCTAATGTAATAAACATGAAGACATGATTAAACATATAATAAGAGGTTAATAACTTATATTACGTGAGTAATTAATAAGTTAATTACATGACTTGATTCGTTAATTGTATAGTCCAATAACATGCTCAAGACCGATGTGTGTGATTCGATACGTATATCGATTTATTGATTAATGTGTATTGTGAACGTATTGATATGTAGGATTTAATAAAGAACGTGAATTATATTTGTAGCTTGTGCAAGAGGCAAGTATCCTATCCCTAACTTATTGATTTAGCAAGTTCCCTAAATTCTAATTTATTCATTTATTAAGTCTTAGACTTGTGTTTCTATATCGAGTAAGCTCGTGTTCTTAATTGTTCAAGTTCGAAATTCATATTACATATTGTAACTCTTTTAAAAGCATGATTCAGTTATACAATACTTATTCGATTGTATACTCTTGAGATTTATTATTCAAGTTGAATATCGATGTTATTGTTGAACCTTATAGGACTAGTGAACCCTTATTGATTCGACTAGTCCATAGTTGATGAACGTTCTAAATTCCAAAATACTTATTGAGCTTATCCAAACCAAACTTCCTTTGGTGCGGACTCTGATGTCAAAACTGAGATGAACAACCCTGTAAAAGGGGATTATTTACGCTTTAGCGTTGAGATATTGTGCACAGTATGGTACTAAGGGCTGATCCCCCTAAGTACGAGAAGTAGAGTCCATAGTCTTATGACTGTTAAAGGTTTAAAGCATAAAAACTTTACAACCTAGGACATAGTTCAAGGTCTTATGACCCTCAGACGTTCTTTTGATTCCTGTTATTCATTCTTGAGTCAAAAGTTGAGTTTCTTTATTCAGATGTCTTTGATTTACTCGCATGTTATTATATTGTTGTCATATTATTATACTTGTGGGCAATCGTGCTCACTCTTGCGTAATAATAACATTGCAGTTAAGAACGAAAGGTCCGACGAGCCTTCTACTAGCAAAGGCAAAGGCAAAGTCAACAAGTGATGAAGACTTGTTGTTTATTTTAATTGTTATGTTTCAGACTTATGTTAAAGTTGTGTAAGACTTATTTATATTTCCGCATTTGAGATTTAAGGTTAAGTACGACCTGGGATTGATGTATTTATTTTCAGATGTTGTAACCCCATAAGGGGAGGATTATTTCTATTTATTTCATGGTTTGCATTTACTATGGGTAGATAGATAGATGATATTTGTACAGTGAACACCAAGTCCCGTGGAAATTGAAGTACCTGGATTTGAAGTACGCGAGTGGCGCTGCGTGGGGCGCTGGGGCGCGGTCTGCGGCGCGTGTGGCGCTGCGGCGCGGGCTGCGGCGTCGAGACAGTTTTCTGGTTCAGACGGCGGCGAAAACCGACCCAAAACCTCCCATTTCATCGATTTCAACATACCATACCCAGATATTAGACTTGTTTAACTTACTAACACATACATATATGCTTATATAACAGTCAATAGCAATTATAAATTCCCAATTTCATGAACTCTAACTATTTTATGAATTTTATGTTTTTACAGAAATTGAAGAGGAACAATGGAAATGAAAGACTATTCAGTGGTTCCATCATGTGTGTATGTTCATATAACAACAATATAAGGGTTCTACAACCCAATCATGAACCAATTTGGCATAATCAATAATTTCAACAAAACTCAGAGAACAACAATGGAGTTCTTTTGACAGAAAATGAAAATGAAGACACGAAGAGGATTTATACCTCTGTTATGGAGTAAGCTTACTGATATCTCACAATGCTATTATGTATATGCTCTCAACTTATCAACTCAAACAAAATCTCAGCAATGTGAAATGGGAAGAAAGGAAGTCATATTTATAGAGAAAACAAGATACAGACAATGCAATTGCCTACTATTTCAAACTAACAGAAATTTGAATTGCATGCTAGATAAGAGGAAGTTGGTAGATAGTTGTTGAAAGCCATCATTAGAGCCACTCCTCATATAATTATTGCTAGCTAAGCTTGGGAGAAGAATGGGAGAATAGGCCTTAGCCTTTTTGCCATACACGTGAAGGAGAAGGAGAGTGACTATTATATTGGAACAAGGCCATATATCAGCATTCTATAATTTGTATATATACACAACACTTATGCCAAAATATGTTACATGTATATATACTATATAATTAGGCCACAATTATAGTTACAATGTAATTCTAATGATACTAACATGGATTCACATAATGTAATAAGTGTGAATTGTGCACATATAATTCATGTACATTTTTATCATACTGGTATAATTTAATCGGATGTTATCACATTACATTATCTCATGTATTATTAAATTGTATTACTCAACAATTATTTATAATAGATCCATGATACATTATTTTAATATATATCCACACATCATTTGTCACCTACACATATCCTACATCAATCAATATAATTATTAAATTGTATTACTCAACAATTATTTATAATAGATCCATGATACATTATTTTAATGTATATCCACACATCATTTGTCACCTACACATATCATAACATATAGTTACTATACATTTAATTCGCATGCTTGCACATATAATTTCTCATCTTATAAATTGAATATTAATTAATAATATACACATATCCTACATCAATCAATATAATTGTTAACCTCCATAACAATTTAATTAACCTTTATATGATTAACTATCACTTTGATATAAATCTTATTATATTTATAAACACGTTGCTCATTATTATTATGTTTCTTGCAATAATAATCACATATTATTAATCAATCCTCATTAGTATTTTATAACAGTTAATTAATATTCTTCGATTAACAATTAATATAGATTAATTGTTCGCTTAAATTAATATAATCATTCTTATATTACGTCACTGTGCCACACAAGGCAATCAATGAGTTTATCACAAACTCCACCAATTTCTCAATTATTATAATTATTCAATTATATATAATTGACTTAATTCATCTCATAACACAAAATCATTTATATTCAAATAAATTCTCATTTTCATTAATATATTTATTTAATAATATATGGAAATTCTCGGGTATTACACTCTTAATCACTTCTTTCTTTGACAATGTTAGTGCACCAATGAAACAATAAGAAGGTCTCCCAAAATGAATACTTTTGTGAGATGTACGCTTGATTTTGAACCCGATAGTCATGGGTTTCTCCTTTTGACGCTAATCAAACTAGAATGAAGTAAAACAACTCTTAATCACCTCTTTCTTTGTAAATTTGAAAAAACCAATGAAACAATATGAAGGTCTCCCTAAATGAAGGCTTGTGCGAGATCTACGCATCGGTTTGGATGCGATAGTGATTTGATTGCTCCTTTTGATGCTAATTTCAACTAGAACGAAGTAGTAGAACTCATAATCACCTATATTTTGACAATTTGAGAGAATTAATGAAACATTAAGAAGATCTCCCTAAATGAAGACTTGTGTGAGATGTACGGATCATTTTGAAGGCATTAGTGACAGGATTGCTCCTTTTGATGCTAGTCAAACTAGAACGAATTCATAGGACACATAATTACCTCTTTCTTTGACAATATGAGAGACCCAATGAAACAATAAGAAAGTCTCCCAAGACTTGTGTGAGATGTACGCATCGTTTTTATTGCGATAGTCATGTGATTGCTCCTTTTGATGCTAATGAAATTAGAACGAAGTAATAAGACTCCTAATTCTTTCACAATTTTAGAGAACAAATGAAATAATAAGAAGGTCTCCTTAAATAAAGACATTTGTAAGATGTACGCATCGTTTTTAATGCGATAATCATGGGATTGCTCCTTTTGATGCTAATCAAACTAGAACGAAGTTATAGGACTCCTAATCACTTCTTTCTTTGACAATTTTAGTCGAGCAATAAAACAATAAGAAGGTCTCCCAAAATGAATACTTTTATGAGATGTACGCTTGATTTTGAACTCGATAGTCATGGGTTTCTCCTTCTGACGCTAATCAAACTAGAACGAAGTAATACAACTCTTAATCAACTCTATCTTTGTAAATTTAAAAAAACCAATGAAACAATATGACGGTCTCCCTAAATGAAGACTTGTGTGAGATCTATGCATCGTTTTGGACGCGATAGTGATGTGATTGCTCCTTTTGATGCTATATTCAATTAGAACGAAGTAATAGAACTTATAATCACATATATTTTGATAATTTGAGAGAACTAATGAAACATTAAGAAGGTCTCCCTAAATGAAGACTTGTGTGAGATGTACGGCTCGTCTCGTTAGTGACAGGATTGCTCTTTTTGATCCTAATCAAACTATAACGAATTCATAGGACTCATAATCATCTCTTTCTTTGACAATTTGAGAGACCCAATGAAACAATAAGAAGGTCTCCTAAAATGAAGACATGTGTGAGATGTACGCATCGTTTTTAACGCGATAGTCATGGGATTGCTCCTTTTGATGCTAATCAAATTTGAACGAAGTAATAAAACTCCTAATCACCTCCTTCTTTCACAATTTTAGAGAAACAATGAAACAATAAGAAGGTCTCCTAAAATGAAGACATGTGTGAGATGTACGCATCGTTTTTAACGCGATAGTCATGGGATTGCTCCTTTTGAAGCTAATCAAACTAGAACAAAGTTATAGGACTCCTAATCACCTCTTTCTTTGACAATTTCAGAGCACCAATGAAACAATAAAAATGTCTCCCTAAATGAAGCCTTGTGTGAGATGTACACATGGTTTTGAATGCGATAGTAATGGGCTTGTCATTTTGACGCTAAACAAACTAGATCGATGTAATACAACTCTTAATTACCTCTTTCTTTGAAAATTTGAAACAACCAATGAAGCAATATTAAGGTCTCCCTAAATAAAGACTTGTGTGAGATCTACGCATCGTTTTGGACGCGATAGTGATTTGATTGCTCCTTTTGATGCTAATTTCAACTAGAACGAAGTAAAAGAACTCATAATCAGCTATATTTTGACAATTTGAGAGAATTAATGAAACATTAAGAAGATCTCCTTAAATGAAGATTTGTGTGAGATGTACGGATCATTTTGAGGGCAATAGTGATATGATTGCTCCTTTTGATGCTAATCAAGCTAGAACGAATTCATATGACTCATAATCATCACTTTCTTTGACAATTTGAGAGACCCAATGAAACAATAAAAAGGTCTCCTTAAATCAAGACTTGTGTGAGATGTACGCATCGTTTTTAACGCGATAGTCATAAGATTGCTCTTTTTGATACTAATCAAATTAGAACGAAGTAATAAGACTCCTAATCACCTCCTTCTTTCACAATTTTTGAGAACCAATTAAACAATAAGGTCTCCTTAAATGAAGACATGTGTGAGATGTACGCATCGTTTTTAAAGCGATAGTCATGGGATTGCTCCCTTTGATGCTAATCAAACTAGTACTAAGTTATAGGACTCTTAATCACTTCTTTCTTTGACAATGTTAGTGCACCAATGAAACAATAAGAAGGTCTCCCAAAATGAATACTTTTATGAGATGTACGCTTGATTTTGAACTCGATAGTCATGGGTTTCTCCTTCTGACGCTAATCAAACTAGAACGAAGTAATACAACTCTTAATCACCTCTATCTTTGTAAATTTGAAAAAACCAATGAAACAATATGACGGTCTCCCTAAATGAAGACTTGTGTGAGATCTACGCATCGTTTTGGACGCGATAGTGATGTGATTGCTCCTTTTGATGCTATATTCAATTAGAATGAAGTAATAGAACTTATAATCACCTATATTTTGATAATTTGAGAGAACTAATGAAACATTAAGAAGGTCTCCCTAAATGAAGACTTGTGTGAGATGTACGGCTCGTCTCATTAGTGACAGGATTTCTCTTTTTGATCCTAATCAAACTATAACGAATTTGTAGGACTCATAATCATCTCTTTCTTTGACAATTTGAGAGACCCAATGAAACAATAAGAAAGTCTCCCTAAATCAAGACTTGTGTGAGATGTACGCATCGTTTTTAACGCGATAGTCATGGGATTGCTCCTTTTGATGCTAATCAAATTTGAACGAAGTAATAAAACTTCTAATCACCTCCTTCTTTCACAATTTTAGAGAAATAATTAAACAATAAGAAGGTCTCCTAAAATGAAGACATGTGTGAGATGTACGCATCGTTTTTAACGCGATAGTCATGGATTGCTATTGTGAAGCTAATCAAACTAGAACAAAGTTATAGGACTCCTAATCACCTATTTCTTTGACAATTTCATAGCACCAATGAAACAATAAAAAGGTCTCCCTAAATGAAGCCTTGTGTGAGATGTACACATGGTTTTGAACGCGATAGTAATGGGTTTGTCATTTTGACGCTAATCAAACTAGATCGATTTAATACAACTCTTAATTACCTCTTTCTTTGAAAATTTGAAACAACCAATGAAACAATATTAAGGTCTCCCTAAATAAAGACTTGTGTGAGATCTACGCATCGTTTTGGACGCGATAGTGATTTGATTGCTCCTTTTGATGCTAATTTCAACTAGAACGAAGTAATAGAACTCATAATCACCTATATTTTGACAATTTGAGAGAACTAATGAAACATTAAGAAGGTCTCCCTAAATGAAGACTTGTGTGAGATGTACGAATCGTTTTGAAGGCACTAGTGACAAGATTGCTCCTTTTGATGCTAATCAAACTTTAACGAATTCATAGGACTCATAATCACCTCTTTCTTTTACAATTTGAGAAATCCAATGAAACAATAAAAAGGTCTCCCTAAATTAAGACTTGTGTTTTAACGCGATAGTCATAGGATTGCTCTTTTTGACACTAATCAAATTAGAACGAAGTAATAAGACTCCTAATCACCTCCTTCTTTCACAATTTTAGAGAACCAATTAAACAATAAGAAGGTCTCCTTAAATGAAGACATGTGTGAGATGTATGCATCGTTTTTAACGCGATTGTCATGGGATTGCTCCTTTTGATGCTAATCAAACTAGAACGAAGTTATATGACTCCTAATCACTTCTTTCTTTGACAATTTTAGTGCACCAATGAAACCATAAGAAGGTCTCCCAAAATGAATACTTTCGTGAGATGTACGCTTGATTTTGAATCCGATAGTCATGGGTTTCTCCTTTTGACGCTAATCAAACTAGGATGAAATAATACAACTCTTAATCACCTCATTCATTGTAAATTTGAAAAAACCAATGAAACAATATGACAGTCTCCCTAAATGAAGGCTTGTGCGAGATCTACGCATCGGTTTGGACGCGATAGTGATTTGATTGCTCCTTTTGATGCTAATTTCAACTAGAATGAAGTAATAGAACTCATAATCACCTATATTTTGACAATTTGAGAGAATTAATGAAACATTAAAAAGATCTCCCTAAATGAAGACTTGTGTGAGATGTACGGATCGTTTTGAAGGCATTAGTGACAGGATTGCTCCTTTTGATGCTAATCAAACTAGAACGAATTCATAGGACACATAATTACCTCTTTCTTTGACAATATGAGAGACCCAATGAAACAATAAGAAAGTCTCCCAAGACTTGTGTGAGATGTACGCATCGTTTTTATTGCGATAGTCATGGGATTGCTCCTTTTGATGCTAATGAAATTAGAACGAAGTAATAAGATTCCTAATTCTTTCACAATGTTAGAGAACAAATGAAAAAATAAGAAGGTCTCCTTAAATAAAGACATGTGTAAGATGTACGCATCGTTTTTAACGCGATAATCATGGGATTGCTCCTTTTGATGCTAATTAAACTAGAACGAAGTTATAGGACTCCTAATCACTTCTTTCTTTGACAATTTTAGTGCACCAATGAAACAATAAGAAGGTCTCCCAAAATGAATACTTTCGTGAGATGTACGCTTGATTTTGAATCCGATAGTCATGGGTTTCTCCTTTTGACGCCAATCAAACTAAAGAGAAGTAATACAACTCTTAATCACCTCTTTCTTTGTAAATTTGAAAAAATCGATGAAGCAATATGTAGGTCTCCCTAAATGAAGGCTTGTGTGAGATCTACGCATCGTTTTTGACGCGATAGTAATGTGATTGCTCCTTTTGATGCTAATTTCAACTAGAAGAAAGTAATAAAACTCATAATCACCTATATTTTGACAATTTGAGAGAACTAATGAAACATTAAGAAGGTCTCCCTAAATGAAGACTTGTGTGAGATGTACGGATCGTTTTGAAGGCACTAGTGACAGGATTGCTCCTTTTGATGCTAATCAAACTAGAACGAATTCATAGGACTCATAATCACCTCTTTCTTTGACAATTTGACAGACCCAGTGAAACAATAAGAAAGTCTCCCAAGACTTGTGTGAGATGTACGCATCGTTTTTAATGCGATAGTCATGGGATTGCTCCTTTTGATGCTAATCAAATTAGAACGAAGTAATAAGACTCCTAATTCTTTCACAATTTTAGAGAACAAATGAAATAATAATAACGTCTCCTTAATTGAAGACATGTGTAACATGTACGTATCGTTTTTAACGCGATAATCATGGGATTGCTCCTTTTGATGCTAATCAAACTAGAACGAAGTTATCGGACTCCTAATCACTTCTTTCTTTGAAAATTTTAGTCGACCAATAAAACAATAAGAAGGCCTCCCAAAATGAATACTTTTATGAGATGTACGCTTGATTTTGAACCCGATAGTCATGGGTTTCTCCTTTTGACGCTAATCAAACTAGAACGAAGTAATACAACTCTTAATCACCTCTTTCTTTGTAAATTTGAAAAAACCAATGAAACAATATGACGGTCTCCCTAAATGAAGACTTGTGTGAGATCTACGCATCGTTTTGGACGCGATAGTGATGTGATTGCTCCGTTTGATGCTATATTCAATTAGAACGAAGTAATAGAACTTATAATCACCTATATTTTGATAATTTGAGAGAACTAATGAAACATTAAGAAGGTCTCCCTAAATGAAGACTTGTGTGAGATGTACGGCTCGTCTCATCAGTGACAGGATTGGTCCTTTTGATGCTAATCAAATTAGAACGAATTCATAGGACTCATAATCACCTCTTTCTTTGACAATTTTAGAGGCCCAATGAAATAATAAGAAGGTCTCCCTAAATCAAGACTTGTGTGAGATGTAATCATCGTTTTTAACGCGATAGTCATGGGATTGCTCCTTTTGATGCTAATCAAATTTGAACGAAGTAATAAAACTCCTAATCACCTCCTTCTTTCACAATTTTAGAGAACCAATGAAACAATAAGAAGGTCTCCTTAAATGAAGACATGTGTGAGATGTACGCATCGTTTTTAACGCGATAGTCATGGGATTGCTCCTTTTGAAGCTAATCAAACTAGAACAAAGTTATAGGACTCCTAATCACCTCTTTCTTTGACAATTTCAGAGTACCAATGAAACAATAAGAAGGTCTCCCGAAATGAAGACTTGTGTGAGATGTACACATGGTTTTGAACGCGATAGTAATGGGTTTGTTATTTTGACGCTAATCAAACTAGATCGATGTAATACAACTCTTAATTACCTCTTTATTTGAAAATTTGAAACCACCAATGAAATAATATTAACGTCTCCCTAAATAAAGACTTATGTGAGATCTACGCATCGGTTTGGACGCGATAGTGATTTGATTGCTCCTTTTGATGCTAATTTCAACTAGAACGAAGTAATAGAACTCATAATCACCTATATTTTGACAAGTTGAGAGAATTAATGAAAAATTAAGAAAATCTCCCTAAATGAAGACTTGTGTGAGATGTACGGTTCATTTTGAAGGCATTAGTGACAGGATTGCTCCTTTTGATGCTAATAAAACTAGAACGAATTCATAAGACACATAATTACCTCTTTCTTTGACAATATGAGAGACCCAATGAAACAATAAGAAAGTCTCCCAAGACTTGTGTGAGATGTACGCATCGTTTTTATTGCGATAGTCATGGGATTGCTCCTTTTGATGCTAATGAAATTAGAACGAAATAATAAGACTCCTAATTCTTTCACAATTTTAGAGAACAAATGAAACAATAAGAAGGTCTCCTTAAATAAATACATGTGTAAGATGTACGCATCGTTTTTAACGCGATAATCATGGGATTGCTCCTTTTGATGATAATAAAACTAGAACAAAGTTATCGGACTCCTAATCACTTCTTTCTTTGAAAATTTTAGTCGAGCAATAAAACAATAAGAAGGTCTCCCAAAATGAATACTTTTATGAGATGTACGCTTGATTTTAAACCCGATAGTCATGGATTTCTCCTTTTGACGCTAATCTAACTAGAACGAAGTAATACAACTCTTAATCACCTCTTTCTTTGTAAATTTGAAAAAGCCAATGAAACAATATAACGGTCTCCCTAAATGAAGACTTGTGTGAGATCTACGCATCGTTTTGGACGCGATAGTGATGTGATTGCTCCTTTTGATGCTATATTCAATTAGAACGAAGTAATAGAACTTATAATCACCTATATTTTGATAATTTGAGAGAACTAATGAAACATTAAGAAGGTCTTCCTAAATGAAGACTTATGTGAGATGTACGGCTCGTCTCACTAACGACAGGATTGGTCCTTTTGATGCTAATCAAACTAGAACGAATTCATAGGACTCATAATCACCTCTTTCTTTGACAACTTTAGAGACCCAATGAAACAATAAGAAGGTCTCCCTAAATCCAGACTTGTGTGAGATGTACGCATCATTTTTAACGCGATAGTCATGGGATTGCTCCTTTTGATGCTAATCAAATTTGAACGAAGTAATAAAACTCCTAATCACCTCCTTCTTTCACAATTTTAGAGAAACAATTAAACAATAAGAAGGTCTCCTAAAATGAAGACATGTGTGAGATGTACGCATCGTTTTTAACGCGATAGTCATGGGATTGCTCCTTTTGAAGCTAATCAAACTAGAACAAAGTTATAGGACTCCTAATCACCTCTTTCTTTGACAATTTCAGAGTACCAATGAAACAATAAGAAGGTCTCCCGAAATGAAGACTTGTGTGAGATGTACACATGGTTTTGAACGCGATAGTAATGGGTTTGTTATTTTGACGCTAATCAAACTAGATCGATGTAATACAACTCTTAATTACCTCTTTATTTGAAAATTTGAAACCACCAATGAAATAATATTAACGTCTCCCTAAATAAAGACTTATGTGAGATCTACGCATCGGTTTGGACGCGATAGTGATTTGATTGCTCCTTTTGATGCTAATTTCAACTAGAACGAAGTAATAGAACTCATAATCACCTATATTTTGACAAGTTGAGAGAATTAATGAAAAATTAAGAAAATCTCCCTAAATGAAGACTTGTGTGAGATGTACGGTTCGTTTTGAAGGCATTAGTGACAGGATTGCTCCTTTTGATGCTAATAAAACTAGAACGAATTCATAAGACACATAATTACCTCTTTCTTTGACAATATGAGAGACCCAATGAAACAATAAGAAAGTCTCCCAAGACTTGTGTGAGATGTACGCATCGTTTTTATTGCGATAGTCATGGGATTGCTCCTTTTGATGCTAATGAAATTAGAACGAAATAATAAGACTCCTAATTCTTTCACAATTTTAGAGAACAAATGAAACAATAAGAAGGTCTCCTTAAATAAATACATGTGTAAGATGTACGCATCGTTTTTAACGCGATAATCATGGGATTGCTCCTTTTGATGCTAATAAAACTAGAACAAAGTTATCGGACTCCTAATCACTTCTTTCTTTGAAAATTTTAGTCGATCAATAAAACAATAAGAAGGTCTCCCAAAATGAATACTTTTATGAGATGTACGCTTGATTTTAAACCCGATAGTCATGGATTTCTCCTTTTGACGCTAATCTAACTAGAACGAAGTAATACAACTCTTAATCACCTCTTTCTTTGTAAATTTGAAAAAGCCAATGAAACAATATAACGGTCTCCCTAAATGAAGACTTGTGTGAGATCTACGCATCGTTTTGGACGCGATAGTGATGTGATTGCTCCTTTTGATGCTATATTCAATTAGAACGAAGTAATAGAACTTATAATCACCTATATTTTGATAATTTGAGAGAACTAATGAAACATTAAGAAGGTCTCCCTAAATGAAGACTTATGTGAGATGTACGGCTCGTCTCACTAATGACAGGATTGGTCCTTTTGATGCTAATCAAACTAGAACGAATTCATAGGACTCATAATCACCTCTTTCTTTGACAATTTTAGAGACCCAATGAAACAATAAGAAGGTCTCCCTAAATCAAGACTTGTGTGAGATGTACGCATCATTTTTAACGCGATAGTCATGGGATTGCTCCTTTTGATGCTAATCAAATTTGAACGAAGTAATAAAACTCCTAATCACCTCCTTCTTTCACAATTTTAGAGAAACAATTAAACAATAAGAAGGTCTCCTAAAATGAAGACATGTGTGAGATGTACGCATCGTTTTTAACGCGATAGTCATGGATTGCTCCTTTTGAAGCTAATCAAACTAGAACAAAGTTATAGGACTCCTAATCACCTCTTTCTTTGACAATTTCATAGCACCAATGAAACAATAAAAAGGTCTCCCTAAATGAAGCCTTGTGTGAGATGTACACATGGTTTTGAACGCGATAGTAATGGGTTTGTCTTTTTGACGCTAATCAAACTAGATCGATGTAATACAACTCTTAATTACCTCTTTCTTTGAAAATTTGAAACAACCAATGAAACAATATTAAGGTCTCCCTAAATAAAGACTTGTGTGAGATCTACGCATCGTTTTGGACGCGATAGTGATTTGATTGCTCCTTTTGATGCTAATTTCAACTAGAACGAAGTAATAGAACTCATAATCACCTATATTTTGACAATTTTAGAGAACTAATGAAACATTAAGAAGGTCTCCCTAAATGAAGACTTGTGTGAGATGTACGAATCGTTTTGAAGGCACTAGTGACAAGATTGCTCCTTTTGATGCTAATCAAACTTGACCGAATTCATAGGACTCATAATCACCTCTTTCTTTGACAATTTGAGAAATCCAATGAAACAATAAAAAGGTCTCCCTAAATTAAGACTTGTGTTTTAACGCGATAGTCATAGGATTGCTCTCTGTGACACTAATCAAATTAGAACGAAGTAATAAGACTCCTAATCACCTCCTTCTTTCACAATTTTAGAGAACTAATTAAACAATAAGAAGGTCTCCTTAAATGAAGACATGTGTGAGATGTACGCATCGTTTTTAACGCGATAGTCATGGGATTGCTCCTTTTGATGCTAATCAAACTAGAACGAAGTTATATGACTCCTAATCACTTCTTTCTTTGACAATTTTAGTGCACCAATGAAACAATAAGAAGGTCTACCAAAATGAATACTTTCGTGAGATGTACGCTTGATTTTGAATCCGATAGTCATGGGTTTCTCCTTTTGACGCTAATCAAACTAGAATGAAGTAATACAACTCTTAATCACCTCTTTCTTTGTAAATTTGAAGAAACCAATGAAACAATATGACGGTCTCCCTAAATGAAGGCTTGTGTGAGATCTACACATCGGTTTGGACGCGATAGTGATTTGATTGCTCCTTTTGATGCTAATTTCAACTAGAACGAAGTAATAGAACTCATAATCACCTATATTTTGACAATTTGAGAGAATTAATGAAACATTAAGAAGATCTCCCTAAACGAAGACTTGTGTGAGATGTACGGTTCGTTTTGAAGGCATTAGTGACAGGATTGCTCCTTTTGATGCTAATCAAACTAGAACGAATTCATAGGACACATAATTACCTCTTTCTTTGACAATATGAGAGACCCAATGAAACAATAAGAAAGTCTCCCAAGACTTGTGTGAGATGTACGCATCGTTTTTATTGCGATAGTCATGGGATTGCTCCTTTTGATGCTAATCAAATTAGAACGAAGTAATAAGACTCCTAATTCTTTCACAATTTTAGAGAACAAATGAAAAAATAAGAAGGTCTCCTTAAATAAAGACATGTGTAAGATGTACGCATCGTTTTTAACGCGATAATCATGGGATTGTTCCTTTTGATGCTAATCAAACTAGAACGAAGTTATAGGACTCCTAATCACTTCTTTCTTTGACAATTTTAGTTCACCAATGAAACAATAAGAAGGTCTCCCAAAATGAATACTTTCGTGAGATGTACGCTTGATTTTGAATCCGATAGTCATGGGTTTCTCCTTTTGACGCTAATCAAACTAGAGAGAAGTAATACAACTCTTAATCACCTCTTTCTTTGTAAATTTGAAAAAATCGATGAAACAATATGAAGGTCTCCCTAAATGAAGGCTTGTGTGAGATCTACGCATCGTTTTTGACGCGATAGTAATGTGATTGCTACTTTTGATGCTAATTTCAACTAGAAGAAAGTAATAGAACTCATAATCACCTATATTTTGACAATTTGAGAGAACTAATGAAACAATAAGAAGGACTCCCTAAATGAAGACTTGTGTGAGATGTACGGATCGTTTTGAAGGCACTAGTGACAGGACTGCTCCTTTTGATGCTAATCAAACTAGAACGAATTCATAGGACTCATAATCACCTCTTTCTTTGACAATTTGAGAGACCCAGTGAAATAATAAGAAAGTCTCCCAAGACTTGTGTGAGATGTACGCATCGTTTTTAATGCGATAATCATGGGATTGCTCCTTTTGATGCTAATCAAATTAGAACGAAGTAATAAGACTCCTAATTCTTTCAGAATTTTAGAGAACAAATGAAATAATAATAACGTCTCCTTAATTGAAGACATGTGTAAGATGTACGTATCGTTTTTAACGCGATAATCATGGGATTGCTCCTTTTGATGCTAATCAAACTAGAACGAAGTTATCGGACTCCTAATCACTTCTTTCTGAAAATTTTAGTCGACCAATAAAACAATAAGAAGGTCTCCCAAAATGAATACTTTTATGAGATGTACGCTTGATTTTGAACCCGATAGTCATGGGTTTCTTCTTTTGACGCTAATCAAACTAGAACGAAGTAATACAACTCTTAATCACCTCTTTCTTTGTAAATTTGAAAAAACCAATGAAACAATATGACGGTCTCCCTAAATGAAGACTTGTGTGAGATCTACGCATCGTTTTGGACGCGATAGTGATGTGATTGCTCCTTTTGATGCTATATTCAATTAGAACGAAGTAATAGAACTTATAATCACCTATATTTTGATAATTTGAGAGAACTAATGAAACATTAAGAAGGTCTCCCTAAATGAAGACTTATGTGAGATGTACGGCTCGTCTCACTAATGACAGGATTGGTCCTTTTGATGCTAATCAAACTAGAACGAATTCATAGGACTCATAATCACCTCTTTCTTTGACAATTTTAGAGACCCAATGAAACAATAAGAAGGTCTCCCTAAATCAAGACTTGTGTGAGATGTACGCATCATTTTTAACGCGATAGTCATGGGATTGCTCCTTTTGATGCTAATCAAATTTGAATGAAGTAATAAAACTCCTAATCACCTCCTTCTTTCACAATTTTAGAGAAACAATTAAACAATAAGAAGGTCTCCTAAAATGAAGACATGTGTGAGATGTACGCATCGTTTTTAACGCGATAGTCATGGATTGCTCCTTTTGAAGCTAATCAAACTAGAACAAAGTTATAGGACTCCTAATCACCTCTTTCTTTGACAATTTCATAGCACCAATGAAACAATAAAAAGGTCTCCCTAAATGAAGCCTTGTGTGAGATGTACACATGGTTTTGAACGCGATAGTAATGGGTTTGTCTTTTTGACGCTAATCAAACTAGATCGATGTAATACAACTCTTAATTACCTCTTTCTTTGAAAATTTGAAACAACCAATGAAACAATATTAAGGTCTCCCTAAATAAAGACTTGTGTGAGATCTACGCATCGTTTTGGACGCGATAGTGATTTGATTGCTCCTTTTGATGCTAATTTCAACTAGAACGAAGTAATAGAACTCATAATCACCTATATTTTGACAATTTTAGAGAACTAATGAAACATTAAGAAGGTCTCCCTAAATGAAGACTTGTGTGAGATGTACGAATCGTTTTGAAGGCACTAGTGACAAGATTGCTCCTTTTGATGCTAATCAAACTTGAACGAATTCATAGGACTCATAATCACCTCTTTCTTTGACAATTTGAGAAATCCAATGAAACAATAAAAAGGTCTCCCTAAATTAAGACTTGTGTTTTAACGCGATAGTCATAGGATTGCTCTCTTTGACACTAATCAAATTAGAACGAAGTAATAAGACTCCTAATCACCTCCTTCTTTCACAATTTTAGAGAACCAATTAAACAATAAGAAGGTCTCCTTAAATGAAGACATGTGTGAGATGTACGCATCGTTTTTAACGCGATAGTCATGGGATTGCTCCTTTTGATGCTAATCAAACTAGAACGAAGTTATATGACTCCTAATCACTTCTTTCTTTGACAATTTTAGTGCACCAATGAAACAATAAGAAGGTCTCCCAAAATGAATACTTTCGTGAGATGTACGCTTGATTTTGAATCCGATAGTCATGGGTTTCTCCTTTTGACGCTAATCAAACTAGAATGAAGTAATACAACTCTTAATCACCTCTTTCTTTGTAAATTTGAAGAAACCAATGAAACAATATGACGGTCTCCCTAAATGAAGGCTTGTGTGAGATCTACGCATCGGTTTGGACGCGATAGTGATTTGATTGCTCCTTTTGATGCTAATTTCAACTAGAACGAAGTAATAGAACTCATAATCACCTATATTTTGACAATTTGAGAGAATTAATGAAACATTAAGAAGATCTCCCTAAACGAAGACTTGTGTGAGATGTACGGTTCGTTTTGAAGGCATTAGTGACAGGATTGCTCCTTTTGATGCTAATCAAACTAGAACGAATTCATAGGACACATAATTACCTCTTTCTTTGACAATATGAGAGACCCAATGAAACAATAAGAAAGTCTCCCAAGACTTGTGTGAGATGTACGCATCGTTTTTATTGCGATAGTCATGGGATTGCTCCTTTTGATGCTAATGAAATTAGAACGAAGTAATAAGACTCCTAATTCTTTCACAATTTTAGAGAACAAATGAAAAAATAAGAAGGTCTCCTTAAATAAAGACATGTGTAAGATGTACGCATCGTTTTTAACGCGATAATCATGGGATTGTTCCTTTTGATGCTAATCAAACTAGAACGAAGTTATAGGACTCCTAATCACTTCTTTCTTTGACAATTTTAGTTCACCAATGAAACAATAAGAAGGTCTCCCAAAATGAATACTTTCGTGAGATGTACGCTTGATTTTGAATCCGATAGTCATGGGTTTCTCCTTTTGACGCTAATCAAACTAGAGAGAAGTAATACAACTCTTAATCACCTCTTTCTTTGTAAATTTGAAAAAATCGATGAAACAATATGAAGGTCTCCCTAAATGAAGGCTTGTGTGAGATCTACGCATCGTTTTTGACGCGATAGTAATGTGATTGCTACTTTTGATGCTAATTTCAACTAGAAGAAAGTAATAGAACTCATAATCACCTATATTTTGACAATTTGAGAGAACTAATGAAACAATAAGAAGGACTCCCTAAATGAAGACTTGTGTGAGATGTACGGATCGTTTTGAAGGCACTAGTGACAGGACTGCTCCTTTTGATGCTAATCAAACTAGAACGAATTCATAGGACTCATAATCACCTCTTTCTTTGACAATTTGAGAGACCCAGTGAAATAATAAGAAAGTCTCCCAAGACTTGTGTGAGATGTACGCATCGTTTTTAATGCGATAATCATGGGATTGCTCCTTTTGATGCTAATCAAATTAGAACGAAGTAATAAGACTCCTAATTCTTTCAGAATTTTAGAGAACAAATGAAATAATAATAACGTCTCCTTAATTGAAGACATGTGTAAGATGTACGTATCGTTTTTAACGCGATAATCATGGGATTGCTCCTTTTGATGCTAATCAAACTAGAACGAAGTTATCGGACTCCTAATCACTTCTTTCTGAAAATTTTAGTCGACCAATAAAACAATAAGAAGGTCTCCCAAAATGAATACTTTTATGAGATGTACGCTTGATTTTGAACCCGATAGTCATGGGTTTCTTCTTTTGACGCTAATCAAACTAGAACGAAGTAATACAACTCTTAATCACCTCTTTCTTTGTAAATTTGAAAAAACCAATGAAACAATATGACGGTCTCCCTAAATGAAGACTTGTGTGAGATCTACGCATCGTTTTGGACGCGATAGTGATGTGATTGCTCCTTTTGATGCTATATTCAATTAGAACGAAGTAATAGAACTTATAATCACCTATATTTTGATAATTTGAGAGAACTAATGAAACATTAAGAATGTCTCCCTAAATGAAGACTTGTGTGAGATGTACGGCTCGTCTCACTAATGACAGGATTGGTCCTTTTGATGCTAATCAAACTAGAACGAATTCATAGGACTCATAATCACCTCTTTCTTTAACAATTTTAGAGACCCAATGAAACAATAAGAAGGTCTCCCTAAATCAAGACTTGTGTGAGATGTACGCATCATTTTTAATGCGATAGTCATGGGATTGCTCCTTTTGATGCTAATCAAATTTGAACGAAGTAATAAAACTCCTAATCACCTCCTTCTTTCACAATTTTAGAGAAACAATGAAACAATCAGAAGGTCTCCTAAAATGAAGACATGTGTGAGATCTACGCATCGTTTTTAACGCGATAGTCATGGATTGCTCCTTTTGAAGCTAATCAAACTAGAACAAAGTTATAGGACTCCTAATCACCTCTTTCTTTGACAATTTCATAGCACCAATGAAACAATAAAAAGGTCTCCCTAAATGAAGCCTTGTGTGAGATGTACACATGGTTTTGAACGCGATAGTAATGGGTTTGTCATTTTGACGCTAATCAAACTAGATCGATGTAATACAACTCTTAATTACCTCTTTCTTAGAAAATTTGAAACAACCAATGAAACAATATTAAGGTCTCCCTAAATAAAGACTTGTGTGAGATCTACGCATCGTTTTGGACGCGATAGTGATTTGATTGGTCCCTTTGATGCTAATTTCAACTAGAACGAAGTAATAGAACTCATAATCACCTATATTTTGACAATTTTAGAGAACTAATGAAACATTAAGAAGGTCTCCCTAAATGAAGACTTGTGTGAGATGTACGAATCGTTTTGAAGGCACTAGTGACAAGATTGCTCCTTTTGATGCTAATCAAACTTGAACGAATTCATAGGACTCATAATCACCTCTTTCTTTGACAATTTGAGAAATCCAATGAAACAATAAAAAGGTCTCCCTAAATTAAGACTTGTGTTTTAACGCGATAGTCATAGGATTGCTCTTTTTGACACTAATCAAATTAGAACGAAGAAATAAGACTCCTAATCACCTCCTTCTTTCACAATTTTAGAGAACCAATTAAACAATAAGAAGGTCGCCTTAAATGAAGACATGTGTGAGATGTACGCATCGTTTTTAACGCGATAGTCATGGGATTGCTCCTTTTGATGCTAATCAAACTAGAACGAAGTTATATGACTCCTAATCACTTCTTTTTTTGACAATTTTAGTGCACCAATGAAACAATAAGAAGGTCTCCCAAAATGAATACTTTCGTGAGATGTACGCTTGATTTTGAATCCGATAGTCATGGGTTTCTCCTTTTGACGCTAATCAAACTAGAATGAAGTAATACAACTCTTAATCACCTCTTTCTTTGTAAATTTGAAAAAACCAATGAAACAATATGACGGTCTCCCTAAATGAAGGCTTGTGTGAGATCTACGCATCGGTTTGGACGCGATAGTGATTTGATTGCTCCTTTTGATGCTAATTTCAACTAGAACGAAGTAATAGAACTCATAATCACCTATATTTTGACAATTTGAGAGAATTAATAAAACATTAAGAAGATCTCCCTAAATGAAGACTTGTGTGAGATGTACGGATCGTTTTGAAGGCATTAGTGACAGGATCGCTCCTTTTGATGCTAATCAAACTAGAACGAATTCATAGTACACATAATTACATCTTTCTTTGACAATATGAGAGACCCAATGAAACAATAAGAAAGTCTCCCAAGACTTGTGTGAGATGTACGCATCGTTTTTATTGCGATAGTCATGGGATTGCTCCTTTTGATGCTAATCAAATTAGAACGAAGTAATAAGACTCCTAATTCTTTCACAATTTTAGAGAACAAATGAAAAAATAAGAAGGTCTCCTTAAATAAAGACATGTGTAAGATGTACGCATCGTTTTTAACGCGATAATCATGGGATTGCTCCTTTTGATGCTAATCAAACTAGAACGAAGTTATAGGACTCCTAATCACTTCTTTCTTTGACAATTTTAGTGCACCAATGAAACAATAAGAAGGTCTCCCAAAATGAATACTTTCGTGATATGAACGCTTGATTTTGAATCCGATAGTCATGGGTTTCTCCTTTTGACGCTAATCAAACTAGAGAGAAGTAATACAACTCTTAATCACCTCTTTCTTTGTAAATTTGAAAAAATCGATGAAACAATATGAAGGACTACCTAAATGAAGGCTTGTCTGAGATCTACGCATCGTTTTTGTTGCGATAGTAATGTGATTGCTCCTTTTGATGCTAATTTCAACTAGAAGAAAGTAATAGAACTCATAATCCCCTATATTTTGACAATTTGAGAGAACTAATGAAACATTAAGATGGTCTCCCTAAATGAAGACTTGTGTGAGATGTACGGATCATTTTGAAGGCACTAGTGACAGGATTGCTCCTTTTGATGCTAATCAAACTAGAACGAATTCATAGGACTCATAATCACCTCTTTCTTTGACAATTTGAGAGACCCAGTGAAACAATAAGAAAGTCTCCCAAGACTTGTGTGAGATGTACGCATCGTTTTTAATGCGATAGTCATGGGATTGCTCCTTTTGATGCTAATCAAATTAGAACGAAGTAATAAGACTCCTAATTCTTTCACAATTTTAGAGAACAAATGAAATAATAATAACGTCTCCTTAATTGAAGACGTGTAACATGTACGTATCGTTTTTAACACGATAATCATGGGATTGCTCCTTTTGATGCTAATCAAACTAGAACGAAGTTATCGGACTCCTAATCACTTCTTTCTTTGAAAATTTTAGTCGACCAATAAAACAATAAGAAGCTCTCCCAAAATAAATACTTTTATGAGATGTACGCTTGATTTTGAACCCGATAGTCATGGGTTTCTCCTTTTGACGCTAATCAAACTAGAACGAAGTAATACAACTCTTAATCACCTCTTTCTTTGTAAATTTGAAAAAACCAATGAAACAATATGACGGTCTCCCTAAATGAAGACTTGTGTGAGATCTACGCATCGTTTTGGACGCGATAGTGATGTGATTGCTCCTTTTGATGCTATATTCAATTAGAACGAAGTAATATAACTTATAATCACCTATATTTTGATAATTTGAGAGAACTAATGAAACATTAAGAAGGTCTCCCTAAATGAAGACTTGTATGAGATGTACGGCTCGTCTCACTAGTGACAGGATTGGTCCTTTTGATGCTAATCAAATTAGAACGAATTCATAGGACTCATAATCACCTCTTTCTTTGAAAATTTTAGAGACCCAATGAAATAATTAGAAAGTCTCCCTAAATCAAGACTTGTGTGAGATGTAATCATCGTTTTTAACGCGATAGTCATGGGATTGCTCCATTTGATGCTAATCAAATTTGAACGAAGTAATAAAACTCCTAATCACCTCCTTCTTTCACAATTTTAGAGAACCAATGAAATAATAAGAAGGTCTTCTTAAATGAAGACACGTGTGAGATGTACGCATCGTTTTTAACGCGATAGTCATGGGATTGCTCCTTTTGAAGCTAATCAAACTAGAACAAAGTTATAGGACTCCTAATCACCTCTTTCTTTGACAATTTCAGAGCACCAATGAAACAATAAGAAGGTCTCCCGAAATGAAGCCTTGTGTGAGATGTACACATGGTTTTGAACGCGATAGTAATGGGTTTGTTATTTTGACGCTAATCAAACTAGATCGATGTAATACAACTCTTAATTACCTCTTTATTTGAAAATTTGAAACCACCAATGAAATAATATTAACGTCTCCCTAAATAAAGACTTATGTGAGATCTACGCATCGGTTTGGACGCGATAGTGATTTGATTGCTCCTTTTGATGCTAATTTCAACTAGAACGAAGTAATAGAACTCATAATCACCTATATTTTGACAATTTGAGAGAATTAATGAAACATTAAGAAGATCTCCCTAAATGAAGACTTGTGTGAGATGTACGGTTCGTTTTGAAGGCATTAGTGACAGGATTGCTCCTTTTGATGCTAATCAAACTAGAACGAATTCATAAGACACATAATTACCTCTTTCTTTGACAATATGAAAGACCCAATGAAACAATAAGAAAGTCTCCCAAGACTTGTGTGAGATGTACGCATCGTTTTTATTGCGATAGTCATGGGATTGCTCCTTTTGATGCTAATGAAATTAGAACGAAGTAATAAGACTCCTAATTCTTTCACAATTTTAGAGAACAAATGAAACAATAAGAAGGTCTCCTTAAATAAAGACATGTGTAAGATGTACGCATCGTTTTTAACGCGATAATCATGGGATTGCTCCTTTTGATGCTAATAAAACTAAAACAAAGTTATCGGACTCCTAATCACTTCTTTCTTTGAAAATTTTAGTCGAGCAATAAAACAATAAGAAGGTCTCCCAAAATGAATACTTTTATGAGATGTACGCTTGATTTTGAACCCGATAGTCATGGGTTTCTCCTTTTGACGCTAATCTAACTAGAACGAAATAATACAACTCTTAATCACCTCTTTCTTTGTAAATTTAAAAAAACCAATGAAACAATATAACGGTCTCCCTAAATGAAGACTTGTGTGAGATCTACGCATCGTTTTGGACGCGATAGTGATGTGATTGCTCCTTTTGATGCTATATTCAATTAGAACGAAGTAATAGAACTTATAATCACCTATATTTTGATAATTTGAGAGAACTAATGAAACATTAAGAAGGTCTCCCTAAATGAAGACTTATGTGAGATGTACGGCTCGTCTCACTAATGACAGGATTGGTCCTTTTGATGCTAATCAAACTAGAACGAATTCATAGGACTCATAATCACCTCTTTCTTTGACAATTTTAGAGACCCAATGAAACAATAAGAAGGTCTCCCTAAATCAAGACTTGTGTGAGATGTACGCATCATTTTTAACGCGATAGTCATGGGATTGCTCCTTTTGATGCTAATCAAATTTGAACGAAGTAATAAAACTCTTAATCACCTCCTTCTTTCACGATTTTAGAGAACCAATGAAACAATAAGAACGTCTCCTTAAATGAAGACATGTGTGAGATGTACGCATTGTTTTTAACGCGATAGTCATGGGATTGCTCCTTTTGAAGCTAATCAAACTAGAACAAAGTTATAGGACTCCTAATCACCTCTTTCTTTGACAATTTCAGAGCACCAATGAAACAATAAGAAGGTCTCCCTAAATGAAGCCTTGTGTGAGATGTACACATGATTTTGAATGCGATAGTAATGGGCTTGTCATTTTGACGCTAAACAAACTAGATCGATGTAATACAACTCTTAATTACCTCTTTCTTTGAAAATTTGAAACAACCAATAAAGCAATATTAAGGTCACCCTAAATAAAGACTTGTGTGAGATCTACGCATCGTTTTGGTCGCGATAGTGATTTGATTGCTCCTTTTGATGCTAATTCCAACTAGAACGAAGTAATAGAACTCATAATCACCTATATTTTGACAATTTGAGAGAATTAATGAAACATTAAGAAGATCTCCTTAAATGAAGACTTGTGTGAGATGTACGGATCGTTTTGAGGGCAATAGTGATATGATTGCTCCTTTTGATGCTAATCAAGCTAGAACGAATTCATATGACTCATAATCATCTCTTTCTTTGACCATTTGAGAAACCCAATGAAACAATAAAAAGGTCTCCTTAAATCAAGACTTGTGTGAGATGTACACATCGTTTTTAACGCGATAGTCATAAGATTGCTCTTTTTGATACTAATCAAATTAGAACGAAGTAATAAGACTCCTAATCATCTCCTTCTTTCACAATTTTAGAGAACCAATTAAACAATAAGGTCTCCTTAAATGAAGACATGTGTGAGATGTACGCATCGTTTTTAACGCGATAGTCATGAGATTGCTCCCTTTGATGCTAATCAAACTAGAACTAAGTTATAGGACTCTTAATCACTTCTTTCTTTGACAATGTTAGTGCACCAATGAAACAATAAGAAGGTCTCCCAAAATGAATACTTTTGTGAGATGTACGCTTGATTTTGAACCCGATAGTCATGGGTTTCTCCTTTTGACGCTAATCAAACTAGAATGAAGTAAAACAACTCTTAATCACCTCTTTCTTTGTAAATTTGAAAAAACCAATGAAACAATATGAAGGTCTCCCTAAATGAAGGCTTGTGTGAGATCTACACATCGGTTTGGACGCGATAGTGATTTGATTGCTCCTTTTGATGCTAATTTCAACTAGAACGAAGTAATAAAACTCATAATCACCTATATTTTGACAATTTGAGAGAATTAATGAAACATTAAGAAGATCTCCCTAAATGAAGACTTGTGTGAGATGTACGGCTCGTCTCATTAGTGACAGGATTGCTCCTTTTGATCCTAATCAAACTATAACGAATTCATAGGACTCACAATCATATCTTTCTTTGACAATTTGAGAGACCCAATGAAACAATAAGAAGGTCTCACTAAATCAAGACTTGTGTGAGATGTACGCATCGTTTTTAACGCGATAGTCATGGGATTGCTCCTTTTGATGCTAATCAAATTTGAACGAAGTAATAAAACTCCTAATGACCTCCTTCTTTCACAATTTTAGAGAAATAATGAAACAATAAGAAGGTCTCCTTAAATGAAGACATGTGTGAGATGTACGCATCGTTTTTAACGCGATAGTCATGGATTGTTCCTTTTGAAGCTAATCAAACTAGAACAAAGTTATAGGACTCCTAATCACCTCTTTCTTTGACTATTTCATAGCACCAATGAAACAATAAGAAGGTCTCCCTAAATGAAGCCTTGTGTGAGATGTACACATGGTTTTAAACGCGATAATAATGGGTTTGTCATTTTGACGCTAATCAAACTAGATCGATGTAATACAACTCTTAATTACCTCTTTCTTAGAAAATTTGAAACAACCAATGAAACAATATTAAGGTCTCCCTAAATAAAGACTTGTGTGAGATCTACGCATCATTTTGGACACGATAGTGATTTGATTGCTCCTTTTGATGCTAATTTCAACTAGAACGAAGTAATAGAACTCATAATCACCTATATTTTGACAATTTGAGAGAACTAATGAAACATTAAAAAGGTCTCCCTAAATGAAGACTTGTGTGAGATGTACGAATCGTTTTGAAGGCACTAGTGACAAGATTGCTCCTTTTGATGCTAATCAAACTTGAACGAATTCATAGGACTCATAATCACCTCTTTCTTTGACAATTTGAGAAATCCAATGAAACAATAAAAAGGTCTCCCTAAATCAAGACTTGTGTTTTAACGCAATAGTCATAGGATTGCTCTTTTTGATACTAATCAAATTAGAACGAAGTAATAAGACTCCTAATCACCTCCTTCTTTCACAATTTTAGAGAACCAATTAAATAATAAGAAGGTCTCCTTAAATGAAGACATGTGTGAGATGTACGCATCATTTTTAACGCGATAGTTATGGGATTGCTCCTTTTGATGCTAATCAAACTAGAACGAAGTTATATGACTCCTAATCACTTCTTTCTTTGACAATTTTAGTGCACCAATGAAACAATAAGAAGGTCTCCCAAAATGAATACTTTCGTGAGATGTACGCTTGATTTTGAATTCGATAGTCATGGGTTTCTCCTTTTGACGCTAATCAAACTAGAATGAAGTAATACAACTCTTAATCACCTCTTTCTTTGTAAATTTGAAAAAACCAATGAAACAATATGACGGTCTCCCTAAATGAAGGCTTGTGTGAGATCTACGCATCGGTTTGGACGCGATAGTGATTTGATTGCTCCTTTTGATGCTATTTTCAACTAGAACGAAGTAATAGAACTCATAATCACCTATATTTTGACAATTTGAGAGAATTAATGAAACATTAAGAAGATCTCCCTAAATGAAGACTTATGTGAGATGTACGGATCGTTTTGAAGGCATTAGTGACAGGATTGCTCCTTTTTGATGCGAATCAAACTAGAACGAATTCATAGGACACATAATTACCTCTTTCTTTGACAATATGAGAGACCCAATGAAACAATAAGAAAGTCTCCCAAGACTTGTGTGAGATGTACGCATCATTTTTATTGCGATAGTCATGGGATTGCTCCTTTTGATGCTAATGAAATTAGAACGAAGTAATAAGACACCTAATTCTTTCACAATTTTAGAGAACAAATGAAACAATAAGAAGGTCTCCTTAAATAAAGACATGCGTAAGATGTACACATCGTTTTTAACGCAATAATCATGGGATTGCTCCTTTTGATGCTAATCAAACTAGAACGAAGTTATAGGACTCCTAATCACTTCTTTCTTTGACAATTTTAGTCGACCAATAATACAATAAGAAGGTATCCCAAAATGAATACTTTTATGAGATGTACGCTTGATTTTGAACTCGATAGTCATGGGTTTCTCCTTCTGACGCTAATCAAACTAGAACGAGGTAATACAACTCTTAATCACCTCTTTCTTTGTAAATTTGAAAAAACCAATGAAACAATATGACGGTCTCCCTAAATGAAGACTTGTGTGAGATCTACGCATCGTTTTGGACGCGATATTGATGTGATTGCTCCTTTTGATGCTATATTCAATTAGAACGAAGTAATAGAACTTATAATCACCTATATTTTGATAATTTGAGAGAACTAATGAAACATTAAGAAGGTCTCCCTAAATGAAGACTTGTGTGAGATGTACGGCTCGTCTCACTAATGACAGGATTGGTCCTTTTGATGCTAATCAAACTAGAACGAATTCATAGGACTCATAATCACCTCTTTCTTTGACAATTTTAGAGACCCAATGAAACAATAAGAAGGTCTCCCTAAATCAAGACTTGTGTGAGGTGTACGCATCATTTTTAACGCGATAGTCATGGGATTGCTCCTTTTGATGCTAATCAAATTTGAACGAAGTAATAAAACTCTTAATCACCTCCTTCTTTCACGATTTTAGAGAACCAATGAAACAATAAGAACGTCTCCTTAAATGAAGACATGTGTGAGATGTACGCATCGTTTTTAACGCGATAGTTATGGGATTGCTCCTTTTGAAGCTAATCAAACTAGAACAAAGTTATAGGACTCCTAATCACCTCTTTCTTTGACAATTTCAGAGCACCAATGAAACAATAAGAAGGTCTCCCTAAATGAAGCCTTGTGTGAGATGTACACATGATTTTGAATGCGATAGTAATGGGCTTGTCATTTTGACGCTAAACAAACTAGATCGATGTAATACAACTCTTAATTACCTCTTTCTTTGAAAATTTGAAACAACCAATAAAGCAATATTAAGGTCTCCCTAAATAAAGACTTGTGTGAGATAGTGATTTGATTGCTCCTTTTGATGCTAATTCCAACTAGAACGAAGTAATAGAACTCATAATCACCTATATTTTGACAATTTGAGAGAATTAATGAAACATTAAGAAGATCTCTTTAAATGAAGACTTGTGTGAGATGTACGGATCGTTTTGAGTACAATAGTGATATGATTGCTCCTTTTGATGCTAATCAAGCTAGAACGAATTCATATGACTCATAATCATCTCTTTCTTTGACCATTTGAGAGACCCAATGAAACAATAAAAAGGTCTCCTTAAATCAAGACTTGTGTGAGATGTACACATCGTTTTTAACGCGATAGTCATAAGATTGCTCTTTTTGATACTAATCAAATTAGAACGAAGTAATAAGACTCCTAATCATCTCCTTCTTTCACAATTTTAGAGAACCAATTAAACAATAAGGTCTCCTTAAATGAAGACATGTGTGAGATGTACGCATCGTTTTTAACGCGATAGTCATGGGATTGCTCCCTTTGATGCTAATCAAACTAGAACTAAGTTATAGGACTCTTAATCACTTCTTTCTTTGACAATGTTAGTGCACCAATGAAACAATAAGAAGGTCTCCCAAAATGAATACTTTTGTGAGATGTACGCTTGATTTTGAACCCGATAGTCATGGGTTTCTCCTTTTGACGCTAATCAAACTAGAATGAAGTAAAACAACTCTTAATCACCTCTTTCTTTGTAAATTTGAAAAAACCAATGAAACAATATGAAGGTCTCCCTAAATGAAGGCTTGTGTGAGATCTACGCATCGGTTTGGACGCGATAGTGATTTGATTGCTCCTTTTGATGCTAATTTCAACTAGAACGAAGTAATAAAACTCATAATCACCTATATTTTGACAATTTGAGAGAATTAATGAAACATTAAGAAGATCTCCCTAAATGAAGACTTGTGTGAGATGTACGGCTCGTCTCATTAGTGACAGGATTGCTCCTTTTGATCCTAATCAAACTATAACGAATTCATAGGACTCATAATCATCTCTTTCTTTGACAATTTGAGAGACCCAATGAAACAATAAGAAGGTCTCACTAAATCAAGACTTGTGTGAGATGTACGCATCGTTTTTAACGCGATAGTCATGGGATTGCTCCTTTTGATGCTAATCAAATTTGAACGAAGTAATAAAACTCCTAATCACCTCCTTCTTTCATAATTTTAGAGAAATAATGAAACAATAAGAAGGTCTCCTTAAATGAAGACATGTGTGAGATGTACGCATCGTTTTTAACGCGATAGTCATGGATTGTTCCTTTTGAAGCTAATATAACTAGAACAAAGTTATAGGACTCCTAATCACCTCTTTCTTTGACTATTTCATAGCACCAATGAAACAATAAGAAGGTCTCCCTAAATGAAGCCTTGTGTGAGATGTACACATGGTTTTGAACGCGATAGTAATGGGTTTGTCATTTTGACGCTAATCAAACTAGATCGATGTAATACAACTCTTAATTACCTCTTTCTTAGAAAATTTGAAACAACCAATGAAACAATATTAAGGTCTCCCTAAATAAAGACTTGTGTGAGATCTACGCATCATTTTGGACACGATAGTGATTTGATTGCTCCTTTTGATGCTAATTTCAACTAGAACGAAGTAATAGAACTCATAATCACCTATATTTTGACAATTTGAGAGAACTAATGAAACATTAAAAAGGTCTCCCTAAATGAAGACTTGTGTGAGATGTACGAATCGTTTTGAAGGCACTAGTGACAAGATTGCTCCTTTTGATGCTAATCAAACTTGAACGAATTCATAGGACTCATAATCACCTCTTTCTTTGACAATTTGAGAAATCCAATGAAACAATAAAAAGGTCTCCCTAAATCAAGACTTGTGTTTTAACGCAATAGTCATAGGATTGCTCTTTTTGATACTAATCAAATTAGAACGAAGTAATAAGACTCCTAATCACCTCCTTCTTTCACAATTTTAGAGAACCAATTAAATAATAAGAAGGTCTCCTTAAATGAAGACATGTGTGAGATGTACGCATCATTTTTAACGCGATAGTTATGGGATTGCTCCTTTTGATGCTAATCAAACTAGAACGAAGTTATATGACTCCTAATCACTTCTTTCTTTGACAATTTTAGTGCACCAATGAAACAATAAGAAGGTCTCCCAAAATGAATACTTTCGTGAGATGTACGCTTGATTTTGAATTCGATAGTCATGGGTTTCTCCTTTTGACGCTAATCAAACTAGAATGAAGTAATACAACTCTTAATCACCTCTTTCTTTGTAAATTTGAAAAAACCAATGAAACAATATGACGGTCTCCCTAAATGAAGGCTTGTGTGAGATCTACGCATCGGTTTGGACGCGATAGTGATTTGATTGCTCCTTTTGATGCTATTTTCAACTAGAACGAAGTAATAGAACTCATAATCACCTATATTTTGACAATTTGAGAGAATTAATGAAACATTAAGAAGATCTCCCTAAATGAAGACTTGTGTGAGATGTACGGATCGTTTTGAAGGCACTAGTGATAGGATTACTCCTTTTGATGCTAATCAAACTATAACGAATTCATAGGAATCATAATCACCTCTTTCTTTGACAATATGAGAGACCCAATGAAACAATAAGAAAGTCTCCCAAGACTTGTGTGAGATGTACGCATCATTTTTATTGCGATAGTCATGGGATTGCTCCTTTTGATGCTAATCAAATTAGAACGAAGTAATAAGACACCTAATCATCTCTTTCTTTCTCAACTTTAGAGAACAAATGAAACAATAAGAAGGTCTCCTTAAATAAAGACATGTGTAAGATGTACACATCGTTTTTAACGCAATAATCATGGGATTGCTCCTCTTGATGCTAATCAAACTAGAACGAAGTTATAGGACTCCTAATCACTTCTTTCTTTGACAATTTTAGTCGACCAATAATACAATAAGAAGGTATCCCAAAATGAATACTTTTATGAGATGTACGCTTGATTTTGAACTCGATAGTCATGGGTTTCTCCTTCTGACGCTAATCAAACTAGAACGAGGTAATACAACTCTTAATCACCTCTTTCTTTGTAAATTTGAAAAAACCAATGAAAAAATATGACGGTCTCCCTAAATGAAGACTTGTGTGAGATCTACGCATCGTTTTGGACGCGATATTGATGTGATTGCTCCTTTTGATGCTATATTCAATTAGAACGAAGTAATAGAACTTATAATCACCTATATTTTGATAATTTGAGAGAACTAATGAAACATTAAGAAGGTCTCCCTAAATGAAGACTTATGTGAGATGTACGGCTCGTCTCATTAGTGACAGGATTGCTCCTTTTGATCCTAATCAAACTATAACGAATTCATAGGACTCATAATCACCTCTTTCTTTGACAATTTGAGAGACCCAATGAAACAATAAGAAGGTCTCCCTAAATCAAGACTTGTGTGAGATGTACGCATCGTTTTTAACGCTATAGTCATAAGATTACTCTTTTTGATACTAATCAAATTAGAACGAAGTAATAAGACTTCTAATCACCTCCATCTTTCACAATTTTAGAGAATCAATTAAACAATAAGGTTTCCTTAAATGAAGCCATGTGTGAGATGTACGCATCGTTTTTAACGCGATAGTCATGAGATTGCTCCTTTTGATGCTAATCAAACTAGAACTAAGTTATAGGACTCCTAATCACTTCTTTCTTTGACAATTTTAGGTCACCAATGAAACAATAAGAAGGTCTCCCAAAATGAATACTTTTGTGAGATGTACGCTTGATTTTGAACCCGATAGTCACAGGTTTCTCCTTTCGACGCTAATCAAACTAGAATAAAGTAATACAACTCTTAATGACCTCTTTCTTTGTAAATTTGAAAAAACCAATGAAACAATAAGAAGGTCTCCCTAAATAAAGGCTTGTGTGAGATCTACGCATCGTTTTGGACACGATAGTGATGTGATTGCTCCTTTTGATGCAAATTTCAACTAGAACGAAGTAATAGAACTCATAATCACCTATATTTTGACAATTTGAGAGAACTAATGAAACATTAAGAAGGTCTCACTAAATGAAGACATGTGTGAGATGTACGAATCGTTTTGAAGGCACTAGTGATATGATTGCTCTTTTTGATGCTAATCAAACTAGAACGAATTTATAGGACTCATAATCAACTCTTTCTTTGACCATTTGAGAGACCCAATGAAACAATAAAAAGGTCTCCCTAAATCAAGACTTGTGTTTTAACACGATAGTCATAGGATTGCTCTTTTTGATACTAATCAAATTAGAACGAAGTAATAAGACTCCTAATCACCTCCTTCTTTCACAATTTTAGAGAACAAATAAAACAATAAGAAGGTCTCCTTAAATAAAGACATGTGTAAGATGTACGTATCGTTTTTAACGCGATAATCATGGGATTGCTCCTTTTGATGCTAATCAAACTAGAACGAAGTTATAGAACTCCTAATCACTTCTTTCTTTGAAAATTATAGTCGACCAATAAATTAATAACAAGGTCTCCCACAATGAATACTTTTATGAGATGTACGCTTGATTTTGAACCCGATAGTCATGGGTTTCTCCTTTTGACGCTAATCAAACTAGAACGAAGTAATACAACTCTTAATCACCTCTTTCTTTGTAAATTTGAAAAAACCAATGAAACAATATGACGGTCTCCCTAAATGAAGACTTGTGTGAGATCTACGCATCGTTTTGGACGCGATAGTGATGTGATTGCTCCTTTTGATGCTATATTCAATTAGAACGAAGTAATAGAACTTATAATCACCTATATTTTGATAATTTGAGAGAACTAATGAAACATTAAGAAGGTCTCCCTAAATGAAGACTTGTGTGAGATGTACGGATCGTTTTGAAGGCACTAGTGATAGGATTACTCCTTTTGATGCTAATCAAACTAGAACGAATTCATAGGAATCATAATCACCTCTTTCTTGGACAATTTGAGAAATCCAATGAAACAATAAGAAAGTCTCTCAAAACTTGTGTGAGATGTATGCATCTTTTTTAATGCGATGGTCATAGGATTGCTCCTTTTGATGCTAATCAAATTAGAATGAAGTAATAAGACTCCTAATCATCTCTTTCTTTCTCAACTTTAGAGAACAAATGAAACAATAAGAGAGTCTACTTATATGAAGACATGTGTAAGATGTACGCATCGTTTTTAACGCGATAGTCATGGAATTGCTCCCTTTGATGCTAATCAAACTAGAACGAAGTTATAATACTTCTAATCTTTTCTTTCTTTGACAATTTTAGTGCACCATTGAAACAATAAGAAGGTCTCCCAAATTGAATACTTTTGTGAGATGTACGCTTGATTTTGAACCCGATAGTCATGGGTTTCTCGTTTTGATGCTAATCAAACTAAAACGAAGTAATACAACTCTTAATCACCTCTTTCTTTGTAAATTTGAAAAAACCAATGAAACAATATGACGGTCTCCCTAAATGAAGACTTGTGTGAGATCTACGCATCGTTTTGGACGCGATAGTGATGTGATTGCTCCTTTTGATGCTATATTCAATTAGAACGAAGTAATAGAACTTATAATCACCTATATTTTGATAATTTGAGAGAACTAATGAAACATTAAGAAGGTCTCCCTAAATGAAGACTTGTGTGAGATGTACGGCTCGTCTCACAAGTGACAGGATTGGTCCTTTTGATGCTAATCAAACTAGAACGAATTCATAGGACTCATAATAACCTCTTTTTTGACAATTTTAGAGACCCAATGAAACAATAAGAAGGTCTTCCTAAATCAAGACTTGTGTGAGATGTAATAATCGTTTTTAACGCGATAGTCATGGGATTGCTCCTTTTGATGCTAATTAAACTAGAACAAAGTTATAGGACTCCTAATAACCTCTTTCTTTGACAATTTCAGAGCACTAATGAAACAATAAGAAGGTCCCCCTAAATGAAGCCTTGTGTGAGATGGACACATGGTTTTGAACGCGATAGTAATGGGTTTCTCTTTTTGACGCTAATCAAACTAGATCGATGTAATACAACTCTTAATTACCTCTTTCTTTGAAAATTTGAAACAACCAATGAAACAATATTAACGTCTCCCTAAATAAAGACTTGTGTGAGATCTACGCATCGTTTTGGACGTGATAGTGATTTGATTGCTCCTTTTGATGATAATTTCAACTAGAACGAGGTAATAGAACTCATAATCACCTATATTTTGACAATTTGAGAGAATTAATGAAACATTAAGAAGATCTTCCTAAATGAAGACTTGTGTGAGATGTACGGATCGTTTTGAAGGCACTAGTGATATGATTGCACCTTTTCATTCTAATCACCTCTTTCTTTGACAATTTGAGAGATCCAATGAAACAATAAGAAAGTCTCCCAAGACTTGTGTGAGATGTACGCATTATTTTTAATGCGATAGTCATGGGATTGCTCCTTTTGATGCTAATGAAATTAGAACGAAGTAATAAGACTCCTAATTCTTTCACAATTTTAGAGGACAAATGAAACAATAAGAAGGTCTCCTTAAATGAAGACATGTGTAAAATGTACGCATCGTTTTTAACGCGATAATCATGGGATTGCTCTTTTTGATGCTAATCAAACTACAACGAAGTTATAGGACTCCTAATCACTTCTTTCTTTGACAATTTTAGTCGACCAATAAAACAATAAGAAGGTCTCCCAAAATGAGTACTTTTATGAGATGTACGCTTGATTTTGAACCCGATAGTCATGGGTTTCTCTTTTTGACGCTAATCAAACTAGAACGAAGTAATACAACGTTTAATCACCTCTTTCTTTGTAACTTTGAAAAAACCAATGAAACAATATGACGGTCTCCCTAAATGAAGACTTGTGTGAGATCTACGCATCGTTTTGGACGCGATAGTGATGTGATTGCTCCTTTTGATGCTATATTCAATTAGAACGAAGTAATAGAACTTATAATCACCTATATTTTGATAATTTGAGAGAACTAATGAAACATTAAGAAGGTCTCCCTAAATGAAGACTTGTGTGAGATGTACGGCTCGTCTCACTAGTGACAGGATTGGTCCTTTTGATGCTAATCAAACTAGAACGAATTCATAGGACTCATAATCACCTCTTTCTTTGACAATTTTAGAGACCCAATGAAACAATGTGAAGGTCTCCCTAAATCAAGACTTGTGTGAGATGTAATCATCGTTTTTAACGCGATAGTCATGGGATCGCTCCTTTTGATGCTAATAAAATTTGAACGAAGTAATAAAACTCCTAATCAACTCCTTCTTTCACAATTTTAAAGAACTAATGAAACAATAAGAAGGTCTCTTTAAATGAAGATATGTGTGAGATGTACGCATCGTTTTTAAAGCAATAGTTATGGGATTGCTCCTTTTGAAGCTAATCAAACTAGAACAAAGATATAGGACTCCTAATCACCTCTTTCTTTGACAATTTCAGAGCACCAATGAAACAATAAGAAGGTCTCCCTAAATAAAGCCTTGTGTGAGATGTAAGCATGGTTTTGAACGCGATAGTAATGGGTTTGTCATTTTGACGCTAAACAAACTAGATGGATGTAATACAACTCTTAATTATCTCTTTCTTTGTAAATTTGAAACAACCAATGAAACAATATTAAGGTCTCCCTAAATAAAGACTTGTGTGAGATCTACGCATCGTTTTGGACGCGATAGTGATTTGATTGCTCCTTTTGATGCTAATTTCAATTAGAACAAAGTAATAGAACTCATAATCATCTATATTTTGACAATTTGAGAGAATTAATGACATATTAAGAATATCTCCCTAACTGAAGACTTGTGTGAGACGTACGGATCGTTTTGAAGGCACTAGTGATATGATTGCTCCTTTTGATGCTAATCAAACTAGAACGAATTCATAGGACTCATAATCACCTCTTTTTTTGACCATTTGAGAGACCCAATGAAACAATAAAAAGGTCTCCCTAAATCAAGACTTGTGTGAGATGTACGCATCGTTTTTAACGCGATAGTCATAGGATTGCTCTTTTTGATACTAATCAAACGAGAACGAAGTTATAGGACTCCTAATCACTTCTTTATTTGACAATTTTAGTGCACCAATGAAATAATAAGAAGGTCTCCCAAAATGAATACTTTTGTGAGATGTACGCTTGAGTTTGAACCCGATAGTCATGGGTTTCTCCTTTTGACGCTAATCAAACTAGAATGAAGTAATACAACTCTTAATCACCTCTTTCTTTGTAAATTTGAAAAAACCAATGAAACAATATGAAGGTCTCCCTAAATGAAGGCTTGTGTGAGATCTACGCATCGTTTTGGATGCGATAGTGATGTGATTGCTTCTTTTGATGCTAATTTTAACTAGAATAAAGTAATAGAACTCATAATCACCTATATTTTGACAATTTGAGATAACTAATGAAACATTAAGAAGGTCTCCCTAAATCAAGACTTGTGTGAGATGTACGCATCGTTTGTAACGCGATAGTCATGGGATTGCTCCTTTTGATGCTAATCAAATTTGAACGAAGTAATAAAACTCCTAATCACCTCATTCTTTCACAATTTTAGAGAACCAATGAAACAATAAGAAGGTCTCCTTAAATGAAGACATGTGTGAGATGTACGCATCGTTTTTAACGCGATAGTTATGGGATTGCTCCTTTTGAAGCTAATCAAACTAGAACAAAGTTATAGGACTCTAATCACCTCTTTCAATGACAATTTCAGAGCACCAATGAAACAATAAGAAGGTCTCCCTAAATAAAGCCTTGTGTGAGATGTACACATGGTTTTGAACGCGATATTAATGGGTTTGTCATTTTGATGCTAATCAAACTAGATCGATGTAATACAAATCTTAATTACCTCTTTATTTGAAAATTTGAAACAACCAATGAAACAATATTAACGTCTCCCTAAATAAAGACTTATGTGAGATCTACGCATCGGTTTAGATGCGATAGTGATTTGATTGCTCCTTTTGATGCTAATTTCAACTAGAACGAAGTAATAGAACTCATAATCACCTATATTTTGACAATTTTAGAGAATTAATGAAACATTAAGAAGATCTCCCTAAATGAAGACTTATGTGAGATGTACGGATCGTTTTGAAGGCACTAGTGATATGATTGCTCTTTTTGATGCTAATCACCTCTTTCTTTGACAATTTGAGAGACCCAATGAAACAATAAGAAAGTCTCCCAAGACTTGTGTGAGATGTACGCATTATTTTTAATGCGATAGTCTTGGGATTGCTCCTTTTGATGCTAATGAAATTAGAACGAAGTAATAAGACTCCTAATTCTTTCACAATTTTAGAGGACAAATGAAACAATAAGAAGGTCTCCTTAAATGAAGACATGTGTAAAATGTACGCATCGTTTTTAACGCGATAATCATGGGATTGCTCTTTTTGATGCTAATCAAACTACAACGAAGTTATAGGACTCCTAATCACTTCTTTCTTTGACAATTTTAGTCGACCAATAAAACAATAAGAAGGTCTCCCAAAATGAGTACTTTTATGAGATGTACGCTTGATTTTGAACCCGATAGTCATGGGTTTCTCCTTTTGAAGCTAATCCAACTAGAAAGAAGTAATACAACGTTTAATCACCTCTTTCTTTGTAAATTTGAAAAAACCAATGAAACAATATGACGGTCTCCCTAAATGAAGACTTGTGTGAGATCTACGCATCGTTTTGGACGCGATAGTGATGTGATTGCTCCTTTTGATGGGATATTCAATTAGAACGAAGTAATAGAACTTATAATCACCTATATTTTGATAATTTGAGAGAACTAATGAAACATTAAGAAGGTCTCCCTAAATGAAGACTTGTGTGAGATGTACGGCTCGTCTCACTAGTGACGGGATTGGTCCTTTTGATGCTAATCAAACTAGAACGAATTCATAGGACTCATAATCACCTCTTTCTTTGACAATTTTAGAGACCCAATGAAACAATATGAAGGTCTCCCTAAATCAAGACTTGTGTGAGATGTAATCATCGTTTTTAACGCGATAGTCATGGGATTGCTCCTTTTGATGCTAATCAAATTTGAACGAAGTAATGAAACTCCTAATCACCTCCTTCTTTCACAATTTTAGAGAACCAATGAAACAATAAGAAGGTCTCCTTAAATGAAGACATGTGTGAGATGTACGGATCGTTTTTAACGCGATAGACATGGGATTGCTCTTTCTTTGACAAAGTTATAGGACTCCTAATCACCTCTTTCTTTGACAATTTCATAGCACCAATGAAACAATAAGAAGGTCTCCCTAAATGAAGCCTTGTGTGAGATGTACACATGGTTTTGAACGCGATAGTAATGGGTTTGTCATTTTGACGCTAGTCAAACTAGATCGATATAATACAACTCTTTATTACCTCTTTCTTTGAAAATTTGAAACAACCAATGAAACAATATTAAGGTCTCCCTAAATAAAGACTTGTGTGAGATCTACGCATCGTTTTGGACGTGATAGTGATTTGATTGCTCCTTTTGATGCAAATTTCAACTAGAACGAAGTAATAGAACTCATAATCACCTATATTTTTACAATTTGAGAGAACTAATGAAACATTAAGAAGGTATCCCAAAATGAAGACTTGTGTGACATGTACGAATTGTTTTGTAGGCACTAGTGACAGGATTGCTCCTTTTGATGCTAATCAAACTAGAACGAATTCATAGGACTCATTATCACCTCTTTCTTTGACAATTTAAGAAACCCAATGAAACAATAAAAAGGTCTCCCTAAATCAAGACTTGTGTTTTAACGCGATAGTCATAGGATTGCTCTTTTTGATACTAATCTAATTAGAACGAAGTAATAAGACTCCTAATCACCTCCTTCTTTCACAATTTTAGAGAACCAATTAAATAATAAGAAGGTCTCCTTAAATGAAGACATGTGTGAGATGTACGCATCGTTTTTAACGCGATAGTCATGGGATTGCACTTTTTGATGCTAATCAAACTAGAACGATGTTATAGGACTCCTAATCACATCTTTCTTTGACAATTTTAGTGTACCAATGAAACAATAAGAAGGTCTCCCAAAATGAATACTTTTGTGAGATGTACGCTTGATTTTGAATCCGATAGTCATGGGTTTCTCCTTTTGACGCTAATCAAACTAGAATGAAGTAATACAACTCTTAATCACCTCTTTCTTTGTAAATTTGAAAAAACCAATGAAACAATATGAAGGTCTCCCTAAATGAAGGCTTGTGTGAGATTTACGCATCATTTTGGACGCGATAGTGATGTGATTGCTCCTTTTGATGCTAATTTAAACTAGAACAAAGCAATAGAACTCATAATCACCTATATTTTGACAATTTGAGAGAACTAATGAAACATTAAGAAGGTCTCCCTAAATGAAGACTTGTGTGAGATGTACGGATCGTTTTGAAGGCACTAGTGACAGGATTACTCCTTTTGATGCTAATCAAACTAGAACGAATTCATAGGACTCATAATCACCTCTTTCTTGGACAATTTGAGAAATCCAATGAAACAATAAAAAGTCTCTCAAAACTTGTGTGAGATGTATGCATCTTTTTTAATGCGATGGTCATGGGATTGCTCCTTTTGATGCTAATAAAATTAGAACGAAGTAATAAGACTCTTAATTCTTTCATAATTTTAGAGAACAAATTAAACAATAAGAAGGTGTCCTTAAATGAAGACATGTGTAAGATGTACGCATCGTTTTTAACGCGATAATCATGGAATTGCTCCTTTTGATGCTAATCAAACTAGAACGAAGTTATAGGACTTCTAATCACTTCTTTCTTTGACAATTTTTGTCGACCAATAAAACAATAAGAAGGTCTCCCAAAATGAATACTTTTATGAGATGTACGCTTGATTTTGAACCCGATAGTCATGGGTTTCTCCTTTTGACGCTAATCAAACTAGAACGAAGTAATACAACTCTTAATCACCTCTTTCTTTGTAAATTTGAAAAAACCAATGAAACAATATGACGGTCTCTCTAAATGAAGACTTGTGTGAGATCTACGCATCGTTTTGGACGCGATAGTGATGTGATTGCTCCTTTTGATGCTATATTCAATTGGAACGAAATAATAGAATTTATAATCACCTATATTTTG
This sequence comes from Panax stipuleanatus, assembly GCA_020205555.1. Lineage (NCBI taxonomy): Eukaryota > Viridiplantae > Streptophyta > Magnoliopsida > Apiales > Araliaceae > Panax > Panax stipuleanatus. Next base: position 26,562,480 of record CM035119.1, read on the forward strand.
ATAATTTGAGAGAACAAAAGAAACATTAAGAAGGTCTCCCTAAATGAAGACTTGTGTGAGATGTACGGCTCGTCTCACTAGTGACAGGATTGGTCCTTTTGATGCTAATCAAACTAGAACGAATTCATAGGACTCATAATCACCTCTTTCTTTGACAATTTGAGAGATCCAATGAAACAATAAGAAGGTCTCTCTAAATCAAGACTTGTGCGAGATGTACGCATCGTTTTTAATGCGATAGTCATTGGTTTCTCCTTTTGACGCTAATCAAACTAGAATGAAGTAATACAACTCTTAATCACCTCTTTCTTTGTAAATTTGAAAAAACCAATGAAACAATATGAAGGTCTCCCTAAATGAAGGCTTGTGTGAGATCTACGCATCGTTTTGGATGCGATAGTGATGTGATTGCTCCTTTTGATGCTAATTTCAACTAGAAGAAAGTAATAGAACTCATAATCACCTATATTTTGACAATTTGAGAGAACTAATGAAACATTAAGAAGGTCTCCCTAAATCAAGACTTGTGTGAGATGTACGCATCGTTTGTAACGCGATAGTCATGGGATTGCTCCTTTTGATGCTAATCAAATTTGAACGAAGTAATAAAACTCCTAATCACCTCATTCTTTCACAATTTTAGAGAACCAATGAAACAATAAGAAGGTCTCCTTAAATGAAGACATGTGTGAGATGTACGCATCGTTTTTAACGCGATAGTTATAGGATTGCTCCTTTTGAAGCTAATCAAACTAGAACAAAGTTATAGGACTCTAATCACCTCTTTCAATGACAATTTCAGAGCACCAATGAAACAATAAGAAGGTCTCCCTAAATAAAGCCTTGTGTGAGATGTACACATGGTTTTGAACACGATATTAATGGGTTTGTCATTTTGACGCTAATCAAACTAGATCGATGTAATACAAATCTTAATTACCTCTTTATTTGAAAATTTGAAACAACCAATGAAACAATATTAACGTCTCCCTAAATAAAGACTTATGTGAGATCTACGCATCGGTGTAGATGCGATTGCGATTTGATTGCTCCTTTTGATGCTAATTTCAACTAGAACGAAGTAATAGAACTCATAATCACCTATATTTTGACAATTTTAGAGAATTAATGAAACATTAAGAAGATCTCCCTAAATGAAGACTTATGTGAGATGTACGGATCGTTTTGAATGCACTAGTGATATGATTGCTCTTTTTGATGCTAATCACCTCTTTCTTTGACAATTTGAGAGACCCAATGAAACAATAAAAAAGTCTCCCAAGACTTGTGTGAGATGTACGCATTGTTTTTAATGCGATAGTCATGGGATTGCTCCTTTTGATGCTAATGAAATTAGAACGAAGTAATAAGACTCCTAATTCTTTCACAATTTTAGAGGACAAATGAAACAATAAGAAGGTCTCCTTAAATGAAGACATGTGTAAAATGTACGCATCGTTTTTAACGCGATAATCATGGGATTGCTCTTTTTGATGCTAATCAAACTACAACGAAGTTATAGGACTCCTAATCACTTCTTTCTTTGACAATTTTAGTCGACCAATAAAACAATAAGAAGGTCTCCCAAAATGAGTACTTTTATGAGATGTACGCTTGATTTTGAACCCGATAGTCATGGGTTTCTCCTTTTGACGCTAATCAAACTAGAACGAAGTAATACAACGTTTAATCACCTCTTTCTTTGTAAATTTGAAAAAACCAATGAAACAATATGACGGTCTCCCTAAATAAAGACTTGTGTGAGATCTACGCATCGTTTTGGACGCGATAGTGATGTGATTGCTCCTTTTGATGCTATATTCAATTAGAACGAAGTAATAGAGCTTATAATTACCTATATTTTGATAATTTGAGAGAACTAATGAAACATTAAGAAGGTCTCCCTAAATGAAGACTTGTGTGAGATGTACGGCTCGTCTCACTAGTGACAGGATTGGTCCTTTTGATGCTAATCAAACTAGAACAAATTCATAGGACTCATAATCACCTCTTTCTTTGACAATTTTAGAGACCCAATGAAACAATATGAAGGTCTCCCTAAATCAAGACTTGTGTGAGATGTAATCATCGTTTTTAACGCGATAGTCATGGGATTGCTCCTTTTGATGCTAATCAAATTTGAACGAAGTAATGAAACTCCTAATCACCTCCTTCTTTCACAATTTTAGAGAACCAATGAAACAATAAGAAGGTCTCCTTAAATGAAGACATGTGTGAGATGTACGGATCGTTTTTAACGCGATAGTCATGGGATTACTCCTTTTGATGCTAATCAAACTAGAACTAAGTTATAGGACTCCTAATCACTTCTTTCTTTGACAATTATCGTTCACCAATGAAATAATAAGGACTCCCAAAATGAATACTTTTGTGAGATGCACGCTTGATTTTGAACCCGATAGTCATGGGTTTCTCCGTTTGATGCTAATCGAACTAGAATGAAGTAATACAACTCTTAATCACCTCTTTCTTTGTAAATTTGAAAAAACCAATGAAACAATATGAAGGTCTCCCTAAATGAAGGCTTGTGTGAGATCTACGCATCGTTTTGGACGCGATAGTCATAGGATTGCTCTTTTTGATACTAATCAAATTAGAACGAAGTAATAAAACACGTCATCACCTCCTTTTTTCATAATTTTAGAGAACCAATTAAACAATAAGAAGGTCTCCTTAAATGAAGACATGTGTGAGATGTACGCATTGTTTTTAACGTGATAGTCATGGGATTGCTCCTTTTGATGCTAATCAAACTAGAACGATGTTATAGGACTCCTAATCACTTCTTTCTTTGACAATTTTAGTCGACCAATTAAACAATAAGAAGGTCTCCCAAAAAGAATACTTTTATGAGATGTACGCTTGATTTTGAACCCGATAGTCATGGGTTTCTCCTTTTGGCGCTAATCAAACTAGAATGAAGTAATACAACGTTTAATCACCTATTTCTTTGTAAATTTGAAAAAACCAATGAAACAATATGACGGTCTCCCTAAATGAAGACTTGTGTGAGATCTACGCATCGTTTTGGACGCGATAGTGATGTGATTGCTCCTTTTGATGATATATTCAATTAGAACGAAGTAATAGAACTTATAATCACCTATATTTTGATAATTTGAGAGAACTAATGAAACATTAAGAAGGTCTCCCTAAATAAAGACTTGTGTGAGATGTACGGCTCGTTTCACTAGTAACAGGACTGGTCCTTTTGATGCTAATCAAACTAGAACGAATTCATAGGACTCATAATCACCTCTTTCTTTGACAATTTGAGAGACCCAATGAAACAATAAGAAGGTCTCCCTAAATCAAGATTTGTGTGAGATGTACGCATCGTTTTTGACGTGATAGTCATAGGATTGCTCCTTTTGATGCTAATCAAATTTGAACAAAGTAATAAAACTCCTAATCAACTCATTCTTTCACAATTTTAGAGAACTAATGAAACAATAAGAAGGTCTCCTTAAATGAAGACATGTGTGAGATGTACGCATCGTTTTTAAAGCAATAGTTATGGGATTGCTCCTTTTGAAGCTAATCAAACTAGAACAAAGATATAGGACTCCTAATCACCTCTTTCTTTGACATTTTCAGAGCACCAATGAAACAATAAGAAGGTCTCCCTAAATAAAGCCTTGTGTGAGATGTAAACATGGTTTTGAACGCGATAGTAATGGGTTTGTCATTTTGACGGTAATCAAACTAGATGGATGTAATACAACTCTTAATTACCGCTTTCTTTGTAAATTTGAAACAACCAATGAAACAATATTAAGGTCTCCCTAAATAAAGACTTGTGTGAGATCTACGCATCGTTTTGGACGCGATAGTGATTTGATTGCTCCTTTTGATGCTAATTTCAATTAGAACAAAGTAATAGAACTCATAATTATCTATATTTTGACAATTTGAGAGAATTAATGACACATTAAGAAGATCTCCCTAACTGAAGACTTGTGTGAGACGTACGGATCGTTTTGAAGGCACTAGTGATATGATTGCTCCTTTTGATGCTAATCAAACTAGAACGAATTCATAGGACTCATAATCACCTCTTTTTTTGACCATTTGAGAGACCCAATGAAACAATAAAAAGGTCTCCCTAAATCTAGACTTGTGTGAGATGTACGCATCGTTTTTAACGCGATAGTCATAGGATTGCTCTTTTTGATACTAATCAAACTAGAACGAAGTTATAGGACTCCTAATCACTTCTTTATTTGACAATTTTAGTGCACCAATGAAACAATAAAAAGGTCTCCCAAAATGAATACTTTTGTGAGATGTACGCTTGAGTTTGAACCCGACAGTCATGGGTTTCTCCTTTTGACGCTAATCAAACTAGAATGAAGTAATACAACTCTTAATCACCTCTTTCTTTGTAAATTTGAAAAAACCAATGAAACAATATGAAGGTCTCCCTAAATGAAGGCTTGTGTGAGATCTACGCATCGTTTTGGATGCGATAGTGATGTGATTGCTCCTTTTGATGCTAATTTCAACTAGAAGAAAGTAATAGAACTCATAATCACCTATATTTTGACAATTTGAGAGAACTAATGAAACATTAAGAAGGTCTCCCTAAATGAAGACTTGTGTGAGATGTACGGATCGTTTTGAAGGCACTAGTGACATGATTGCTCCTTTTGATGCTAATCAAACTAGAACGAATTCATAGGACTCATAATCACCTCTTTCTTTGACAATTTGAAAGACCCAATAAAACAATAAGAAACTCTCCCAAGACTTGTGTGGATGTACGCATCGTTTTTAATGTGATAGTCATGGGATTGCTCCTTTTGATGCTAATCAAATTAGAACGAAGTAATAAGACTCTTAATTCTTTCACAATTTTGTTGAACAAATGAAACAATACGAAGGTCTTCTTAAATGAAGACATGTGTAGGATGTACGCATCGTTTTTAACGCGATAATCATGGGATTGCTCCTTTTGATGTTAATCAAACTAGAACGAAGTTATAGGACTCCTAATCACTTCTTTCTTTGACAATTTTAGTCGACCAATAAAATAATAAGAAGGTCTCCCAAAATGAATATTTTTATGAGATGTACGCTTGATTTTGAACCCGATAGTCATGGGTTTCTCCTTTTGACGCTAATCAAACTAGAACGAAGTAATACAACTCTTAATCACCTCTTTCTTTGTAAATTTGAAAAAACCAATGAAACAATATGACGATCTCCCTAAATGAAGACTTGTGTGAGATCTACGCATCGTTTTGGACGCGATAGTGATGTGATTGCTCCTTTTGATGCTAAATTCAATTAGAACGAAGTAATAGAACTTATAATCACCTATATTTTGATAATTTGAGAGAACTAATGAAACATTAAGAAGGTCTCCCTAAATGAAGACTTGTGTGAGATGTACGGCTCGTTTCACTAGTGACAGGATTGGTCCTTTTGATGCTAATCAAACTAGAACGAATTCATAGGACTCATAATCACCTCTCTCTTTGATAATTTGAGAAACCCAATGAAACAATAAGAAGGTCTCCCTAAATCAAGACTTGTGTGAGATGTACGCATCGTTTTTAACATGATAGTCAAGGGATTGCTCCTTTTGATGCTAATCAAATTTGAACGAAGTAATAAAACTCCTAATCAACTCCTTCTTTCACAATTTTAGAGAACTGATGAAACAATAAGAAGGTCTCCTTAAATGAAGACATGTGTGAGATGTACGCATCGTTTTTAAAGCAATAGTTATGGGATTGCTCCTTTTGAAGCTAATCAAACAAGAACAAAGTTATAGGACTCCTAATCACCTCTTTCTTTGACAATTTTATAGCACCAGTGAAACAATTAGAAGGTCTCCCTAAATAAAGCCTTGTGTGAGATGTACACATGGTTTTGAACGCGATAGTAATGGGTTTGTCTTTTTGACGCTAATCAAACAAGATCGATGTAATACAACTCTTAATTACCTCTTTCTTTGTAAATTTGAAACAACCAATGAAACAATATTAAGGTCTCCCTAAATAAATACTTGTGTGAGATCAACGCATCGTTTTGGACGCGATAGTGATTTGATTGCTCCTTTTGATGCTAATTTCAACTAGAACAAAGTAATAGAACTAATAATCACCTATATTTTGACAATTTGAGAGAATTAATGAAACATTAAGCAGATCTCCCTAAATGAAGACTTGTGTGAGATGTACGGATCGTTTTGAAGGCACTAGTGATATGATTGCTCCTTTTGATGCTAATCAAACTAGAAAGAATTCATAGGACTCATAATCACCTCTTTCTTTGACCATTTGAGAAACCCAATGAAACATTAAGAAGGTCTCCCTAAATGATGACTTGTGTGAGATGTACGGATCTTTTTGAAGGCACTAGTAACAGGATTGCTTCTTTTGATGCTAATCAAACTTGAACGAATTCATAGGACTCATAATCATCTCTTTCTTTGACAATTTTAAAGAACCAATGAAACAATAATAAGGTCTCCTTAAATGAAGACATGTGTGAGATGTACGCATCGTTTTTAACGCGATAGTAATGGGATTGCTCCTTTTGATGCTAATCAAACTAGAACGAAGTTATAGGACTCCTAATCACTTCTTTCTTTGACAATTTTAGTGGTCCAATGAAACAATAAGAAGGTCTCCCAAAATGAATACTTTCGGGAGATGAATGCTTGATTTGAACCCGATAGTCATTGGTTTCTCCTTTTGACGCTAATCAAACTAGAATTAAGTAATACAACTCTTAATCATCAATTTCTTTGTAAATCTAAAAAAACCAATGAAACAATATGACGGTCTCCCTAAATGAAGACTTGTGTGAGATCTACGCATCGTTTTGGACGCGATTGTGATGTGATTGCTCCTTTTGATGCTATATTCAATTAGAACGAAGTAATAGAACTTATAATCACCAATATTTTGACAATTTGAGAGAACTAACGAAACATTAAGAAGGTCTCCCTAAATGAAGACTTGTGTGAGATGTATGGATCATTTCACTAGTGACAGGATTGCTATTTTTGATGCTAATCAAACTAGAACAAATTCAGAGGACTTGTAATCACCTCTTTCTTTGACAATTTGAGAGACCCAATGAAACAATAAAAAGGTCTCCCTAAATCAAGACTTGTGTTAGATGTACGCATTGTTTTTAACGTGATAGTCATAGGATTGCTCGCGTTGATGCTAATCAAATTAGAACGAAGTAATAAGACTCCAAATCACCTCCTTCTTTCACAATTTTAGAGAACCAATTAAACAATAAGAAATTCTCCTTAAAATGAAGATATATGTAAGATGTACGCATCGTTTTTTAACGCGATAGTCATGGGATTGCTCCTTTTGGTGGTAATCAAACTAGAACGAAGTTTTAGGACTCCTAATCTTTTCTTTCTTTGACAATTTTAGTGCACCAATGAAATAATAAGAAGGTCTCCAAAAATGAATACTTTTGTGAGATGTACGCTTGATTTTGAACCCGATAGTCATGGGTTTCTCCTTTTGACGCTAATCAAACTAGCACGAAGTAATACAACTTTTAATCACCTCTTTCTTTGTAAATTTGAAAAAACCAATGAAACAATATGACGGTCTCCCTAAATGAAAACTTGTGTGAGATCTACGCATCGTTTTGTACGTGATAGTGATGTGATTGCTCCTTTTGATGCTATATTCAATTAGAACGAAATAATAAAACTTAAAACCACCTATATTTTGACAATTTGAGAGAACTAATGAAACATTAGGAAGGTCTCCCTAAATGAAGACTTGTGTGAGATGTACGGATCGTTTTGAAGGCACTAGTGATAGGATTGCTCCTTTTGATGTTAATCAAACTAGAACGAATTCATAGGAATAATAATCACCTCTTTCTTTGACAATTTGAGAGAACCAACGAAACAACTAAAGGTCTCTTTAAATCAAGACTTGTGGGAAATGTACGCATCGTTTTTAACGCGATAGTCATAGGATTGCTCCTTTTGATGCTAATCAAATTAGAACGAAGTAATAAAACTCCAAATCACCTCCTTCTTTCACAATTTTAGAGAACCAATGAAACAATAACAAGGTCTCCTTAAAAGAAGACTTGTGTGAGATGTACGCCTCGTTTTTAACGCGATAGTCATGGGATTGCTCATTTTGATGCTAATCAATCTAGAACGAAGTTATTGGACTCCTAATCTCCTCTTTCTTTGATAATTTTAGAGCACCAACGAAACAATAAGTAGATCTCCCTAAATGAAGCCTTGTGTGAGATGTACATATGGTTTTGAACGCGATAGTAATGGGTTTGTCGTTGTGACGCTAATCAAACTAGATCGATGTAATACAACTCTTAATCACCTCTTCCTTTGTAAATTTGAAACAACCAATGAAACAATATTAAGGTCTCCCTAAATAAAGACTTGTGTGAGATCTACGCATCGTTTTGGACGGGATAGTGATATGATGGCTCATTTTGATGCAAATTTCAACTAGAACGAAGTAATAGAACACATAATCACCTATATTTTGACAATTTGAGAGAACTAATGAAACATTAAGAAGGTCTCCCTAAATGAACACTTGTGTGAGATGTACGGATCGTTTTGAAGGCACTTGTGATAGGATTGTTCCTTTTGATGCTAATCAAACTAGAACAAATTCATAGGAATAATAATCACCTCTTTCTTTGACAATTTGAGTGACCCAACGAAACAACTAAAGGTCTCTCTAAATCAAGACTTGTCTTAAATGTACGCATCGTTTTTAACGAGATAGTCATAGGATTGCTCCTTTTGATGCTAATCAAATTAGAACGAAGTAATAAAACTCCAAATCACCTCCTTCTTTCACAATTTTAGAGAACCAATGAAACAATAACAAGGTCTCCTTAAATGAAGACTTGTGTGAGATGTAAGCGTCGTTTTTAACGCGATAGTCATGGGATTGCTCATTTTGATGCTAATCAATCTAGAACAAAGTTATTGGACTCCTAATCTCCTCTTTCTTTGACAATTTTAGAGCACCAACGAAACAATAAGAAGGTCTCCCTAAATGAAGCCTTGTGTGAGATGTACATATGGTTTTGAACGCGATAGTAATGGGTTTGTCGTTTTGACGCTAATCAAACTAGATCGATGTAATACAACTCTTAATCACCTCTTCCTTTGTAAATTTGAAACAACCAATGAAACAATATTAAGGTCTCCCTAAATAAAGACTTGTGTGAGATTTACGCATCGTTTTGGACGCGATAGTGATGTGATTGCTCATTTTGATGCAAATTTCAACTAGAACGAAGTAATAGAACGCATAATCACCTATATTTTGACAATTTGAGATAACTAATGAAACATTAAGAAGGTCTCCCTAAATGAAGACTTGTGTGAGATGTACGGATCGTTTTGAAGGCACTAGTGATAGGATTGCTCCTTTTGATGCTAATCAAAGTAGAACGAATTCATAGGACTCATAATCACCTCTTTCTTTGACAATTTGAGACACCCAATGAAACAATAAGGTCTCCCTATATCAAGACTTGTGTGAGATGTACGCATCATTTTTAACGCGATGGTCATAGGATTGCTCTTTTTGATGCTAATCAAATTAGAACGAAGTAATAAAACTCCAAATCACCTCCTTCTTTCACAATTTTAGAGAACCAATGAAACAATAACAAGGTCTCCTTAAATGAAGACTTGTGTGAGATGTACGCGTCGTTTTTAAAGCGATAGTCATGTGATTCCTCATTTTGATGCTAATCAAACTAGAACGAAGTTGTAGGACTCCTAATCTCCTCTTTCTTTAACAATTTTACAGCACCAATGAAACAATAAGAAGGTCTCCCTAAATGAAGCCTTGTGTTAGATGTACATATGGTTTTGAACGCGATAGTAATGGGTTTTTCGTTTTGACGCTAATCAAACTAAATCGATGTAATACAACTCTTAATCACCTCTTTCTTTGTAAATTTGAAACAACCAATGAAACAATATTAAGGTCTCCTAAAATAAAGACTTGTGTGAGATCTACGCATCGTTTTGGGCGCGATAGTGATGTGATTGCTCCTTTTGATGCTAATTTCAACTAGAACGAAGTAATAGAACTCATAATCACCTATATTTTTACAATTTGAGAGAACTAAAGAAACATTAAGATCTACCTAAATGACGACTTGTGTGAGATGTACGGATCATTTTGAAGGCACTAGTGATATGATTGCTCCTTTTGATGTTAATCAAACTAGAACGAATTCATAGGAATAATAATCACCTCTTTCTTTGACAATTTGAGAGACCCAAGGAAACAATAAAAAGGTCTGCCTAAATCAAGACTTATGTGAGATGTACGCATCGTTTTTAACGCGATAGTCATAGGATTGCTCCTTTTGATGCTAATCAAATTAGAACGAAGTAATAAGACTCCTAATCACCTCTTTCTTTCTCAACTTTAGAGAACAAATGAAACAATAAGAAAGTCTACTTATATGAAGACGTGTAAGATGTACGCATCGTTTTTAACGCGATAGTCATGGAATTGCTCCCTTTGATGCTAATCAAACTAGAACGAAGTTATAATACTTCTAATCTTTTCTTTCTTTGACAATTTTAGTGCACCATTGAAACAATAAGAAGGTCTCCCAAATTGAATACTTTTGTGAGTTGTACGCTTGATTTTGAACCCGATAGTCATGGGTTTCTCGTTTTGATGCTAATCAAACTAAAACGAAGTAATACAACTCTTAATCACCTCTTTCTTTGTAAATTTGAAAAAACCAATGAAACAATATGACGGTCTCCCTAAATGAAGACATGTGTGAGATCTACGCATCGTTTTGGACGTGATAGTGATGTGATTGCTCCTTTTCATGCTATATTCCATTAGAACGAAGTAATAGAACTTATAATCACCTATATTTTGATAATTTGCGATAACTAACGAAACATTAAGAAGGTCTCCTAAATGAAGACTTGTGTGAGATGTACGGATCGTTTTACTAGTGACAGGATTGCTCCTTTTGATGCTAATCAAACTAGAACGAATTCATAGGACTCATAATCACCTCTTTCTTTGACAATTTGAGAGACCCAATGAAACAATAAAAAGGTCTCCCTAAATCAAGACTTGTGTGAGATGTACGCATCGTTTTTAATGCGGTAGTCATAGGATTGCTCCTTTTGATGCTAATCAAATTAGAACGAAGTAATAAGACTCCTAATCACCTCTTTTTTTTATAATTTTAGAGAATAAATGAAACAATAAGAAATTCTCCATAAATGAAGACATGTGTAAGATGTACGCGTCGTTTATAATGCGTTAGTCATGGGATTGCTCCTTTTGTTGCTAATCAAACTAGAACGAAGTTATAGGACTCCTAAACTTTTCTTTCTTTGGCAATTTTAGTGCACCAATGAAATAATAAGAAGGTCTCCCAAAATGAATACTTTTCTGAGATGTACGCTTGATTTTGAGCCCGATAGTCATGGGTTTCTCCTTTTGACGCTAATCAAACTTGCACGAAGTAATACAACTCTTAATCACCTCTTTCTTTGTAAATCTGAAAAAACTAATGAAACAATATGAAGGTCTCCTTAAATGAAGACTTGTGTGAGATCTACGCATCGTTTTGGACGTGATAGTGATGTGATTGCTCCTTTTGATGCTATATTCAACTAGAACGAAGTAATAGAACTTATAATCACCTATATTTTGACAATTTAAGAGAACTAATGAAACATTAAGAAGGTCTACCTAAATTAAGACTTGTGTGAGATGTACGGATCTTTTTGAAGGCACTAGTGACAGGATTGCTCCTTTTCATGCTAATCAAACTAGAACGAATTCATAGGACTCATAATCACCTCTTTCTTTGACAATTTGAGAGACCCAATGAAACAATAAAAAGGTCTCCCTAAATTAAGACTTGTGTGAGATGTACGCAACGTTTTGGACGCGATAGTGATTTGATTGCTCCTTTTGATGCTAATTTCAATTAGAACAAAGTAATAGAACTCATAATCATCTATATTTTGACAATTTGAGAGAATTAATGACACATTAAGAAGATCTCCCTAAATGAAGACTTGTGTGAGATGTACGGATCGTTTTGAAGGCACTAGTGATATGATTTCTCCTTTTGATGCTAATCAAACTAGAACGAATTCATAAGAATAATAATCACCTCTTTCTTTGACAATTTGAGAGACCCAACGAAACAATAAAAATTCTGCTTAAATCAAGACTTGTGTGAGATGTACGCATCATTTTTAACGCGATAGTCATAGGATTGCTCCTTTTGATGCTAATCAAATTAGAATGAAGTAATAAGACTCCTAATCACCTCCTTCTTTCACAATTGTAGAGAACAAATGAAACAATAAGAAATTCTCCTTAAATGAAGATATGTGTAAGATGTACGCATCGTTTTTTAACGCGATAGTCATGGGATTGCTCCTTTTGATGCTAATAAAACTAGAACGAAGTTATAGGACTCCTAATATTTTCTTTATTTGACAATTTTAGTGCACCAATGAAACAATAAGAAGGTATCCCAAAATGAATACTTTTGTGAGATGTACGCTTGATTTTGAACCTGATAGTCATGGGTTTCTCCTTTTGATGCTAATCAAACTAGCACGAAGTAATACAACTCTTAATCACCTCTTTCGTTGTAAATTTAAAAAAACCAATGAAACAATATGAAGGTCTCCTTAAATGAAGACTTGTGTGAGATCTACGCATCGTTTTGGACGCGATAGTGATGTGATTGCTCCTTTTGATGATATAATCAACTAGAACGAAGTAATAGAACTTATAATCACCTATATTTTGACAATTTGAGAGAACTAATGAAAAATTAAGAAGGTCTCCCTAAATGAAGACTTGTGTGAGATGTACGGATCTTTTTGATGGCACTAGTGACAGGATTGCTCCTTTTGATGCTAATCAAACTAGAACGAATTCATAGGACTCATAATCACCTCTTTCTTTGACAATTTTAGAGAACCAATGAAACAATAAGAAGGTCTCCTTAAATGAAGACGTGTGAGATGTACGCATCATTTTTAACACGATAATCATGGGAGTGCTCCTTTTGATACTAATCAAACTATAACGAAGTTATAGGACTCCTAATCACCTCTTTCTTTGACAATTTTAGAGCACCAATGAAACAGTAAGAAGGTCTCCCTAAATGAAGCCTTGTGTGAGACGTACACATGATTTTGAACGCGATAGTAATGGGTTTGTCGTTTTGACGCTAATCAAACTAGATCGATGTAATACAACTCTTAATCATCTATTTCATTGTAAATTTGAAATAACCAATGAAACAATATTAAGGTCTTCCAAAATAAAGATTGTGTGAGATCTACGCATCATTTTGGGCGCGATAGTGATGTGATTGCTCATTTTGATGCTAATTTCAACTAGAACGAAGTAATAGAACTCATAATCACCTATATTTTGACAATTTGAGAGAACTAATAAAACATTAAGATCTCCCTAAATGACGACTTGTGTGAGATGTATGGATCGTTTTGAAGGCACTAGTGATATGATTGCTCTTTTTGATGCTAATCAAACTAGAACGAATTCATAGGAATAATAATCACCTCTTTCTTTGACAATTTGAGAGACCCAAGGAAACAATAAAAAGGTCTGCCTAAATCAAGACTTGTGTGAGATGTACGCATCGTTTTTAACGCGATAGTCATAGGATTGCTCCTTTTGATGCTAATCAAATTAGAACGAAGTATTAAAACTCCAAATCACCTCCTTCTTTCACAATTTTTGAGAACTAATGAAACAATAACAAGGTCTCCTTAAATGAAGACTTGTGTGAGATGTACGCGTCGTGTTTAACCCGATAGTCATGGGATTGCTCATTTTGATGCTAATCAAACTAGAACAAAGTTATAGGACTCCTAATCTCCTCTTTCTTTGACAATTTTAGAGCACCAATGAAACAATAAAAAGGTCTCCCTAAATGCAGCCTTGTGTGAGATGTACATATGGTTTTGAACGTGATAGAAATGGGTTTGTCGTTTTGACGCTAATCAAACTAGATCTATGTAATACAACTCTTAATCACCTCTTTCTTTGTAAATTTCAAACAACCAATGAAACAATATTAGGTCTCCCTAAATAAAGACTTCTGTGAGATCCACGCATCGTTTTGGGAGCGATGGTGATGTGTTTTCACATTTTGATGCTAATTTCAACTAGAACGAAGTAATAGAACTCATAATCACCTATATTTTAACAAGTTGAGAGAACTAATGAAACATTAAGAAGGTCTCCCTAAATGAAGACTTGTGTGTGATGTACGGATCGTTTTGAAGGCACTAGAGATAGGATTGCTCCTTTTGATGCTAATTAAACTAGAACGAATTCATAGGACTCATAATCACCTCTTTTTTTGACAAGTTGCAAGACCCAATGAAACAATAAGAAGGTCTCCCTAAATCAAGACTTATGTGAGATGTACGCATCGTTTTTAACGCGATAGTCATAGGATTGCTCCTTTTGATGCTAATCAAATTAGAAAGAATTAATAAGACTCCTAATCACCTCCTTCTTTCACAATTTTAGAGAACAAATGAAACAATAAGAAATTCTCCTTAAATGAAGACATGTGTAAGATATACGCATCATTTTTAACGCGATAGTCATGGGATTGCTCCTTTTGATGCTAATCAAACTAGAATGAAGTTATAGGACATGAAGGTCTCCCTAAATGAAGACTTGTGTGAGATCTACGCATCGTTTTGAATGCGATAGTGATGGGATTGCTATTTTTGATGCTAATTTCAACTAGAACGAAGTAATAGGACTCATAAATTACCTATATTTTGACAATTTGAGAGAACTATTGAAACATTAAGAAGGTCTCCCTCACTTGTGTGAGATGTACGGATCGTTTTGATAGCACTGGTCGGATTGCTCATTTTGATGCTAATCAAACTGGAACGAATTCATAGGACTCATAATCACCTCTTTCTTTGACAATTTGAGAGAACCAATGAAATAATAGAAGGTATCCCTCAATCAAGACTTGTGTGAGATGTATGCATCATTTTTAACGCGATAGGTATAGGATTGCTCCTTTTGATGCTAATCAAATTAGAACGAAGTAATAAGACTCCTAATCTCCTCCTTATTTCACAATTTTAGAGAACCAATGAAACATTATGAAGGTCTCCTTAAATGAAGACATGTTTGAGATGTACGCATCGTTTTTAATGCGATAGTCATGGGATTGCTCTTTTTGATGCTAATCAAACTAGAACGAAGTTATATGACTCCTAATCACTTCTTGCTTTGATAATTTTAGTGCACCAATGAAATAATAATAAGGTCTCCTTAAATGAATACTTTTTTTTTCTCGTTAAAGTTAGACTGTAGTAAGAAATAAAATGGTGTTACATACTCAAGGGAGCCCCAATCAAGGTATAGCATAGACATTAGAGGACATGCCCTTTGATGTCATTACTATATAATATATAGAGCCAAACAAGCAACAAACAGCAACCATCCGCCAAGCAGGTAACAAATCAGAGAAACACCCTAAAGGACCTAAACATAAGGAACCCAACAACAGGAATGGGCGGCCCGTGCAAAGATACCACAATCAAGCCAATAGCCAAACCCTGCCCAAACAGCAGCAACAAAGCTTCAAACCAAGAAGTGCACGCGGTGAACAGAACGGTAAGCCCACCAGCAAACCTTTAGGCCACAGACCCCAAGAGAGTCCCACAAAGTAACCTGATTACAAGAATCCATGGGAGCAGACCCAAGGCATCCGCCTTGCCACAGCAAGAGGTAGCCATACAGCAAATCCCGTTGTGTGAGATGTACGTTTGATTTTAAACCCGATAGTCAAGGGTTTCTCCTTTTGACCCTAATCAAACTAGAACGAAGTAATACAACTCTTAATCACCTCTTTCTTTGTAAATTTGAAACAACCAATGAAACAATATGAAGGTCTCCCTAAATTTACACTTGTGTGAGATCTACTCATCGTTTTGGACGCGATAGTGATGGGATTGCTCTTGTTGATGCTAATTTCAACTAGAACGAAGTAATAGGACTCATAATCATCTATGTTTTGACAATTTGAGAGAGAACCAATGAAACAATAAGAAGGTCTCCCTAAATGTATACTTGTGTGAGATGTACGGATCGTTTTGAGGGCACTAGTGATAGGATTGCTCCTTTTGATGCTAATCAAACTAGAACGAAGTCATAGGACACATAGTCATCTCTTTCTTTGACAATTTGAGAGAACCAATGAAACAATAAGAAGGTCTCCCAAAATCAAGACTTGTATGAGATGTACGCATCATTTTTAATGCGATAATCATGGGATTGCTCTTTTTGATGCTAATCAAACTAGAACGAAATTATAGGACTCCTAATCACCTCTTTCTTTGACAATTTAAGAGCACCAATGAAACAATAAGAAGGTCTCCCTAAATGAAGACTTGTGTGAGGTACGCATGGTTTTGAACGCGATAGTCATGGGTTTCTCGTTTTGACGCTAATCAAACTAGAACTAAGTAATACAACTCTTAATCACCTCTTTCTTTGTAAATTTGAAACAACCAATGAAACAATATGAAGGATGATTGTCCCTATTCCTCTTCAGTTCTCTCCTCTGTTCTTGTTGCTGGAGCCTGGTATAATGTAGGAATGAGTTGGGACAGCATTGTGGATTTCATCATTTCTTTTCGAGGGAGTCACTTAAGGTCGGATATCCTAAAATTAGTTCTCTCTACGACTGTGTACAAGATCTGGACAGCTAGGAACTCCTATGTCCATAACAAGATCAAGATGCCTTTGGGGGTGTTGGTTAGGGAGATTTTAAATACCATCAAGTCTCGGTTATCCTCTTCCCCAAAATTTCTTTTGGCTGCTCCGTCTTGTCCTAATCTCAGTGTTTGGCTTTGACTGATCTGCTACCGGGTCTTGTTGTTTGTCTCGTTATTGTTCTTGTTATTTGTCCCGTTATTGTTCCTGTTCTTGTTATGGCCCATGTTTGGCTGGTGTTAAGGTTGGGTCTGCAGACTGGTGTGGGTGTGCAGCATTGTGTGGGGATAGCTGTGCAGAATTTGGTTCATGATGGGTTTATTGCACATCATATTATATTGGGTAGACAACCGAAAATTCTGTTCTGGGTTGGTTCTCTAGAGTTTCTTTCTTTGCTACATTGGCTAGTGGCTGCCGAAGCAGTTTGGTGGACTGATGCAGATCAATATGTGCTTGGGTTAGTCCACCAGCTTTGTGGCTGCCGAGGCAGAATCTGGTTGTTCTCCAGTTCAGATCTAATTGGTTTTGTGATGGGCATTCTGTCTAATTGGGTTTTGGCTGGCTCTTGACCTGGGTTTCTGGTTTATGGCTTTTATGTGCTCCCTTGGAAGCTGATATGTTGGTAGTTTGCATGATGAGTGTGCTGGTTTGGTCGGGCTGGTTCGGGTTGTTTTCTGCTGCTGGTACCAGTTTCATGGTAAAGCCGGGGTCTGGTTTCGGGTTAGGCCAGTTAGCCAGTTGGCCTGTTGTCCAGTAGTTTCCGTGGTCATGATAGGCTTATTTGGGCTGCTATTATGTCCGGTAGCTGATGATGATTTTCCTTGAGCTCTCTCAATGCCTTGGTGCCTTGTTGTTGTTTTTTCTCTTTTGGGTTCCTGTTTGGTTGCTTTGGTCTCTTGTATGCTTGTTTTGTATGGTTGTTTGGATTTGTGCTTTGCTTCTTTGCCGGCTTCATTTTGGTTAGTGCCTTATTTTTCGTTTTGTTTTGGTTGGTTTCTTTAGTTTAATCCTCATGGGGGTTATCTCATGATGATCAATCTAAAGCTTCTGGGGTATGCCCCTCTCCTACTGTATTATCTTTCTTTCTTTTCAATCTACAAACAAACTTAGCAAAAAAAAATATGAAGGTCTCCTTAAATGAAGACTTGTGTGAGATCTACGCATCGTTTTGGACGCGATAGTGATGAGATTGCTCCCTTTGATACTAATTTCAACTAGAACGAAATAATAGGACTCATAATCACCTATGTTTTGACAATTTGAGAGAACTAATGAAACAATAAGAAGGTCTCGCTAAATGAAGACTTGTGTGAGATGTATGCATGGTTTTAAACGCAATAGTCATGGGTTTATAATTTTGACGCTAATCAAACTAGAACGAATTCATAGCACTCATAATCACCTTTTTCTTTGACAATTTGAGAGAACCAATGAAACAATAAGAAGGTCTACCTAAATCGAGACTTGTGTGAGACGGACGCATCGTTTTTAACGCGATAATCATGGGATTGCACCTTTTGATGCTAATCAAATTAGAACGAAGTAATAAAACTCCTAATCACCTCTTTCTTTCACAATTTTAGAGAACCAATGAAACAATAAGAAGGTCTCCTTAAATTAATACTTGTGTGAGATGTACGCATCGTTTTTAACACGATAGTCATGGGATTGCTCCTTTTGATGCTAATAAAACTAGAACGAAGTTATAGAACTCCTAATCACCACTTTCTTTGACAACTTTAGAACTCCAATGAAACAATAAGAAGGTCTCCTAAAATGAAGACTTGTGTGAGATGTACGCATGATTTTGAACGCGATAGTAATAGGTTTCTTGTTTTGACGCTAATCAAACTAGAATGAAGTAATACAACTCTTAATCACCTCTTTCTTTGTAAATTTGAAACAACCAATGAAACAATGTGAAGGTCTCCCTAAATGAAGACATGTGTGAGATCTACGCATCGTTTTGAACGCGATAGTGATGGGATTGCTCCTTTTGATGCTAATTTCAACTAGAACGAAGTAATAGGACTCATAATTACTTATATTGTGACAATTTGAGAGAACTAATGAAATATTAAGAAGGTCTCCCTCACTTGTGTGAGATGTACGGATCGTTTTCAAGGCACTAGTGATAGGATTGCTCATTTTGATGCTAATCAAACTAGAACGAAATTATAGGACTCAGAATCACCTCTTTCTTTGACAATTTGAGAGATCCAATGAAATAATAAGAAGGTATCCCTAAATCAAGACTTGTGTGAGATGTACGCATCGTTTTTAACGCGATAGGCATAGGATTGCTCCTTTTGATGCTAATCAAATTAGAACGAAATAATAAGACTCCTAATCCACCTCCTTCTTTCACAATTTTAGAGAACCAATGCAACATTAAGAAGGTCTTATCAAATGCAGACATGTTTGAGATGTACGCATCGTTTTTAACGCGATAGTCATGGGATTGCTCCTTTTGATGCTAATCAAACTAGAACGAAGTTATAGAACTCCTAATCAAACCTTTCTTTGACAACTTTCGAACTCCAATGAAACAATAAGAAGGTCTCCTAAAATGAAGACTTGTGTGAGATGTACGCATGGTTTTGAACGCGATAGTAATAGGTTTCTCGTTTTGACGCTAATCAAACTAGAATGAAGTAATACAACTCTTAATCACCTCTTTCTTTGTAAATTTGAAACAACCAATGAAACAATGTGAAGGTCTCCCTAAATGAAGATATGTGTGAGATCTACGCATCGTTTTGTACGCTATAGTGATGTGATTGCTCCTTTTGATGCTAATTTCAACTAGAACGAAGTAATAGGACTCATAATCACCTATATTTTGACAATTTGATAGAACTAAAGAAACATTAAGAAGGTCTCCCTCACTTGTGTGAGATGTACGGATCGTTTTCAAGGCACTAGTGATAGGATTGCTCATTTTGATGCTAATCAAACTAGAACGAATTCATAGGACTCAGAATCACCTCTTTCTTTGATAATTTGAGAGAACCAATGAAATAATAAGAAGGTATCCCTAAATCAAGACTTGTGTGAGATGTACGCATCGTTTTTAACGCGATAGGCATAGGATTTCTCCTTTTGATGCTAATTAAATTAGAACGAAATAATAAGACTCCCAATCCACCTCCTTCTTTCACAATTTTAGAGAACCAATGAAACATTAAGAAGGTCTCCTTAAATGAAGACATGTTTGAGATGTACGCATCGTTCTTAATGCGATAGTCATGGGATTGCTCCTTTTGATGCTAATCAAACTAGAACGAAGTTATAGAACTCCTAATCACCCCTTTCTTTGACAACTTTAGAACTCCAATGAAACAATAAGAAGGTCTCCTAAAATGAAGACTTGTGTGAGATGTACGCATAGTTTTGAACGCGATAGTAATAGGTTTCTCGTTTTGACGCTAATCAAACTAGAACGAAGTAATACAACTCTTAATCACCTTTTTCTTTGTAAATATGAAACAACCAATGAAACAATATGAAGGTCTCCCTAATATAGACTCGTGTGAGATCTACTCATCGTTTTGGACGCGATAGTGATGGGATTGCTCTTGTTGATGCTAATTTCAACTAGAACGAATTAATAGGACTCATAATCATCTATGTTTTAACAATTTGAGAGAGAACCAATGAAACAATAAGAAGGTCTCCCTAAATGTATACTTGTGTGAGATGTACGTATCGTTTTGAAGGCACTAGTGATAGGATTACTCCTTTTGATGCTAATCAAACTAGAACGAAGTCATAGGACTCATAATCACCTCTTTCTTTGACAATTTGAGAGAACCAATGAAATAATAAGGTCTCTCGAATTCAAGATTTGTGTGAGATGTACGCATCGTTTTTAACGCAATAGTCATGGGATTGCTCCTTTTGATGCTAATCAAACTAGAACGAAATTATAGGACTCCTAATCACATTTTACTTTGACAATTTATGAGCACCAATGAAACAATAAGAAGGCCTCCCTAAATGAAGACTTGTGTGAGATGTACGCATGGTTTTGAACGCTATAGTCATCGGTTTCTCGTTTTTACGCTAATCAAACTAGAACGAAGTGATACAACTCTTAATCACCTCTTTCTTTGTAAATTTGAAACAACCAATAAAACATTATGAAGGTCTCCTTAAATGAAGACTTGTGTACGATCTACGCATCGTTTTGGACGTGATAGTGATGAAATTGCTCCTTTTGATGCTAATTTCAATTAGAACGAAGTAATAGGACTCATAATCACCTATATCTTGACAATTTGAGAGAACTAATGAAACAATAAGTCGGTCTCGCTAAATGAAGACTTGTGTGAGATGTATGTATGGTTTTGAACGCGATAGTTACAGGTTTCCCATTTTGACGCTAATCAAACTAGAACGAATTCATAGGACTCATAATCACCTATTTCTTTGACAATTTGAGAGAACCAATGAAACAATAAAAAGGTCTCCCTAAATCAAAACTTGTGTGAGATGGACGCATCGTTTTTAACACGATAGTCATGGAATTGCTCCTTTTGATGCTAATCAAACTAGAACGAAGTTATAGGAAATGAAGGTCTCCCAAAATGAAGACTTGTGTGATATCTACGCATCGTTTTGAACGCGATAGTGATGGGATTGCTCCTTTTGATGCTAATTTCAACTAGAACGAAGTAATAGGACTCATAAATTACCTATATTTTGACAATTTGAGAGAACTATTGAAACATTAAGAAGGTCTCCCTCACTTGTGTGAGATGTACGGATCGTTTTGAAGGCACTAGTGATAGGATTGCTCATTTTGATGCTAATCAAACTAGAACGAATGCATAGGACTTATAATCACCTCTTTCTTTGACAATTTGAGAGAACCAATGAAATAATAAGAAGGTATCTCTAAATCAAGACTTGTGTGAGATGTACGCATCGTTTTTAACGAGATAGGCATAGGATTGCTCCTTTTGATGCTAATCAAATTAGAACAAAATAATAAGACTCCTAATCACCTCTTTCTTTCACAATTTTAGAGAACCAATGAAACATTAAGAAAATCTCCTTAAATGAAGACATGTTTGAGATGTACGCATCGTTTTTAACGCGATAGCCATGGGATTGCTCCTTTTGATGCTAATCAAACTAGAACGAAGTTCTAGGACTCCTAATCACTTCTTACTTTGGCAATTTTAGTGCATCAATGAAACAATAAGAAGTTCTTCCTAAATGAATACTCTTTTTTCCGTTCAAGTTAGACTGTAATAAGAAATAAAATGGTGTTACATACTCAAGGGAGCCCCAATCAAGGTATATCATAGACATCAAAGGACATGCCCTTTGATGTTATGACTATATAAGATATAGAGCCAAACAAGCAACAAACAGCAATAAACCGCCAAGCAGGTAACAAATAAGAGAAACACCCTAAAGGACCTAAACATAAGGAACCCAACAACCCAACAACAGGAATGGGCAGCCCGTGCAAAGAGGCCCACAATCAAGCCAATAGCCAAACCCCGCCTAAACAGCAGCAACAAAGCTTCAAACCAAGAAGTGCACGCGGTGAACAGAACGGTAATCCCACCAGCAAACCTTTAGGCCATAGGCCCCAAGAGAGTCCCACAAAGCAATCTGATTACAAGAATCCATGGGAGCAAACCCAAGGCTTCCGCCTTGCCACAGCAGGAGGTAGCCATACAACAAATCCCGTTGTGTGAGATGTACGCATCGTTTTTAATGCGATAGTCATAGGATTGCTCCTTTTGATGCTAATCGAATTAGAACGAATTAATAAGACTCCTAATCACCTCCTTATTTCACAATTTTAGAGAACAAATGAAACAATAAGAAATTCTCCTTAAATGAAGACATGTGTAAGATGTACGCATCGTTTTTAACGCGATAGTCATGGGATTGCTCCTTTTGATGCTAATCAAACTAGAACGAAGTTATAGGACATGAAGGTCTCCCTAAATGAAGACTTGTGTGAGATCTACGCATCATTTTGAATGCGATAGTGATGGGATTGCTCCTTTTGATGCTAATTTCAACTAGAACGAAGTAATCAGACTCATAAATTACCTATATTTTGATAATTTGAGAGAACTATTGAAACATTAAGAAGGTCTCCCTCACTTGTGTGAGATGTACGGATTGTTTTGAAGGCACTGGTCGGATTGCTCATTTTGATGCTAATCAAACTGGAACGAATTCATAGGACTCATAATCACCTCTTTCTTTGACAATTTGAGAGAACCAATGAAATAATTAGAAGGTATCCCTAAATCAAGACTTGTGTGAGATGTACGCATCATTTTTAACGCGATAGGCATAGGATTGCTCCTTTTGATGCTAATCAAATTAGAACGAAGTAATAAGACTCCTAATCACCTTCTTCTTTCACAATTTTAGAGAACCAATGAAACATTATGAAGGTCTCCTTAAATGAAGACATGTTTGAGATGGACGCATCGTTTTTAACGCGATAGTCATGGGATTGCTCCTTTTGATGCTAATCAAACTAGAACGAAGTTATAGGACTCCTAATCACTTCTTGCTTTGACAATTTTAGAGCACCAATGAAATAAGAAGAAGGTCTCCCTAAATGAATACTTTTTTTTCTCGTTAAAGTTAGACTGTAGTAAGTAATAAAATGGTGTTACATACTCAAGGAAGCCCCAATCAAGGTATAGCATAGACATTAAAGGACATACCCTTTGATGTCATGACTATATAATATATAGAGCCAAAAAGGCAACAAACAGCAACCATCCGCCAAGCAGGTAACAAATCAGAGAAACACCCTAAAGGACCTAAACATAAGGAACCCAACAACAGGAATGGGCGGCCCGTGCAAAGAGGCCCACAATCAAGCCAATAGCCAAACCCCGCCCAAACAGCAGCAACAAAGCTTCAAACCAAGAAGTGCACGCGGTGAACATAACGGTAAGCCCACCAGCAAACCTTTAGGCCACAGACCCCAAGAGAGTCCCACAAAGCAATCTGATTACAAGAATCCATGGGAACAAACCCAAGGCTTCCGCCTTGCCACATGAGGAGGTAGCCATACAGCAAATCCCGTTGTGTGAGATGTACGTTTGATTTTGAACCCGATAGTCAAGGGTTTCTCCTTTTGACGCTAATCAAACTAGAACAAAGTAATACAACTCTTAATCACCTCTTTCTTTGTAAATTTGAAACAACCAATGAAACAATATGAAGGTCTCCCTAAATTTAGACTTGTGTGAGATCTACTCATCGTTTTGGACGCGATAGTGATGGGATTGCTCCTGTTGATGCTAATTTCAACTAGAACGAAGTAATAGGACTCATAATCATCTATGTTTTGACAATTTGAGAGACAACCAATGAAACAATAAGAAGGTCTCCCTAAATGTATACTTGTGTGAGATGTACGAATCGTTTTGAAGGCACTAGTGATAGGATTGCTCCTTTTGATGCTAATCAAACAAGAATAAAGTCATAGGACACATAATCATCTCTTTCTTTGACAATTTGAGAGAACCAATGAAACAATAAGAAGGTCTCCCGAAATCAAGACTTGTGTGAGATGTACGCATCGTTTTTAACGCGACAGTCATGGGGTTGCTCCTTTTATTGCTAATCAAACTAGAAAAAAATTATAGGACTCCTAATCACCTCTTTCTTTGACAATTTAAGAGCACCAATGAAACAATAAGAAGGTCTCTCTAAATGAAGACTTGTGTGAGATGTACGCATGGTTTTGAACGCGATAGTCATGGGTTTCTCGTTTTGACGCTAATCAAACTAGAGCAAAGTAATACAACTCTTAATCACCTCTTTCTTTGTAAATTTGAAACAACCAATGAAACAATATGAAGGATGATTGCCCCTATTCCTCTTCAGTTCTCTCCTTTGTTCTTGTTGCTGGAGCCTGGTATAATGTAGGAATGAGTTGGGACAGCATTGTGGATTTCATCATTTCTTTTCAAGGGAGTCACTTAAGGTCAGATATCCTAAAATTAGTTCTTTCTACGATTGTGTACAAGATCTGGGCAGCTAGGAACTCTTATGTCCATAACAAGATCAAGATGCCTTTGGGGTGTTGGTTAGGGAGATTTTAAATACCATCAAGTCTCGGTTATCCTCTTCCCCAAAATTTCTTTTGGCTGCTCCGTCTTGTCCTAATCTCAGTGTTTGGCTTTGACTGATCTGCTACCGGGTCTTGTTGTTTGTCTCGTTATTGTTCTTGTTATTTGTCCCGTTATTGTTCCTGTTCTTGTTATGGCCCATGTTTGGCTGGTGTTAAGGCTGGGTCTGCAGACTGGTGTGGGTGTGCAGCATTGTGTGGGGACAGCTGTGCAGAATTTGGTTCATGATGGGTTTATTGCATAGCATGTTGTATTGGGTAGACAATCGAAAATTCTATTTTGGGTCTGTTTTCTAGAGTTTCTTTCTTTGCTACATTGGCTAGTGGCTACCGAGGCAGTTTGGTGGACTGATGCCGATCAATATGTGCTTGGGTTCGTCCAGCTGCTTTGTGGCTGCCGAGGCAGAATCTGGTTGTTCTCCAGTTTAGATCTAATTGGTTTTGTAATGGGCATTCTGTCTAATTGGGTTTTGGCTGGCTCTTGACCTGGGTTTCTGGTTTATGGCGTTTATGTGCTCCCTTGGAAGCCGACATGTTGGTAGTTTGCATGCTGAATGTGCTGGTTTGGACGAGCTAGTTTGGGTTATTTTTTGCTGCTGGTACCAGTTTGATGGTAAAGCCAGGGTCTGGTTTCGGGTTAGGCCAGTTAGCCAGTTGGCCTGTTGTCCAGTAGTTTCCGTGGTCATGATAGGCTTATTTGGGCTGCTGTTCAGTCCGGTAGCTGATGATGATTTTCCTTGAGCTCTCTCAATGCCTTGATGCCTTGTTGTTGTTTTTTCTCTTTTGGGCTCTTATTTGGTTGCTTTGGTCTCTTGTATACTTATTTTGTATGGTTGTTTGGATTTTTGCTTTGCTTCTTTGTCGGATTCATTTTGGCTAGTGCCTTGTTTTTTATTTTGTTTTGGTTGGTTTCTTTAGTTTAATCCTCATGGGGGTTGTCTCATGATGATCATTCTAAAGTTTCTGGGGTATGCCCCTCTACGATTGTATTATCTTTCTTTTATTTTCAATCTACAAACAAACTTAGCAAAAAAAAATATGAAGGTCTCCTTAAATGAAGACTTGTGTGAGATCTACGCATCGTTTTGGACGCGATAGTGATGAGATTGCTCCCTTTGACACTGATTTCAACTAGAACGAAGTAATAGGACTCATAATCACCTATCTTTTGACAATTTGAGAGAACTAATGAAACAATAAGAAGGTCTCGCTAAATGAAGACTTGTATGAGATGTATGCATGGTTTTGAACGCAATAGTCATGGGTTTCTTCTTATTATTTCATTGGGTCTCTCAAATTGTCAAAGAAAAAGGTGATTATGAGTCCTATGAATTCGTTCTAGTTTGATTTGGATCAAAAGGAGCAATCCTTTAACTAGTGCCTTCAAAACGATCCGTACATCTCACACAAGTCTTCATTTAGGGAGACCTTCTTATTGTTTCATTGGTGCTCTTAAATTGTCAAAAAAAAGGTGATTAGGAGTCCTATAATTTCGTGCTAGTTTGATTAGCATCAAAAGGAGAAATCCCATGACTATCGCGATAAAAATAATGCGTACATGTCACACAAGTCTTGATTTAGGGATACCTTCTTATTACTTCATTGGTTCTCTCAAATTGTCAAAGAAAGAGGTGATTATGAGTTCTATCACTAGTGCCTTCAAAACAATCAGTACATCTCACACAAGTCTTAATTTAGGGAGATCTTCTTAATGTTTCATTAGTTCTCTCAAATTGTCAAAATATATGTGATTATGAGTTCTATTACTTCGTTCTAGTTGAAATTAGCATCAAAAGGAGCAATCACATCACTATCGCATCCAAAACGATGCGTAGATCTCACACAAGTCTTTATTTAGGGAGACCTCAATATTGTTTCATTGGTTGTTTCAAATTTATAAAGAAAGAGGTGATTAAGAGTTGTATTACATCGATCTTGTTTGATTAGCGTCAAAAGGACAAAGCCATTACTATCGCGTTCAAAACCATGTTTCTATCTCACACAAGGCTTTATTTAGGGATACATTCTTATTGTTTCATTGGTGCTCCAAAATTGTCAAAGAAAGAGGTGATTAGGAGTCCAATAACTTCATTCTAGTTTGATTAGCATCAAAAGGAGCAAACCAATGACTATCGCGTTAAAAACGACGCGTACATCTCACACAAGTCTTCATTTAAGGAGACCTGGTTATTGTTTCATTGGTTCTTTAAAATTGTGAAAGAAGGAGGTGATTAGGAGTTTTATTTCTTCGTTCTAAATTGATTAACATCAAAAGGAGCAATCCTATGACAATCGCATAAAAAACAATGCGTACATCTCACACATATCTTGATTTAGGGAGACCTTCTTATTGTTTCATTGGGTATCTGAAATTGTCAAAGAAAGAGGTGATTATGATTCCTATGAATTCGTTCTAGTTTGATTAGCATCAAAAAGAGGAATCCTATCAGTAGTGCCTTCAAAACGACTTGTACATCTCACACAAGTCTTCATTTAGGGAGACCTTCTTAATGTTTCATTAGTTCTCTCAAATTATCAAAATATAGGTGATTATGAGTCCTATTACTTCGTTCTAGTTGAAATTAGCATCAAAAGGAGCAATCACATTACTATCGCGTCCAAAAAGTTGCGTAGATCTCACACAAGTCTTCATTTAGGGAGACCTTCTTACTGTTTCATTGGTTTTTACAAATTTAGAAAGAAAGAGGTGATTAAGAGTTGTATTACTTCGTTCTAGTTTGATTAGCGTCAAAAGGAGAAACCCATGACAATCGGGTTCAAAAACAAGCGTACAACTCACAAAATTATTCATTTTAGGAGACCTTCTTATTGTTTCATTGGTGCACTACAATTGTCAAAGAAAGAAGTGATTAGGAGTCCTATAACTTCGTTCTAGTTTGATTAGCATCCAAAGGAGCAATCCCATGACTATCGCATTACAAACGATGTGTACATCTCACACATGTGTTCATTTAAAGAGACCTTATTTTTTCATCGGTTCTCTAAAATTTTGAAAGAAGGTGGTGATTAGTAGTCTTATTACTTCGTTCTAATTTGATTAGCATCAAAAGGAGCAATCCTATGACTATCGCGTTAACAACGATGCGTACATCTCACACAAGTCTTTATATAGGGAGACATTCTTATTGTTTTATTTGGTCTCTCAAATTGTCAAAGAAAGAGGTCTCATGAGTCCTATGAATTCGTTCTAGTTTGATTAGCATCAAAAGGAGCAATCATATTACTAGTGCCTTCAAAACAATCCGTACATCTCACACAAGTCTTCATTTTGGGAGATCTTCTTAATGTTTCGTTATTTCCGTCAAATTATCAAAATATAGGTGATTCTGAGTTCTATTACTTCGTTCTAGTTGAAATTATCATCAAATGGAGCAATCACATCACTATCGCATCCAAAACATTGCGTAGATCTCACACAAGTCATTATTTAGGGAGACATTAATATTGTTTCATTGGTTGTTTCAAATTTACAAAGAAAGAGGTGATTAAGAGTTGTATTACATCGATCTAGTTTGATTAGCGTCAAAACGACAAACCCATTTCTATCGCGTTCAAAACCATGTGTACATCTCACACAAGGCTTCATTTGGTGAGACCTTCTTATTGTTTCATTGGTGCTCTAAAATTGTCAAAGAAAGAGGTGATTAGAAGTCCTATAACTTCGTTCTAGTTTAATTAGCATCAAAAGGAGCAATCCCATGACTATCGCGTTAAAAATAATGCGTACATCTCACACATGTCTTCATTTAAGGAGACCTTCTTATTGTTTTATTGGATCTCTAAAATTGTGAAAGAAGGAGGTGATTAGGAGTTTTATTACTCCGTTCTAATTTCATTAGCATCAAAAGGAGAAATCCCATGACTATCGCGTTAAAAACGATGCGTACATCTCACACAAGTCTTGATTTAGGGAGCCCTTCTTATTGTTTCATTGGGTCTCTCAAATTGTTAAAGAAAGAGGTGATTATGAGTCCTATGAATTCGTTCTAGTTTGATTAGCATCAAAAGGAGCAATCCTGTCACTAGTGCCTTCAAAACGATCCGTACATCTCACACAAGTCTTCATTTAGGGAGTCCTTCTTAATGTTGCATTAGTTCTCTCAAATTGTCAAAATATAGGTGATTATGAGTTCTATTAATTCGTTCTAGTTGAAATTAGCATCAAAATGAGCAATCACATCACTATCGCGTCCAAAATGATGCGTAGATCTCACACAAGTCTTCATTTAGAGAGACCATAATATTGTTTCATTGGTTGTTTCAAATTTACAAATAAAGAGGTTGTTAAGAGTTGTATTACTTTGTTCTAGTTTGATTAGTGTCAAAAACGACAAACCCATTACTATCGCGTTCAAAACCATGTGTACATCTCACACAAGGCTTCATTTAGGGAGACCTTCTTATTGTTTCATTGGTGCTCTAAAATTATCAAAGAAATAGGTGATTAGGAGTCCTATAACTTCGTTCTAGTTTGATTAGCATCAAAAGAAGCAATCCCATAACTATCGCATTAAAAACGACGCGTACATCTTACACAAGTCTTCATTTAAGAAGACCTTATAGCATCATAATATGCTAACTGTAATGAGATTGCTCGTTTTCAAGAAAAGTATGTTTCTCCCTCTAGGATTTTTTCTCTGCCCTCTCTCTAGTTTTTTTTTTCAAATCTGTCCGCCTTTTGCCCCCACCTAATTTTTCCGGTTCTTCAACTAATTTCCCCGATTTCCTCTTTTCGCCCGGTTTGTCCTTGCTTTTCCTTTTTTGTTCTAATTCCTCCCTTTTCTACTTCTGTCCCCACCCTCACCATATATCATTTATTTCCTCTTCTATTCCTCCGGTCGTTCTTTCCGTTCAGCTTTTCCTCTCTTCTTCCCTCGTTCCTGTAAACTCCCCTGTTGTAGTCCTTTCTCTCTCCACTTTCCCACCATGGTCGATTTCTCTCATCTCTCGGCTGGAAATTCGGTAAGTAGTGAATCTAGTGACTTATTTGCTGAGTTCGGGGTGTCTAAGCCTAATTCCCCCATTATCGATGATTCAGCTATGGCTGAGTCGGACCCCCTCCCAGCTGCGGCCCCTATGGCGGTTTCTGTTGTTGCGGTTTCTGTTGTTGCGGACTCTTCGTCCGATTCTGAGACTAATAGTGTAGCAGTTGTTAATGTTGAGGCCGCCTTTGGGCCTTCTATGTCTAATTTTTTCAAAGCGGCCCAATAACTCTCGCATCAAGGTCGGGTCGATGCAGCTGATGAGCGAAAAAAGAACAACACTCTCTTGGACTTCATCATTGCTCAGGGGTTCTATATTCAGAATGTGAATGATTTCGCAAATAAAGGTAAATCTGCAAGGATCGTGGATGAACACGATATGTTCGTTAAAAGTCCTATTCGAACTTCAGACTCTGTGATGTTGGTTTCTACTCCGGTCTCTGGACTGGGCATTGGGGATGGATCGGTTCCGGTCCTTGCCTCGGTTGTACATCCTGCAAAGATGCCTCCTCCCAAAGAATTTACTGGATTGACAAAATCTGGTGAAGGACCTTCTGACCCTAAGGGGTCTAACAGAATGCTTGATAAAGACGGGTCAACCTCTCACCAGACTGTGGGTGCAGACCCTATTTCTTTGGGTCATGCCCCAGCCCCTAAGCAGTTGTGGAGTGAGGTTGTACCTAAAGGAGAACCTATTCATAGTCTCAAGCTCAAGATGGATTACTTTCCTCCTTCCCCCCTGTTTTGGAAAATGGGCCTATTCGAATTCGACCTCCTTCTGAGGTTCTTTTGCTAGGAAACTCTCTCTGGAACTCCTGTCTGGTGGGCAGTTTCCTCAACTCCAGGTTGTCGTTTAAGATAGAAGAAGAGAATGTCCATAAACTTTGGGACAAGCATAGTCTACAAAAGGTTTACCTTCAGGATAATGGTTTTTTCATCTTCAAGTTCTCTTGCTCCCAGGAACGGGATAATATTCTTGCTCTAGGTCCTTGGTACATTGCAAATAAGCTCCTCAGTCTCAAACAGTGGAAAGAAGGTATGGATTTCAAATTTGAAACCTGTTCTAAAGCTCCGATTTGGGTCAAATTCCATAATATCCCTCTATCCTACCTCTCTCCCGCTGGTTTGAGCTACCTTGCAAGTGGTATTGGTAAACCTCTCTTTGCGGATAAACTTACAGAAAAATTAGAGCCTATGTCCTTCGCAAAAGTGTGCATTGAAATCACTTCTGCCTCAAATCTCCCGAACTACCTGGAAGTGGTCATGATCGATGAGGAAACTCTTGTCGAAAAAGTGGTTTCGGTCGGGGTGGAATACCAGAATAAACCCCTTTTCTGTTCCTTCTATAAATCTTTTGGACATTCGCTCACTCGATGCCCTTCTGCGAATTTTAGATGGGTTCCAAAGGGTCCAGTCCAAGTCTCTGCTCCTGTCTCTAGCCCTCTGACTGCTGCTCAGGCCCCTAATGCTCCTCTTTCACCATATCCTCCCCAGCCTATCCCGACTCTGGATGATAATTGGACTGTTGTTGCCAAAGGATTTAAGGGACCAAAACTCAACTCTAACCCCCTGAACATTCCGGGTGTTGTGACCCCTGTCCCTAACCCAGTCTCTAACCCTTTCAATATTCTAGCTCCAGCAGCGGGAACCCTTGTCGATGCTTTCTCAGATACAGATATCACCCCCCCCCCCCCCCCGAATCCTCTTGTTGAGAAATTAAAATGTATTGATGAAAAGGAAGGCAGAGATGTTAAGCATATGCGTAGATCTCACACAAGTCTTCATTTAGGGAGACCTTCATATTATTTCATTGGTTTTTTCAAAATTACAAAGAAAGAGGTGATTAAGAGTTGTATTACTTCGTTCTAGTTTGATTAGCGTCAAAAAGAGAAACCCATGACTATCGGGTTCAAAATCAAGTGTACATCTCACAAAAGTATTTATTTTGGGAGACCTTCTTATTGTCTCATTGGTGCACACAAATTGTAAAAGAAAGAAGTGATTAGGAGTCCTATAACTTCGTTCTAGTTTGATTAGCATCAAAATGAGCAATCCCATGACTACCGCGTTAAAAATGATGCGTACATCTCACACATGTCTTCATTTAAGGAGAGCTTCTTATTTTTTCAATGGTTTTCTAAACTTGTGAAAGAAGGAGGTGATTAGGAGTCTTATTACTTCATTCTAAATTGATTACCGTCAAAAGGAGCAATCCTATGACTATCGCGTTAAAAACGATGCGTACGTCTAACACAAGTCTTGATTTCGGGAGTCCTTTTTATTGTTTCATTGGGTTTCTCAAATTATCAACGAAAGAGGTGATTATGAGACCTATGAATTCGTTCTAGTTTGATTAGCATCAAAAGGAGCAATCATATCACTAGTGCCTTCAAAACTATCCGTACATCTCACACAAGTCTTCATTTAGGAAGATCTTTTTAATGTTTCATTAGTTCTCTCAAATTGGCAAAATATAAGGTGATTATGAGTTCTATTACTTCATTCTAGTTCAAATTATCATCAAAAGGAGCAATCACATCACTATCACTTCCAAAACGATGCTTAGATCTCACACATGTCTTTATTTAGGGAGACCTCAATATTGTTTCATTGGTTGTTTCAAATTTACAAAGAAAGAGTTGATTAAGAGTTGTATTACATCGATCTAGTTTGATTAGCATCAAAACGACAAACCCATTACTATCGCGTTCAAAATCCTGTGTACATCTCACACAAGGCTTCATTTAGGGAGACCTTCTAATTGTTTCAGTGGTGCTCAAAAATTGTCGAAGAAAGAGGTGATTAGGAGTCCTATAACTTCGTTATAGTTTGATTAGCATCAAAAGGAGCAATCCCATGACTATCGCCTTAAAAACGATGCATACATCTCACGCATGTCTTCATTTGAGGAGACCCTCTTATTGTTTCGTTGATTCTCTAAAATTGTGAAAGAAGGAGGTGATTAGGAGTTTTATTACTTCGTTCTAATTTGATTAGCATTAAAAGGGGCAATCCTATGACTATTGCGTTAAAAACGATGCGTACATCTCACACAAGCCTTGATTTAGGGAGACCTTCTTATTGTTTCATTGGGTCTCTCAAATTGTCAAAGAAAGAGGTGATTATTATTCCTATGAAATCGTTCTAGTTTGATCAGCATCAAAAGGAGCAATCCTGTCACTAGTGCCTTCAAAACGATCCATACATCTCATACAAGTCTTCATTTAGGGAGACCTTCTTAATGTTTCATTAGTTCTCTAAAATTGTCAAAATATAGGTGATTATAAGTTCTATTACTTCGTCCTAGTTGAATATACTATCAAAAGGAGCAATCACATCACTATCGCGTCCAAAACGATGCGTAGATCTCACACAAGTCTTCATTTAGGGAGACCGTCATATCGTTTCATTGGTTTTTTCAAATTTAGATAGAAATAGGTGATTAAGAGTTGTATTACTTCGTTCTAGTTTGATTAGCGTCAAAAGGAGAAACCCATGGCTATCGGGCTCAAAATCAAGCGTACATCTCACAAAAGTATTCATTTTGGGAGACCTTCTTATTGTTTCATTGGTGCACAAAAATTGTAAAAGAAAGAAGTGATTAGGAGTCCTATAACTTCGTTCTAGTTAGATTAGCATCAAAATGAGCAATCCCATGACTATCGCGTTAAAAACGATGCGTACATCTCACACATGTCTTCATTTAAGGAGACCTTCTTATTGTTTCATTGGTTTTCTAAACTTGTGAAAGAAGGAGGTGATTAGGAGTCTTATTACTTCGCTCTAATTTGATTACCATCAATAGGAGCAATCCTATTACTATCGCGTTAAAAACGATGCGTACATCTCACACAAGTCTTGATTTAGGGAGACCTTTTTATTGTTTCATTGGGTCTCTCAAATTGTCAAAGAAAGAGGTGATTAGGAGTCCTATGAATTCGTTCTAGTTTGATTAGCATCAAAAGGAGCAATCATATCACTAGTGCCTTCAAAACGATCTGTACATCTCACACAAGTCGTCATTTAGGGAGATCTTCTTAATGTTTCATTAGTTCTCTCAAATTGTCAAAATATAAGGTGATTATTAGTTCGTTTACTTCGTTCTAGTTGAAATTATCATCAAAAGGAGCAATCACATCACTAACGCGTCCAAAACGATGCGTAGATCTCACACAAGTCTTTATTTAGGGATACCTCAATATTGTTTCATTGGTTGTTTCAAATTTACAAAGAAAGAGGTGATTAAGAGTTGTATTACATCGATCTAGTTTGATTAGCGTCAAAAGGAGAAACCCATTACTATCGCTTTCAAAACCATGTGTACATCTCACACAAGGCTTCATTTAGGGAGACCTTCTTATTGTTTCATTGCTGCTCAAAAATTATCCAAGAAAGAGGTGATTAGGAGTCCTATAACTTCGTTCTAGTTTGATTAGCATCAAAAGGAGCAATCCCATGACTATCGCGTTAAAAACGATGCATACATCTCACACATGTCTTCATTTTATTTTTATTTTATTTTTTTTGCTAAATTTAGACTGTATTAAAGAAAATAAAGTTACAAAACCTAATGGGGAACCCCAATCAGAATATAGCATAGACATCATAGGACATGCCCTATGATGTCAAGACTATAGAAGATTACTAGGCATAAACCCAACAAAGGAAAAAGAGGATGGACCCACACTCAACATCATTCAGAAACAGAAAAATCAAATATAAGAAAACAGTCAACAATAGAAAGCATCATCATCAGATCAAAGTTTTAACCAACATCTTTAATAGTAGAAAACAAGAAAACTAGCACAGCAGAACACAAGTCAGGCGTACAACATACAATCAAGAAGCAGCATGGCAATCCCATGACTATCGCGTTAAAAACGATGCGTACATTTCACACAAGTCTTGATTTAGGGAGACCTTCTTATTGTTTCATTGGGTCTCTCAAATTGTCAAGGAAAGAGGTGATTATGAGTCCTATGAATTCGTTCTAGTTTGATTAGCATCAAAAGGAGCAATCCCGTCACTAGTACCTTCAAAACGATCAGTAAATCTCAACACAAGTCTTCATTTAGGGAGACCTTCTTAATGTTTCGTTAGTTCCCTCAAATTGTCAAAATATAGGTGATTATAAGTTCTATTACTTCGTTCTAGTTGAAATTAGCATCAAAAGTAGAAATCACATCACTACCGCGTCCAAAAAGATGCGTAGATCTCACACAAGCCTTCATTTAGGGAGACCTTCATATTATTTCATTAGTTTTTTCAAATTTACAAAGAAAGAGGTGATTAAGAGTTGTATTACTTCGTTCTAGTTTGATTAGCGTCAAAAGGAGAAATCCATGACTATCGGGTTCAAAATCAAGTGTACATCTCACAAAAGTATTCATTTTGGGAGACCTTCATATTGTTTCATTGGTGCACAAAAATTGTAAAAGAAAGAAGTGATTAGGAGTCCTATAACTTCGTTCTAGTTAGATTAGCATCAAAATGAGCAATCCCATGACTATCGCGTTAAAAACGATGCGTACATCTCACACATGTCTTCATTTAAGGAGACCTTCTTATTGTTTCATTGGTTTTCTAAACTTGTGAAAGAAGGAGGTGATTAGGAGTCTTATTACTTCGCTCTAATTTGATTACCATCAATAGGAGCAATCCTATTACTATCGCGTTAAAAACGATGCGTACATCTCACACAAGTCTTGATTTAGGGAGACCTTTTTATTGTTTCATTGGGTCTCTCAAATTGTCAAAGAAAGAGGTGATTAGGAGTCCTATGAATTCGTTCTAGTTTGATTAGCATCAAAAGGAGCAATCATATCACTAGTGCCTTCAAAACGATCTGTACATCTCACACAAGTCGTCATTTAGGGAGATCTTCTTAATGTTTCATTAGTTCTCTCAAATTGTCAAAATATAAGGTGATTATTAGTTCATTTACTTCGTTCTAGTTGAAATTATCATCAAAAGGAGCAATCACATCACTAACGCGTCCAAAACGATGCGTAGATCTCACACAAGTCTTTATTTAGGGATACCTCAATATTGTTTCATTGGTTGTTTCAAATTTACAAAGAAAGAGGTGATTAAGAGTTGTATTACATCGATCTAGTTTGATTAGCGTCAAAAGGAGAAACCCATTACTATCGCTTTCAAAACCATGTGTACATCTCACACAAGGCTTCATTTAGGGAGACCTTCTTATTGTTTCATTGCTGCTCAAAAATTATCCAAGAAAGAGGTGATTAGGAGTCCTATAACTTCGTTCTAGTTTGATTAGCATCAAAAGGAGCAATCCCATGACTATCGCGTTAAAAACGATGCATACATCTCACACATGTCTTCATTTTATTTTTATTTTATTTTTTTTGCTAAATTTAGACTGTATTAAAGAAAATAAAGTTACAAAACCTAATGGGGAACCCCAATCAGAATATAGCATAGACATCATAGGACATGCCCTATGATGTCAAGACTATAGAAGATTACTAGGCATAAACCCAACAAAGGAAAAAGAGGATGGACCCACACTCAACATCATTCAGAAACAGAAAAATCAAATATAAGAAAACAGTCAACAATAGAAAGCATCATCATCAGATCAAAGTTTTAACCAACATCTTTAATAGTAGAAAACAAGAAAACTAGCACAGCAGAACACAAGTCAGGCGTACAACATACAATCAAGAAGCAGCATGGCAATCCCATGACTATCGCGTTAAAAACGATGCGTACATTTCACACAAGTCTTGATTTAGGGAGACCTTCTTATTGTTTCATTGGGTCTCTCAAATTGTCAAGGAAAGAGGTGATTATGAGTCCTATGAATTCGTTCTAGTTTGATTAGCATCAAAAGGAGCAATCCCGTCACTAGTACCTTCAAAACGATCAGTAAATCTCAACACAAGTCTTCATTTAGGGAGACCTTCTTAATGTTTCGTTAGTTCCCTCAAATTGTCAAAATATAGGTGATTATAAGTTCTATTACTTCGTTCTAGTTGAAATTAGCATCAAAAGTAGAAATCACATCACTACCGCGTCCAAAAAGATGCGTAGATCTCACACAAGCCTTCATTTAGGGAGACCTTCATATTATTTCATTAGTTTTTTCAAATTTACAAAGAAAGAGGTGATTAAGAGTTGTATTACTTCGTTCTAGTTTGATTAGCGTCAAAAGGAGAAATCCATGACTATCGGGTTCAAAATCAAGTGTACATCTCACAAAAGTATTCATTTTGGGAGACCTTCATATTGTTTCATTGGTGCACAAAAATTGTAAAAGAAAGAAGTGATTAGGAGTCCTATAACTTCGTTCTAGTTTGATTAGCATCAAAATGAGCAATCCCATGACTATCGAGTTAAAAGCGATGCGTACATCTCACACATGTCTTCATTTAAGGAGACCTTCTTCTTGTTTCATTGGTTTTCTAAACTTGTGAAAGAAGGAGGTGATTAGGAGTCTTATTACTTCGTTCTAATTTGATTAGCATCAAAAGGAGCAATCCCATTACTATCGCGTTAAAAACGATGCATACAACTCACAGAAGTCTTGATTTAGGGAGACCTTCTTATTGTTTCATTGGGTCTCTTAAATTGTCAAAGAAAGAGATGATTATGAGTCCTATGAATTCGTTCTTCTTTGATTAGCATCAAAAGGAGCAATCCTGTCACTAGTGCCTTCAAAACGATCAGTACATCTCAACACAAGTCTTCATTTAGGGAGACCTTCTTAATGTTTCATTAGTTCTCTCAAATTGTCAAAATATAGGTGATTATGAGTTCTATTACTTCGTTCTAGTTGAAATTAGCATCAAAAGTAGCAATCACATCACTATCGCGTCCAAAACGATGCGTAGATCTCACACAAGCCTTCATTTAGGGAGACCTTCATATTATTTCATTGGTTTTTTCAAAATTACAAAGAAAGAGGTGACTAAAGAGTTGTATTACTTCGTTCTAGTTTGATTAGCGTCAAAAGGAGAAACTCATGACTATCGCTTTCAAAACCATGTGTACATCTCACAAAAGTATTCATTTTGGGAGACCTTCTTATTGTTTCATTGGTGCACAAAAATTGTAAAAGAAAGAAGTGATTAGGAGTCCTATAACTTCGTTCTAGTTAGATTAGCATCAAAATGAGCAATCCCATGACTATCGCGTTAAAAACGATGCGTACATCTCACACATGTCTTCATTTAAGGAGACCTTCTTATTGTTTCAATGGTTCTCTAAAATTGTGAAAGAAGGAGGTGATTAGAAATTTTATTACCTTGTTCTAATTTGATTAACATCAAAAGGAGCAATCCCATGACTATCGCGTAAAAAACGTTGCGTACATCTCACACAAGTCTTGATTTAGGGAGACCTTTTTATTGTTTCATTGGGTCTCTCAAATTGTCAAAGAAAGAGGTGATTATGAGTCCTATGAATTCGTTCTAGTTTGATTAGCATCAAAAGGAGCAATCCTATCACTAGTGCCTTCAAAACGATCCGTACTTCTCAACACAAGTCTTCATTTCGGGAGACCTTCTTAATGTTTCATTATTTCTCTCAAATTATAAAAATATAGGTGATTATGAGTTCTATTACTTCGTTCTAGTTGAAATTAGCATCAAAAGTAGAAATCACATCACTATCGTGTCCAAAACGATGCGTAGATCTTACACAAGCCTTCATTTAGGGAGACCTTCATATTATTTCATTGGTTTTTTCAAAATTACAAAGAAAGAGGTGATTAAGAGTTGTATTACTTCGTTCTAGTTTGATTAGCATCAAAAGGAGAAACCCATGACTATTGTGACGCCCCCAAATTCCAGGACCGCCACTTGGTCTCTCGAATTCGGTTCATCACGTGCTCATGGTAATACATCATAATAATAATAATTAAATATCATACGATCACAGCGGAAAAATCTATTCTAGAATAATTTACAATGATTTATTATAATTATTCCCCCAAGTCTCGCAACCTACAGTACTTAATAGATTACATAATAATATCAGTTAACGACTTATTACATAATCTAACTTAAGCTTAAACATAATCAAATCCAGTCTTACTACATCATCTTCATACAATATTAATATATTTAAAACATAACAGACATAAGCTAGTTGGTAGCTTTGCCCTTGCCCTTATCAACGCCCGAAGGTTCACCATGCTCTGCCTTAACTGAAATGTTTTAAGGAAAGCAAGAATGAGCACAAATTGCCCAGCAAGTAATATACAATAAGGGTGAGTAATAAGATTCTCAATTCTCGAAAGGGTATAACAAGATTTGATAGTTCAAGAATAACAAGAATATCAATAGTTCTCAATATCAGTCGCTAAGGACAGGATAATATCAATATGATTCAATAATAAGTCAATTCAAGATTTCAAATAATTGAATACTGAGTAGTCACTACGGACTATGAACTTCTACTAGAATTGACAGTAATAAACTGAAAATCCAACAAAAACAGGTACAACAGGTGATCAGCCTAAAGTACCCTTGTTATGCATAACAATCAACCATACTCAAGTGTGCACGTCGGTTCTCCGACAATTCTATATTCCCTTCAAAGAAGGTTGTTCTTCTCAGTCAAATACAAGATCCCGCACCAATCAATTAGTTTGGGTCGCTTTTCAATAATATAAGTCTAGCCGAATCAAATGGCATAGACACTTTCACAATATTCAAGAACAATACTAAGTTCAACATGAATAATAGCTTTAATGAAATAAGAGTTCAAGTATGCTAATTCGATTCAACCGATTAAATAGGAAACTAGTTCGCAATACACAAGATAGGATACTTGCATAGTAAAAGAGTATAAGTTAGGAAACCTTCACAATCATAGATTTCCTTGCATAAAGTAAATGCGTCGGTTAGGATACTTGCACTTTAAAAGAGTGTAAGTAAGAGAACTTGCCTTTAGCGTAGTTTATCCACGAAAAGCAAATCAACACTTTCGAATTCCTATCGTAATACAGTTACGTATATATATGATATTCATTAGTCATATAATTTAACTTCACATTTTCTCTTTGAATATACGATCAACACATAAGCTAAGTTTTACCTAGCTACACAGTTATATAGAATATAATTTCTATCCTTAACGTTCCTTCTTTAGAGTTTAAACGCATTCTCATATTATATAAGATCTCAACAATTAGCAAACATGCTTGCATATTATTAATATCTCATAAGACCACAATCAATACTAAATATATTTCATTTTAGCAAGTTACGGCATCTCCTTAAGTTAACCGTCAAAATCGGGTTCAAGTAACATCATATAATATCACGTAGCATGTATTCATATTTAAAGGATACTTTACATGCTTGTATAACTTTTCCAAATCCAATCGTACATGGTATAGGTTCTTAAGTTAATACTTAAAGCCATTCAAGGACACGAACTCATATGGTCTAACATGGTCGCTTTTAAACACATAAGATATTCATATAACTTGTATTAGTCATGCTCATGAGTACTCGTATTGCATATATGTAGCTAGCATTGTTATTATCTTGAAAACATGCTTTGTTCATGCTAAACTTTAATCATGGCAACTAATCATGGTATATATACATGCATGACACATGAATGAGTCTAAGAGTACTATCACATGTGTTCATAAATGTCAAATTCTAATTCTCGTCATAACATACCAACGTTCACGTTCAAAGCTTATACTTTGTTAGTATAGTTCATTAATAAGGTCTATCATGTTCATGCTTCCTTATGAAACCCATATACACAAGTTAACATGCTTTTCATGTATTTCAAGGCCCTATAAACATGCTCGAAAAGTCAGAATGTATACATGGTCTTTACATGTCAATATCAACCTTCAAAACTTGTATTTTTGTTAGAAAGGTGCACTAGTTGGGTTCACATGTCCATATTATATCACGGAACCTATATACATAAGTTAGTATGCATTTCATGTGTTTCTAGGTCATACTAACATGTCTCGAAAGTCAGAATATTAACATGCTTCATATATGTTAACGTCGTTCATGAAACTTTAAGTTCGTTTTCAAACTATATGTCGTTTGGTTAACCATGCATGCTAATATACTAAAACATGCTCACATTGCCTCATTAGGTTTATATGTATGTATTAATCATGCTTTCATGCTTGTTTAAACAAAAATCAAACAATTAGTTCATAACAGTTTTGTTGCAGAATGCAGAAAAAACTGAACACAGAGGCTGGCGCTGCGGCGCGGCACAGCAGTTCACTACTGGCGCTGCGGCGCGAGTGGCGCTGCGTGCGGCGCCGCGGCGCGGGCTGCGGCGCGAGTGGCGCTGCGGCGCGGGCTGCGGCGCTGCGGCGTCGAGGCAGTTTTCTGCAGTTCAGACTGCAGCGAAATCCGACCAAAAACCTCCCATTTCATCGATTTCAACATACCCAAATGCTATTAGACTTGTTTAACTTACTAACACGTACATATATGCTTATATAATAGTCAATAGCAATTATCAATTCCCAATTTCATGAACACCAACTAATTTCACGATATTTGATGTTTTTACAGAAATCTCAGAAATGGAAACACCAAAAATGAAATTGAAGAGCAATGAAGCATATATAGTAATTCTAATCACATATATAAGTCCTTTAAACAACTAATTATTATTCTCAATTCACAAAACCATAACTTCCAACTGAAATCAAGAATTCACGAATAGAAATTTTGACAGAAAATGACAATGAAGATACGAAGAGGATTTATACCTCTGTAAATGATTTAAGCTT
This sequence comes from Panax stipuleanatus, assembly GCA_020205555.1. NCBI lineage: Eukaryota > Viridiplantae > Streptophyta > Magnoliopsida > Apiales > Araliaceae > Panax > Panax stipuleanatus. The sequence goes on from CM035119.1 coordinate 26,604,180, forward strand.
GCTGCTATCTCAATAACACTGATATATATATATATGCTCTCTAGTCTCACTTAGCCAAAATGCTCAGCAAAAGAAATGTGAAGGAGATGAGGCTATATTTATAGAACTCCCATTATACAGACAAAGCAATTGTATCCCATATCAAACTAACGGATTATAGGAATGCATGAAGGTTATCAAAGGGTAGGTAATTAGTGGTTGGATTCATCATGAATCCCACTCCCTCCACAATCATGAGCTATGAAATGCTAGTTGCTGAGTTTGGGGAGAAGAAGAAGGAATAGGCCTTAGCTGTATGTCAAGCACGTGAAGAGCAAATGGGACACTTAAAATGAGACAATTGATTTAACTCCTCAGCATTTGCAAATACTACACTTGTATATACACACCATATACATATGTTATATATATATGTACTCTTAGGTTATAATTTAAATCACAATGTACTTCACATAATGTAATAAGTGTAATTTACACACATATAATCCAGGTACGTTTATCTTACTGATATAATACCATCGGATACTACCACATTACATTATATCATATATTATTAAATTGTATTACTCAACAATTATTTATAATAGATCCATGATACATTATTTTAATGTATATCCACACATCATTTGTCACTTACACATATCATAACATATAGTTACTATACATTTAATTCGCATGCTTGCACATATAATTTCTCATCTTATAATTTGAATATTAATTAATAATATACACATATCCTACATCCATCAATATAATTGTTAACCTCCATAACAATTTAATTAACCCTTATATGATTAATTATCACTTTGATATAAATCTTATTGTATTTATAAACACGTTGCTCATTATTATTAAGTTTCTTGCAATAATAATAATCACATATTGTTAATCGATCCTCATTAGTATTTTATAACAGTTAATTAATATTCTTCGATTAACAATTAATATAGATTAATTGTTCGCTTAAATTAATATAATCCTTCTTATATTACGCCACTGTGCCACACAAGGCAATCAACGAGTTTATCACAAACTCCACCAATTTCTCAATTATTATAATTATTCAATTATATATAATTGAATTAATTCATCTCATAACACAAAATCATTTATATTCAAATAAATTCTCATTTCCATTAATATATTTATTTAATAATATATGGAAATTCTCGGGTATTACATCCTCCCCCCCTTATAAAAATTCCGTCCCGGAATTGCTACAAGGTTACACAAATAGATGGGGATAGTCCCTCATCATCCTATCTTCTAACTCCCACGTTGCCTCCTCGACATCGTGGTTACGCCAAAGTACTTTTACAGATGAAATAACTTTATTTCTCAAAGTTTGTTCTTTCCTATCTAATATTTGGACAGGAATTTCTTCATACGCCAAGTTCTTCTCCACTTGAATGGGCTCGTAAGAAATCACGTGCTTGTAGTCGGCCTTGTACGGTCGCAACACGGAAATGTGGAACACGTTGTGGATATGCTCCAGTTCGGGTGGCAACGCAACTTTGTATGCCACTTCGCCCACTCGCTTCAGTATCTCGAACAGTCCTATGAATCTTGGACTCAATTTTCCTTTCTTGCCGAAACGGATTTTTCCCTTCCATGGAGATACCTTTAAGAATACAAAACTGCCGACTTTGAAGTCTCGGTCCTGCCGATGCAAATCTGCGTATTTCTTCTGGCGATCTTGAGCTGCTACAAGTCTGGCTCTTATCACTGTCACCACGTCTGCGGTTTGTTGAACTAACTCTGGTCCGAGTATTCGTCGTTCTCCGACTTCGTCCCAACATAACGGCGTTCTGCACTTTCTCCCGTAAAGAGCTTCGTACGGTGGCATGCCAATACTCGCATGGTAGCTATTATTATATGCGAATTCTACTAAGGGTAGGTGGTCGTCCCAATTTCCCTTAAAATCCATCACGCAAGTCCTAAGCATGTCTTCTAGCGTTTGTATTGTTCGCTCACTTTGTCCGTCTGTTTGAGGATGATAAGCTGTACTCAACCTCAACTGCGTTCCCATTCTTTCTTGCAAACTCTTCCAAAAATTGGACGTGAAGCGCGGATCTCGATCAGAGACAATTGACACCGGCACTCCATGTCGTGAAATAATTTCTTTTACATATAGGCTTGCTAATTGGTTCAAACTGTAGCGGATCTTGATTGGTAGAAAGTGTGCGGTCTTCGTTAGTCGATCCACGATAACCCAAATAGCATCATAACCTTTCTGTGTAACTGGAAGTCCTACCACGAAGTCCATGGTAATATGCTCCCATTTCCACTCTGGTATTTCTAATGGTTGTAGTAAACCACTTGGCCGCTGATGTTCTGCTTTAACGCGTTGGCAAGTCAAGCATTTACTGACGCACTCTGCGACTTCCCGTTTCAAATTAGGCCACCAAAAATGTTGCCTTAGATCTCGGTACATCTTTGTGCCTCCCGGATGAACGGAATATGTCGTATTGTGTGCCTCGTGCAAAATCTCTTCCCTCAACTCAGTTACCGCTGGTACCCACACTCTCCCTTCAAATCTCAAAATACCGTCTTTATCCATTCGAAATTTTTCTCCCTCACTTTCTGTGATCCTCTTTCGGATTTTCTCACACTCTTCATCCTTTTCCTGAGCTTCCTTTACTCTATTCAACAACGTCGGACAAGCTTCCATTACAATTAACTTCTCACCAGACTTTTCTGATCCTTTTACTTCTATCTCCAATTTCTCCATCTCTCTTATCAACTCTTCCTGAGTCGTCAAATTAAACAACTTCTCCCTTCCTTTCCTGCTCAGAGCGTCGGCAACCACATTTGCCTTTCCCGGGTGATAAAGAATATCGCAGTCATAGTCTTTGATTAATTCTAACCATCTTCTCTGTCGCATGTTTAACTCCTTCTGTGTGAAGATATATTTCAGACTTTTGTGGTCCGTGTATATCTCACATTTTTCTCCGTATAGATAATGCCTCCATATCTTTAACGCAAAAACTACTGCCGCTAACTCTAAGTCGTGAGTAGGGTATCGTTTTTCGTAATCCTTTAATTGTCGTGATGCATATGCAATGACCTTGCCATGTTGCATGAGCACACAGCCAAGCCCCTTGTGCGATGCATCACTATACACCACAAAATTTCCCGCATCATCTGGTAATGATAATACAGGTGCTTCGCTCAATCTCCTTTTCAGTTCTTGAAGACTTTCTTCGCATTTGTCGGTCCATACAAATTTCACCGTCTTTCTAGTCAAATTGGTCAGCGGGGTTGCTATCTTAGAAAAATCTTGGATGAATCTTCGATAGTACCCAGCTAACCCTAGAAAGCTTCTCACCTCCGTCGGTGTTCTCGGTTGTTCCCAATTACTTACTGCTTCAACCTTCGCAGGGTCTACAGAGATTCCATTCTTATCCACCACGTGGCCTAAGAATTGAACCTTCTCCATCCAAAATTCGCACTTAGAAAATTTTGCATACATCTTCTCCTTCCTTAGCGCCTCCAAAACAATCTTCAGATGTTCGGCGTGTTCTTCCTCTGTCTTTGAGTAGATCAAAATGTCGTCGATAAAAACCACTACAAATTTATCCAAGTATGGCTTGAAAACTCGGTTCATCAAGTCCATAAATGCTGCCGGAGCATTAGTCAATCCGAATGACATTACCAAAAACTCGTAGTGTCCATAACGGGTTCGAAACGCAGTCTTTGGTATGTCCTCATCTCGTACCTTCAGTTGATGATATCCTGTTCGTAGGTCGATCTTTGAGAAACACTTTGCTCCCTTCAGTTGATCAAATAAGTCGTCTATCCTCGGTAACGGATATCGGTTCTTGATCGTTACTCTATTCAATTCTCGATAATCGATACAGAGCCTCATCGATCCGTCCTTCTTCTTAACGAATAGAACTGGTGCTCCCCAAGGAGAAACACTCGGTCGAATGTAACCCTTATCCAATAATTCTTGCAATTGCATCATTAATTCCTTCATTTCTACTGGCGCCATACGATATGGAGCTTTCGAAATCGGTGCCGTTCCCGGTGCTAAGTCTATTACGAATTCGATTTCTCTGTCTGGCGGAAGACCAGGCAGATCGTCCGGAAACACATCTTGGAATTCATTAACTACGTATATATCCTTAATTTCTACTCCCTTCTTCCGAGTATCAACGATGTAAGCTAAATATCCTCCACATCCTTTCCTTAACAATTTCTTGGCCTGCATCATCGTAACGCAACACGATTGCTTAAGCGATGAGCTACCATAAAACACTACCTTAGACTTACTCGGAGTCTGAAGGTTCACACATTTGTTCTGACAGTCAATTATCGCAGCATGGTTATACAACCAATCCATTCCCAGTATTACGTCAAATTCTCCCAGTCTAATAGGAATCAAGTCTACGCTCAGTTCATGTTTACTAATATTTGCGCGACAATTTCGATAAACGTATTCTACAGGGATCACTTCCTTATTAGCAACTTCTATGATCAAAGGATTTTCTAATAGTTCTCGAGGTGTACTAAGTCTACTAGCAAATTCTTCAGATACAAAAGAACAGGTGGCACCCGAATCAAATAATACATAAGCATTTATATCATTGATTGGGATTATACCTGACACCACATCCTTCGCAGCCACTGCGTCTTGGATGGTCATGTTAAAAGTTCTGGCGGTTGGGCGGTTGGATTGTGCCGGTCCACCGATCATCAGCTTGTTGCCTCCTTGCTGATTACTACCCCCGCCACTTCCCTTCTTTGGGCAGTCCTTAATTCGGTGCTCCGTCGAGCCACAAGCAAAGCATCCTTGTATCTTCTTCGGTTTCAAACAGTTAGGCGAGATGTTCCCTTCCTGTCCGCAGTTGTAGCAAGTGCCACGTCCCTTCCAGCACTCGCCCTGGTGATTCTTCCCACACTTCGGGCATCCTTCAGCCCTCTTCTTGAAACCTCCACGAAAATTCCCTGATTGATTATTGTTGTTTTTGTTGTTGTTATTATTCTCCCACTTTCTCTTTCCCAAGTTGCTTCCTCCGCTACTACTTCCTCCCGTACGATTCTCTCCTCCAGTATTCTTTCCTTTCTTTTCTTTGTTATACTGACTTAAGGCCTCACTGCCGCCTTCCGCAATGATTGCCTTCTCCAGTAATGTTGCAAAGGAATCAATTTGAAGAACTGATACCTTATTGAACAGCCATGGCTTCAACCCTTGTTCAAAGCGTCTAGCCTTCCTCTCTTCATCACCAACTTGGTGCTCCGCAAATCGCGCTAGTTCGTTAAACCTAGCCGCGTATTGCGCCACCGTCATCTCACCTTGTTTTAACTCTAGGAATTTCACCTCCATCCTATTCTTCATACTTTTTGGAAAGTAATTTTCGAAGAACAGTGTCTTAAACTTATCCCAAGCTATTATCCCTTCTCCAGCTCTTTGTTGATTAGCCTCCCACCAGTAGTTCGCTTCTCCCCTCATCATGTACGTGGCAAACACCGTCTTCTGATCTTCGCCTACGCTAGCTATAGTGAAAGCTTTTTTGATCTCTTTGATCCACGTTTGTGCGATGATTGGGTCGGTAGTTCCCTCGAACTCCGGGGGTCCTACACTCTTAAAGTCTTTAAAGGTTGTTACTGGCACAGTTTGAGGGTTCGGGCGAACGGGTTCATTGTTCCTTCCCCTTAAGGCTTCTCCTAACAAGTCTACCAGTTTCTGGATCGGGTCTACTTGTTCTCTCTCATTGTTAACAGATTCTTCGGGTGCTGTCAATCTACGTCTGGGCGGCATTATCTGCATCACAAGTTTTCATTTTATTATTATTCAAGTATATTACTTAAGTATTTCTTTTAATACTAAAAGAATAAATTTATAACACGTTTCTAAAATCAACTCCATTTATATTCATATGCCATTTCATTTCATTACATGATTTCCCCAGCATACTGCTATAAATGTTATCACATATATCCCCTAATATCACAAAAGACGGGGAATATACCAACCTACTACCATACTACCCCTCTAACAAAAGCTAACTCGGGGTTTACATCATCATCCCACATCTTACACAAAAGATCGGGATTACAACATAGTATATACAATACATAAAGACACAACTAGTACTACCACTAGACTGACTAAGGAAATCTCATCCCATCATCCCGCGCTCCACTGCGCTCTTGTACTCCAACTGTGCTATATACGCAACCAGCTCTCGGCTCAAGGTATGTAGAGTCTGTCCCTGTTCTGCCGGGTAGTGGTACACACCATCAATCACCCTTTCAAAAGCTGAACGGAACACATACCCCATCTTGTTCATCTTTCTCTTCTTGCACCTGACCTCGTCCTCAAGGTCGTCGGCTCTCTCATTAGACGCTTCCCACTTCTCCTCGAAGTGTAACCTATCCATCACCTCCAACTCTAGCTGAGTACGGAGTGCCTCTTTCTCAGTCTTCTCACTCAGCTCCCTCTGCTCAACCTCTTCTAGCTTCTCTGCCAAATCTACATTCCTAGCCACTGACCTGTGAAATAGAGTCCCCATCTGGATCCCTGCCTCCCTACGGTAGGCAATCTCCACCTCTAACTCTTGCATAGCCAGCTTCCTCTGGTGGTCCTCGTCCCTCAGCTTCTGGAACTCAGACTCTCTCTCGTGGGCCTCTGCCTCCAGCTCCTGAACTCTACAGTCTAACTCTAGAATACGCTCCTCGTACTCGCCTAACATCTGTTCCTCTATAGTAGCCTCATCAGAGTCCTCTACTGGCTCATCCTCCATCGGCTCCTCCTCTGGATCAGTCTCTATCTCAATCTCGATCTCATCCTCGTCATCAAACTCGGATGGTGCAACTGCCTGCACTGGTGTAGCCTCTAGAGGTGCCTCGTATACTACGTGTATATCCCTGGGCTCCTCCTCTACAACTCTACTTGGTACCCCTGTGTCTGTCATCCTACACTCACAAACACAAGACAAGAAATAGCATCTCCATTAGAATGTTAAACAAAATATAAGTTCATTGTATAGAATGAAGTTACATTTCATAACAGACTAAGTCTCTCAAGGAAAACTCTACATGAGTTTTATCTCCTTCCTAACTTCTAAGTTCACCTAAGCTATAGTCTAAGGACACTCGTTCCTAAGGTTTATAACTACAGCTTTGATACCAACCTGTGACGCCCCCAAATTCCAGGACCGCCACTTGGTCTCTCGAATTCGGTTCATCACGTGCTCATGGTAATACATCATAATAATAATAATTAAATATCATACGATCACAGCGGAAAAATCTATTCTAGAATAATTTACAATGATTTATTATAATTATTCCCCCAAGTCTCGCAACCTACAGTACTTAATAGATTACATAATAATATCAGTTAACGACTTATTACATAATCTAACTTAAGCTTAAACATAATCAAATCCAGTCTTACTACATCATCTTCATACAATATTAATATATTTAAAACATAACAGACATAAGCTAGTTGGTAGCTTTGCCCTTGCCCTTATCAACGCCCGAAGGTTCACCATGCTCTGCCTTAACTGAAATGTTTTAAGGAAAGCAAGAATGAGCACAAATTGCCCAGCAAGTAATATACAATAAGGGTGAGTAATAAGATTCTCAATTCTCGAAAGGGTATAACAAGATTTGATAGTTCAAGAATAACAAGAATATCAATAGTTCTCAATATCAGTCGCTAAGGACAGGATAATATCAATATGATTCAATAATAAGTCAATTCAAGATTTCAAATAATTGAATACTGAGTAGTCACTACGGACTATGAACTTCTACTAGAATTGACAGTAATAAACTGAAAATCCAACAAAAACAGGTACAACAGGTGATCAGCCTAAAGTACCCTTGTTATGCATAACAATCAACCATACTCAAGTGTGCACGTCGGTTCTCCGACAATTCTATATTCCCTTCAAAGAAGGTTGTTCTTCTCAGTCAAATACAAGATCCCGCACCAATCAATTAGTTTGGGTCGCTTTTCAATAATATAAGTCTAGCCGAATCAAATGGCATAGACACTTTCACAATATTCAAGAACAATACTAAGTTCAACATGAATAATAGCTTTAATGAAATAAGAGTTCAAGTATGCTAATTCGATTCAACCGATTAAATAGGAAACTAGTTCGCAATACACAAGATAGGATACTTGCATAGTAAAAGAGTATAAGTTAGGAAACCTTCACAATCATAGATTTCCTTGCATAAAGTAAATGCGTCGGTTAGGATACTTGCACTTTAAAAGAGTGTAAGTAAGAGAACTTGCCTTTAGCGTAGTTTATCCACGAAAAGCAAATCAACACTTTCGAATTCCTATCGTAATACAGTTACGTATATATATGATATTCATTAGTCATATAATTTAACTTCACATTTTCTCTTTGAATATACGATCAACACATAAGCTAAGTTTTACCTAGCTACACAGTTATATAGAATATAATTTCTATCCTTAACGTTCCTTCTTTAGAGTTTAAACGCATTCTCATATTATATAAGATCTCAACAATTAGCAAACATGCTTGCATATTATTAATATCTCATAAGACCACAATCAATACTAAATATATTTCATTTTAGCAAGTTACGGCATCTCCTTAAGTTAACCGTCAAAATCGGGTTCAAGTAACATCATATAATATCACGTAGCATGTATTCATATTTAAAGGATACTTTACATGCTTGTATAACTTTTCCAAATCCAATCGTACATGGTATAGGTTCTTAAGTTAATACTTAAAGCCATTCAAGGACACGAACTCATATGGTCTAACATGGTCGCTTTTAAACACATAAGATATTCATATAACTTGTATTAGTCATGCTCATGAGTACTCGTATTGCATATATGTAGCTAGCATTGTTATTATCTTGAAAACATGCTTTGTTCATGCTAAACTTTAATCATGGCAACTAATCATGGTATATACATGCATGACACATGAATGAGTCTAAGAGTACTATCACATGTGTTCATAAATGTCAAATTCTAATTCTCGTCATAACATACCAACGTTCACGTTCAAAGCTTATACTTTGTTAGTATAGTTCATTAATAAGGTCTATCATGTTCATGCTTCCTTATGAAACCCATATACACAAGTTAACATGCTTTTCATGTATTTCAAGGCCCTATAAACATGCTCGAAAAGTCAGAATGTATACATGGTCTTTACATGTCAATATCAACCTTCAAAACTTGTATTTTTGTTAGAAAGGTGCACTAGTTGGGTTCACATGTCCATATTATATCACGGAACCTATATACATAAGTTAGTATGCATTTCATGTGTTTCTAGGTCATACTAACATGTCTCGAAAGTCAGAATATTAACATGCTTCATATATGTTAACGTCGTTCATGAAACTTTAAGTTCGTTTTCAAACTATATGTCGTTTGGTTAACCATGCATGCTAATATACTAAAACATGCTCACATTGCCTCATTAGGTTTATATGTATGTATTAATCATGCTTTCATGCTTGTTTAAACAAAAATCAAACAATTAGTTCATAACAGTTTTGTTGCAGAATGCAGAAAAAACTGAACACAGAGGCTGGCGCTGCGGCGCGGCACAGCAGTTCACTACTGGCGCTGCGGCGCGAGTGGCGCTGCGTGCGGCGCCGCGGCGCGGGCTGCGGCGCGAGTGGCGCTGCGGCGCGGGCTGCGGCGCTGCGGCGTCGAGGCAGTTTTCTGCAGTTCAGACTGCAGCGAAATCCGACCAAAAACCTCCCATTTCATCGATTTCAACATACCCAAATGCTATTAGACTTGTTTAACTTACTAACACGTACATATATGCTTATATAATAGTCAATAGCAATTATCAATTCCCAATTTCATGAACACCAACTAATTTCACGATATTTGATGTTTTTACAGAAATCTCAGAAATGGAAACACCAAAAATGAAATTGAAGAGCAATGAAGCATATATAGTAATTCTAATCACATATATAAGTCCTTTAAACAACTAATTATTATTCTCAATTCACAAAACCATAACTTCCAACTGAAATCAAGAATTCACGAATAGAAATTTTGACAGAAAATGACAATGAAGATACGAAGAGGATTTATACCTCTGTAAATGATTTAAGCTTGCTGCTATCTCAATAACACTGATATATATATATATATGCTCTCTAGTCTCACTTAGCCAAAATGCTCAGCAAAAGAAATGTGAAGGAGATGAGGCTATATTTATAGAACTCCCATTATACAGACAAAGCAATTGTATCCCATATCAAACTAACGGATTATAGGAATGCATGAAGGTTATCAAAGGGTAGGTAATTAGTGGTTGGATTCATCATGAATCCCACTCCCTCCACAATCATGAGCTATGAAATGCTAGTTGCTGAGTTTGGGGAGAAGAAGAAGGAATAGGCCTTAGCTGTATGTCAAGCACGTGAAGAGCAAATGGGACACTTAAAATGAGACAATTGATTTAACTCCTCAGCATTTGCAAATACTACACTTGTATATACACACCATATACATATGTTATATATATATGTACTCTTAGGTTATAATTTAAATCACAATGTACTTCACATAATGTAATAAGTGTAATTTACACACATATAATCCAGGTACGTTTATCTTACTGATATAATACCATCGGATACTACCACATTACATTATATCATATATTATTAAATTGTATTACTCAACAATTATTTATAATAGATCCATGATACATTATTTTAATGTATATCCACACATCATTTGTCACTTACACATATCATAACATATAGTTACTATACATTTAATTCGCATGCTTGCACATATAATTTCTCATCTTATAATTTGAATATTAATTAATAATATACACATATCCTACATCCATCAATATAATTGTTAACCTCCATAACAATTTAATTAACCCTTATATGATTAATTATCACTTTGATATAAATCTTATTGTATTTATAAACACGTTGCTCATTATTATTAAGTTTCTTGCAATAATAATAATCACATATTGTTAATCGATCCTCATTAGTATTTTATAACAGTTAATTAATATTCTTCGATTAACAATTAATATAGATTAATTGTTCGCTTAAATTAATATAATCCTTCTTATATTACGCCACTGTGCCACACAAGGCAATCAACGAGTTTATCACAAACTCCACCAATTTCTCAATTATTATAATTATTCAATTATATATAATTGAATTAATTCATCTCATAACACAAAATCATTTATATTCAAATAAATTCTCATTTCCATTAATATATTTATTTAATAATATATGGAAATTCTCGGGTATTACAACTATCGGGATCAAAATCAAGTGTACATCTCACAAAAGTATTCATTTTGGGAGACCTTCTTATTGTTTCATTGGTGCACAAAAATTGTAAAAGAAAGAAGTGATTAGGAGTCCTATAACTTTGTTCTAGTTTGATTAGCATCAAAATGAGCAATCCCATGACTATCGCGTTAAAAACGATGCGTACATCTCACACATGTCTTCATTTAAGGAGACCTTCTTATTGTTTAATTGGTTTTCTAAACTTGTGAAAGAAGGAGGTGATTAGGAGTCTTATTACTTCGTTCTAATTTGATTACCATCAAAAGGAGCAATTCTATGACTATCGCGTAAAAAACGATGCGTACATCTCACACAAGTCTTGATTTAGGGGGACCTTTTTATTGTTTCATTGGGTCTCTCAAATTGTCAAAGAAAGATGTGATTATGAGTCCTATGAATTCGTTCGAGTTTGATTAGCATCAAAAGGAGCAATCATATCACTAGTGCCCAAAACGATCCGTACATCTCACACAAGTCGTCATTTAGGGAGATCTTCTTAATATTTCATTAGTTCTCTCAAATTGTCAAAATATAAGGTGATTATGAGTTCTATTACTTCGTTCTAGTTGAAATTATCATCAAAAGGAGCAATCACATCACTATCACGTCCAAAACGATGCGTAGATCTCACACAAGTCTTTAATTAGGGAGACCTCAATATTGTTTCATTGGTTGTTTCAAATTTACAAAGAAAGAGGTGATTAAGAGTTGTATTACATCGATCTAGTTTGATTAGCGTCAAAACGACAAACCCATTACTATCGCTTTCAAAACCATGTGTACATCTCACACAAGGCTTCATTTAGGGAGACCTTCTTATTGTTTCATTGGTGCTCAAAAATTGTCAAATAAGGAGGTGATTAGGAGTCCTACAACTTCGTTCTAGTTTGATTAGCATCAAAAGGAGCAATCCCATGACTATTGCGTTAAAAACGATGCATACATCTCACACATGTCTTGATTTAAGGAGACCTTCTTACTGTTTCATTGGTTCTCTAAAATTTTGAAAGAAGGAGGTGATTAGAAGTTTTATTACTTCGTTCTAATTTGATTAGCATCAAAAGGAGCAATCCCATGACTATCGCATTAAAAACGATGCGTACATCTCACACAAGTCTTGATTTAGGGAGTCCTTATTATTATTTCATTGGGTCTCTCAAATTGTCAAAGAAAGAGGTGATTATGAGTCCTATGATTTAGTTCTAGTTTGATTAGCATCAAAAGGAGCAATCCTGTCACTAGTGCCTTCAAAACGATCCGTACATCTCAACACAAGTCTTCATTTAGGGAGACCTTCTTAATGTTTCATTAGTTCTCTCAAATTGTCAAAATATAGGTGATTATGAGTTCTATTACTTCGTTCTAGTTGAAATTAGCATCAAAACTAGAAATCACATCACTATCGTGTCCAAAACGATGCGTAGATCTCACACAAGCCTTCATTTAGGGAGACCTTCATATTATTTCATTGGTTTTTCCAAAATTACAAAGAAAGAGGTGATTTAGAGTTGTATTACTTCGTTCTAGTTTGATTACCGTCAAAAGGAGAAACCCATGACTATCGGGTTCAAAATCAACTGTACATCTCACAAAAGTATTCATTTTGGGAGACCTTCTTATTGTTTCATTGATGCACAAAAATTGTAAAAGAAAGAAGTGATTAGTAGTCCTATAACTTCGTTCTAGTTTGATTAGCATCAAAATGAGCAATCCCATGACTATCGCGTTAAAAACGATGCGTACATCTCACACATGTCTTCATTTAAGGAGACCTTCTTATTGTTTAATTGGTTTTCTAAACTTGTGAAAGAAGGAGGTGATTAGGAGTCTTATTACTTCGTTCCTATTTAATTACCATCAAAAGAAGCAATCCTATGACTATCGCGTTAAAAACGATGCGTACATCTCACACAAGTCTTGATTTAGGGAGACCTTTTTATTGTTTCATTGGGTCTCTCAAATGGTCAAAGAAAGAGGTGATTATGAGTCCTATGAATTCGTTCTAGTTTGATTAGCATCAAAAGAAGCAATCATATCAGTAGTGCCTTCAAAACGATCTATACATCTCACACAAGTCGTCATTTAGGGAAATCTTCTTAATGTTTCATTAGTTCTCTCAAATTGTCAAAATATAAGGTGATTATGAGTTCGTTTACTTCGTTCTAGTTGAAATTATCATCAAAGGAGCAATCACATCACTATCGCGTCCAAAACGATGCTTAGATCTAACACAAGTCTTTATTTAGGGATACCTCAATATTGTTTCATTGGTTGTTTCAAATTTACAAAGAAAGAGGTGATTAAGAGTTGTATTACATCGATCTAGTTTGATTAGCGTCAAAAGGAGAAACCCATTACTATCGCTTTCAAAACCATGTGTACATCTCACACCAGGCTTCATTTAGGGATACCTTCTTATTGTTTCATTGGTGCTCAAAAATTGTCCAAGAAAGAGGTGATTAGGAGTCCTACAACTTCGTTCTAGTTTGATTAGCATCAAAAGGAGCAATCCCATGACTATCGCGTTAAAAACGATGCATACATCTCACACATGTCTTCATTTTATTTTTATTTTATTTTATTTGCTAAATTTAGACTGTATTAAAGAAAATGAAGTTACAAAACCTCATGGGAAACCCCAATCAGAATATAGCATAAACATCATAGGACATGCCCTATGATGTCAAGACTATAGAAGATTACTAGGCATAAACCCAACAAAGGAAAAAGGGGATGGACCCACACTCAACATCATTCAGAAACAGAAAAATCAAATATAAGAAAACAGTCAACAATAGAAAGCATCATCATCAGATCAAAGTTTTAAGCAACATCTTCAACAGTAGAAAACAATAAAACTAGCACAGCAGAACACAAGCCAGCCGCACAGCATACAATCAAGAAGCAGCATGGCAATCCCATGACTATCGCGTTAAAAACGATGCGTACATCTCACACAAGTCTTGATTTAGGGAGACCTTCTTTTTGTTTCATTGGGTCTCTCAAATTATCAAAGAAAGAGGTGATTATGAGTCCTATGAATTTGTTCTAGTTTGATTAGCATCAAAAGGAGCAATCCTGTCACTAGTGCCTTCAAAACGATCAGTACATCTCAACACAAGTCTTCATTTAGGGAGACCTTCTTAATGTTTCATTAGTTCTCTCAAATTGTAAAAATATAGGTGATTATGAGTTCTATTACTTCGTTCTAGTTGAAATTAGCATCAAAAGTAGAAATCACATCACTACCGCGTCCAAAACGATGCGTAGATCTCACACAAGCCTTCATTTAGGGAGACCTTCATATTATTTCATTGGTTTTTTCAAATTTACAAAGAAAGAGATGATTAAGAGTTGTATTACTTCGTTCTAGTTTGATTAGCGTCAAAAGGGGAAACCCATGACTATCGGGTTCAAAATCAAGTGTACATCTCACAAAAGTATTCATTTTGGGAGACCTTCTTATTGTTTCATTGGTGCACAAAAATTAAAAAAGAAAGAAGTGATTAGGAGTCCTATAACTTCGTTCTAGTTTGATTAGCATCAAAATGAGCAATCCCATGACTATCGCGTTAAAAGCGATGCGTACATCTCACACATGTCTTCATTTAAGGAGACCTTCTTCTTGTTTCATTGGTTTTCTAAACTTGTGAAAAAAGGAGGTGATTAGGAGTCTTATTACTTCGTTCTAATTTGATTAGCATCAAAAGGAGCAATCCCATTACTATCGCGTTAAAAACGATGCATACATCTCACACAAGTCTTGATTTAGGGAGACCTTCTTATTGTTTCATTGGGTCTCTCAAATTGTCAAAGAAAGAGGTGATTATGAGTCCTATAAATTCGTTCTAGTTTGATTAGCATCAAAAGGAGCAATCCTGTCACTAGTGCCTTCAAAACGATCAGTACATCTCAACACAAGTCTTCATTTAGGGAGACCTTCTTAATGTTTCATTAGTTCTCTCAAATTGTCAAAATATAGGTGATTATGAGTTCTATTACTTCGTTCTAGTTGAAATTAGCATCAAAAGGAGAAATCACATCACTATCGCGTCCAAAACGATGCGTAGATCTCACACAAGTCTTTATTTAGGGAGACCTTCATATTATTTCATTGGTTTTTTCAAAATTACAAAGAAAGAGGTGATTAAGAGTTGTATTACTTCGTTCTAGTTTGATTAGCGTCAAAAGGAGAAACCCATGACTATCGCTTTCAAAACCATGTGTACATCTCACAAAAGTATTCATTTTGGGAGATCTTCTTATTGTTTCATTGGTGCACAAAAATTGTAAAATAAAGAAGTGATTAGGAGTCCTATAACTTATTTCTAGTTTGATTAGCATCAAAAGGAGCAATCCCATGACTATCACGTTAAAAACGATGCGTACATCTCACACATGTCTTCATTTAAGGAGACCTTCTTATTGTTTCATTGGTTCTCTCTAAAATTGTGAAAGAAGAAGGTGATTAGAAGTTTTATTACCTCGTTCTAATTTGATTAGCATCAAAAGGAGCAATCCCATGACTATCGGGTAAAAAACGATGCGTACATCTCACACAAGTCTTGATTTAGGGAGACCTTTTTATTGTTTCATTGGGTCTCTCAAATTTTCAAAGAAATAGGTGATTATGAGTCCTATGAATTCGTTCTAGTTTGATTAGCATCAAAAGGAGCAATCCTGTCACTAGTGCCTTCAAAACGATCCGTACATCTCAACACAAGTCTTCATTTTGGGAGACCTTCTTAATGTTTCATTAATTCTCTCAAATTGTCAAAATATAGGAGATGATGAGTTCTATTACTTCGTTCTAGTTGAAATTAGCATCAAAAGTAGAAATCACATCACTATCGTGTCCAAAACGATGCGTAGATCTCACACAAGCCTTCATTTTGGGAGACCTTCATATTATTTCATTGGTTTTTTCAAAATTACAAAGAAAGAGGTGATTAAGAGTTGTATTACTTCGTTCTAGTTTGATTAGCGTCAAAAGGAGAAACTCATGACTATCGGGTTTAAAATCAAGTGTACATCTCACAAAAGTATTCATTTTGGAAGACCTTCTTATTGTTTCATTGGTGCACAAAAATTGTAAAAGAAAGAAGTGATTAGGAGTCCTATAACTTCGTTCTAGTTTGATTAGCATCAAAATAAGCAATCCCATCACTATCGCGTTAAAAACGATGCGTACATCTCACACATGTCTTCATTTAAGGAGACATTCTTATTGTTTAATTGGTTTTCTGAACTTGTGAAAGAAGGAGGTGATTAGGAGTCTTATTACTTCATTCTAATTTGATTACCATCAAAAGGAGCAATCCTATTACTATCGCGTTAAAAACGATGCATACATCTCACACAAGTCTTGATTTAGGGAGACCTTCTTATTGTTTCATTGGGTCTCTCAAATTGTCAAAGAAAGAGGTGATTATGAGTCCTATGAATTCGTTCTAGTTTGATTAGCAACAAAAGGAGCAATCATATCACTAGTGCCTTCAAAACGATCCGTACATCTCACACAAGTCGTCATTTAGGGAGATCTTCTTAATGTTTCATTAGGTCTCTCAAATTGTCAAAATATAAGGTGATTATGAGTTATATTACTTCGTTCTAGTTGAAATTATCATCAAAAGGAGCAATCACATCACTATCGCGTCCTAAACAATGCGTAGATCTCACACAAGTCTTTATTTAGGGAGACCTCAATATTGTTTCATTGGTTGTTTCAAATTTACAAAAAAAAGAGGTGATTAAGAGTTGTATTACTTCGTTCTAGTTTGATTAGCGTCAAAAGGAGAAACCCATTACTATTGCTTTCAAAACCATGTGTACATATCACACAAGGCTTCATTTAGGGAGACCTTCTTATTGTTTCATTGGTGCTCAAAAATTGTCCAAGAAAGAGGTGATTAGGAGTCCTATAACTTCGTTCTAGTTTGATTAGCATCAAAAGGAGCAATCCCATGACTATCGCGTTAAAAACGATGTGTACATCTCATACAAGTCTTGATTTAGGGAGACCTTCTTATTGTTTCATTAGGTCTCTCAAATTGTCAAAGAAAAAGGTGATTATGAGTCCTATGAATTCCTTCTAGTTTGATTAGCATCAAAAGGAGCAATCCTGTCACTAGTGCCTTCAAAACGATCCGTACATCTCAACACAAGTCTTCATTTAGGGAGACCTTCTTAATGTTTCATTAGTTCTCTCAAATTGTCAAAATATAGGTGATTATGAGTTCTATTACTTCGTTCTAGTTGAAATTAGCATCAAAAGTAGAAATCACATCACTACCGCGTCCAAAACGATGCGTATATCTCACACAACCCTTCATTTAGGGAGACCTTCATATTGTTTCATTGGTTTTTTCAAAATTACAAAGAAAGAGGTGATTAAGAGTTGTATTACTTTGTTCTAGTTTGATTAGCCTCAAAAAGAGAAACCCATGACTATCGGGTTCAAAATCAAGTGCACATCTCACAAAAGTATTCATTTTGGGAGACCTTCTTATTTTTTCATTGGTGCACAAAAATTGTAAAAGAAAGAAGTGATTAGGAGTCTTATAACTTCGTTCTAGTTTGATTAGCATCAAAATTAGCAATCCCATGACTATCGCGTTAAAAACGATGCGTACATCTCACACATGTTTTCATTTAAGGAGACCTTCTTATTGTTTCATTGGTTTTCTAAACTTGTGAAAGAAGGCGGTGATTAGGAGTCTTATTACTTCGTTCTAATTTGATTACCAACAAAAGGAGCAATCCTATAACTATCGCGTTAAAAACGATGCGTACATCTCACACAAGTCTTGATTTAGGGAGACCTTTTTATTGTTTCATTGGGTCTCTCAAATTGTCAACGAAAGAGGTGATTATGAGTCCTATGAATTCGTTCTAGTTTGATTAGCATCAAAAGGAGCAATCATATCACTAGTGCCTTCAAAACGATCCGTACATCTCACACAAGTCGTTATTTAGGGAGATCTTCTTAATGTTTCATTAGTTCTCTCAAATTGTCAAAATATAAGGTGATTATGAGTTCGTTTACTTCGTTCTAGTTGAAATTATCATCAAAAGGAGCAATCACATCACTATCGCGTCCAAAACGATGCGTAGATCTCACACAAGTCTTTATTTAGGGATACCTCAATATTGTTTCATTGGTTGTTTCAAATTTACAAAGAAAGAGGTGATTAAGAGTTGTATTACATCGATCTAGTTTGATTAGCGTCAAAACGAAAAACCCATTACTATCGCTTTCAAAACCATGTGTACATCTCACACAAGGCTTCATTTAGGGAGACCTTCTTATTGTTTCATTGGTGCTCAAAAATTGTCAAAGAAAGAGGTGATTAGGAGTCCTATAACTTCGTTCTAGTTTGATTAGCATCAAAAGGAGCAATCCCATGACTATCGCGTTAAAAAAGATGCATACATCTCACACATGTCTTCATTTTATTTTATTTTATTTTTTTTGCTAAATTTAGACTGTATTAAAGAAAATGAAGTTACAAAACCTCATGGGGAACCCCAATCAGAATATAGCATAGACATCATAAGACATGTCCTATGATGTCAAGATATAGAAGATTACAAGGCATAAACCCAACAAAGGAAAAAGAGGATGGACCCACATTCAACATCATTCAGAAATAGAAAAATCAAATCTAAGAAAACAGTCAACAATAGAAAGCATCATCATCAGATCTAAGTTTTAAGCAACATCTTCAACAGTAGAAAATAAGAAAACTAGCACAGCAGAACACAAGCCAGCCGCACAGCATACAATCAAGAAGCAGCATGGCAATCCCATGACTATCGCGTTAAAAACGACGCGTACATCTCACACAAGTCCATATTTAGGGAGACTTTTTTATTGTTTCATTGGGACTCTCAAATTGTCAAAGAAAGAGGTGATTATGAGTCCTATGAATTCGTTCTAGTTTGATAGCATCAAAAGGAGCAATCCTGTCACTAGTGCCTTCAAAACTATCAGTACATCTCAACACATGTCTTCATTTAGGGAGACCTTCTTAATATTTCATTAGTTCTCTCAAATTGTCAAAATATAGGTGATTATGAGTTCTATTGCTTCGTTCTAGTTGAAATTAGCATCACAAGTACAAATCACATCAATATCGCGTTCAAAACGATGCGTAGATCTCACACAAGTCTTTATTTTGGGAGACCTTCATATTATTTCATTGGTTTTTTCAAAATTACAAAGAAAGAGGTGATTAAGAGTTGTATTACTTCGTTCTAGTTTGATTAGCGTCAAAAGGAGAAACCCATGACTATCGCTTTCAAAACCATGTGTACATCTCACAAAAGTATTCATTTTGGGAGACCTTCTTATTGTTGCATTGGTGCACAAAAATTGTAAAAGAAAGAAGTGATTAGTAGTCCTATAACTTCGTTCTAGTTTGATTAGCATCAAAATGAGCAATCCCATGACTATCCCGTTAAAAACGATGCGTACATCTCACACATGTCTTCATTTAAGGAGACCTTCTTATTGTTTCATTGGTTCTCTAAAATTGTGAAAGAAGGAGGTGATTTGAAGTTTTATTACCTCGTTCTAATTTGATTAGCATCAAAAAGGGCAATCCCATAACCATCGCGTTAAAAACGATGCGTAAATCTCACACAAGTCTTGATTTAGGGAGACCATTTTATTGTTTCATTGGGTCTCTCAAATTGTCAAAGAAAGAGGTGATTATGAGTCCTATGAATTCGTTCTAGTTTGATTAGCATCAAAAATTGCAATCTTGTCACTAGTGCCTTCAAAACGATCCGTACATCTCAACACAAGTATTCATTTAGGGAGATCTTCTTAATGTTTCATTAGTTCTCTCAAATTGTCAAAATATAGGTGATTATGAGTTCTATTACTTCGTTCTAGTTGAAATTATCATCAAAAGGAGCAATCACATCACTATCGTGCCCAAAACGATGCGTAGATCTCACACAAGTCTTTATTTAGGGATACCTAAATATTGTTTCATTGGTTGTTTCAAATTTACAAAGAAAGAGGTGATTAAGAGTTGTATTACATCGATCTTGTTTGATTAGCGTCAAAACGACAAACCCATTACTATCTCTTTCAAAACCATGTGTACATCTCACACAAGGCTTCATTTAGGGAGACCTTCTTATTGTTTCATTGGTGCTCAAAAATTGTAAAAGAAAGAGGTGATTAGGAGTCCTATAACTTCGTTCTAGTTTGATTAGCATCAAAAGGAGCAATCCCATGACTATCGCGTTAAAAATGATGCATACATCTCACACATGTCTTCATTTTATTTTATTTTATTTTTTTTGCTAAATTTATACTGTATTAAAGAAAATGAAGTTACAAAACCTCATGGGAAACCCCAATCAGAATATAGCATAGACATCATAGGACATGCCCTATGATGTCAAGACTATAGAAGATTACAAGGCATAAACCCAACAAAGGAAAAAGAGGATGGACCCACACTCAACATCATTCAGAAACAGAAAAATCAAATCTAAGAAAACAGTCAACAATAGAAAGCATAATCATCAGATCAAAGTTTTAAGCAACATCTTCAACAGTAAAAAACAAGAAAACTAGCACAGCAGAACACAAGCCAGCCGCACAGCATACAATCAAGAAGCAGCAGTCATGGGTTTCTACTTTTGACGCTAATCAAACTAGAACGAAGTAATACAACTCTTACCTCTTTCTTTATAAATTCGAAAAAACCAATGAAACAATATGACGGTCTCCCTAAATGAAAACTTGTGTGAGATCTACGCATCGTTTTGGACGCGATAGTGATGTGATTGCTCCTTTTGATGCCATATTCAATTAGAACGAAGTAATAGAACTTATAATCACCTATATTTTGACAATTTGAGAGAACTATGGAAACATTAAATTGGTCTCCCTAAATGAAGACTTGTGTGAGATGTACGGATCGTTTCACTAATGATAGGATTGCTCCTTTTGATGCTAATCAAACTAAAACGAATTCATAGGACTCATAATCACCCCTTTCTTTGACAATTTGAGAGACCCAATGAAACAATAAGAAGGTCTCCCTAAATCAAGACTTGTGTGAGATGTACGCATCGTTTTTAACGTGATAGTCATGGGATTGCTCCTTTTGATGCTAATCAAATTAGAACGAAGTAATAAAACTCCTAATCACCTCCTTCTTTCACAATTTTAGAGAACCAATGAAACAATAAGAAGATCCCCTTAAATGAAGACATGTGTTGAGATGTACGCATCGTTTTTAACACGATAGTTATGGGATTGCTTTTCTTGTTGCTAATCAAACTAGAACGAAGTTATAGGACTCCTAATCACCTCTTTCTTTGACAATTTTAGAGCACCAATGAAATAATAAGAAGGTCTCCTCAAATGAAGACATGTGTGAGATGTACGCATCGTTTTTAACACGATAGTTATGGGATTGCTCCTTTTGATGTTAATCAAATTAGAACGAAGTAATAAAACTCCTAATCACCTCCTTCTTTCACAATTTTAGAGAACCAATGAAACAATTAGAAGGTCTCCTTAAATGAAGACATGTGCGATATGTACGCATCGTTTTGGACGCGATAGTGATGTGATTGCTCCTTTTGATGCTAATTTCAACTAGAACGAAGTAATAGAACTCATAATCACCTATATTTTTATAATTTGAGAGAACTAATGAAACGTTAAGAAGATCTTCCTAAATAACGACTTGTGTGAGATGTACAGATCGTTTTGAAGGCACTAGTGATATGATTGCTCCTTTTGATGCTAATCAAACTAGAACGAATTCATAGGACTCATAATCACCTCTTTCTTTGATAATTTGAGAGACCCAATGAAATAATAAAAAGGTCTCCCTAAATCAAGACTTGTGTGAGATATACGCATCATTTTTAACGCGATAGTCATGGGATTGCTCCTTTTGATGCTAATCAAATTAGAATGAAGTAATAAGACACCTAATCACCTCCTTCTTTCACAATTTTAGAAAACCAATTAAACAATAAGAAGGTCTTCTCTCTAAATGAAGACATGTGTGAGATGTACGCATCGTTTTTAACGCAATAGTCATGGGATTGCTCCTTTTGATGCAAATCAAACTAGAACGAAATTATAGGACTCCTAATCACTTCTTTCTTTGACAATTGTAGTGCACCAATGAAACAATAAGGTCTCCCAAAATGAATACTTTTGTGAGATGTACGCTTGATTTTGAACCCGATAGTCATGGGTTTCTCCTTTTGACGTTAATCAAACTAGAACGAAGTAATACAACTCTTAATCACCTCTTTCTTTGAAAATTTGAAAAAACCAATAAAACAATATGAAGGTCTCCCTAAATGAAGGCTTGTGTTAGATCTACGCATCATTTTGGACGCGATAGTGATGTGATTGCTCCTTTTGATGCTAATTTCAACTAGAACGAAGTAATAGAACTCATAATCACCTATATTTTGACAATTTGAGAGAACTAATGAAACATTAAGAAGGTCTCTCTAAATGAAGACTTTTGTGAGATGTACGGATCGTTTTGAAAGCACTAGTGACAGGATTGGTCCTTTTGATGCTAATCAAACTAGAACGAATTCATAGGCCTCATAATCACCTCTTTCTTTGACAATTTCAGAGACCCAATGAAACAATAAGAAGGTCTCCCTAAATCAAGACTTGTGTGAAATGTACGCATCATTTTTAATATAATAGTCATGGGATTGCTCCTTTTGATGCTAATCAAATTAGAACGAAGTAATAAAACTCCTAATTCTTTCACAATTTTAGAGAACAAATGAAACAATAAGAAGGTCTCCTTAAATGAAGACATGTGTGAAATGTACGCATCTTTTTAAAACGATAGTTATGGGATTGCTCCTTTTGATGTTAATCAAACTAGAACGAAGCTATAGGACTTTTAATCACCTCTTTCTTTGATAATTTTAGAGCACCAATGAACCAATAAGAAGGTCTCCCTAAATAAAACCTTGTGTGAGATGTACACATGGTTTTGAACGCGATAGTAATGGGTTTGTCGTTTTGACGCTAATCAAACTAGATCGATGTAATACAACCCTTAATCACATCTTTCTTTGTAAATTTGAAACAACCATTGAAACAATATTAAGGTCTCCCTAAATAAAGACTTGTGTGAGATATACGCATCGTTTTGGACGCGATAGTGATGCGATTCCTCCTTTTGATGCTAATTTCAACTAGAACGAAATTATAGAACTCATAATCAACTATATTTTTATAATTTGAGCGAACTAATGAAACATTAAGAAGATCTCCAAAATTGACAACTTCTGTGAGATGTACGGATCGTTTTGAAGGCACTAGTGATATGATTGCTCCTTTTGATGCTAATCAAACTAGAACGAATTCATAGGACTCATAATCACCTCTTTCTTTAACCATTTGAGAGACCCAATGAAACAATAAAAAGGTCTCCCTAAATCAAGATTTGTGTGAGATGTACGCATCGTTTTTAAAGCGATAGTCATAGGATTGCTCCTTTTGATGCTAATCAAATTAGAACGAAGTAATAAGACTCCTAATTCTTTCACAATTTTAGAGAACAAATAAAATAATAAGAAGGTCTCCTTAAATAAAGACGTTTAAGATGTACGCATCGTTTTTAACGCGAGAATCATGGGATTGCTCCTTTTGATGCTAATAAAACTAGAACGAAGTTATAGGACTCCCAATCACTTCTTTCTTTGACAATTTTAGTCCACCAATGAAACAATAAGGTCTCCCAAAATGAATACTTTTGTGATATGTACGCTTGATTTTGAACCCGATTGTCATGGGTTTCTACTTTTGACGCTAATCAAACTAGAACGAAGTAATACAACTCCTAATCACCTCTTTCTTTGTAAATTTGAAAAAACTAGTGAAACAATATGACGGTCTCCATAACTGAAGACTTGTGTGAGATCTACGCATCGTTTTGGATGCGATAGTGATGTGATTGCTCCTTTTGATGCTATATTCAGTTAGAACGAAGTAATAGAACTTATAATCACCTATATTTTGACAATTTGAGAGAACAAATGAAACATTAAGAAGGTCTCCCTAAATGAAGACTTGTGTGAGATGTACGGATCGTTTCACTAGTGACAGGATTGCACATTTTGATGCTAATCAAACTAAAACGAATTCATAGGACTCATAATCACATCTTTCTTTGATAATTTGAGAGACCCAATGAAACAATAAGACGGTCTCCCTAAATCAAGACTTGTGTGAGATGTATGCATCGTTTTTAACGTGATAGTCATGGGATTGCTCCTTTTGATGCTAATCAAATTAGAACGAAGTAATAAAACAACTAATCACCTCCTTCTTTCACAATTTTAGAGAACCAATGAAACAATAAGAAGGTCTCCTTAAATGAAGACATGTGTGAGATGTACGCATCGTTTTTAACACGATAGTTATGGGATTGCTCCTTTTGATGTTAATCAAACTAGAACGAAGTTATAGGACTCCTTATCACCTCTTTCTTTGACAATTTTAGAGCACCAATGAAACAATAAGAAGGTCTCCCTAAATGATGCCTTGTGTGAGATGTACATATGGTTTTGAACTCGATAGTAATGAGTTTGTCGTTTTCACACTAATCAAACTAGATCGATGTAATACAACGTATAATCACCTCTTTCTTTGTAAATTTGAAACTACCAATGAAACAATATTAAGGTCTCCCTAAATAAAGACTTGTGTGACCAAGTCCCTCTTGGTTCAATGGTAAAATAACTACTCATAAGGCTTTGAGTCCAAGAGGTCTTGGGATCCATTCCTGCCCAAGGCAGGAATGTTAAGATTTCAGCTTGAATTAGCAAAAAAAAAGAAAAAAGAAAAAAGACTTGTGTGAGATCTACGCATCGTTTTGAACGCGATAGTGATGTGATTGCTCCTTTTGATGCTAATTTCAACTAGAACGAAGTAATAGAACTCATAATCACCTATATTTTTACAATTTGAGAGAACTAATGAAACATTAAGAAGATCTCCCTAAATAACGACTTGTGCGAGATGTACGGATCGTTTTGAAGGCACTAGTGATATGATTGCTCCTGTGGATGCTAATCAAACTAGAACGAATTCATAGGACTCATAATCACCTCTTTCTTTGACAATTTGAGAGACCCAATGAAACAATAAAAAGGTCTCCCTAAATTAAGACTTGTGTGAGATGTACGCAACGTTTTTAACGCGATAGTCATAGGATTGCTCCTTTTGATGCTAATTAAATTAGAACGAAGGAACAAGACACTTAATCACCTCCATCTTTCACAATTTTAGAGCACCAATGAAACAATAAGAAGGTCTCATTAAATGAAGATATGTGTGAGATGTACGCATCGTTTTAACGCGATAGTCATGGAATTGCTCCATTTTATACTAATCAAACTAGAACGAAGTTATAGGACTCCTAATCACTTATTTCTTTGACAATTTTAGTGCACCAATGAAACAGTAAGAAGGTCTCCCAAAATGAATACTTTTGTGAGATGTACGCTTGATTTTGAACCCGATAGTCATGGGTTTCTCCTTTTGACGCTAATCAAACTAGAACGAAGTAATACAACTCTTAATCACCTCTTTCTTTGTAAATTTGAAAACACCAATAAAACACTATGAAGGTCTCCCTAAATGAAGGCTTGTGTTAGATCTACGCATCATTTTGGACGCGATAGTGATGTGATTGCTCCTTTTGATGCTAATTTCAAGTAGAACGAAGTAATAGAAATCATAATCACCTATATTTTGACAATTTGAGAGAACTAATTAAACATTAAGAAGGTCTCCCTAAATGAAGACTTGTGTGAGATGTACGGATCGTTTTGAAGGCACTAGTGACAGGATTGCTCCTTTTGATGTTAATCAAACTAGAACGAATTCATAGGACTCATAATCACCTCTTTCTTTGAGAATTTCAGAGACCCAATGAAATAATAAGAAGGTCTCCCTAAATCAAGAATTGTGTGAGATGTACGCATCGTTTTTAACGCGATAATCATGGGATTGTTCCTTTTGATGCTAATCAAATTAGAACGAAGTAATAAGACTCCTAATTCTTTCACAATTTTAGAGAACAAATGAAACAATAAGAAGGTCTCCTTAAATGAAGACGTGTAAAATGTACGCATCATTTTTAACTCGATAATTATGGGATTGCTCCTTTTGATGCTAATCAAACTAGAACGAAGTTATAGGACTCCTAATCACTTCTTTCTTTGACAATTTTAGTGCACCAATGAAACAATAAGAAGGTCTCCCAAAAGGAATACTTTTGTGAGATGTACGCTTGATTTTGAACCCGATAGTCATGGGTTTCTACTATTGACGCTAATCAAACTAGAATAAAGTAATACAACTCTTAATCACCTCTTTCTTTGTAAATTTGAAAAAACCAATAAAATAATATGAAGGTCTCCCTAAATGAAGGCTTGTGTGAGATCTACTCATCGTTTTGTACGTGATAGTGATGTGATTGCTCCTTTTGATGCTATATTCAATTAGAACGAAGTAATAGAACTTATAATCACCTATATTTTGATAATTTGAGAGAACTAATGAAACATTAAGAAGGTCTCCCTAAATGAAGACTTGTGTGAGATGTACGGATCGTTTCACTAGTGACAGGATTGCTCCTTTTGATGCTAATCAAACTAGAACGAATTCATAGGACTCATAATCACATCTTTCTTTGACAATTTCAGTGACCCAATGAAATAATAAGATCTCCCTAAATCAAGACTTGTGTGAGATGTACGCATCGTTTTTAACGTGATAGACATGGGATTGCTCCTTTTAATGCTAATCAAATTAGAACGAAGTAATAAAACTCCTAATCACCTCCTTCTTTCACAATTTTAGAGATCCAATGAAACAATACGAAGGTCTCCTTAAATGAAGACATGTGTGATGTACACATCGTTTTTAACACGATAGTTGTGGGATTGCACCTTTTGATGCTAATCAAACTAGAACGAAGTTATAGGTCTCCTAATCACCTCTTTCTTTGACAATTTTAGAGCACCAATGAAACAATTAGAAGGTCTCACTAAATTAAGCCTTGTGTGAGAGGTACACATGGTTTTGAACGCGATAGTAATAGGTTTGTCGTTTTGAAGCTAATCAAACTAGAACAAAGTTAAATGACTCCTAATTACGTCTTTCTTTGACAATTTTAGAGCACCAATGAAACAATAAGAAGGTCTCCCTAAATGAAGACTTGTGTGAGATGTACACATGGTTTCGAACGCGATAGTAATGGCTTTGTCGTTTTGACGCTAATCAAACTAGATCGATGTAATACAACTTATAATCACCTCTTTCTTTGTATATTTGAAACAACCAATGAAACAATATTAAGGTCTCCCTAAATAAAAACTTGTGTGAGATCTACGCATCGTTTTGGACGCGATAGTGATGTGATTGCTCCTTTTGATGCTAATTTAAAGTAGAACGAAGTAATAGAACTCATAATCACCTATATTTTTACAATTTGAGAGAACTAATAAAACATTAAGAAGTCTCCCTAAATGACGACTTGTGTGAGATGTACGGATCGTTTTGAAGGCACTAGTGACATGAATGCCCATTTTGATGCTAATCAAATTAGAACGAACTCGTAGGACTCATAATCACCTCTTTCTTTCACAATTTTAGATAACCAATTAAACAATAAGAAGGTCTCCTTAAATGAAGACATATGTGAGATGTACGCATCATTTTTAACGCGATAGTCATTGGATTGCTCCTTTTGATGCTAATCAAACTAGAACGAAGTTCTAGGACTCCTAATCACTTCTTTCTTTGATAATTTTTAACGCGATAGGCATAGGATTCCTCCTTTTCATGCTAATCAAACTAGAACGAATTCATAGGACTCATAATCACCTCTTTCTTTGACAATTTGAGAGACCTAATGAAACAATAAGAAGGTCTCCCTAAATCAAGACTTGTGTGAGATGTACGCATCGTTTTTAACGCGATAGTCAGGGGATTGCTCCTTTTGATGCTAATCAAATTAGAACGAAGTAATAAGACTCCTAATTCTTCCACAATTTTAGAGAACAAATGAAACAATAAGAAGGTCTCCTTAAATGAAGACATGTGTAAGATGTACGTATCGTTTTTAACGCGATAATCATGGGATTGCTCCTTTTGATGCTAATCAAACTAGAACGAAGTTATAGGACTCCTAATCACTCTTTCTTTGAGAATTTTAGTCGACCAATGAAACAATAAGAAGATCTCCCAAAATGAATACTTTTGTAAGATGTACGCCTGATTTTGAACCCGATAGTCATGGGTTTCTACTTTTGAAGCTAATCAAACTAGAACGAAGTAATACAACTCTTAATCACCTCTTTCTTTGTAAATTTGAAAAAACCAATGAAATAATATGACGGTTTCCTTAAATGAAGACTTGTGTGAGATCTACGCATCGTTTTGGACGCGATAGTGATGTGATTGCTCATTTTGATGCTATATTCAATTAGAACGAAGTAATAGAACTTATAATCACCTATATTTTGACAATTTGAGAGAAGATCTCCCTAAATGACGATAGTAATGTGATTGCTCCTTTTGATGCTAATTTCACTAGTGACAGGATTGCTCCTTTTGATGCTAATCAAACTAGAACGAATTCATAGGACTCATAATCACCTCTTTCTTTGACCATTTGAGAGACCCAACAACACAATAAAAAGGACTCCTTAAATCAAGACTTGTGTGAGATGTACGCATCGTTTTAACGCGATTGTCATAGGATTGCTTTTTTTGATACTAATCAAATTAGAACGAAGTAATGAGACTCTTAATCACCTCCTTCTTTCACAATTTTAGAGAACCAATTAAACAATAAGAAGGTCTCCTTAAATGAAGACATGTGTGAGATGTACGCATCGTTTTTAACACGATACTCATGGGATTTCTCCTTTTGATGCTAATCAAACTAGAACGAAGTTATAGGACACCTAATCACTTCTTTCTTTGACAATTTTAGTGCACCAATGAAACAATAAGAAGGTCTCCAAAAATGAATACTTTTGTGAGATGTACGCTTGATTTTGAACCCGATAGTCATGGGTTTCTCTTTTTGACGCTAATCAAACTAGAACGAAGTAATATAACTTTTAATCACCTCTATCTTTGAAAATTTGAAAAAACCAATGAAACAATATGAAGGTCTTCCTAAATGAAGACTTGTGTGAGATGTACGGATCGTTTTGAAGGCACTAGTGACAGGATTACTCCTTTTGATGCTAATCAAACTAGAACGAATTCATAAGACTCATAATCACCTCTTTCTTTGACAATTTGAGAGACCCGATGAAAAAATAAGAAGGTCTCCCTCAATCAAGACTTGTGTGAGATATACGCATCGTTTTTAACGCGATAGTCATGGGATTGCTCTTTTTGATGCTTATCAAAGTAGAACGAAGTTATAGGACTCCTAATCACCTCTTTCTCTGATAATTTTAGAGCACCAATGAAACAATAAGAAGGTCTCCCTAAATGAAGCCTTGTGTGAGATGTACACATGGCTTTGAACGCGATAGTCATGGGTTTGTCGTTTTGACGCAAATCAAACTAGATCGATGTAATACAACTCTTAATCACCTCTTTCTTTGTAAATTTGAAACAACCAATGAAACAATATTAAGGTCTCCCTAAATAAAGACTTGTGTGAGATATACGCATCGTTTTGAACGCGATAGTAATGTGATTGCTCTTTTTGATGCTAATTTCAACTAGAACGAAGTAATAGAACTCATAATCAACTATATTTTTATAATTTGAGAGAACTAATGAAACATTAAGAAGATCTCCCTAAATGACGACTTGTGTGAGATGTACAGATCGTTTTGAAGGCACTAGTGATATAATTGCTCCTTTTGATGCTAGTCAAACTAGAACGAATTCATAGGACTCATAATCACCTCTTTCTTTGACCATTTGAGAGACCCAATAAAACAATAAAAAGGTCTCCCTAAATCAAGACTTGTGTGATATGTACACATCGTTTTTAACGCGATAGTCATAGGATTGCTCTTTTTGATACTAATGAAATTATAACGAAGTAATAAGGCTCCTAATCACCTCCTTCTTTCACAATTTTAGAGAACCAATTAAACAATAAGAAGGTCTCCTTAAATGAAGACATGTGTGAGATGTACGCATCGTATTTAACGCGGTAGTCATGGGATTGCTCCTTTTGATGCTAATCAAACTAGAACGAATTCATAGGACTCATAATCACCTCTTTCTTTGACCATTTGAGAGACCCAATGAAACAATAAAAAGGTCACCCTAAATCAAGACTTGTGTGAGATGTAAGCATCGTTTTTAACGCGATAGTCATAGGATTGCTCCTTTTGATGCTAATAAAATTAGAACGAAGTAATAACACTCCTAATCACCTCCTTCTTTGACAATTTTAGAGAACCAATTAAACAATATAAAGGTCTCCTTAAAAGAAGACATGTGTGAGATGTACGCATCGTTTTTAACGCGATAGTCATGGGATTGCTTCTTTTGATGCTAATCAAACTAGAACGAAGTTATAGGACTCCAAATCACTTCTTTCTTTGACAATTTTAGTGCACAAATGAAACAATAAGAAGGTCTCCCAAAATGAATACTTTTGTGAGATGTACGCTTTATTTTGAACCCGATAGTCATGGGTTTCTCTTTTTGACGCTAATTAAACTAGAACGAAGTAATAGAACTCTTAATCACCTCTTTCTTTGTAAATTAGAAAAAACCAATGAAACAATATGAAGGTCTCCCTAAATGAAGGCTTGTGTGAGATCTACGCAACGTTTTGGACGCGATAGTGATGTGATTGCTCCTTTTGATGCTATATTCAACTAGAACGAAATAATAGAACTTATAATCACCTATATTTTGATAATTTGAGAGAACTTATGAAATATTAAGAAGGTCTCCCAAAATGAAGACTTGTGTGAGATGTACGGATCGTTTTGAAGGCACTAGTGACAGGATTGCTCCTTTTGATGCTAATCAAACTAGAACGAATTCATAGGACTCATAATCACCTCTTTCTTTGACAATTTGAGAGACCCGATGAAACAATAAGAAGGTCTCCCTAAATCAAGACTTGTGTGAGATGTACACATCGTTTTTAACGCGATAGTCATGGATGCTGATCAAAGTAGAACGAAGTTATAGGACTCCTAATCACCTCTTTCTCTGACAATTTTAGAGCACCAATTAAACAATAAGAAGGTCTCCCTAAATGAAGCCTTGTGTGAGATGTACACATAGTTTTGAACGCGATAGTCATGGGTTTGTCGTTTTGACGCTAATCAAACTAGATCGATGTAATACAACTCTTAATCACCTCTTTCTTTGTAAATTTGAAACAACCAATGAAACTATATTAAGGTCTCCCTAAATAAAGACTTGTGTGAGATATACACATCGTTTTGGACACGATAGTAATGTGATTGCTCTTTTTGATACTAATTTCAACTAGAACGAAGTAATAGAACTTATAATCAACTATATTTTTATAATTTGAGAGAACTAATGAAACATTAAGAAGATCTCCCTAAATGACCACTTGTGTGAGATGTACGGATCGTTTTGAAGGCACTAGTGATATGATTGCTTCTTTTGATGCTAGTCATGTTGGGTTTGTACGAAATCGTGACGCAATCAAATTGCAAAAATTAGCGGAAGCATGGTATATCAGAGTTTAAAAAATTTCTACAAAACCATTACCCGGATCATCCTTTATGCAAATTATTAATTTAAAACGATAAATAAGAAGTTATGGAATCATACCCTTGTAGAACGAAGCTTCCACAGGTACTAGTTCAACTCCTTGTTCTTCGTGATCTCCTTGAATTTCCGGATTAGATTCCTTCCTTTGATCAACGTTAGCCACCCAAGTGTTTGGCCTCTAGAGGTGATCCACCAAGGAAGATGAATTATCAAGAAGGAGGGTGGTTGGCTTAGTTTTCTATCCTCTATAGAAAAGGAGTACTCTCCAACAATTGGAATTGCATCATCTAATATCTATTATAAGACTTCTCTTATATAGACATTGGTCAACCCTTCTAATCCTATTAGACATGGGATTTCTTTTAATTAATTAAACTCCTTTAATTAATTTAGGCTTCCCACCACATGGGAATAATTAATTAAATTCATTTAATTAATTTATCTCCTAATCTTTTTAGGAATAAATGAGAGTACTAAATATTAAATTAATTACTAAACTCTTTTAGAAATTAAAATAATAATAATTGTAATAATATTAATAAGACTCCTCTTATTAATTTATATTTAATATTTCCAAAATATTAAATAATAAACATTAAGCTATTTAATTTATTCTATCACCATAGATTAAATTAATTATACTTAATGCATTATTACGATTATGCCATTACCTTCTTAAATAATTATTCTTCCTTTTATGGTGTGACCCTTTAGGTTCTCCATATTAAACCGGTTGTGAATAAATCAATTAAAACAATTTTAATCTTATTTAAATAAATAAATTAAACTAATAATCTATTTAAATAAATAATATTTATTCTACAATAGGGATAAGCCTCCCTAGCGATCAACGACTTTTCAGATAATATAGATTTCAACATTAATCATAAAAGAACCTGTGAGTTAATAGTTACCATACAATTCAATCCTTCCACCATACAATGTCCCAATTAAATATAAGACATGGATTTACTGTCAAGTCTTATTTTATTTAATTATATGTATTTCGATTAAAAAATGCACAACTCCAAATAATGCAAATTAAAAACTCCTTTCTAATTTCATTTCACCTTGGCCAAGGATTCCTGGGTTGTCATTTAACGAATCACATAGGACATAACTCCTCTTTTACTAGAGGTGGTAGATTCTTTATTGATCATTCATTATCTCCATATGTAACTCATTATACCCAAGCATACCCTATATATGCCTTAAAAGGTCTTAAGGAATAAGTCAAAGTATAATTTGTTACATACAAGATACTATGATGATCTCAAGTCCAAGGATCACTTGTACTACTATCACATTAGGAATTCCTATTGACATGCGAGTAAAACTCCATTAGGTATTCCATAGCGAATCACGTTCAGTGAACTTATTCTCCAATAAGCACCTACATACTTGCTTTAGTGTCTCCACACAAATGATCATGAGATCAATCATCCTCATCCAATGAGCAAGCAACATATGTACCAATCTATCCGGATTTACTAATCCCCTTTTTAGTAATCCCACGATTGGGAACTATTTAAGTTTTAAAACTTTCTAAGAATTTAGATCTCATTAGCATGATCATCATCATGATTCTAAAAGCATTGCTTAAAACTATGGGTTATTTACATATTATAAAAACAGTAACATGTAGATAATTAAATGCCTTTAATAAATGAATATTTCATTAATAAATAAATAAGATTGTTTACAAAGTACGTGCTTTATCATCATACATGATTGGCTTGTATGCACACTACTATCAATCTCCCACTTGCACTAAAGCCAATCGCCATGGTATCTCATACCCATCTTCTCTAAGTGACGATCAAACTGCTGTTGTGTTAAAGCTTTAGTAAATGGATCTGCAATGTTGTCTTGAGAGTCTACACTCTCCTTTTTCAATGATTTTTTTTTTTTAATCAAAGTGCCGCAACACATGTTTAGATTCAAGATGAGACTTAGGAACTATTCCTAGTTCTGTAATAAACTTTTCATCCGAAACATCAACTTGCAGCTTCACTTACAGTTATATACTTTGTCTTTGTCACTAACCCAGCAACTTTTGCTGTTTGAAACCTTTCCAATTTACTGCACCATCTTTTAAGGTAACGACTTACCATAAAGTGGATTTTGCTGTCGTCTTGGTCAGTCTGAAAACTTGAGTCTGTTTAGTCTTCTAGTTTAATTCAGACCCATCATTTGTCATGATGACATCCTTAGTGTCAGTTAAGTACTTTGAGATGTTTATCACTGTCTCACAGAGATCTTCTCCAGAATATGACTGATCAACATCAAGTCTTGTATATTTCATTGCATACATAATAGTTACTTATGCGATCTCTCTTTTACTGAGGACAATTTTAGAGAGATACACTCCATGGCTCATCATCATGAGGCACCTTTTGGAGTTGCCATGCTAAACGCCTTTAGCATCTAATGAATATACGTTTCCATGGGTTAAGCCGAACATCCTTTTAAATCTATTAATACAGATTTATATCCCCAATGTGGGATGTTCTACCCAAATCATTCATGGAGGAATGTTTAGACAACTTTATTTTGATCGATTTTAGCATATAAATTTCATTCCCTATCAGTAATATATCATCAACATATAATACAAGGAATGAAACTGCGCTCCCACTAACCTTCTTGTACACACATGGTTCATCGTCATTTTTGATAAAATCAAACTCTTTGATTGTCTCATCAAAACGAATGTTCCATCTACGAGAAGCTTGCTTCAATCCATAAATGGATCGTTGCAGCTTATAGACTTGATTTATTCCAACCTTTGAAACAAATCCCTCTGGCTGTGTCATATACACATCCTCCTCAAGTTTTCCATTGAGGAAGGCCGTTTTCACGTCCATCTGCCAGATCTCATAGTCGTTATAAGCTGCAATCGCAAGCAAAATCCGAATGGACTTGAGCATAGCTACTGGTGAAAAGGTTTCATCATAGTCAACTCCTTGTCTTTGTTTGAAACCTTTTGCAACCAGTCGGGCCTTATAGGTCTCTACCTTGCCGTCCGCTCCAGTCTTTATTTTAAAGACCCATTTACACCCAATAGGCTTAATGCCTTCAGGTGGTGAAACCAAAGTCCATACTTTGTTTTCATACATGGAGTCCATTTCGGATTTCATGGCTTCTAGCCATTTCCCTGAGTCTTTATTACTCATAGCCTGTTCGTAATTCAATGGATCATCATCATTCATGATGTGTACCTCATCGTCATCCTCTATAACGAATCCATACCTCTCAGGTATCTTCGGTACTCTCCCAGATTTACGAACAGGGTGTGGCATAGTAGGTTCTTCTACTTGGTCAGGTACCTGACTTTGATCTGTGGTAATTTGTGGTTCTTGAACTTCTTCAAGATATATCTTACTCCCACTGACCCCTTCATGGATAAACTCCTTTTCCAAGAAGGCAGCATGTTTCGCAACAAACACCTTTTGATCAGTTGGATGATAGAAATAATACCCTATAGTTTCTTTAGGGTATCCCACAAATCTACACTTTTCGGATTTAGTCTGTAGCTTATCATGTTCAAACTTTTTGACATAAGCTGGACAACCCCAAGTCTTAACATGCTTAAGATTTAGTTTCCTCCCTTTCCACATCTCATATGGAGTCTTTGGGGCGGATTTGGTAGGTACCTTGTTAAGTAGGTATGCAGCCGTTTCTAGGGCATATCCCCAGAAGGAAATTGGAAGGTCGGTAAAACTCATCATGGATCGAACCATGTCTAACAGTGTTCGATTTCTCCTTTCAGATACTCCATTTAACTGTGGTGTACCTAGAGGAGTCCATTGTGAGATTATACCATTTTCTTTGAGATAATTGAGAAACTCACCGCTTAAGTATTCTCCACCTCAATCTGATCGAAGTATCTTTATACTCTTGCCCGTTTGTTTCTCTACTTCACTTCTGAACTCTTTGAACTTTTCAAATGATTCTGACTTGTATTTCATTAAATACACATATCCAAATCTTGAGTGATCATCAGTAAAAGTAATAAAATAAGAATACTCACCCCGTGCACTTGTTGTCATAGGCCCACAAACGTCTGTGTGAATCAATGCCAACAACTCTGTAACTCTTTCTCCTCTTCCACTAAAAGGAGATTTAGTCATTTTACCCATGAGACAAGATTCACAAGTTGGATATGATTCATAATCGGATAGCTCGAGGAGCCCATCTTTATGCAACTTGGATAATCTTGTTTCATTGATATGACCGAGTCTACAGTGCCACATGTAGGTATAATTAATATCATCTCTTTTCCTTTTCTTAGTTTGTTCAATTTGAAATATATTTTCTTGTAAGTCAAGTGTATAAAGTCCATTTCATAAATTTCCAATACCATATAAAACATCGTCTTTATAAATAGAACAACTATTGTTCTTTATAACAACGTTAAATCCTTCCATATCCAATACAGAAATTAAAATAATGTTTTTAATAATATTCAGAACATAATAACAATTATTAAGATAAATGGACTTGCCCGAAAGCATTTGCTAAATAATAAGTTCCTACAGCTAATGCAGCAACCTTTGCTCCATTCCCTACTCGTAGGATCACCTCATCATTGTTCAGCTTTCTACTTCTGACCAGTCCCTTCACATTATTACATATGTGAGAACTACAGCCGGTATCCAATACCCAAGTAGAATTTTGACTTTCTGAAAAATTAATTTCAATCATGAACAAACCTTGATTGGAAGTCGAAGCTTCTCCAAGCTTCTTCTTTGCCAGAAACTTCTTGCAGTTCCTCTTCCAATGACCCGGCTCGTTGCAATGGAAGCACATTCCTTTGCTAGCTGGATCAGATTTCTTTTGTTCCTTTATGTTCACTTTGCCCTTGGTCATCCGAGATCGGAAGAGCTCCTTAGATATCTCATATCTAGCAGTCCTACTTTGTTCACCATACAACTCCTTGAGGTGAATCAACATAGTAGGAGCATCCATGTTTTCGTGCTGACGCTGAAGTTCGTTATTCATGGATGCGAGCATGATGCATTGAGCCACAGATGCATCATCTTGCCACTTTACAATGGTGGCAATCTCTTCCTCAGAGGCTGTTTCTGGAACAGTTCCAGGGACAGGTGAGTTTAGGACATAAGAAATCTTTTCAGCAGTGAGAACTATTCTCAGATTTCTTAGCCAGTCCGTATAATTCGGCCCGGTAAGCTTATTAGCATCAAGTATGCTTCGCAGTGAAATTAGTGATTTTGACATTTTTAAAATTTTGCATGTGAAAAACAACATTTTAGCAAACATTCATTTTATTAATTTTGCATACCAAAATAAATTTAGGTCTTTATTTTAAATTGGTATCTCCCACTATTTTTATCAAACTATATTACCCTCACTTATATAGTTCGGCAACATCTAATTAAAGATTTGCTAGTGAGAATAAGGATCCCATTTCAAATGTATATAACCTTGTGGATAGCACAACAAGCGATATACAAATAAATAGGTAGACAACTCTTGTCAATTACATCACCATGTAATTCCTTTTATTTTGCCTCTTAAATTATAATGGTCAAGTGTGTGCACATCCGAACTAAAATAATTTAAGTTAAGTCCAGCCTAGCACTTCCATAAATTCAAAAAAGAAAAATGTTCGTCCTTGTGGATAGCACAACAAGACTAGATTGTTCAATTTTCTTGATAAGCATCAAATGTGATTAATTAACATCTTAAATATGCAATACTCGCCTTGTGGATAGCACAACAAGCTCATATTAAATATTTAATACTCTATTAATTTATCATGCTAGAAGGCGACGTTCGATATTCCAAATATCATTTGAACGCTTCGGACTTAATATTATTTCTTTGAGGGGTTTGTTATTATTTGTCTCATCTTGTTTAGCGCGCATGCACATATATATATAAAATACGCGTTATTTTATTAAACATGCGAAGCATGTTTGCATAAAATATAATATATATAATATTTAGCATGCAATATAGAATACTATATTCTACCCAGATTGATTATGGACTTTTATTCTAGTTTGGTTCACTAGAGCCACCAAGTGAACCAAAAGGTCAAACCTAGGAGTGCAAGAATTTAAATTTAAATATAACTATTACATTTAAACCCGGGCTTCATACAAACGGGTCTTCACGCGCTCCTTGCTCCTTGGTCTCCAATTTTTTTTAAAGATAATTCTAACTATTTCTATTACATTAAACTATTTAATTTAAATAGAAACCTTGATCAACAGTCAAGGGGAAGTACATAGGAGGGAGATAGAATTTTACATCAAGAAAAAAATTAGAGAAGACGAGGTACGCAGACCCCATTTAATAAAACTCATTCATTCAAGCATTCAACTAAAATAAAATCCAATCACATTGGTCAAATAGTCCATAATCAATCCCCATTTATTTTCATACATATCACCATATATATTAATAAATAAATATTCATCTCATGAATTAAAACATTCCATATATATATGAGTATCATTTAATGGGCAATTTTAAATTGCATGAAATCCAATTTCAAGATTAAAATAAACTCTTTATTTTAATTATAAAACTATTTAGAATATAATATATAAATATATCATATTTATTTATTTTTTTAAAAAGTCACCTTCTTTTATTAAAAGAGTCCTGCAGGTTTATTAAAAAAGTCCTTTCTTGATGGGTCACATTCTTTTTGGAGTAAGAAAGAGCAACACCTTTTCTTTGCAGAATTCAAGATTAGCACCCAAAAAAAAATTGTGATTCTTCCCAAAAAAAGTCTTTTTTTTTTCTTAAAAAATATAATTTTATACAATAAAATTATGCCCAATAAATTATTTTAAATACATACCCATATGTATATGAAATCAAAAATAAATTAATAATTGCATAAAGATTTGGCTCTGATGCCACTGTTGGGTTTGTACGAAATCGTGACGCAATCAAATTGCAAAAATTAGCGGAAGCATGGTATATCAGAGTTTAAAAAATTTCTACAAAACCATTACCCGGATCATCCTTTATGCAAATTATTAATTTAAAACGATAAATAAGAAGTTATGGAATCATACCCTTGTAGAACGAAGCTTCCACAGGTACTAGTTCAACTCCTTGTTCTTCGTGATCTCCTTGAATTTCCGGATTAGATTCCTTCCTTTGATCAACGTTAGCCACCCAAGTGTTTGGCCTCTAGAGGTGATCCACCAAGGAAGATGAATTATCAAGAAGGAGAGTGGTTGGCTTAGTTTTCTATCCTCTATAGAAAAGGAGTACTCTCCAACAATTGGAATTGCATCATCTAATATCTATTATAAGACTTCTCTTATATAGACATTGGTCAACCCTTCTAATCCTATTAGACATGGGATTTCTTTTAATTAATTAAACTCCTTTAATTAATTTAGGCTTCCCACCACATGGGAATAATTAATTAAATTCATTTAATTAATTTATCTCCTAATCTTTTTAGGAATAAATGAGAGTACTAAATATTAAATTAATTACTAAACTCTTTTAGAAATTAAAATAATAATAATTGTAATAATATTAATAAGACTCCTCTTATTAATTTATATTTAATATTTCCAAAATATTAAATAATAAACATTAAGCTATTTAATTTATTCTATCACCATAGATTAAATTAATTATACTTAATGCATTATTACGATTATGTCATTACCTTCTTAAATAATTATTCTTCCTTTTATGGTGTGACCCTTTAGGTTCTCCATATTAAACCGGTTGTGAATAAATCAATTAAAACAATTTTAATCTTATTTAAATAAATAAATTAAACTAATAATCTATTTAAATAAATAATATTTATTCTACAATAGGGATAAGCCTCCCTAGCGATCAACGACTTTTCAGATAATATAGATTTCAACATTAATCATAAAAGAACCTGTGAGTTAATAGTTACCATACAATTCAATCCTTCCACCATACAATGTCCCAATTAAATATAAGACATGGATTTACTGTCAAGTCTTATTTTATTTAATTATATGTATTTCGATTAAAAAATGCACAACTCCAAATAATGCAAATTAAAAACTCCTTTCTAATTTCATTTCACCTTGGCCAAGGATTCCTGGGTTGTCATTTAACGAATCACATAGGACATATCTCCTCTTTTACTAGAGGTGGTAGATTCTTTATTGATCATTCATT
Organism: Panax stipuleanatus; assembly: GCA_020205555.1. NCBI lineage: Eukaryota > Viridiplantae > Streptophyta > Magnoliopsida > Apiales > Araliaceae > Panax > Panax stipuleanatus. The sequence continues at coordinate 26,644,444 of CM035119.1, forward strand.
ATCTCCATATGTAACTCATTATACCCAAGCATACCCTATATATGCCTTAAAAGGTCTTAAGGAATAAGTCAAAGTATAATTTGTTACATACAAGATACTATGATGATCTCAAGTCCAAGGATCACTTGTACTACTATCACATTAGGAATTCCTATTGACATGCGAGTAAAACTCCATTAGGTATTCCATAGCGAATCACGTTCAGTGAACTTATTCTCCAATAAGCACCTACATACTTGCTTTAGTGTCTCCACACAAATGATCATGAGATCAATCATCCTCATCCAATGAGCAAGCAACATATGTACCAATCTATCCGGATTTACTAATCCCCTTTTTAGTAATCCCACGATTGGGAACTATTTAAGTTTTAAAACTTTCTAAGAATTTAGATCTCATTAGCATGATCATCATCATGATTCTAAAAGCATTGCTTAAAACTATGGGTTATTTACATATTATAAAAACAGCAACATGTAGATAATTAAATGCCTTTAATAAATGAATATTTCATTAATAAATAAATAAGATTGTTTACAAAGTACGTGCTTTATCATCATACATGATTGGCTTGTATGCACACTACTATCAAGTCAAACTAGAACGAATTCATAGGACTCATAATCACCTCTTTCTTTGACCATTTGAAAGACCCAATAAAACAATAAAAACGTCTCCCTAAATCAAGACTTGTGTGAGATGTACACATCGTTTTTAACGCGATAGTCATGTGATTGCTCCTTTTGATGCTAATTCAATTGGAACGAAGTAATAGAACTTATAATCACCTATATTTTGACAATTTGAGAGAACTTATGAAACATTAAGAAGGTCTCCCTAAATGAAGACTTGGGTGAGATGTACGGATCGTTTTGAAGGCACTAGTGACAGAATTGCTCCTTTTGATACTAATCAAACTAGAACGAATTCATAAGACTCATAATCACCTCTTTCTTTGAGAGGCCCGATGAAACAATAAGAAGGTCTCCCTAAATCAAGACTTGTGTGAAATGTACGCATCGTTTTTAACGCGATAGTCATTGGATTGCTCCTTTTGATGCTAATCAAACTAGAACGAAGTTCTAGGACTCCTAATCACTTCTTTCTTTGATAATTTATAATGCGATAGGCATAGGATTGCTCCTTTTGATGATAATCAAATTAGAACGAAATAATAAGACTCCTAATCTCCTCCTACTTTCACAATTTTAGAGAACCAATGAAACATTAATGACTCTTTAAATAAAGACATGTGTGAGATGTACATATCGTTTTTAACGCGATAGTCATGGGATTGCTCCTTTTGATGCTAATCAACTAGAACGAAGTTATAGGACTCCTAATCACTTCTTTCTTTGACAATTTTAGTGCACCAATGAAACAATAAGAAGGTCTCCCAAAATGAATACTTTTGTGAGATGTACGCTTGATTTTGAACCCGATAGTCATGGGTTTCTATTTTTGACGCTAATCAAACTAGAACGAAGTAATACAACTCTTAATCACCTCTTTCTTTGTAAGTTTGAAAAAACCAATGAAACAATATGAAGGTCTCCCTAAATGAAGGCGTGTGTTAGATCTACGCATCATTTTAGAGAACCAATGAAACAATAACAAGGTCTCCTTAAATGAACACTTTTGTGAGATGTACGCGTCGTTTTTAACACGATAGTCATAGGATTGCTCCTTTTGATGCTAATCAAACTAGAACGAAGTTATAGGACTCCTAATCACCTCTTTCTTTGACAATTTTAGAGCACTAATGAAACAATTAGAAGGTCTCCCTAAATGAAGCCTTGTGTGAGAGGTACACATGGTTTTGAACGCGATAGTAATAGGTTTGTCGTTTTGACGCTAATCAAACTATAATGAAGTAATACAACTCTCAATCACCTCTTTCTTTGTAAATTTAAAACAACCAATGAAACAATATTAAGGTCTCCCTAAATGAAGACTTGTGTGAGATCTACGCAACGTTTTGGATGCGATAGTGATGTGATTGCTCCTTTTGATGCTAATTTCAACTAGAAAGAAGTAATAGAACTCATAATCACCTATATTTTGACAATTTGAGAAAACTAATGAAACATTAAGAAGGTCTCCCTAAATGAAGACTTGTGTGAGATGTACGGATCGTTTTGAAGGCACTAGTGACATGACTGCCCCTTTTGATGCTAATCAAATTAGAACGAACTCGTAGGACTCATAATCACCTCTTTCTTTGACAATTTGAGAGACCTAATAAAACAATAAGAAGGTCTCCCTAAATTAAGACTTGTGTGAGATGTATCATCATTTTTAACGCGATAGTCATGGGATTGCTCCTTTTGATGCTAATCAAAATAGAATAAAGTTATAGGACTTCTAATCACCTCTTTCTTTGACAATTTTAGAGCACCAATGAAACAATAAAAAGGTCTCCCTAAATGAAACCTTGTGTGAGATGTACACATGGTTTTGAACGCGATAGTAATGGGTTTCTCATTTTGACGCTAATCAAACTAGATCGATGTAATACAACTCTTAATTACCTCTTTCTTTGAAAATTTGAAACAACCAATGAAACAATATTAAGGTCTCCCTAAATAAAGACTTGTGTGAGATCTACGCTTCGTTTTGGACGCGATAGTGATTTGATTGCTCCTTTTGATGCTAATTCAATTAGAACGAAGTAATAGAACTCATAATCACCTATATTTTGACAATTTGAGAGAATTAATGAAACATTAAGAAGATCTCCCTAAATGAAGACTTGTGTGAGATGTACGGATCGTTTTGAAGGCACTAGTGATATGATTGCTCCTTTTGATGCTAATCAAACTAGAACGAATTCATAGGACTCATAATCACCTATTTCATTGATAATTTGGGAGACCCAATGAAACAATAAAAAGGACTCCCTAAATCAAGACTTGTGTGAGATGTACGCATCATTTTTAAAGCGATAGTCATAGGATTGCTCCTTTTGATGCAAATCAAATTAGAACGAAGTAATAAGACTCCTAATCACCTCCTTTTTTCACAATTTTAGAGAACCAATGAAACAATAAGAAGGTCTCCTTAAATGAAGACATGTGTGAGATGTACGCATCGTTTTTAACGCGATAGTCATGGGATTGCTCCTTTTGATGCTAATCAAACTAGAACGAAGTTATAGGACTCCTAATCACTTCTTTCTTTGACAATTTTAATGTACCAATAAAATAATAAGGTCTCCCTAAATGAATACTTGTGTGAGATGTACGCATGGTTTTGAACTCGATAGTCATAGGTTTCTCCCTTTGACGCTAATCAAATTATAACGAAGTAATACAACTATTAATCACCTCTTCATCACCTCTTTCTTTGTAAATTTGAAACAACCATTGAAACAATATTAAAGTCTCCTTAAATGAAGACTTGTGTGAGATCTGTGCATCGTTTTGGACGCGATAGTGATGGGATTGCTCCTTTTGATGCTAATTTCAACTAAAACGAAGTAATAGGACTCAAAATCACATATATTTTGACAATTTGAGAGAACAAATGAAACATTAAGAAGGTCTCCCTAAATGAAGACTTGTGTGAGATGTACGGATCGTTTTGAAGGCACTAGTGATAGGATTGCTCCTTTTGATGCTAATCAAACTAGAACGAATTCATAGGAATAATAATCACCTCTTTCTTTGACAATTTGAGAGACCCAATGAAACAATAAGAAGGTCTCCCTAAATCATGACTTGTGTGAGATGTACGCATCGTTTTTAACGAGATAGTCATAGGATTGCTCCTTTTGATGGTAATCAAATTAGAAGGAAGTATTAAAACTCCAAATCACCTCCTTATTTCACAATTTTAGAGAACCAATGAAACAATAACAAGGTCTCCTTAAATGAAGACTTTTGTGAGATGTACGCGTCGTTTTTAACACGATAGTCATAGGATTGCTCCTTTTGATGCTAATCTAACTAGAACGAAGTTATAGGACTCCTAATCTCCTCTTTCTTTAACAATTTTAGAGCACCAATAAAACAATAAGAAGGTCTCCCTAAATGAAGCCTGGTGTGAGATGTACATATGGTTTTGAACGCGATAGTAATGGGTTTGTCGTTTTGACGCTAATCAAACTAGATCGAAGTAATACAACTCTTAATCACCTCTTTCTTTGTAAATTTGAAACAACCAATGAAACAATATTACGGTCTACCTAAATAAAGACTTGTGTGAGATCTACGCATCGTTTTGGACGCGATAGTGATGTGATTGCTCATTTTGATGCTAATTTCAACTAGAACGAAGTAATAGAACTCATAATCACCTATATTTTGACAATTTGAGAGAACTAATGAAACATTAAGAAGGTCTCCCTAAATGAAGACTTGTGTGAGATGTACGAATCGTTTTGAAGGCACTAGTGATATGATTGCTCCTTTTGATGATAATCAAACTAGAACGAATTCATAGGACTCATAATCATCTCTTTCTTTGATAATTTGAGAGACCCAATGAAAAAATAAAAAGGTCTCCCTAAATCAAGAATTGTGTGAGATGTATGCATCATTTTTAACGCGATAGTCATGGGATTGCTCCTTTTGATGCTAATCAAATTAGAACGAAGTAATAAGACTCCTAATTCTTTAACAATTTTAGAGAACAAATGAAACAATAAGAAGGTCTCCTTAAATGAAGACATGTGTAAGATGTACGCATCGTTTTTAACGCGATAATCATTGGATTGCTCCTTTTGATGCTAATCAAACTATAACAAAGTTATAAGACTCCTAATCATTTCTTTCTTTGACAATTTTAGTCGACCAATGAAACAATAAGAAGGTCTCCCAAAATGAATACTTTTGTGAGATGTACGCTTGATTTTGAACCCGATAGTCATGGGTTTCTCCTTTTGACGCTAATCAAACTAGAACGAAGTAATACAACTCTTAATCACCTGTTTCTTTGTAAATTTGAAAAAACCAATGAAACAATACGAAGGTCTTCCTAAATGAAGACTTGTGTGAGATCTACGCATCGTTTTGGACGCGATTGTGATGTGATTGCTCCTTTTTATGCTATATTCAACTAGAACGATGTAATAGAACTTATAATCAACTATATTTTGATAATTTGAGAGAACTTATGAAACATTTAGAAGGTCTCCCTAAATGAAGACTTGTGTGAGATGTACGGATCGTTTTGAAGGCACTAGTGACAGGATTGCTCCTTTTGGTACTAATAAAACTAGAACGAATTCATAGGACTCATAATCACCTATTTCTTTGACAGTTTGAGAGACCCGATGAAACAATAAGAAGATCTCCCTAAATCAAGACTTGTGTGAGATGTACGCATCGTTTTTAACGCGATAGTTGAGGGATTGCTTCTATTGATGCTAATCAAATTAGAACGAAGTAATAAAACTCCTAATCACCTCCTTCTTTCACAATTTTAGAGAACCAATGAAACAATAAGAAGGTCTTCTTAAATGAAGACATGTATGAGATGTACGCATCGTTTTTAACGCGATAGTCCTGGGATTGCTCCTTTTGATGCTAATCAAATTAGAACGAAGTTATAGGACTCCTAATCACCTTTTTCTTTGACAATTTTAGAGCACTAATGAAACAATAAGAAGGTCTCCCTAAATGAAGTCTTGTGTGAGATGTACACATTGTTTTGAAGGCAATAGTAATTGGTTTGTCGTTTTGACGCTAATGAAACTAGATCGATGTAATACAATTCTTAATCACCTCTTTCTTAATAAATTTGAAACAATCAATGAAACAATATTAAGGTCTCCCTAAATAAAGACTTGTGTGAGATATACGCATCGTTTTGGACGCGATAGTGATGTGAATGCTCCTTTTGATGCTAATTTCAACTAGAACGAAGTAATAGAACTCATAATCAACTATATTTTTATAATTTGAGAGAACTAATGAAACATTAAAAAGATCTCCCTAAATGACGACTTGTGTGAGATGTACGGATCGTTTTGAAGGAACTAGTGATATGATTGTTCCTTTTGATGCTAATCAAACTTGATCGAGTTCATAGGACTCATAATCACCTCTTCCTTTGACCATTTAAGAGACCCAATGAAACAATAAAAATGTCTCCCTAAATAAAGACTTGTGTGAGAGGTAAGCATTGTTTTTAACGCGATAGTCATAGGATTGCTACTTTTGATGCTAAAAAAATTAGAACGAAGTAATAACATTCCTAATCACCTCCTTCTTTGAAAATTTTAGAGAACCAATTAAACAATAAGAAGGTCTCCTTAAATGAAGACATGTGTGAGATGTACGCAACGTTTTTAACGCGATAGTCATGGGATTGCTCCTTTTGATGCAAATCAAACTAGAACGAAGTTATAGGACTCCAAATCACTTCTTTCTTTGACAATTTTAGTGTACCAATGAAACAATAAGAAGGTCTCCCAAAATGAATACTTTTGTGAGATGTACGCTTGATTTTGAACCCGATAGTCATGGGTTTCTCCTTTTGACGCTAATCAAACTAGAACGAAGTAATACAACTCTTAATCACCTCTTTCTCTATAAATTAGAAAAAACCAGTGAAACAATATGAAGGTCTCCCTAAATGAAGGCTTGTGCGAGATATACGCATCGTTTTGGACGCGATAGTGATGTGATTGCTCCTTTTGATGCTAATTTTAACTAGAACGAAGAAATAGAACTGATAATCACCTATATTTTGAAAATTTGAGAGAACTAATGAAACATTAAGAAGGTCTCCCTAAATGAAGACTTGTGTAAGATGTACGGATCGTTTTGAAGTCACTAGTGACAGGATTTCTCCTTTTCATGCTAATCAAACTAGAACGAATTCATAGGACTCATAATCACCTCTTTCTTTGACAATTTGAGAGACCTAATGAAACAATAAGAAGGTCTCCCTAAATCAAGACTTGTGTGAGATGTACGCTTCGTTTTTAACGTGATAGTCAGGGGATTGCTCCTTTTGATGCTAATCAAATTAGAACGAAGTAATAAGACTCCTAATTCTTCCACAATTTTAAAGAACAAATGAAACAATAAGGTCTCCTTAAATGAAGACATGTGTAAGATGTACGCATCGTTTTTAACGCGATAATCATGGGATTGCTCCTTTTGATGCTAATCAAACTAGAACGAAGTTATAGGACTCCTAATCACTCTTTCTTTGAGAATTTTAGTCGACCAATGAAACAATAAGAAGGTCTCCCAAAATGAATATTTTTGTAAGATGTACGCTTGATTTTAAACCCGATAGTCATGGGTTTCTACTTTTGACGCTAATCAAACTAGAACGAAGTAATACAACTGTTAATCACCTCTTTCTTTTTAAATTTGAAAAAACCAATGAAACAATATGACGGTTTCCTTAAATGAAGACTTGTGTGAGATGTACGCATCGTTTTGGACGCGATAGTGATATGATTGCTCCTTTTGATGCTATATTCAATTAGAACGATGTAATAGAACTTATAATCACCTATATTTTGACAATTTGAGAGAACTAATGAAACATTAAGAAGGTCTCCCTAAATGAAGACTTGTGTGAGATGTACGGATCGTTTCACTAGTGACAGGATTGCTCCTTTTGATGCTAATCAAACTAGAACGAATTCATTGGACTCATAATCACCTCTTTCTTTGACAATTTGAGAGACCCAATGAAATAAATAAGAAGGTCCACCTAAATTAAGACTTGTGTGAGATGTACGCATCATTTTTAACGCGATAGTCATGGGATTGCTTCTTTTAATGCTAATCAAATTAGAACCAAGTAATAAAAGTCCTAATCACCTGATTCTTTCACAATTTTAGAGAACCAATGAAACAATAAGAAGGTGTCCTTAAATGAAGACATGTGTGAGATGTACGCATCGTTTTTAACGCGATAATCATGGGATTGCTCTTTTTGATGCTAATCAAAGTAGAACGAAGTTATAGGACTCCTAATCACCTCTTTCTCTGATAATTTTAGAGCACCAATGAAACAATAAGAAGGTCTCCCTAAATGAAGCCTTGTGTGAGATGTACACATGGTTTTGAACGCGATAGTCATGGGTTTGTCGTTTTGACACTAATCATACTAGATCGATGTAATGCAACTCTTAATCACCTCTTTCTTTGTAAATTTGAAACAACCAATGAAACAATATTAAGGTCTCCCTAAATAAAGACTTGTGTGAGATATACGCATCATTTTGGACGCGATAGTAATGTGATTGCTCTTTTTGATGCTAATTTCAACTAGAACGAAGTAATGGAACTCATAATCAACTATATTTTTATAATATGAGAGAACTAATGAAATATTAAGAAGATCTCCTTAAATGACGACTTGCGTGAGACGTACGGATCGTTTTGAAGGCACTAGTGATATGATTGCTCCTTTTGATGCTAGTCAAACTAGAACGAATTCATAGGACTCATAATCACCTCTTTCTTTGACCATTTGAGAGACCCAATAAAACAATAAAAAGGTCTCCCTAAATCAAGACTTGTGTGAGATGTACACATCGTTTTTCACGCGATAGTCATAGGATTGCTCTTTTTGATAGTAATCAAATTAGAACGAAGTAATAAGGCTCCTAATCACCTCCTTCTTTCACAATTTTAGAGAACCAATTAAACAATAAGAAGGCCTCCTTAAATGAAGACATGTGTGAGATGTACGCATCGTTTTTAAAGCGGTAGTCATGGGATTGCTCCTTTTGATGATAATCAAAGTAGAACGAATTTATAGGACTCATAATCACCTCTTTCTTTGACCATTTGAGAGACCCAATGAAACAATAAAAAGGTCTCCCTAAATCAAGACTTGTGTGAGATGTAAGCATCGTTTTTAAAGCGATAGTCATAGGATTGCTCCTTTTGATGCTAATAAAATTAGAACGAAGTAATAACACTCCTAATCACCTCCTTTTTTGACAATTTTAGACAACCAATTAAACAATATAAAGGTCTCCTTAAATGAAGACATGTGTGAGATGTACGCATCGTTTTTAAACCGATAGTCATGGGATTGCTCCTTTTGATGCTAATCAAACTAGAACGAAGTTATAGGACTCCAAATCACTTCTTTCTTTGACAATTTTAGTGCACAAATAAAACAATAAGAAGGTCTCCCAAAATGAATACTCTTTTGAGATGTACGCTTGAATTTGAACCCGATAGTCATGGGTTTCTCTTTTTGACGCTAATCAAACTAGAGCGAAGTAATACAACTCTTAATCACCTCTTTCTTTGTAAATTAGAAAAAACCAATGAAACAATATGAACGTCTCCCAAAATGAAGGCTTGTGTGAGATCTACGCATCGTTTTGGACGCGATAGTGATTTGATTGCTCCTTGTGATGCTAATTTCAACTAGAACGAAGTAATAGAACTCATAATAACCTATATTTTGATAATTTGAGAGAACTAATGAAACATTAAGAAGGTCTCCCTAAATCAAGACTTGTGTGAGATGTACGCATTGTTTTTAACGCGATAGTCATGGGATTGCTCCTTTTGATGCTAATAAAACTAGAACGAATTCATAGGACTCATAATCACCTCTTTCTTTGACAATATGAGAGACCCAATGAAACAATAAGAAGGTGTCCTTAAATGAAGACATGTGTGAGATGTACGCATCGTTTTTAACGCGATAGTCATGGGATTGCTCCTTTTGATGCTAATCAAAGTAGAACGAAGTTATAGGACTCCTAATCACCTCTTTCTCTGATAATTTTAGAGCACCAATGAAACAATAAAAAGGTCTCCCTAAATGAAGCCTTGTGTGAGATGTACACATGGTTTTGAACGCGATAGTTATAGGTTTGTCGTTTTGACACTAATCAAACTAGATCGATGTAATACAACTCTTAATCACCTCTTTCTTTGTAAATTTGAAGCAACCAATGAAACAATATTAAGGTCTCCCTAAATAAAGACTTGTGTGAGATATACGCATCGTTTTGGACGCGATAGTAATGTGATTGCTTTTTTTTTATGCTAATTTCAACTAGAACGAAGTAATGGAACTCATAATCAACTATATTTTTATAATATGAGAGAACTAATGAAACATTAAGAAGATCTCCCTAAATGACGACTTGTGTGAGATGTACGGATCGTTTTGAAGGCACTAGTGATATGATTGCTCCTTTTGATGCTAATCAAACTAGAACGAATTCATAGGACTCATAATCACCTCTTTCTTTGACCATTTGAGAGACCCAACAAAACAATAAAAAGGTCTTCCTAAATCAAGACTTGTGTAAGATGTACGCATCGTTTTTAACGCGATTGTCATAGGATTGCTTTTTTTGATACTAATCAAATTAGAACGAAGTAATAAGACTCCTAATCACCTCCTTCTTTCACAATTTTAGAGAACCAATTAAACAATAAGAAGGTCTCCTTAAATGAAGACATGTGTGAGATTTACGCATCGTTTTTAACGCGATAGTCATGGGATTTCTCCTTTTGATGCTAATCAAACTAGAACGAAGTTATAGGACTCCTAATCACTTCTTTCTTTGACAATTTTAATGCACCAATGAAACAATAAGAAGGTCTCCCAAAATGAATATTTTTATGAGATGTACGATTGATTTTGAACCCGATAGTCATGGGTTTCTCTTTTTGACGCTAATTAAACTAGAACGAAGTAATACAACTCTTAATCACTTCTTTCTTTGAAAATTTGAAAAAACCAATAAAACAATACGAAGGTCTTCCTAAATGAAGACTTGTGTGAGATCTACACATCGTTTTGGATGTGACAGTGATGTGATTGCTCCTTTTGATCCTATATTCAACTGGAACGAAGTAATAGAACTTATAATCACCTATATTTTGACAATTTGATAAAACTTATGAAACATTTAGAAGGTCTCCCTAAATGACGACTTGTGTGAGATGTACGGATCGTTTTGAAGGCACTAGTGACAGGATTTCTCCTTTTGATGCTAATCAAACTAGAACGAATTCACAAGACTCATAATCACCTCTTTCTTTGACAATTTGAGAGACCCGATGAAAAAATAAGAAGGTCTCCCTCAATCAAGACTTGTGTGAGATGTACGCATCGTTTTTAACGCGATAGTCTTGGGATTGCTCTTTTTGATGCTAATCAAAGTAGAACGAAGTTATAGGACTCCTAATCACCTCTTTCTCTGACAATTTTAGAGCTCCAATTAAACAATAAGAAGGTCTCCCTAAATTAAGACTTGTGTGAGATGTACGCATCATTTTTAACGCGATAGTCATGGGATTGCTTCTTTTGATGCTAATCAAATTAGAACCAAGTAATAAAAGTCCTAATCACCTGATTCTTTCACAATTTTAGACAACCAATGAAACAATAAGAAGGTGTCCTTAAATGAAGACATGTGTGAGATGTACGCATCGTTTTTAACGCGATAGTTATGGGATTGCTCCTTTTGATGCTAATCAAAGTAGAACGAAGTTATAGGACTCCTAATCACCTCTTTCTCTGATAATTTTAGAGCACCAATGAAACAATAAGAAGGTCTCCCTAAATGAAGCCTTGTGTGAGATGTACACATAGTTTTGAACGCGATAGTCATGGGTTTGTCGTTTTGACACTAATCAAACCAGATCGATGTAATACAACTCTTAATCACCTCTTTCTTTGTAAATTTGAAACAACCAATGAAACAATATTAAGGTCTCCCTAAATAAAGACTTGTGTGAGATATACGCATCGTTTTGGACGCGATAGTAATGTGATTGCTCTTTTTGATGCTAATTTCAACTAGAACGAAGTAATGGAACTCATAATCAACTATATTTTTATAATATGAGAGAACTAATGAAACATTAAGAAGATCTCCCTAAATGACGACTTGTGTGAGATGTACGGATCGTTTTGAAGGCACTAGTGATATGATTGCTCCTTTTGATGCTAGTCAAACTAGAACAAATTCATAGGACTCATAATCACCTCTTTCTTTGACCATTTGAGAGACCCAATAAAACAATAAAAAGGTCTCCCTAAATCAAGACTTGTGTGAGATGTACACATCGTTTTTAACGCGATAGTCATAGGATTGCTCTTTTTTATACTAATCAAATTAGAACGAAGTAATAAGGCTCCTAATCACCTCCTTCTTTCACAATTTTAGAGAACCAATTAAACAATAAGAAGGCCTCCTTAAATGAAGACATGTGTGAGATGTACGCATCGTTTTTAACGCGGTAGTCATGGGATTGCTCCTTTTGATGCTAATCAAACTAGAACAAATTTATAGGACTCATAATCACCTCTTTCTTTGACTATTTGAGAGACCCAATGAAACAATAAAAAGGTCTCCCTAAATCAAGGCTTGTGTGAGATGTAAGCATCGTTTTTAAAGCGATAGTCATAGGATTGCTCATTTTGATGCTAATAAAATTAGAACGAAGTAATAACACTCCTAATCACCTCCTTCTTTGACAATTTTAGACAACCAATTAAACAATATAAAGGTCTCCTTAAATGAAGACATGTGTGAGATGTACGCATCGTTTTTAACGCGATAGTCATGGGATTGCTCCTTTTGATGCTAATCAAACTAGAACGAAGTTATAGGACTCCAAATCACTTCTTTCTTTGACAATTTTAGTGCACAAATGAAACAATAAGAAGGTCTCCCAAAATGAATACTTTTTTGAGATGTACGCTTGAATTTGAACCCGATAGTCATGGGTTTCTCTTTTTGACTCTAATCAAACTAGAGCGAAGTAATAGAACTCTTAATCACCTCTTTCTTTGTAAATTAGAAAAAACCAATGAAACAATATGAAGGACTCCCAAAATGAAGGCTTGTGTGAGATCTACGCATCGTTTTGGACGCGATAGTGATTTGATTGCTCCTTGTGACGCTAATTTCAACTAGAACGAAGTAATAGAACTTATAATCACCTATATTTTGACAATTTGAGAGAACTTATGAAACATTAAGAAGGTCTCCTTAAATGAAGACTTGTGTGAGATGTACGGATCGTTTTGAAGGCACTAGTGACAGGATTGCTCCTTTTGATGCTAATCAAACTAGAACGAATTCATAAGACTCATAATCACCTCTTTCTTTGACAATTTGAGAGACCAGATGAAAAAATAAGAAGGTCTCCCTCAATCAAGACTTGTGTGAGATGTACGCATTGTTTCTAACGCGATAGTCATGGGATTGCTCTTTTTGATGCTAATCAAAGTAGAACGAAGTTATAGGACTCCTAATCACCTCTTTCTCTGACAATTTTAGAGCACCAATTAAACAATAAGAATGTCTCCCTAAATTAAGACTTGTGTGAGATGTACGCATCATTTTTAACGCGATAGTCATGGGATTGCTTCTTTTGATGCTAATCAAATTAGAACCAAGTAATAAAAGTCCTAATCACCTGATTCTTTCACAATTTTAGACAACCAATGAAACAATAAGAAGGTGTCCTTAAATGAAGACATGTGTGAGATGTACGCATCGTTTTTAACGCGATAGTCATGGGATTGCTCCTTTTGATGCTAATCAAAGTAGAACGAAGTTATAGGACTCCTAATCACCTCTTTATCTGATAATTTTAGAGCACCAATGAAACAATAAGAAGGTCTCCCTAAATGAAGCCTTGTGTGAGATGTACACATGGTTTTGAACGCGATAGTCATAGGTTTGTCGTTTTGACACTAATCAAACTAGATCGATGTAATACAACTCTTAATCACCTCTTTCTTTGTAAATTTGAAACAACCAATGAAACAATATTAAGGTCTCCCTAAATAAAGACTTGTGTGAGATATACGCATCGTTTTGGACGCGATAGTAATGTGATTGCTTTTTTTTATGCTAATTTCAACTAGAACGAAGTAATGGAACTCATAATCAACTATATTTTTATAATATGAGAGAACTAAGGAAACATTAAGAAGATCTCCCTAAATGACGACTTGTGTGAGATGTACGGATCATTTTGAAGGCACTAGTGATATGATTGCTCCTTTTGATGCTAATCAAACTAGAACGAATTCATAGGACTCATAATCACCTCTTTCTTTGACCATTTGAGAGACCCAACAAAACAATAAAAAGGTCTTCCTAAATCAAGACTTGTGTCAGATGTACGCATCGTTTTTAACGCGATTGTCATAGGATTGCTTTTTTTGATACTAATCAAATTAGAACGAAGTATTAAGACTCCTAATCACCTCCTTCTTTCACAATTTTAGAGAACCAATTAAACAATAAGAAGGTCTCCTTAAATGAAGACATGTGTGAGATGTACGCATCGTTTTTAACGCGATAGTCATGGGATTTCTCCTTTTGATGCTAATCAAACTAGAACGAAGTTATAGGAGTCCTAATCACTTCTTTCTTTGACAATTTTAATGCACCAATGAAACAATAAGAAGGTCTCCCAAAATAAATATTTTTATGAGATGTACGTTTGATTTTGAACCCGATAGTCATGGGTTTCTCTTTTTGACGCTAATTAAACTAGAACGAAGTAATACAACTCTTAATCACCTCTTTCTTTGAAATTTTGAAAAAACCAATAAAACAATATGAAGGTCTTCCTAAATGAAGACTTGTGTGAGATCTACACATCGTTTTGGATGCGACAGTGATGTGATTGCTCCTTTTGATGCTATATTCAACTGGAACGAAGTAATAGAACTTATAATCACCTATATTTTGACAATTTGATAGAACTTATGAAACATTAAGAAGGTCTCCCTAAATGACGACTTGTGAGAGATGTACGGATCGTTTTGAAGGCACTAGTGACAGGATTTCTCCTTTTGATGCTAATCAAACTAGAACGAATTCATAAGACTCATAATCACCTATTTCTTTGACAATTTGAGAGACCCGATGAAAAAATAAGAAGGTCTCCCTCAATCAAGACTTGTGTGAGATGTACGCATCGTTTTTAACGCGATAGTCTTGGGATTGCTCTTTTTGATGCTAATCAAAGTAGAACGAAGTTATAGGACTCCTAATCACCTCTTTCTCTGACAATTTTAGAGCTCCAATTAAACAATAAGAAGGTCTCCCTAAATTAAGACATGTGTGAGATGTACGCATCATTTTTAACGCGATAGTCATGGGATTGCTTCTTTTGATGCTAATCAAATTAGAACCAAGTAACAAAAGTCCTAATCACCTGATTCTTTCACAATTTTAGACAACCAATGAAACAATAAGAAGGTGTCCTTAAATGAAGACATGTCTGAGATGTACGCATCGTTTTTAACGCGATAGTTATGGGATTGCTCCTTTTGATGCTAATCAAAGTAGAACGAAGTTATAGGACTCCTAATCACCTCTTTCTCGGATAATTTTAGAGCACCAATGAAACAATAAGAAGGTCTCCCTAAATGAAGCCTTGTGTGAGATGTACACATGGTTTTGAACGCGATAGTCATAGGTTTGTCGTTTTGACACTAATCAAACCAGATCGATGTAATACAACTCTTAATCACCTCTTTCTTTGTAAATTTGAAACAACCAATGAAACAATATTAAGGTCTCCCTAAATAAAGACTTGTGTGAGATATACGCATCGTTTTGGACGCGATAGTAATGTGATTGCTTTTTTTTATGCTAATTTCAACTAGAACGAAGTAATGGAACTCATAATCAACTATATTTTTATAATATGAGAGAACTAATGAAACATTAAGAAGATCTCCCTAAATGACGACTTGTGTGAGATGTACGGATCGTTTTGAAGGCACTAGTGATATGATTGCTCCTTTTGATGCTAGTCAAACTAGAACGAATTCATAGGACTCATAATCACCTCTTTCTTTGACCATTTGAGAGACCCAATAAAACAATAAAAAGGTCTCCCTAAATCAAGACTTGTGTGAGCTGTACACATCGTTTTTATCGCGATAGTCATAGGATTGCTCTTTTTGATACTAATCAAATTAGAACGAAGTAATAAGGCTCCTAATCACCTCCTTCTTTCACAATTTTAGAGAACCAATTAAACAATAAGAAGGTCTCCTTAAATGAAGACATGTGTGAGATGTACGCATCGTTTTTAATGCGGTAGTCATGTGATTGCTCCTTTTGATGCTAATCAAAGTAGAACGAATTTATAGGACTCATAATCACCTTTTTCTTTGAACATTTGAGTGACCCAATGAAACAATAAAAAGGTCTCCCTAAATCAAGACTTGTGTGAGATGTAAGCATCGTTTTTAAAGCGATAGTCATAGGATTGCTCCTTTTGATACTAATAAAATTAGAACGAAGTAATAACACTCTTAATCACCTCCTTCTTTGACAATTTTAGACAACCAATTAAACAATATAAAGGTCTCATTAAATGAAGACATGTGTGAGATGTACGCATCGTTTTTAATGCGATTGTCATGGGATTGCTCCTTTTGATGCTAATCAAACTAGAATGAAGTTATAGGACTCCAAATCACTTCTTTCTTTGACAATTTTAGTGCACAAATGAAACAATAAGAAGGTCTCCTAAAATGAATACTTTTTTGAGATGTACGCTTGAATTTGAACCAGATAGTCATGGGTTTCTCTTTTTGACTCTAATCAAACTAGAGCGAAGTAATACAACTCTTAATCACCTCTTTCTTTGTAAATTAGAAAAAACCAATGAAACAATATGAAGGTCTCCCAAAATGAAGGCTTGTGTGAGATTTACGCATCGTTTTGGACGCGATAGTGATTTGATTGCTCCTTGTGATGCTAATTTCAACTAGAACGAAGTAATAGAACTTATAATCTCCTATATTTTGACAATTTGAGAGAACTTATGAAACATTAAGAAGGTCTCCTTAAATGAAGACTTGTGTGAGATGTACGGATCGTTTTGAAGGCACTAGTGACAGGATTGCTCCTTTTGATGCTAATCAAACTAGAACGAATTCATAAGACTCATAATCACCTCTTTCTTTGACAATTTGAGAGACCAGATAAAAAATAAGAAGGTCTCCCTCAATCAAGACTTGTGTGAGATGTACGCATCGTTTCTAACGCGATAGTCATGGGATTGCTCTTTTTGATGCTAATCAAAGTAGAACGAAGTTATAGGACTCCTAATCACCACTTTCTCTGACAATTTTAGAGCACCAATTAAACAATAAGAATGTCTCCCTAAATTAAGACTTGTGTGAGATGTACGCATTATTTTTAACGTGATAGTCATGGGATTGCTTCTTTTGATGCTAATCAAATTAGAACCAAGTAATAAAAGTCCTAATCACCTGATTCTTGCACAATTTTAGACAACCAATGAAACAATAAGAAGGTGTCCTTAAATGAAGACATGTGTGAGATGTACGCATCGTTTTTAACGCGATAGTCATGGGATTGCTCCTTTTGATGCTAATCAAAGTAGAACGAAGTTATAGGACTCCTAATCACCTCTTTCTCTGATAATTTTAGAGCACCAATGAAACAATAAGAAGGTCTCCCTAAATGAAGCCTTGTGTGAGATGTACACATGGTTTTGAACGCGATAGTCATAGGTTTGTCGTTTTGACACTAATCAAACCAGATCGATGTAATACAACTCTTAATCACCTCTTTCTTTGTAAATTTGAAACAACCAATGAAACAATATTAAGGTCTCCCTAAATAAAGACTTGTGTGAGATATACGCATCGTTTTGGACGCGATAGTAATGTGATTGCTTTATTTTATGCTAATTTCAACTAGAACGAAGTAATGGAACTCATAATCAACTATATTTTTATAATATGAGAGAACTAATGAAACATTAAGAAGATCTCCCTAAATGACGACTTGTGTGAGATGTACGGATCGTTTTGAAGGCACTAGTGATATGATTGCTCCTTTTGATGCTAGTCAAACTAGAACGAATTCATAGGACTCATAATCACCTCTTTCTTTGACCATTTGAGAGACCCAATAAAACAATAAAAAGGTCTCCCTAAATCAAGACTTGTGTGAGCTGTACACATCGTTTTTATCGCGATAGTCATAGGATTGCTCTTTTTGATACTAATCAAATTAGAACGAAGTAATAAGGCTCCTAATCACCTCCTTCTTTCACAATTTTAGAGAACCAATTAAACAATAAGAAGGTCTCCTTAAATGAAGACATGTGTGAGATGTACGCATCGTTTTTAATGCGGTAGTCATGTGATTGCTCCTTTTGATGCTAATCAAAGTAGAACGAATTTATAGGACTCATAATCACCTCTTTCTTTGAACATTTGAGTGACCCAATGAAACAATAAAAAGGTCTCCCTAAATCAAGACTTGTGTGAGATGTAAGCATCGTTTTTAAAGCGATAGTCATAGGATTGCTCCTTTTGATACTAATAAAATTAGAACGAAGTAATAACACTCTTAATCACCTCCTTCTTTGACAATTTTAGACAACCAATTAAACAATATAAAGGTCTCATTAAATGAAGACATGTGTGAGATGTACGCATCGTTTTTAATGCGATTGTCATGGGATTGCTCCTTTTGATGCTAATCAAACTAGAATGAAGTTATAGGACTCCAAATCACTTCTTTCTTTGACAATTTTAGTGCACAAATGAAACAATAAGAAGGTCTCCTAAAATGAATACTTTTTTGAGATGTACGCTTGAATTTGAACCAGATAGTCATGGGTTTCTCTTTTTGACTCTAATCAAACTAGAGCGAAGTAATACAACTCTTAATCACCTCTTTCTTTGTAAATTAGAAAAAACCAATGAAACAATATGAAGGTCTCCCAAAATGAAGGCTTGTGTGAGATTTACGCATCGTTTTGGACGCGATAGTGATTTGATTGCTCCTTGTGATGCTAATTTCAACTAGAACGAAGTAATAGAACTTATAATCTCCTATATTTTGACAATTTGAGAGAACTTATGAAACATTAAGAAGGTCTCCTTAAATGAAGACTTGTGTGAGATGTACGGATCGTTTTGAAGGCACTAGTGACAGGATTGCTCCTTTTGATGCTAATCAAACTAGAACGAATTCATAAGACTCATAATCACCTCTTTCTTTGACAATTTGAGAGACCAGATAAAAAATAAGAAGGTCTCCCTCAATCAAGACTTGTGTGAGATGTACGCATCGTTTCTAACGCGATAGTCATGGGATTGCTCTTTTTGATGCTAATCAAAGTAGAACGAAGTTATAGGACTCCTAATCACCACTTTCTCTGACAATTTTAGAGCACCAATTAAACAATAAGAATGTCTCCCTAAATTAAGACTTGTGTGAGATGTACGCATTATTTTTAACGTGATAGTCATGGGATTGCTTCTTTTGATGCTAATCAAATTAGAACCAAGTAATAAAAGTCCTAATCACCTGATTCTTGCACAATTTTAGACAACCAATGAAACAATAAGAAGGTGTCCTTAAATGAAGACATGTGTGAGATGTACGCATCGTTTTTAACGCGATAGTCATGGGATTGCTCCTTTTGATGCTAATCAAAGTAGAACGAAGTTATAGGACTCCTAATCACCTCTTTCTCTGATAATTTTAGAGCACCAATGAAACAATAAGAAGGTCTCCCTAAATGAAGCCTTGTGTGAGATGTACACATGGTTTTGAACGCGATAGTCATAGGTTTGTCGTTTTGACACTAATCAAACTAGATCGATGTAATACAACTCTTAATCACCTCTTTCTTTGTAAATTTGAAACAACCAATGAAACAATATTAAGGTCTCCCTAAATA
Organism: Panax stipuleanatus; assembly: GCA_020205555.1. NCBI lineage: Eukaryota > Viridiplantae > Streptophyta > Magnoliopsida > Apiales > Araliaceae > Panax > Panax stipuleanatus. The sequence goes on from CM035119.1 coordinate 26,664,114, forward strand.
AAGACTTGTGTGAGATATACACATCATTTTGGACGCGATAGTAATGTGATTGCTCTTTTTGATACTAATTTCATCTAGAACGAAGTAATAGAACTCATAATCAACTATATTTTTATAATTTGAGAGAACTAATGAAACATTAAGAAGATCTCCCTAAATGACGACTTGTGTGAGATTTACGGATCGTTTTGAAGGCACTAGTGATATGATTGCTCCTTTTGATGCTAGTCAAACTAGAACGAATTCATAGGACTCATAATCACCTCTTTCTTTGACCATTTGAAAGACCCAATAAAACAATAAAAACGTCTCCCTAAATCAAGACTTGTGTGAGCTGTACACATCATTTTTAACAAGATAGTCATAGGATTGCTCTTTTTGATACTAATCAAATTAGAATAAAGTAATAAGGCTCCTAATCACCTCCTTCTTTCACAATTTTAGAGAACCAATTAAACAATAAGAAGGTCTCCTTAAATGAAGAAATGTGTGAGATGTACGCATCGTTTTTAATGCGGTAGTCATGGGATTGCTCCTTTTGATGCTAATCAAAGTAGAACGAATTTATAGGACTCATAATCACCTCTTTCTTTGACTATTTGAGAGACCCAATGAAACAATAAAAAGGTCTCCCTAAATCAAGACTTGTGTGAGATGTAAGCATCGTTTTTAAAGCAATAGTCATAGGATTGCTCCTTTTGATGCTAATAAAATTAGAACGAAGTAATAACACTCCTAATCACCTCCTTCTTTGACAATTTTAGACAACCAATTAAACAATATAAAGGTCTCCTTAAATGAAGATATGTGTGAGATGTACGCATCGTTTTTAACGCGATTGTCATGGGATTGCTCCTTTTGATGCTAATCAAACTAGAACGAAGTTATAGGACTCCAAATCACTTCTTTCTTTGACAATTTTAGTGCACAAATGAAATAATAAGGTCTCCCAAAATGAATACTTTTTTGAGATGTACGCTTGAATTTGAACCCGATAGTCATGGGTTTCTCTTTTTGACGCTAATCAAACTAGAACGAAGTAATACAACTCTTAATCACCTCTTTCTTTGTAAATTAGAAAAAACCAATGAAACAATATGAAGGTCTCCCAAAATGAAGGCTTGTGCGAGATCTACGCATCGTTTTGGACGCGATAGTGATTTGATTGCTCCTTGTGATGCTAATTTCAACTAGAACGAAGTAATAGAACTCATAATAACCTATATTTTGATAATTTGAGAGAACTAATGAAACATTAAGAAGGTCTCCCTAAATCAAGACTTGTGTGAGATGTACGCATCGATTTTAACGTGATAGTCATGGGATTGCTCCTTTTGATGCTAATAAAACTAGAACGAATTCATAGGACTCATAATCACCTCTTTCTTTGACAATATGAGAGACCCAATGAAACAATAAGAAGGTCTCCCTAAATCAAAACTTGTGTGAGATGTACGCATCGTTTTTAACGCGATAGTCATGGGATTGCTCCTTTTGATGCTAATCAAATTAAAACGAAGTAATAAGACTCCAAATTCTTTCACAATTTTAGAGAACAAATGAAATAATAATAAGGTCTCCTTAAACGAAGACATGTGTAAGATGTACGCATCATTTTTAACGCGATAATCATGGGATTGCTCCTTTTGAGGCTAATCAAACTAGAACGAAGTTATAAGACTCCTAATCACTTCTTTCTTTTATTCGACCAATGAAACAATAAGAAGGTCTCCCAAAATGAATACTTTTGTAAGATGTACGCTTGATTTTGAACTCGATAGTCATGGATTTCTACTTTTGACGCTAATCAAACTAGAACGAAGTAACACAACTCTTAATCACCTCTTTCTTTGTAAATTTGAAAAAACCAATGAAACAATATGACGGTTTCCCTAAATGAAGACTTGTGTGAGATCTACGCATCGTTTTGGATGCGATAGTGATGTGATTGCTCCTTTTGATGCTATATTCAATTAGAACGAAGTAATAGAACTTATAATCACCTATATTTTGAAAATTCAAGAGAACTAATGAAACATTAAGAAGGTCTCCCTACATGAAGACTTGTGTGAGATGTACGGATAGTTTCACTAGTGACAGGATTGCTCCTTTTGATGCGAATCAAACTAGAACGAATTCATAGGACTCATAATCACCTCTTTCCTTGACAATTTGAGAGACCCAGTGAAACAATAAGAAGGTCCACCTAAATTAAGACTTGTGTGAGATGTACGCATCCTTTTTAACGAGATAGTCATGGGATTGCTTCTTTTGATGCTAATCAAATTAGAACCAAGTAATAAAAGTCCTAATCACCTCCTTCTTTCACGATTTTAGAGAACCAATGAAACAATAAGAAGGTCTCCTTAAATGAAGACATGTGTGAGATGTACGCATTGTTTTTCACGCGATAGTCATGGGATTGCTCCTTTTGATGCTAATCAAACTAGAACGAAGTTATAGGACTCCTCCTATTCACCTCTTTCTTTGACAATTTTAGAGCACCAAAGAAACAATAAGAAGGTCTCCCTAAATGAAGCCTTGTGTGAGATGTACACATGGTTTTGAACGCGATAGTCATGGGTTTGTCGTTTTGACGCTAATCAAACAAGATCGATGTAATACAACTCTTAATCACCTCTTTCTTTGTAAATTTGAAACAACCAATGAAATAATATTAAGGTCTCCCTAAATAAAGACTTGTGTGAGATATACGCATCGTTTTGGACGCGATAGTAATGTGATTGCTCTTTTTGATGCTAATTTCAACTAGAACGAAGTAATAGAACTCATAATCAACTATATTTTTATAATTTGAGAGAACTAATGAAACATTAAGAAGATCTCCTTAAATGACGATTTGTGTGAGATGTACGGATCGTTTTGAAGGAACTAGTGATATGATTGCTCCTTTTGATGCTAATCAAACTAGAACGAATTCATAGGACTGATAATCACCTCTTTCTTTGACCATTTGAGAGACCCAACAAAACAATAAAAAGGTCTTCCTAAATCAAGACTTGTGTAAGATGTACGCATCGTTTTTAACGCGATTGTCATAGGATTGCTTTTTTTGATACTAATCAAATTAGAACGAAGTAATAAGACTCCTAATCACCTCCTTCTTTCACAATTTTAGAGAACCAATTAAACAATAAGAAGGTCTCCTTAAATGAAGACATGTGTGAGATGTACGCATCGTTTTTAACGCGATAGTCATGGGATTTCTCCTTTTGATGCTAATCAAACTAGAACGAAGTTATAGGACTCCTAATCACTTCTTTCTTTGACAATTTTAGTGCACCAATAAAACAATAAGAAGGTCTCCCAAAATGAATACTTTTGTGAGATGTACGATTGATTTTGAACCCGATAGTCATGGGTTTCTCTTTTTGACGCTAATCAAACTAGAACGAAGTAATACAACTCTTAATCACCTCTTTCTTTGAAAATTTGAAAAAACCAATGAAACAATATGAAGGTCTTCCTAAATGAAGACTTGTGTGAGATCTACACATCGTTTTGGATGCGACAATGATGTGATTGCTCCTTTTGATGCTATATTCAACTGGAACGAAGTAATAGAACTTATAATCACCTATATTTTGACAATTTGATAGAACTTATGAAACATTAAGAAGGTCTCCCTAAATGACGACTTGTGTGAGATGTACGGATCGTTTTGAAGGCACTAGTGACAGGATTGCTCCTTTTGATGCTAATCAAACTAGAACGAATTCATAAGACTCATAATCACCTCTTTCTTTGACAATTTGAGAGACCCGATGAAAAAATAAGAAGGCCTCCCTCAATCAAGACTTGTGTGAGATATACGCATCGTTTTGGACGCGATAGTAATGTGATTGCTCTTTTTGATGCTAATTTCAACTAGAACGAAGTAATAGAACTCATAATCAACTATATTTTTATAATTTGAGAGAACTAATGAAACATTAAGAAGATCTCCTTAAATGACGATTTGTGTGAGATGTACGGATCGTTTTGAAGGAACTAGTGATATGATTGCTCCTTTTGATGCTAATCAAACTAGAACGAATTCATAGGACTGATAATCACCTCTTTCTTTGACCATTTGAGAGACCCAACAAAACAATAAAAAGGTCTTCCTAAATCAAGACTTGTGTAAGATGTACGCATCGTTTTTAACGCGATTGTCATAGGATTGCTTTTTTTGATACTAATCAAATTAGAACGAAGTAATAAGACTCCTAATCACCTCCTTCTTTCACAATTTTAGAGAACCAATTAAACAATAAGAAGGTCTCCTTAAATGAAGACATGTGTGAGATGTACGCATCGTTTTTAACGCGATAGTCATGGGATTTCTCCTTTTGATGCTAATCAAACTAGAACGAAGTTATAGGACTCCTAATCACTTCTTTCTTTGACAATTTTAGTGCACCAATAAAACAATAAGAAGGTCTCCCAAAATGAATACTTTTGTGAGATGTACGATTGATTTTGAAGCCGATAGTCATGGGTTTCTCTTTTTGACGCTAATCAAACTAGAACGAAGTAATACAACTCTTAATCACCTCTTTCTTTGAAAATTTGAAAAAACCAATGAAACAATATGAAGGTCTTCCTAAATGAAGACTTGTGTGAGATCTACACATCGTTTTGGATGCGACAGTGATGTGATTGCTCCTTTTGATGCTATATTCAACTGGAACGAAGTAATAGAACTTATAATCACCTATATTTTGACAATTTGATAGAACTTATGAAACATTAAGAAGGTCTCCCTAAATGACGACTTGTGTGAGATGTACGGATCGTTTTGAAGGCACTAGTGACAGGATTGCTCCTTTTGATGCTAATCAAACTAGAACGAATTCATAAGACTCATAATCACCTCTTTCTTTGACAATTTGAGAGACCCGATGAAAAAATAAGAAGGCCTCCCTCAATCAAGACTTGTGTGAGATGTACGCATCGTTTTTAACGCGATAGTCATGGGATTGCTCTTTTTGATGCTAATCAAAGTAGAACGAAGTTATAGGACTCCTAATCACCTCTTTCTCTGACAATTTTAGAGCACCAATTAAACAATAATAAGGTCTCCCTAAATTAAGACTTGTGTGAGATGTGCGCATCATTTTTAACGCGATAGTCATGGGATTGCTTCTTTTGATGCTAATAAAATTAGAACCAAGTAATAAAAGTCCTAATCACCTGATTCTTTCACAATTTTAGAGAACCAATGAAACAATAAGAAGGTGTCCTTAAATGAATACATTTGTGAGATGTACGCATCATTTTTAACGCGATAGTCATGGGATTGCTCCTTTTGATGCTAATCAAAGTAGAACGAAGTTATAGGACTCCTAATCACCTCTTTCTCTGATAATTTTAGAGCACCAATGAAACAATAAGAAGGTCTCCCTAAATGAAGCCTTGTGTGAGATGTACACATGGTTTTGAACGCGATAGTCATAGGTTTGTCGTTTTGACACTAATCAAACTAGATCGATGTAATACAACTCTTAATCACCTCTTTCTTTGTAAATTTGAAACAACCAATGAAACAATATTAAGGTCTCCCTAAATAAAGACTTGTGTGAGATATACGCATCGTTTTGGACGCGATAGTAATGTGATTGCTCTTTTTGATGCTAATTTCAACTAGAACGAAGTAATGGAACTCATAATCAACTATATTTTTATAATATGAGAGAACTAATGAAACATTAAGAAGATCTCCCTAAATGACGACTTGTGTGAGATGTACGGATCGTTTTGAAGGCACTAGTGATATGATTGCTACTTTTGATGCTAGTCAAACTAGAACGAATTCATAGGACTTATAATCACCTCTTTCTTTGACCATTTGAGAGACCCAATAAAACAATAAAAAGGTCTCCCTAAATCAAGACTTGTGTGAGATGTACACATCGTTTTTAACGCGATAGTCATAGGATTGTTCTTTTTGATTCTAATCAAATTAGAACGAAGTAATAAGGCTCCTAATCACCTCCTTCTTTCACAATTTTAGAGAACCAATTAAACAATAAGAAGGTCTCCTTAAATGAAGATATGTGTGAGATGTACGCATCGTTTTTAACGCGGTAGTCATGGGATTGCTCCTTTTGATGCTAATCAAAGTAGAACGAATTTATAGGACTCATAATCACCTCTTTCTTTGACCATTTGAGAGACCCAATGAAACAATAAAAAGGTCTCCCTAAATCAAGACTTGTGTGAGATGTAAGCATCGTTTTTAAAGCGATAGTCATAGGATTGCTCCTTTTGATGCTAATAAAATTAGAACGAAGTAATAACACTCCTAATCACCTCCTTCTTTGACAATTTTAGACTACCAATTAAACAATATAAAGGTCTCCTTAAATGAAGACATGTGTGCGATGTACGCATCGTTTTTAACGCGATTGTCATGGGATTGCTCCTTTTGATGCTAATCAAACTAGAACGAAGTTATAGGACTCCAAATCACTTCTTTATTTGACAATTTTAGTGCACAAATGAAACAATAAGAAGGTCTCCCAAAATGAATACTTTTTCAAGATGTACGCTTGAATTTGAACCCGATAGTCATGGGTTTCTCTTTTTGACGCTAAGCAAACTAGAAAGAAGTAATACAACTCTTAATCACCTCTTTCTTTGTAAATTAGAAAAAACCAATGAAACAATATGAAGGTCTCCCAAAATGAAGGCTTGTGTGAGATCTACGCATCGTTTTGGACGCGATAGTGATTTGATTGCTCCTTGTGATGCTAATTTCAACTAGAACGAAGTAATAGAACTCATAATAACCTATATTTTGATAATTTGAGAGAACTAATGAAACATTAAGAAGGTCTCCCTAAATCAAGACTTGTGTGAGATGTACGCATCGTTTTTAACGCGATAGTCATTGGATTGCACCTTTTGATGCTAATAAAACTAGAACGAATTCATAGGACTCATAATCACCTCTTTCTTTGACAATATGAGAGACCCAATGAAACAATAAGAAGGTCTCCCTAAATCAAGACTTGTGTGAGATGTACGCATCGTTTTTAATGCGATAGTCATGGGATTGCTCCTTTTGATGCTAATCAAATTAAAACGAAGTAATAAGACTCCAAATTCTTTCACAATTTTAGAGAACAAATGAAATAATAAGAAGGTCTCCTTAAATGAAGACATGTGACGCCCCCAAATTCCAGGACCGCCACTTGTTCTCTCGAATTCGGTTCATCACGTGCTCATGGTAATACATCGCAATAATGATAACTAAATATCACACAACCACAGCGGAAAATTTATTCTAGAATAATTTACAATGATTATTATAATTATTCCCCCAAGTCTCGCAACCTACAGTACTTAATAGATTACATAGCAATATCAATTAACGACTTGTTATATAATCTAACTTAAGCTTAAACATAAACAAATCCAGTCTTACTATATCATCTTCACACAATATTAATATATTTGAAACATAACAGACATAAGCTAGTTGGTAGCCTTGCCCTTGCCCTTATCAATGCCCGAAGGTTCGCCATGCTCTGCCTTAACTGAAATGTTTTAGGGAAAGCAAGAATGAGCACAAATTGCCCAGCAAGTAATATACAATAAGGGTGAATAATAAGATTCTCAATTCTCGAAAGGGTATAGCAAGATTTGATAGTTCAAGAATAACAAGAATATCAACAGTTCTCAATAACAGTCGCTAAGGACAGGATAATATCAATATGATTCAATAATAAGTCAATTCAAGATTTCAAATAATTGAATACAGAGTAGTCACTACGGACTATGAACTTCTACTAGAATTGACAGTAATAAACTGAAAATCCAACAAAAACAGGTACAACAGGTGATCAGCCTAAAGTACCCTTGTTATGCATAACAATCAATCATACTCAAGTGTGCACGTCGGTTCTCCGACAATTTATATATTCCCTTCAAAGAAGGTTGTTCTTCTCAGTCAAATACAAGATCCCGCACCAATCAATTAGTTTGGGTTGCTTTTCAATAACATAAGTCCCGCCGAATTAAATGGCATAGACACTTTCACAATATTCAAGAACAATACTAAGTTCAACATGAATAATAGCTTTAATGAAATAAGAGTTCAAGTATGCTAATTCAATTCAACCGATTAAATAGGAAACTAGTTCGCAATACACAAGATAGGATACTTGCATAGTAGAAGAGTATAAGTTAGGAAACTTTCACAATCATAGATTTCCTTTCATAAAGTAAATGCGTCGGTTAGGATACTTGCACTTTAAAAGAGTGTAAGTAAGAGAACTTGCACTTTAAAAGAGTGTAAGTAAGAGAACTTGCCTTTAGCGTAGTTTATCCACGAAAAGCAATCAACACTTTCGAATTCCTATCGTAATACAGTTACGTATATATATGATATTCATTAGTCATATAATTTAACTTCACATTTTCTCTTTGAATATACGATCAACACATAAGGTAAGTTTTACCTAGCTACACAGTTATATAGAATATAATTTCTATCCTTAACGTTCCTTCTTTAGAGTTTAAACGCATTCTCATATTATATAAGATCTCAACAATTAGCAAACATGCTTGCATATTATTAATATCACATAAGACCACAATCAATACTAAATATATTTCATTTTAGCAAGTTACGGCATCTCCTTAAGTTAACCGTCAAAATCGGGTTCAAGTAACATCATATAATATCACGTAGCATGTATTCATATTTAAAGGATACTTTCATGCTTGTATAACTTTTCCAAATCCAATCGTACATGGTATAGGTTCTTAAGTTAATACTTAAAGCCATTCAAGGACACGAACTCATATGGTCTAACATGGTCGCTTTTAAACACATAAGATATTCATATAACTTGTATTAGTCATGCTCATGAGTACTCGTATTGCATATATGTAGCTAGCATTGTTATTATCTTGAAAACATGCTTTGTTTATGCTAAACTTTAATCACGGCAACTAATCATGGTATATATACATGCATGACACATGAATGAGTCTAAGAGTACTATCACATGTGTCCATAATGTCAGATTCTAATTCTCGTCATAACATACCAACGTTCACGTTCAAAGCTTATACTTTGTTAGTATAGTTCATTAATAAGGTCTATCATGTTCATGCTTCCTTATGAAACCCATATACACAAGTTAACATGCTTTTCATGCATTTCAAGGCCCTATAAACATGCTCGAAAAGTCAGAATGTATACATGGTCTTTACATGTCAATATCAACCTTCAAAACTTGTATTTTTGTTAGATATGTTCAATAGTGAGGTCTAACAGGCTCTTGTCATACTATGAACCATATATACATAACTTAATATGTCTTTCATACATCTCTACCTCATACCGACATGCCTTGAAAAATCAGAATATTAACATGTTTATATATGTTAACGTTCGTTTATGAAACTTTAAGTTTGTTTTCAAACTATATGTCGTTTGGTTAACCATGCATGCTAATATACTAAAACATGCTTACATTGCCTCATTAGGTTTATATATATGTATTAATCATGCTCCCATGCTTGTTTAAACAAAAAAATCAAATAATTGGTATATAACAGTTTTGTTGCAGAATGCAGAAAACTGCACACAGAGGCCGGCGCTGCGGCGCGGCAACAGCAGCCATATTCTAGCATTGTGGCGCGAGTGGCGCTGCGGCGCGGGCTGCGGCGTGGGTGGGGCTGCGGCGCGGGCTGCGGCGCTGCGGCGTGGGGACAGTTCCTGCAGTTCAGACTGCAGCGAAACCGACCCAAAACCTCCCATTTTATCGATCTCGACATACCCATATGCTATTAGACTAACCTTTTTAACTTACTAACACATATATATGCTTATATAACAGTCAATCGCCCAAACGATTCCCAATTTCATGAACTCCAACTAATTTCATGAATTCGATGCTTTACAGAAATTACAGAGCAACAATGGAAATAAAAGTCAAGAAAGCTATATAGTGGTTCCATCACGTATGTATGTTCATATAACAACAATATAAGGGTTCTACAAACCAATCATGAACCAATTTGGCATAATCAAAAATTTGAAGGAAACTTCGGAAACAGAAAACGAAAATGAAGAACAAAGGAAGAGGGATTATACCTCTGCTAGGATTCAAATATAGTTTGCTGCTAATCCAACTTCTCCTACTGATATATGTATATTGCTTTCACTCACCACTTATGCAAACTCTCAGCAAATTGAAAACGAAGAAACATGGCTGCTATTTATAGAAGAATCCTTACACAGACAATGCAATTGTCCATTAAATTGAACCACTAGATTGAAGCTTTGTATATCAGCTAAGGAAGAGTTGGTAGAGTGGTTGAAGAACACTGTTGTGCCCACTCCCCGTATCATGATTTGCTAGAATGCTGAGTTTGAGAAGGTAGGAGTAGGCTAGCTTCATGAGTGTTTTACGTGTACAAGGTTTGTGTCTTATTAATATGGGACAAGGCATAAAAATCTCAGCATTTCCAATTTGTAAACAAACTAGTGTTAATACTTAGGTTATATACACACACATATTTAGACACTTAGGTCTTTAATTGAAATGTCACAATAATTCATATACTGTAGTAAGTGTAAATTGACACGTATAATCCATGTACATTTTGTTAATACCGGATATAATCTAATCAGATGTTAACACATTACACTGTCTCCTTTATTAAAACTAATTGTTTACAATATGTTCATGATATATTATACAATGTATACCCACATATTTATTGTCACACAAGTTATTAATCAAGTAGCTCACATGGTTTAATAAGCCTTACCATATAATAGTGTCATATTACACTTCACATAATACATAGTCAGCTAATATATGCTACACATTTAATTCGCATGCTTGCACATATAATTTCTCATCTTATAAATTGAATATTAATTAATAATATACACATATCCTACATCAATCAATATAATTGTTAACCTCCATAACAATTTAATTAACCCTTATATGATTAATTATCACTTTGATATAAATCTTATTATATTTATAAACATGTTGCTCATTATTATAATGTTTCTTGCAATAATAATAATCACATATTATTAATCAATCCTCATTAGTATTTTATAACAGTTAATTAATATTCTTCGATTAACAATTAATATAGATTAATTGTTCGCTTAAATTAATATAATCATTCTTATATTACGTCACTGTGCCACACAAGGCAATCAACGAGTTTATCACAAACTCCACCAATTTCTCAATTATTATAATTATTCCATTATATATAATTGAATTAATTCATCTCATAACACAAAATCATTTATATTCAAATAAATTCTCATTTCCATTAATATATTTATTTAATAATATATGGAAATTCTCGGGTATTACAAGACATGTGTAAGATGTACGCATCGTTTTTAACGCGATAATCATGGGATTGCTCCTTTTGAGGCTAATCAAACTAGAACGAAGTTATAGGACTCCTAATCACTTCTTTCTTTGACAATTTTATTCGACCAATGAAACAATAAGAAGGTCTCCCAAAATGAATACTTTTGTAAGATGTACGCTTGATTTTGAACCCGATAGTCATGGGTTTCTACTTTTGACGCTAATCAAACTAGAACGAAGTAACACAACTCTTAATCACCTCTTTCTTTGTAAATTTGAAAAAATCAATGAAACAATATGACGGTTTCCCTAAATGAAGACTTGTGTGAGATCTACGCATCGTTTTGGACGCGATAGTGATGTGATTGCTCCTTTTGATGCTATATTCAACTAAAACGAATTAATAGAACTTATAATCACCTATATTTTGAAAATTTGAGAGAACTAATGAAACATTAAGAAGGTCTCCCTAAATGAAGACTTGTGTGAGATGTACGGATCGTTTCACTAGTGACAGGATTGCTCCTTTTGATGCGAATCAAACTAGAACGAATTCATAGGACTCATAATTACCTCTTTCTTTGACAATTTGAGAGACCCAATAAAACAATAAGAAGGTCCACCTAAATTAACACTTGTGTGAGATGTACGCATCCTTTTTAACGCGATAGTCATGGGATTGCTTCTTTTGATGCTAATCAAATTAGAACCAAGTAATAAAAGTCCTAATCACCTCCTTCTTTCACGATTTTAGAGAACCAATGAAACAATAAGAAGGTCTCCTTAAATGAAGACATGTGTGAGATGTACGCATTATTTTTAACGCGATAGTCATGGGATTGTTCCTTTTGATGCTAATCAAACTAGAACGAAGTTATAGGACTCCTATTCACCTCTTTCTATGACAATTTTAGAGCACCAAAGAAACAATAAGAAGGTCTCCCTAAATGAAGCCTTGTGTGAGATGTACACATGGTTTTGAACGCGATAGTCATGGGTTTGTCGTTTTGAAGCTAATCAAATAAGATCGATGTAATACAACTCTTAATCACCTCTTTCTTTGTAAATTTGAAACAACCAATGAAATAATATTAAGGTCTCCCTAAATAAAGACTTGTGTGAGATATACGCATCGTTTTGGACGCGACAGTAATGTGATTGCTCTTTTTGATGCTCATTTCAACTAGAACGAAGTAATAGAACTCATAATCAACTATATTTTTATAATTTGAGAGAACTAATGAAACATTAAGAAGATCTCCTTAAATGACGATTTGTGTGAGATGTACGGATCGTTTTGAAGGAACTAGTGATATGATTGCTCCTTTTGATGCTAATCAAACTAGAGCGAATTCATAGGACTCATAATCACCTCTTTCTTTGACCATTTGAGAGACCCAACAAAACAATAAAAATGTCTTCCTAAATCAAGACTTGTGTAAGATGTACGCATCGTTTTTAACGCGATTGTCATAGGATTGCTTTTTTTGATACTAATCAAATTAGAACGAAGTAATAAGACTCCTAATCACCTCATTCTTTCACAATTTTAGAGAACCAATTAAACAATAAGAAGGTCTCCTTAAATGAAGACATGTGTGAGATGTACACATCGTTTTTAACGCAATAGTCATGGGATTTCTCCTTTTGATGCTAATCAAACTAGAACGAAGTTATAGGACTCCTAATCACTTCTTTCTTTGACAATTTTAGTGCACCAATGAAACAATAAGAAGGTCTCCCAAAATGAATACTTTTGTGAGATGTACGATTGATTTTGAACCCGATAGTCATGGGTTTCTCTTTTTGACGCTAATCAAACTAGAACGAAGTAATATAACTCTTAATCACCTCTTTCTTTGAAAATTTGAAAAAACCAATGAAACAATATGAAGGTCTTCCTAAATGAAGACTTGTGTGAGATCTACACATTGTTTTGGATGCGAAAGTGATGTGATTGCTCCTTTTGATGCTATATTCAACTGGAACGAAGTAATAGAACTTATAATCACCTATATTTTGACAATTTGAGAGAACTTATGAAACATTAAGAAGGTCTCCCTAAATTAAGACTTGTGTGAGATGTACGCATCATTTTTAACGCGATTGTCATGGGATTGCTTCTTTTGATGCTAATCAAATTAGAACCAAGTAATAAAAGTCCTAATCACCTGATTCTTTCACAATTTTAGGGAACCAATGAAACAATAAGAAGGTGTCCTTAAATGAAGACATGTGTGAGATGTACGCATCGTTTTTAACGCGATAGTCATGGGATTGCTCCTATTGATGCTAATCAAACTAGAACGAAGTTATAGGACTCCTAATCACCTCTTTCTCTGATAATTTTAGAGCACCAATGAAACAATAAGAAGGTCTCCCTAAATGAAGCCTTGTGTGAGATGTACACATGGTTTTGAACGCGATAGTCATGGGTTTGCCGTTCTGACACTAATCAAACTAGATCGATGTAATACAACTCTTAATCACCTCTTTCTTTGTAAATTTGAAACAACCAATGAAACAATATTAAGGTCTCCCTAAATAAAGACTTGTGTGAGATATACGCATCGTTTTGGACGCGATAGTAATGTGATTGCTCTTTTTGATGCTAATTTCAACTAGAACGAAGTAATGGAACTCATAATCAACTATATTTTTATAATATGAGAGAACTAATGAAACATTAAGAAAATCTCCCTAAATGACGATTGTGTGAGATGTACGGATCGTTTTGAAGGCACTAGTGATATGATTGCTCCTTTTGATGCTAGTCAAACTAGAACGAATTCATAGGACTCATAATCACCTCTTTCTTTGACCATTTGAGAGACCCAATAAAACAATAAAAAGGTCTCCCTAAATCAAGACTTGCGTGAGATGTACACATCGTTTTTAACGCGATAGTCATGGGATTGCTCCTTTTGATGCTAATCAAATTAAAACGAAGTAATAAGACTCCAAATTCTTTCACAATTTTAGAGAACCAATGAAATAATAAGAAGGTCTATTTAAATTAAGACATGTGTGAGATGTACGCATTGTTTTTAACGCGATAGTCATGTGATTGCTCCTTTTGATGCTAATCAAACTAGAACGAAGTTATAGGACTCCTATTCACCTCTTTCTTTGACAATTTTAGAGCACCAAAGAAACAATAAGAAGGTCTCCCTAAATGAAGCCTTGTGTGAGATGTACACATGGTTTTGAACGCGATAGTCATGAGTTTGTCGTTTTGACGCTAATCAAACAAGATCGATGTAATACAACTCTTAATCACCTCTTTCTTTGTAAATTTGAAACAACCAATGAAATAATATTAAGGTCTCCCTAAATAAAGACTTGTGTGAGATATACGCATCGTTTTGGATGCGATAGTAATGTGATTGCTCTTTTTGATGCTAATTTCAACTAGAACGAAGTAATAGAACTCATAATCAACTATATTTTTATAATTTGAGAGAACTAATGAAACATTAAGAAGATCTCCTTAAATGACGATTTGTGTGAGATGTACGGATCGTTTTGAAGGAACTAGTGATATGATTGCTTTTTTGATGCTAATCAAACTAGAACGAATTCATAGGACTCATAATCACCTCTTTCTTTGATCATTTGAGAGACCCTCCAAAACAATAAAAAGTTCTTCCTAAATTAAGACTTGTGTAAGATGTACGCATCGTTTTTAACGCGATTGTCATAGGATTGCTTTTTTTGATACTAATCAAATTAGAACGAAGTAATAAGACTCCTAATCACCTCCTTCTTTCACAATTTTAGAGAACCAATTAAACAATAAGAAGGTCTCCTTAAATGAAGACATGTGTGAGATGTACGCATCGTTTTTAACGCGATAGTCATGGGATTTCTCCTTTTGATGCTAATCAAACTAGAACGAAATTATAGGACTCCTAATCACTTCTTTCTTTGACAATTTTAGTGCACCAATGAAACAATAAGAAGGTCTCCCAAAATGAATACTTTTGTGAGATGTACGATTGATTTTGAACCCGATAGTCATGGGTTTCTCTTTTTGACGCTAATCAAACTAGAACGAAGTAATACAACTCTTAATCACCTCTTTCTTTGAAAATTTGAAAAAACCAATGAAACAATATGAAGGTCTTCCTAAATGAAGACTTGTGTGAGATCTACACATCGTTTTGGATGCGACAGTGATGTGATTGCTCCTTTTGATGCTATATTCAACTGGAACGAAGTAATAGAACTTATAATCACCTATATTTTGACAATTTGAGAGAACTTATGAAACATTAAGAAGGTCTCCCTAAATGAAGACTTGTGTGAGATGTACGGATCGTTTTGAAGGCACTAGTGACAGGATTGCTTCTTTTGATGCTAATCAATCTAGAACGAATTCGTAAGACTCATAATCACCTCTTTCTTTGACAATTTGAGAGACCCGATGAAAAAATAAGAAGTTCTCCCTCAATCAAGACTTGTGTGAGATGTACGCATCGTTTTTAACGCGATAGTCATGGGATTGCTCTTTTTGATGCTAATCAAAGTAGAACGAAGTTATAGGACTCCTAATCACCTCTTTCTCTGACAATTTTAGAGCACCAATTAAACAATAAGAAGGTCTCCCTAAATTAAGACTTGTGTGAGATGTACGCATCATTTTTAACGCGATAGTCATGGGATTGCTTCTTTTGATGCTAATCAAATTAGAACCAAGTAATAAAAGTCCTAATCACCTAATTCTTTCACAATTTTAGAGAACCAATGAAATAATAAGAAGGTGTCCTTAAATGAAGACATGTGTGAGATGTACGCATCGTTTTTAACGCGATAGTCATGGAATTGCTCCTTTTGATGCTAATCAAAGTAGAACGAAGTTATAGGACTCCTAATCACCTCTTTCTCTGATAATTTTAGAGCACCAATGAAACAATAAGAAAGTCTCCCAAAATGAAGCCTTGTGTGAGATGTACACATGGTTTTGAACGCGATAGTCATGGGTTTGTCGTTTTGACACTAATCAAACTAGATCGATGTAATACAACTCTTAATCACCTCTTTCTTTGTAAATTTGAAACAATTAATGAAACAATATTAAGGTCTCCCTAAATAAAGACTTGTGTGAGATATACGCATCGTTTTGGACACGATAGTAATGTGATTGCTCTTTTTGATGCTAATTTCAACTAGAACGAAGTAATGGAACTCATAATCAACTATATTTTGATAATATGAGAGAACTAATGAAACATTAAGAAGACCTCCCTAAATGACAATTTGTGTGAGAAGTACGGATTGTTTTGAAGGCACTAGTGATATGATTGCTCATTTTGATGCTAGTCAAACTAGAACGAATTCATAGGACTCATAATCACCTCTTTCTTTGACCATTTGAGAAACCCAATAAAACAATAAAAAGGTCTCCCTAAATCAAGACTTGTGTGAGATGTACACATCGTTTTTAACGCGATAGTCATAGGATTGCTCTTTTTGATACTAATCAAATTAGAACGAAGTAATAAGGCTCCTAATCACCTCCTTCTTTCACAATTTCAGAGAATCAATTAAACAATAAGAAGGTCTCCTTAAATGAAGACATGTGTGAGATGTACGCATCGTTTTTAACGCGGTAGTCATGGGATTGCTCCTTTTGATGCTAATCAAATTAGAACGAATTTATAGGACTCATAATCACCTCTTTCTTTGACCATTTGAGAGACCCAATGAAACAATAAAAAGGTCTCCCTAAATCAAGACTTGTGTGAGATGTAAGCATCGTTTTTAAAGCGATAGTCATAGGATTGCTCCTTTTGATGCTAATAAAATTAGAACGAAGTAATAACACTCCTAATCACCTCCTTCTTTGACAATTTAAGACAACCAATTAAACAATATAAAGGTCTCCTTAAATGAAGACATGTATGAGATGTACGCATCATTTTTAACGCGATAGTCATGGGATTGCTCCTTTTGATGCTAATCAAACTAGAACGAAGTTATAGGACTCCAAATCTCTTCTTTCTTTGACAATTTTAGTGCACAAATGAAACAATAAGAAGGTCTCCCAAAATGAATACTTTTTTGAGATGTACGCTTGAATTTGAACCCGATAGTCATGGGTTTCTCTTTTTGACGCTAATCAAACTAGAACGAAGTAATACAACTCTTAATCACCTCTTTCTTTGTAAATTAGAAAAAACCAATGAAATAATATGAAGGTCTCCCAAAATGAAGGCTTGTGTGAGATCTACGCATCGTTTTGGACGCGATAGTGATTTGATTGCTCCTTGTGATGCTAATTTCAACTAGAACGAAGTAATAGAACTCATAATAACCTATATTTTGATAATTTGAGAGAACTAATGAAACATTAAGAAGGTCTCCCTAAATCAAGACTTGTGCGAGATGTACGCATCGTTTTTAACGCGATAGTCATGGGATTGCTCCTTTTGATGCTAATAAAACTAGAACAAATTCATAGGACTCATTATCACCTCTTTCTTTGACAATATGAGAGACCCAATGAAACAATAAGAAGGTCTCCCTAAATCAAGACTTGTGTGAGATGTACGCATCGTTTTTAACGCGATAGTCATGGGATTGCTCCTTTTGATGCTAATCAAACTAGAACGAAGTTATAGGACTCCAAATCACTTCTTTCTTTGACAATTTTAGTGCACAAATGAAACAATAAGAAGGTCTCCCAAAATGAATACTTTTTTGAGATGTACGTTTGAATTTGAACCTGATAGTCATGGGTTTCTCTTTTTGACGCTAATCAAACTAGAACAAAGTAATACAACTCTTAATCACCTCTTTCTTTGTAAATTAGAAAAAACCAATGAAACAATATGAAGGTCTCCCAAAATGAAGGCTTGTGTGAGATCTACGCATCGTTTTGGACGCGATAGTGATTTGATTGCTCCTTGTGATGCTAATTTCAACTAGAACGAAGTAATAGAACTCATAATAACCTATATTTTGATAATTTGAGAGAACTAATGAAACATTAAGAAGGTCTCCCAAAATCAAGACTTGTGTGAGATGTACGCATCGTTTTTAACGCGATAGTTATGGGATTGCTCCTTTTGATGCTAATAAAACTAGAACAAATTCATAGGACTCATAATCACCTCTTTCTTTGACAATTTGAGAGACCCAATGAAACAATAAGAAGGTCTCCCTAAATCAAGACTTGTGTGAGATGTACGCATCGTTTTTAATGCGATAGTCATGGGATTGCTCCTTTTGATGCTAATCAAATTAAAATGAAGTAATAAAACTCCAAATTCTTTCACAATTTTAGAGAACAAATGAAATAATAAGAAGGTCTCTTTAAATGAAGACATGTGTAAGATGTACGCATCGTTTTTAACGCGATAATCATGGGATTGCTATTTTTGAGGCTAATCAAACTAGAACGAAGTTATAGACTCCTAATCACTTCTTTCTTTGACAATTTTATTCGACCAATGAAACAATAAGAAGGTCTCCCAAAATGAACACTTTTGTAAGATGTACGCTTGATTTTGAACCCGATAGTCATGGGTTTCTACTTTTGACGCTAATCAAACTAGAACGAAGTAACACAACTCTTAATCACCTCTTTCTTTGTAAATTTGAAAAAACCAATGAAACAATATGACGGTTTCCCTAAATGAAGACTTGTGTGAGATCTACGCATCGTTTTGGACGCGATAGTGATGTGATTGCTCCTTTTGATGCTATATTCAATTAGAACGAAGTAATAGAACTTATAATCACCTATATTTTGAAAATTTGAGAGAAATAATGAAACATTAAGAAGGTCTCCCTAAATGAAGACTTGTGTGAGATGTACGGATCGTTTCACTAGTGACAGGATTGCTCCTTTTGATGCGAATCAAACTAGAACGAATTCATAGGACTCATAATCACCTCTTTCTTTGACAATTTGAGAGACCCAATGAAACAATAAGAAGGTCCACCTAAATTAACACTTGTGTGAGATGTACGCATCCTTTTTAACGCGATAGTCATGGGATTGCTTCTTTTGATGCTAATCAAATTAGAACCAAGTAATAAAAGTACTAATCACCTCCTTCTTTCACGATTTTAGAGAACCAATGAAATAATAAGAAGGTCTCCTTAAATGAAGACATGTGTGAGATGTACGCATTGTTTTTAACGCGATAGTCATGGGATTGCTCCTTTTGATGCTAATCAAACTAGAACGAAGTTATAGGACTCCTATTCACCTCTTTCTTTGACAATTTTAGAGCACCAAAGAAACAATAAGAAGGTCTCCCTAAATGAAGCCTTGTGTGAGATGTACACATGGTTTTGAACGCGATAGTCATGGATTTGTCGTTTTGACGCTAATCAAACAAGATCGATGTAATACAACTCTTAATCACCTCTTTCTTTGTAAATTTGAAACAACCAATGAAATAATATTAAGGTCTCCCTAAATAAAGACTTGTGTGAGATATACGCATCGTTTTGGACGCGATAGTAATGTGATTGCTCTTTTTGATGCTAATTTCAACTAGAACGAAGTAATAGAACTCATAATCAACTATATTTTTATAATTTGAGAGAACTAATAAAACATTAAGAAGATCTCCTTAAATGACGATTTGTGTGAGATGTACGGATCGTTTTGAAGGAACTAGTAATATGATTGCTCCTTTTGATGCTAATCAAACTAGAACGAATTCATAGGACTCATAATCACCTCTTTCTTTGATCATTTGAGAGACCCAACAAAACAATAAAAAGGTCTTCCTAAATCAAGACTTGTGTAAGATGTACGCATCGTTTTTAACGCGATTGTCATAGGATTGCTTTTTTGATACTAATCAACTTAGAACGAAGTAATAAGACTCCTAATCACCTCCTTCTTTCACAATTTTAGAGAACCA
This sequence comes from Panax stipuleanatus, assembly GCA_020205555.1. Classification (NCBI taxonomy): domain Eukaryota; kingdom Viridiplantae; phylum Streptophyta; class Magnoliopsida; order Apiales; family Araliaceae; genus Panax; species Panax stipuleanatus. The sequence goes on from CM035119.1 coordinate 26,684,371, forward strand.
ATTAAACAATAAGAAGGTCTCCTTAAATGAAGACATGTGTGACATGTACGCATCGTTTTTAATGCGATAGTCATGGGATTTCTCCTTTTGATGCTAATCAAACTAGAACGAAGTTATAGGACTCCTAATCACTTTTTTCTTTGACAATTTTAGTGCACCAATGAAACAATAAGAAGGTCTCCCAAAATGAATACTTTTGTGAGATGTACGATTGATTTTGAACCCGATAGTCATGGGTTTCTCTTTTTGACGCTAATCAAACTAGAACGAAGTAATACAACTCTTAATCACCTCTTTCTTTGAAAATTTGAAAAAACCAATGAAACAATATGAAGGTCTTCCTAAATGAAGACTTGTGTGAGATCTACACATCGTTTTGGATGCGACAGTGATGTGATTGCTCCTTTTGATGCTATATTCAACTGGAACGAAGTAATAGAACTTATAATCACCTATATTTTGAAAATTTGAGAGAACTTATGAAACATTAAGAAGGTCTCCCTAAATGAAGACTTGTGTGAGATGTACGGGTCGTTTTGAAGGCACTAGTGACAGGATTGCTCCTTTTGATGCTAATCAAACTAGAACGAATTCATAAGACTCATAATCACCTCTTTCTTTGACAATTTGAGAGACCCGATGAAAAAATAAGAAGGTCTCCCTCAATCAAGACTTGTGTGAGATGTACGCATCGTTTTTAACGCGATAGTAATGGGATTGCTCTTTTTGATGCTAATCAAAGTAGAACGAAGTTATAGGACTCCTAATCACCTCTTTCTCTGACAATTTTAGAGCGCCAATTAAATAATAAGAAGGTCTCCCTAAATGAAGCCTTGTGTGAGATGTACACATGGTTTTGAACGCGATAGTCATGGGTTTGTCGTTTTGACGCTAATCAAACAAGATCGATGTAATACAACTCTTAATCACCTCTTTCTTTGTAAATTTGAAACAACCAATGAAACAATATTAAGGTCTCCCTAAATAAAGACTTGTGTGAGATATACGCATCGTTTTGAACGCGATAGTAATGTGATTGCTCTTTTTGATGCTAATTTCAACTAGAACGAAGTAATAGAACTCATAATCAACTATATTTTTATAATTTGAGAGAACTAATGAAACATTAAGAAGATCTCCCTAAATGACGACTTGTGTGAGATGTACGGATCGTTTTGAAGGCACTAGTGATATGATTGCTCCTTTTGATGCTAGTCAAACTAGAACGAATTCATAGGACTCATAATCACATCTTTCTTTGACCATTTGAGAGACCCAATAAAATAATAAGAAGGTCTCCCTAAATCAAGACTTGTGTGAGATGTACGCATCATTTTTAACGCGATAGTCATAGGATTGCTCCTTTTGATGCTAATCAAATTAGAACGAATTAATAAGACTACTAATCACCTCCTTCTTTCACAATTTTAGAGAACAAATGAAACAATAAGAAATTCTCCTTAAATGAAGACATGTGTAAGATGTACGCATCGTTTTTAACGCGATAGTCATGGGATTGCTCCTTTTGATGCTAATCAATCTAGAACGAAGTTATAGGACATGAAGGTCTCCCTAAATAAATACTTGTGTGAGATCTACGCATCGTTTTGAATGCGATAGTGATGGGATTCCTCCTTTTTATGCTAATTTCAACTAGAACGAAGTAATAGGACTCATAAATTACCTATATTTTGACAATTTGAGGGAACTATTGAAACATTAAGAAGGTCTCCCTCACTTGTGTGAGATGTATGGATTGTTTTGAAGGCACTGGTCGGATTGCTCATTTTGATGCTAATCAAACTGGAACGAATTCATAGGACTCATAATCACCTCTTTCTTTGACAATTTGAGAGAACCAATGAAATAATATGAGGTATCCCTAAATCAAGACTTGTGTGAGATGTACGCATCGTTTTTAACGCGATAGGCATAGGATTGCTCCTTTTGATGCTAATCAAATTAGAACGAAGTAATAAGACTCCTAATCACCTCCTTATTTCACAAGTTTAGAGAACCAATGAAACATTATGAAGGTCTCCTTAAATGAAGACTTGTTTGAGATGTACGCACCGTTTTTAACGCGATAGTCATGGGATTGCTCCTTTTGATGCTAATCAAACTAGAACGAAGTTATAGGACTCCTAATCACTTCTTGCTTTGACAATTTTAGTGCACCAATGAAATAATAAGAAGGTCTCCCTAAATAAATACTTTTTTTTTCTCGTTAAAGTTAGACTGTAGTAAGAAAAAAAATGGTGTTACATACTCAAGGGAGCCCCAATCAAGGTATAGCATAGACATTAAAGGACATGCCCTTTGATGTCATGACTATATACGATATAGAGCCAAACAAGCAACAAACAGCAACCATCCGCCAAGCAGGTAACAAATCAGAGAAACACCCTAAAGGACCTAAACATAAGGAACCCAACAACAGGAATGGGCAGCCTGTGCGAAGAGGCCCACAATCAAGCCAATAGCCAAACCCCGCCCAAACAGCAGCAACAAAGCTTCAAACCAAGAAGTGCACGCGGTGAACAGAACGGTAAGCCCACCAGCAAACCTTTAGGCCACAGACCCCAAGAAAGTCCCACAAAGCAATATGATTACAAGAATCCATGGGAGCAAACCCAAAGCTTCCACCTTGCCACAGCAGGAGGTAGCCATACAGCAAATCCCGTTGTGTGAGATGTACGTTTGATTTTGAACCCGATAGTCAAGGGTTTCTCCTTTTGACGATAATCAAACTAGAACGAAGTAATACAACTCTTAATCACCTCTTTCTTTGTAAATTTGAAACAACCAATGAAACAATATGAAGGTCTCCCTAAATTTAGACTTGTGTGAGATCTACTCATCGTTTTGGACGCGATAGTGATGGGATTGCTCCTGTTGATGCTAATTTCAACTAGAACGAAGTAATAGGACTCATAATCATCTATGTTTTGACAATTTGAGAGAGAACCAATGAAACAATACGAAGGTCTCCCTAAATGTATACTTGTGTGAGATGTACGAATCGTTTTGAAGGCACCAGTGATAGGATTGCTCCTTTTGATGCTAATCAAACAAGAACGAAGTCATAGGACACATAATCATCTCTTTCTTTGACAATTTGAGAGAACCAATGAAACAATAAGAAGGTCTCCCGAAATCAAGACTTGTGTGAGATGTACGCATCGTTTTTATCGCGACAGTCATGGGATTGCTCCTTTTGTTGCTAATCAAACTAGAAAGAAATTATAGGACTCCTTATCACCTCTTTCTTTAACAATTTAAGAGCACCAATGAAACAATAAGAAGGTCTCCCTAAATGAAGACTTGTGTGAGATGTACGCATGGTTTTGAACGCGATAGTCATAGGTTTCTCATTTTGACGCTAATCAAACTAGAACAAAGTAATACAACTGTTAATCACCTCTTTCTTTGTAAATTTGAAACAACCAATGAAACAATATGAAGGATGATTGTCCCTATTCTTCTTCATTTCTCTCCTCTGTTCTTATTGCTGGAGCCTGGTATAATGTAGGAATGAGTTGGGACAGCATTGTGGATTTCATCATTTCTTTTCGAGGGAGTCACTTAAGGTCGGATATCCTAAAATTATTTCTCTCTGCGACTGTGTACAAGATCTGGACAGCTAGGAACTCCTATGTCCATAACAAGATCAAGATGCCTTTGGGGGTGTTGGTTAGGGAGATTTTAAATACCATCAAGTCTCGGTTATCCTCTTCCCAAAAATTTCTTTTGGCTGCTTCGTCTTGTCCTAATCTCAGTGTTTGGCTTTGACTGATCTGCTACAGGGTCTTGTTGTTTGTCCCGTTATTGTTCTTGTTATTTGTCCCGTTATTGTTCCTGTTCTTGTTATGGCCCATGTTTGGCTGGTGTTAAGGCTGGGTCTGCAGACTGGTGTGGGTGTGCAACATTGTGTGGTGATAGCTGTGCAGAATTTGGTTCATGATGGGTTTATTGCACATCATGTTGTATTGGGTAGCCAACCGAAAATTCTGTTCTGGGTCGGTTCTCTAGAATTTCTTTCTTTGCTACATTGGCTAGTGGCTGCCGAAGTAGTTTGGTGGACTAATGCCGATCAATATGTGCTTGGGTTCGTCCACCTGCTTTGTGGCTGCCGAGGAAGAATCTGGTTGTTCTCCAGTTCAGATCTAATTGGTTTTGACAAAAGCATTCTGTCTAATTCGGTTTTGGCTGGCTCTTGACCTGGGTTTCTGGTTTATGGCTTTTATGTGCTCCCTTGGAAGCTGACATGTTGGTAGTTTGCATGATGAGTGTGCTGGTTTGGTCGGGCAGGTTCTGGTTGTTTTCTGCTGCTGGTACCAGTTTCATGGTAAAGCCGGGGTCTGGTTTCAGGTTAGGCCAGTTAGCCAGTTGGCCTGTTGTCCAGTAGTTTCCGTGGTCATGATAGGCTCATTTGGGCTGCTGTTCTGTCCGGTAGCTGATGATGATTTTCCTTGAGCTCTCTGAATGCCTTGGTGCCTTGTTGTTGTTTTTTCTCTTTTGGGCTCCTGTTTGGTTGCTTTGGTCTCTTGTATGCTTGTTTTGTATGGTTGTTTAGATTTGTGCTTTGCTTCTTTGCCGGCTTCATTTTGGCTAGTGCCTTGTTTTCCGTTTTGTTTTGGTTGGTTTCTTTAGTTTAATCCTCATGGGGGTTGTCTCATGATGATCATTCTAAAGCTTCTGGGGTATGCCCCTCTGCGATTGTATTATCTTTCTTTCTTTTCAATCTACAAACAAACTTAGCAAAAAAAAATGAAGGTCTCCTTAAATGAAGACTTGTGTGAGATCTACTCATCGTTTTGGACACGATAGTGATGTGATTGCTCCCTTTGATACTGATTTCAACTAGAACGAAGTAATAGGACTCATAATCACCTATCTTTTGACAATTTGAGAGAACTAATGAAACAATAAGAAGGTCTTGCTAAATGAAGACTTGTGTGAGATGTATGCATAGTTTTGAACGCAATAGTCATGGGTTTCTTCTTATTATTTCATTGGGTCTCTCAAATTGTCAAAGAAAGAGGTGATTATGAGTCCTATGAATTCGTTCTAGTTTGATTAAGATCAAAAGGAGCAATCCTTTCACTAGTGCCTTCAAAACGATCCGTACATCTCACACAAGTCTTCATTTAGGGAGACCTTCTTATTGTTTCATTGGTGCTCTTAAATTGTCAAAAAAAGAGGTGATTAGGAGTCCTATAATTTCGTGCTAGTTTGATTAGCATCAAAAGGAGCAATCCCATGACTATCGCGATAAAAACAATGTGTACATCTCACCCAAGTCTTGATTTAGGGATACCTTCTTATTACTTCATTGGTTCTCTCAAATTGTCAAAGAAAGAGGTGATTATGAGTCCTATCACTAGTGCCTTCTTAACAATTCGTACATCTCACACAAGTCTTCATTTAGGGAGATCTTCTTAATGTTTCATTAGTTCTCTCAAATTGTCAAAATATAGGTGATTATGAGTTCTATTACTTTGTTCTAGTTGAAATTAGCATCAAAATGAGCAATTACATCACTATCGCGTTCAAAACGATGCGTAGATCTCACAAAAGTCTTCATTTAGAGAGACCTTAATATTGTTTCGTTGGTTGTTTCAAATTTACAAAGAAAGAGGTGATTAAGAGTTGTATTACTTTGTTCTAGTTTGATTAGCGTCAAAACGACAAACCCATTACTATCGCGTTCAAAACCATGTGTACATCTCACACAAGGCTTCATTTAGGGAGACCTTCTTATTGTTTCATTGGTGCTCTAAAATTGTCAAGGAAAGAAGTGATTAGGAGTCCTATAACTTCGTTCTAGTTTGATTAGCATCAAAAGGAGCAATCCCATGACTATAGTGTTAAAAACGATGCGTAAATCTCACACGTGTCTTCATTTAAGGAGACCTTCTTATTGTTTCATTGGTTCTCTAAAATTGTGAAAGAAGGAGGTGATTAGGAGTCTTATTACTTCGTTCTAATTTGATTAGCATCAAAAGGAGCAATCCTATGACTATCGCGTTAAAAACGATGCGTACATCTCACACAAGTCTTGATTTAGGGAGACATTCTTGTTGTTTCATTGGGTCCCTCAAACTGTCAATGAAAGAGGTCTCATAAGTCCTATGAATTCGTTCTAGTTTGATTAGCATCAAAAGGAGCAATCCTGTCACTAGTGCCTTCAAAACAATCCGTACATCTCACACAAGTCTTCATTTAGGGAGATCTTCTTATTGTTTCATTAGTTCTCTCAAATTGTCAAAATATAAGTGATTATGAGTTCTATTACTTCGTTCTAGTTGAAATTAGAATCAAAAGAAGCAATCACATCACCATCGCATCCAAAACGACGCGTAGATCTAACACAAGTCTTTATTTAGGAAGACCTTAATATTGTTTCATTGGTTGTTTCAAATTTACAATGAAAGAGGTGATTAAGTGTTGCATTACATCGATCTAGTTCGATTAGCGTCAAAAGGACAAAGCCATTACTATCGCGTTTAAAACCATGTTTACATCTCACACAAGGCTTCATTTAGGGAGACATTCTTATTGTTTCATTGGTGCTCTAAAATCTTCGACAAAATAATATATATAAGTGTCGGTCTCCTTATGGGCATAAAAGCCATCTAAGTGAGCCCCGAACACCACAACCACAGTTTTCACTATTTCGGGGCCTTAAACCCGTATAACCATTTTAAGGCCCTGGATTTACAAGTATAAAGATTTTCAAGCTAGCTGTACAATCAAAAAAGGTCTATTATGGTAACCGGATCTAGATCCATTGATTGAATCGTAAATCCTGTAGCTCCTAGGCTCACATGATATCACATAAACAGCCTCCATAACGAATATATTAAAATAAAAAATATATCTATAATAAACATTGTTGGACGAAGGATTCATCAGTTAAATCCTCATTAGCGAGTAGCCCATAGCTTCCAGTTTCCTCTAGATACAGATCTAGGGTCACATGGTTGCTAAATACTTATAAAAACTAGAAAGAAAACTAGATCGGTACAAATCTTAGCCATTCTAGCTTCCAGGTTCAAGTTTTACAACTTTTGAACCTGTTAAAAGCTAGATTTGGCCAGATCTAGTACAGATTTAGTCAATAATGCTTAAATATTGACTATTTACAAAAATAAACGGTTAAAAAGTTAGATCTGATAAACATAAGCTACTAGCTATGTATACGGTATATATAGTACTTATATACTTATTAGAGTAAGCGAAAGAAGTATATCTAGCAAAATCTTAAGTATTGTGCGAGAATGGCTATCAAACGACTTCTGGAGCCTCAAAACTTGTTTCCCACAGGTTAAAATTTGATATGTTGTAGTATATATGTATATGAGTGTTTACAAAGAAGTTTTACAGAAATCGAAGTAAGATACAAGCTCCGTTTAGCTCGCCTAACCTTTTTTTCTCTCTCATAAGCCCTCTCCTTCTCTAATCTTCTCCTGTAAGCCAAAGGGGGGAGGGCATATATATAGGCCCGGCCTACCGCTGCTCTATCTACGGTAGCCACATGTAGAGCTGTGGCTGGGCCTGGTGGGCCCGACCTGATGTGCCCCGCTATCTCAAAGTACGTGCACTCCGACCAACGCACAATTCAATTGAACCTTCATAACTTGCAATCCGGGAATTCGATGGAGGTGTTCTATACATTTTTGAAAAGCCCTTTTTAAGAGCTACGCAATGACATAGGGCTTGACCTTTTCTGAATTCGGGAAGTTGGGTCCATGACCGGATCTTCAAGTCTTCGCAGTCAATCCATTGAGCTGTCTGGCGCAATTTTCACTCGGGATTGCTGTAATGGTTCTGTATGACATTATTCATTGTAGTTTGATCATTTTTGATAGAGAGTTGGCAAAATTAACCTTTTAACCTTCCTGATTGGTTTTTGAGCTTGACGCAGCTGCATCTGTCTTTCCTCAGGGTTATCTCCAGGGTTTGACTAATGTTGACTTCTGTCGGTCTTCAGGGTTGTCTCTGAAGTTGATTTGATGTTTCTCGGGGCTGTCTCTGGGCGTCTGGTTTGATGATTTCTTGAGGCTGTCTCCAGGGGACTTGATTTGATGATTTCCCTGGGATGTTCTTGGGGGTCCGGTTTAATGTTTACTTCCAGGGTTGTCTCCGGAAGATAAAAGACAATTTTACCCTCATGCGTGGTTAGTAACAGGAATTTAAAATTTTGAGTGTCTATACATGACAACACCTCCTTCGATGCAACTGCGTCCTGCACAGTCATGTTGAATGTTAAGGCTGTCGGCTTGCTCTGTTGCGTTGGCCCTCCAATTGTTAACTTTGTGTTACTGGTCTTATTTACACTTCCTCCATCAGTATTTTTCTTCAAAGGACAATCCTTAAACCGATGTCCTGTTCCTCCACATGAAAAATAACCTCCTTTCTTTGGCTTAGGACAATTTGGTGAAATATATCCTTCTTGACAACAATTGTAATATACATTTTTCCCCTTCATACACTCTCTAAAGTGATTCTTTCCACACTTTTTATATGTTTGCTTCTTCTATTGTGTACTCCCTTATTGAGTCTCTGAGTTGTTAACACCATTGTTCCATTTGCGTTTCTTGTTGTTACTACCACCACTTTGATTTCCATCTTCAACCTTCTTCTTATTTTTTCCAATTGTACTTGGATACTACTTCACTACCACCTTCTGCAATGATAGCCTTCTCTAACAGCGTTGTAAACGTACCAATTTATAACACTGCCACTTTGCTGAATAGCCATGATTTTAACCCTTTCTCAAACCTACGTGCCTTTCTTGCCTCTGTATCCACCCGATGTGGAGAAAATCTGGGTAACTCGTTAAATTTGGCGACATATTCAAAAATTGACATATTTTCTTGCTTTAATTCCAAGAATTTAATCTCCATCCTGGCTTGCATACTCGACGAGAAATAATTCTCGAAGAACAGTTCCTTGAACCTTGTCCATGTTACCACTCCAGCTCTGGCTCTATTCTAGTTTGATTCCTACTAGAAATTTGCTTCTCCCTTCATTAAATAGGTAGCAAAAGATGTCTTTTGCTCCTCTGCTACTCTAGCATTAACAAAAGCCTTCTCCATTTTCTTCACCCAAGTTTGAGCTTCAATAGGGTCAATGGTTCCTCTAAATTCTGGCGGTCCTACTTCTTTAAAGTATTTGAAGTTTGCCAATCTATTATCTGGCTGATTTCTTGCTACTAGCGCTCTAGTCTGCATAGCTTGAGCTAACATGTTTACAAAGTTCTGCATTGGATCTACTTAACCTCCTTCATTATTCACAGATCGTTCCTTCCTTTGGTTTCAGTTTTGACGTCTTGGCAGCATTATCTTATTAAATAAAATCTTACATTATTCTTTCTTATTTTATGTCATATCATATTAATGTTAACATTTAAAATATAACATGTAATTTAATCTAAGACAATAATTCAGTTTACTGGATTTTACAATTCAGCTTATTGGATTAATGAATTCAGTTTGCTAAATTATCAACTTCATCTTGCTGAGTTAACAAATTCAACTTGCTGAATTAACATATTCGTTTTACTGAATTTACACATTTGGTTTGCTGAATTAACACATTATTAGATAAACAGTTTACTATCTTAATTCTCAAATCTTCTTTACTTAATCAAATATATAATCATAACATTGCATTTATAGTCATATACCAAATCTTAATGTCATATACTTACATACCTGGCATATTTCTATAAATGCTAACTATCCCATGTTAAACATCAAAAGATGGGATCTACCAAAAGATATACTTCTTTATACACATAAGATGGGGATACATCGTATTTACATACTACCTCACACAGCCTGAGGTTTACATCATACGTAAACAAAATGGGTACTAATGCGTCTATATACAAAATAACCGAACTAACACATCACTGCATGTGTTGCGCCGTTTCAGTGTTAACAAAACGGGCACAAATGCGTGCAAGCATACACGGCCAACAAGTAATAAATGTGATAAGTAGAGATCGTTCCCACAGAGAAAAGAAATTAGATTTAAACTATCATGCAACAATTCTATAGTTATCTTTAGCTGCTCAAACGAGTATCAAAGTGTGAATTAATAACTAGACTGATTTTTAAAGTAAACTAACTAATTAACAGATGAGGGGTTCAAAATTGGAGAAGTATGGGATCCTAACTTCACCTATTGCATCGTCCAAATTACACACCTCATGTCAAGTATAATCGATTACTTAGGAATGCTAGCCGGGAGCACGAATGTGAGAAAAGGCTATTTTTTAATAAACCAAATCCATATCATATAATATCCACAAAAGAGATAGAAATCACATGAACATCAATACAACCTAAATCACTATATGTCTATGTGATCTACAAGCAATATCGATTTAAGTGCAAGCACTCTATTGGCTACATATGGTAAGCCGATATATGTCTATCCGGATTACGAATCATAAAACTCATCATATGCAAATTTCACGAACATATGCTAGCATGGCAAAATCTAAGTTCATACTTCCTCTTTCAATTTCATATAAACTATTAGGGTAGATGGTGATCAAGCATCTATATATTCAATACAACCATGCTAGGCAAACCATACAAAATCAAGCATACATATCAATGAGGCATATAAAGCTAGACTAAGCAATAAGATCTATTAGAATTCCATAATGGAAGTTAGTTCATCTCTAAACCACACACCATTATGGGATTTGAACTACACATGGAAGCAAATATGAAAGCAAGAGAGTAGAGAAATAGAGAAATGTAAATCTTGTGGTTCTCCTTTTAATAGAATGCTAGCAAGCTCAAGTCCAGACCACAATCAATCTCTAATGGAAACCCTAACAAAATGAAATCTACTAGAGCAAATAGGGAAAAGAAGTGAAGCTTGAATCCCCTCAAGCTCTCTAACCCTAGAAAAATGGAAAAAATAAACTATATTTGTAATAAATGATGTCTGAAATGATAAGTCATCCCCCGTTCATTGCAACTCAACATATATATAATACACTCAGCATAAATGATATAAATGAAAAGTCTAATTTCGGGTCAGCCTTGACCGGCGCTGTGACATCCCAGATTTTTAAGAATTTATAAATGAGAATTTAAGAAATAAAATTCTTATTTTATGATGTTTAAGTACGAGTATGTGTATATGTGTTATATATTGTGAAATATATGAATTAGTGTGAAGGGAATTTAAATGTTAATTTAATATTTATTGAAGTAAATAAATATTTTAATTGAATTATTTATTGAGATTATGTGATTAATATAAAGTAATGTAATTAAGTGTATTATATTAATTAAATGATTTGTTTAATATTTAATTAATATATAATGATTTTATGTTATAGTTCTAATTTAATTAAGATAATGTAGTGATGTGGTAATTATTACTTGAAGTTATAATTAGCGAGTAATTATAATGTGACAATTTTATGTGATTAATTTATGTCAAACTTTTAATTAATTAAATTAATGTTAAGATTTAATTAATTAAAGGATAACATTAAGAATATGTGTTAAAGGATTTATTAAAAGAGTTTTTAAAACCATTTTTCCAAACAAGGCCTTACTTTTGTTTTAGATCTGTTTTACCCAAACAAGGCCTTAACTATTAAAACCTATTTTTAAAATGATGAGCTTTGCCAAACAAGCCTTAGGGCTTTTCAAATTCAAACTTGTAACTTATGTGATTAATTGTATTTATGTTAATTATTATAGAGTAATTATATTGTATAAGTTATATATCATTTGTATATACAATATAGGTTAAGTTAAAAGAGTTAGTACGTTAGTTTTCTAAGCTAAGTCTAAACAAAGAAAGAAAGAAGAAGAGAGTTAGAGAGAGTTATTAGAGAAGACGAAGAGGAAGAAGAAGAAGAAGAAGGGAAAGCTTTGAAAAGACAAAGCAAGCCCCATCATCATCTCCATCTCTCTCTTAATTCAAAACTAGTAAGGGCACGTGAAATGCAGATAGCTGTAAGCTGTTAATCTGTTATTGGTAAACAACGATCAAGGCAAGTCTTTCGGTTCCTATTTTCTACGTGGACTTGATGAACTGTTTTAAATTGCATGATATGTTATATGTGTTGTAAGCGAGCATGATATATTATACATGTTGTAATCATGAAATGTTAAAGTCAATTTATGACTATATTATTTTGGTTAAATAAAGATGATTGAGTAAGGAACTCAATCTTTATATTTGTTATGTGAATTAAAGCATGTATGCCATGTTACTTTAATTTTTATGATATGTATGTTGAGCATATTATTATGTGCTATGAGATGCATGAAAACTGTTAGAACTTGCTGAGCTGTCGAGCTCACTCTGGCAAACAATAATTTTTGCAGGACAAGATTTCAAGGTAAGGATATGTGCTAAGTGAATTATAGAGATCCATATTCACGACAATTACTTATGTTTTATGAGAAATGTATTTAATATTTTGAATGTAACATGTTGTTGAATTGTAAGTTAAGCTATCCGGTGTATATGGATATTGATTTATGATATAAGACTTTATACAGTCATTTTGTTGTAACGATTCATGATATAAATTTGAATCGAAGAGATGTAATGTAAAGGTTGCGATTTAGGGCAATACAGAAGGAAATGTATAAAAGGTTTAAATATTCTGCGTTTTTAGTGATTTTAATATCGAATAATGATGTAAAGTTAGAATAAAGTTGTATTGTTAACGATCGAGAATGAGAATTATATTGTAAGAATTTTGGGGTTGTTACAGTTGGTATCAAAGCTGTAGGTTATACACCTTAGGTAAGAGTACCTTAGGCTATGACCTTAGAGAAAAAGAAGTTAAGTAGAAGTTACATATAACGAAAAGGTGATTCTTTTCACATACGTAGATGTATAGGATGAGTTAAGTCCTAGAAATGTTATAAGAAGAAGATGAGAATGACGAGGAATAAAACTCGAATAAAATATTGATATATATAAACGGAATTAGAAATTCTTAAAGGAAAAGTTGTTTAATAAACAAAAAGATTCAAAGAAGAATCTTGAAGAGATATAGAGATAAAAACCAGGAGTTGCGTAACTCCAATAATCTAGATGACGAATAATGATGAATAGACAAAGTCTATGAGATTTAAAAGCATAATGAAATCATGATATGATGTAACGATTGAGATTTTATATAATAATTTTAATATTTATTGAGTTAAATAAATATTTTATGTGAATTATTTATTGAGTTAAATAAATAAATTATGTGATTTATGGAGTGATTTAATTAAGTGTTATATATTAATTAAATGAATGTGAAATATTTATTTAATTAATGTATATTAATTTTATATTATAGTTCTAATTTAATTAAGATAATTGAATTAGATGAATTATGTGATAAAGTGTTACTTGAATTATAATTAGTGAGTAATTATAATTATGTGATAATTTTATGTGATTAATTGATGTTAGATTTTAATTGATTAAATTAGATGATTAATATTTAATTAATTAAAATGTGACATTAAAGTATGTGTTAAAATAATTTGTTAAAATAAAGAAAAAGAATTTTAAATAATTTTTACCAAACATGGCCTTAGTAATAATAATCTGTTTTTAAAAATAATGTTATTTTGGCCAAACAAGCCTTAAGGTTTTTTAAATTCAAATAGTTGTAACTTTATATAATAATATATAATTATTATATATCTTAATTAATTAGCAGTTACATATATATCATTAGTATACGTATATTATATCAGTTATAATATATTAATTGATGTTCTCTTTTGTTCTTGAGTTTCATAGATAATTGGAATTTGTAATTGACAATTGGTTAATTACATGTTATATGAATTGATAAATGTTGTAATCCATTTTATGTATACTATAAAGGATTTTCAGAAATCAAGTGGTTGTTAAAATATGTTTTAATGGAAAATTGATGTTCTTGAGAGTTCATATGTTTTGGTTGAGTTTTAGAATGAAAATTTTATGTAGTAATATGCATGTTTAGAATTGTTTATGATGCTATCTTCAATCATGAATATAATGCATGTGTTATAAGTTTAATTGGTGGAGAAATTTTTTTACAGTAAATTATTTTTGGAAAATATATGAGTTTTTGTAAAAATGTCAAAATTGGGTTTTTAAAACCTTTGATTTTCGTTAGACAAATTCTGTGATTAGTATCATATATATAGCATGAGTATTACTTCATATGTACGCTTTACGTTATCTGTGTTGCTGTGTGTTGCCGATTGTTGGCATGTAGGGGATGAACAGTGAAGTAGGGTGCCGTGGCTGTCTGCCTCTGTTCGCGTTCCGGCGCAACTGCGCCGACAACAAAGGTAGAGGTGGCGCAGCTGCGCCTGCTGAGTTTCCCAGGTTTGATACCTGCGCAGCTGCGCTGGTGTCAAGGCAAAGGGTGGCGCAGCTGCGCCGTTGCCTGAGTAGAGGCAGTGAAGGTTAGCTAATTGTGCAGTGTTATTTTTGAACCTAGTTTAATTATGCTATGACAGTGAGCAATGTATCTAGTTGCTATAACATGTTGTTATATGATTGTGACAAATTCATATTTGGGAAATAAAAGAAATTTTAAAAACTTTAATTAGATTATAAATGTTTTATTGTGAATGAGTTACTTAATTATAATTTAATTAATTATAATTAAGAGTAAATATTTAATTTAAATTATAATTTTTGTGAAATTATAATGTATAGAAGTTGATTTATTTTAATCAATTAGATGTTAATTTAAATTATAATTTATGTAATTATAATTTAATAAATGCATGTTTATTATAGATTATAATTGATAAATACATGATTAATTGTAAATTGCGTAATTATAATGCATGATGTAGTTTAATTAATTTTAAATTATAATTATTTATAATTTAAGAGATGACTATAATTTAAGTAATTATAATTAGATTAAGTTTTTAAATTATAATTGTTTAATTATAATTTAGTTAAATACATAATTGATTTAATTATGTGAGCATGCCTATGTGATGTAATTAACTATGTGATAGTTGATTATTATTATTTATTTAATTAGAGTGAGTTAACCATGAGGGTTAACCACTTATGTGAATTAGTTATGTGTTAACTAATTTAGATTATTATAATTGAATGTGTATAGAAAGTGTTTAAGTACGTGAATTGTGTTAAGTAGCTTGCGCTTGAGGCAAGTCTTCTAACCCTAAACTTGTTAATTCTATACAAATTCTTGAGTTCATATATTCATTGTTGAGAATGTCATTTTCATTTTTATATTGGACAACTGTTATTTAATTGAAATGATCTTAACTTATTGTTCAAGTAAGATCCAGTTTATTATTTTAAATGCTTTAAGTTTACTTCTAAAGCATATGTTAATTCATAATTCTTTTATTTATGAATTATTGAAAGTCGATTCAACTAATCCTTAGTTGATGAACGTGAATTCTAAATTACCCTTGTAAGCTTATCCAAACCAAACTTTCTTTGGTGCGGACTTGAATTCAAATTACTGAGTTGAACAACCCTAATTATTAGGGAAGGTTACTACGCATAGCGTTAAGATGTTTGTGCACAATACATGGTACGAAGGGCTGATCCCCCTAAGTACGAGTTAAGGTCCATAGTCTTATTGACTGTTAAAGGTTTAAATAGACATATTTATAACCTAGGACAAGAGTTCAAAGGTCTTATGACCCTAAGATAAATTCTATATTCGAATTTTAATATTGATAGAAAATTATTATTCAATTCTTTATTGTTGAAGTAAGCTAAGTTATTCAGATTTTTTCAAAAGATATTCTTTCATGTATTTATTATTGTTAAACTCCAGTGAGCTGTTGTTTGCTCACTCTTGCATTAAATAACAATTTCAGTTAAGGTTGATAACGCTGATGCTCCGTCTACGGGTAAAGGCAAGGGAAAGGTGAACAAGTGAAGACTTGTTTAATTATTTTGAAATGATTGTAATAAGACTTTTATGTCATGTTTTTATTCCGCACTTTATTGTTTATGTTAAGGTTAGAGTAACCCTGGGATTGATTTTTGAGAAGGTTGTAACCCTTGTTTTAAGGGAGATTTTATTATTTCGAATAAAGGTTGTAATTTATTTTGAGATATATTGGGTAGAGGTTTGTTATAGTTAGAAAGTGAACACCAAATCATGTGAAAACAAAGTACCCGGATTTGGGGGTGTCACAGGTTGGTATCAGAGCTGTAGGTTATGAAACCTTAGGTGGGGAAAAACCTTAGGTAGTAGCCTTAAGGTAAGATCGAAAAGATAGTGATGCTAGGTAAAGATAATAAACTATCTTATGTGCCTATGTGTTTACATTTTAGTATTCGAAGAGTGACGATTCGTTATCACGTAATAATGAACTTTCAAAATTCTTTTGTCAGGATGTCGAACGTTGGAGAACCTAGTCAGGCTAGAGAGGATGTACCTCAGATGCCTAGGGAGGAGGAGCCCAGTGACATACATATTGTTTGGAAGCAGCTGGTTAGGAGAGAGCCATCTCTAGTGATCACTGTAGCTGGTCGGGAGCGTGAGCTGACACCTATTCCAGAAAAAGAGGACGAGTCTGAAAAGGAGGAAGAGGATCCCGAAGAGGAATTCCCACCTCACTCTACTAGTGCTGAGATGTACGAGGCAGTCTACGATAGCAACGTGGAGCTTCATGGTCGAGTCAAAGAGCTCGAAGAAACCATTCATCAGCGAGACGAAAAGATCGAGGAAATGGCAAGTGACCTACGAGATGCACAGTGGAACCTGATACATATGGAGGTTGATAGAGATGTTGCTCGATTTGAACTGGCAAAGCTGAAGCTGGACATCCAGGAGGAGTCGAGGAAGCGTGCCATAGTTGAAGAGTCAAGCTTGAGGTCTAATCAACGAGCCGATCGAGCTGAAGGTGAAGCTGAAGCCAAGAGAGCCAAGCTGAGAGAAACGGAATATGTTTTTCATACAGCTATAGAAAGAGCTCAGGACCGTGTTTTCTACTACCCAACTCAGTTCCAAGGTTTATCGTGGTATGTGGTGGACCGAAGAACGGCGTTTCGGGTAATGGAAGAGGAACGTAGAGAGGCTGTGCGACGTATTAATATGCCTAGGAAGTAGTGGCAGTAGTAGTAGCAGTAGTAGTAGCAGTAGTAGAAGAGCTTTTGTTTATGTGTTGCTTTTTGTAGTAAATAAAGTAAATCCCATAATTTGAGATAAGAATGGGATAAGTTAATAATGTAATCCTGCAACTTTTCCAGTTCAGGAAGGATGATGTAAATGGCAGAAATGCTATCTGATTGATGTTTTTAAACTATGACTAATGAATAAAAGAAGTTTATTGACGTGCTATGTGTTCTATGTGAATTGAATTATTTAAAACGTTTAAGTATGAACTTGAATACTTAATAGTTGAATAAAGGGTCTAAAAATAATATTTTCTTAACAGAAAATGCCTCCTAGAAGAAGAATAACACATCAAAACCCCGAGGGTTTGACGAACAACAACAATAACGATGGGATGAATCCCAACACAGTTCAGCAGTTGGTGAACCTGTTGACAGGAGCTCTTGTGAATCAGCCGCAAGTGCAGGGTACTACGTTCAAAGAATTCAAGGAAGTAGGGCCGCCTGAGTTCAAAGGATAGACTAACCCTATTGAGGCTCAGACGTGGGTTATGGAAATGGAGAAGGTATTTGACGTGGCTAGGGTAGGGGAAGACCAGAAGACAGCGTTCGCGGCTTTCATGTTGAAGTCGGATGCTAGCTTTTGGTGGCAGGCTAATAAGACCAAGGAGGGAGAAGGAGTCATAACGTGGGAACGTTTCAAGGAAATGTTCTACGAAATGTACTTCCCAGTGAGTTCCCAGGACCAGATGGAGGTCCAGTTCCTAGAGCTTAAGCAGGGAGGGATGACGGTGTCCGAGTATGCCGCTAAGTTTAACTAGTTGGCCAGGTTCGCTACATACCAGGTCAGCACTGACGCTAGGAAGGAGAGAAGGTTTGAGCGGGGACTGAAGCCCTGGCTCTACAGCAAGGTTTCCATGTTCCAGCTGAACACATTTGCAGCTGTGCTAGAGAAGGCCATACTTGCTGAGGGAGGAAACGAAGCGGTGACGAAGTTCAACCAAGATAAGAAGAACAAGAATGAGGTAGAAACCAAGATTGGGGGTAGCAGCGCTGTGAACCAAAAGAGGAAATGGAATGATAACACCTTTGCTGGGAGTCAGCAAGGAAGCCAGCAGAAGAGGAAGTTCGAAACATGTGCTATATGCGGTAAGAATCACACTGGCGTGTGCATGAAGGGGAAGCGGGTGTGCTTCAACTGTGGTCAGGAAGGCCACATCGTGCCTAATTGCCCAAACCCGAAGAAGGGAGCTTGCTTTACATGTGGATCTAAGGATCATATGGCTCGCAACTGCCCTAAGAAGCTGACGGTAGGGTCAACAGGGAGCGGAGGGAATGGAAGCGACAGTTCCGTTACTATCGCTGCACCATTACAAGCTGTTCGACCCACTGCACGGACATTCAATATGACGGTGCAGGATGCTGTGCAATCAAAAGACGTGGTGTCAGGTATTATTCCGGTCAATAGTATAAATGCATATGTATTATTTGATTCGGGTGCTACTTGTTCATTCATATCTGATGATTTTGCTAAAACCCTAGACTTATCTATAGAGGAGTTAGTTTACCCTTTGAACATAGAGATTGCGAATAAGGAGGTTATTCCTGTTAGGAGCGTTTATAATAACTGTAGATTGGACATTAAGGGTCAGGAGCTTAGAGTAGATTTAATTCCGGTTAAACTTGGGGAATTCGACGTCATACTGGGTATGGATTGGTTGTTCAACCATAGGGCGTTAATCGACTGTCAGAAGAAGTCGGTAAACCTTACGACTCCGTCAAAGTTAGTGTTTTATGGTAGCAAATCGCCTAGACAAACGAGTTATCTGACGGTTATGCAAGCCAAGAAACTTTTGACGCAAGGCTGTGTGGGATATCTAGCATATATAGTAGATACGCGTAAGGAAAGCCCGAAGGTGGAGGAGATATCGGTAGTTAAGGAGTTTATAGATGTTTTTCAGAGCGATTTGCTAGGACTTCCGCCAGATAGGGAGATAGAGTTCGTGATCGATCTAGCGCCAGAAACTGCTCCGATTTTGAAGGCCCCGTACAGAATGGCTCCAGTTAAGATGAAGGAACTGATGGTTCAACTACAAGAATTGCTAGACAAGAAGTATATTCAACCGAGCGTTTCGCCGTGGGGAGCGCCTGTTTTATTCGTGAACAACAAGGATGGATCGATGCGTCTTTGCATTAATTATAGGGAGTTGAATAAAGTTACGATCAAGAATAGGTATCCTTTACCTAGGATTGATTACTTGTTTGATCAACTGAAGGGTGCGAAGTACTTCTCGAAAATCGATTTGAGAAGCGGGTATCATCAATTGAAGGTGAGGAAGGAAGATATACCTAAAACGGCTTTTAGGACTCGATATGGTCATTATGAGTTCTTGGTGATGTCATTTGGTCTCACGAATGCCCCAGCTGCATTTGTGGACTTAATGAACAGGGTGTTCAAGCCATTTCTAGACAAGTTTGTGGTAGTGTTCATAGATGACATCCTGGTTTATTCCAAGACCGAGGAGGAACATGCTGAACACTTATGACTAACCTTAGAAGCCCTGAGACGAGAGAAGCTTTACGCTAAATTCTCGAAGTGCGAATTCTGGTTGGAACGTGTGCGATTTCTTGGCCACGTAATCGACAAGGATGGTATTTCGATAGATCTGTCGAAGGTTGAAGCTGTTATGAATTGGGATCAACCGAAGACGCCGTCTGAAGTGAGGAGTTTATTGGGATTGGCAGGTTATTATCGTAGATTTATCTAAGACTTTTCTAGAATCGCAACTCCGTTGACGAATTTGACTCGTAAAACGGTTAAATTTGTTTGGACGGAGAAATGTGAGGAAAGTTTTCAAGAGCTGAAGAAGAGGCTGAGTACTGCACCTGTATTGTCTTTACCGGATAGTTAGGGGAATTTTATAATATATACCGATGCCTCACATAAAGGATTAGGCTGTGTGTTGATGCAGAGCGGCTAAGTCATTGCCTATGCGTCACGTCAGCTAAAGGATTATGAGAAGGGGTATCCGACCCATGATCTAGAATTGGCGGCAGTAGTGTTTGCCCTAAAGATTTGGAGGCACTACTTATATGGAGAAAAGTGTGAAATATACACAGATCACAAGAGTCTGAAGTATATATTTACCCAGAAGAATTTGAACATGCGCCAAAGAAGATGGTTGGAACTGATTAAAGACTACGATTGCGAGATACTTTACCATCCGGGTAAAGCTAACGTTGTCGCCGACGCTTTGAGCAGGAAAGGTCGGGAGAAGTTGAATATGTTAACTGACCAGGATCAGTTGATAGAACAGATGGCTAGATTGGAATTGGAAGTGAAGTTTCTAAAGGAATCAGATGAGATGTTATTTCAAGTAACTGTTGGTTCTACTCTAGTAGACAAAGTGAAAGAAGCACAACTTCACGATGAAGAATGTGAGAAGATTCGGAGGAGGATAACCGATGGCGAAGAGTTCAAGTTCAAGATCGATAATGAAGGTCTGTTACGGTTTGAAGGTAAAATCTGGGTATCGCCAGTACCTGAGGTCAAAGAGGAGATTCTGAGCGAAGCTCATAGTTCTAGATATTCTATTCACCCCGGGAGTACGAAGATGTACCATGATCTTAGGCATCTTTTTAGGTGGCCGAATATGAAGAGGGACGTTGCGGAATGCGTTGTGAAGTGCTTGGCGTGCCAGAAAGTTAAAGCAGAACACCAGAGACCGAGTGTTTGCTACAATCGTTAGAGATTCCAGAGTGAAAGTGGGAGCACATCATGATGGATTTTGTGGTAGGTCTTCCAACGACTCAGAAGGGGTTTGATGCGATATGCGTTATAGTGGATCGACTGACAAAGTCAACCCACTTTCTGCCGATCAGGGTTAAGTACAACCTGAATAAGCTAGCGAAGCTATACGTGAAGGAAATTATTTCTAGACATGGTGTTCCTGTGTCAATTGTGTCAGATAGAGATCCACGCTTTACGTCTAATTTCTGGAAGCGATTGCAAGAATGTCTGGGAACGCAATTGCGAATGAGTACAGCGTATCATCCTCAGACTGATGGACAGAGCGAAAGAACGATTCAGACGCTTGAGGATATGCTGAGAGCTTGTGTGATGGACTTCAAAGGAAGCTGGGAGGATCATCTACCGTTGGTGGAGTTCGCCTACAACAATAGCCATCATGCGAGTATTGGCATGCCGCCTTACGAAGCGTTATATGGCAGAAAATGCAGAACTCCTTTGTGCTAGGATGAAGTCGGTGAATGTCAATTGTTGGGACCAGAATTGGTACAACAAACCGCTGAAATTGTGAAGCTGATCAGAACGAGATTAGTTGCTGCTCACGACAGACAGAAGAAGTGTGCTGATCTTCATTGACAAAACCGAGAATTCTTACCTGGAAATTTTGTGTTCCTGAAAGTATCTCCCTAGAAGGGGAAGATTCGATTTGGTAAGAAGGGAAAGTTGAGTCCCAGATTTATTGGACCTTTTGAGGTGTTGCGAAAAGTTGGCGAGGTAGCTTACGAGATTGCATTACCTCCGGAGCTAGAGAATATACATAATGTTAAGGCCTTACAAGCATGATTATAAACATGTAATAGAATACGAACCTTTACTATTTGATAAATACTTAACCTATGAAGAAGTGCATGTACAAATAGTTGATAGAAAGGAACAAGTACTTAGGAATAAAGTGATACCTTCTGTTAAGGTAATCTGGAGGAACCACAGTGCTGAAGAAGCTACGTGGGAACTCGAAGATGTTATGATGAAATCTTATCCGCATTTATTTGATTAGTTTTGTGTAACCCTTGTATACTGATTCTGGGGACAGAATCCTTTTAAGGAGGGAAGAATATAATAGACAAGAATATTTTTTTTTTGTGTGATTCTAGGGACAGAATCCTTTTAAGGAAGGAAGATTGTAACGATTGAGATTTTATATAATAATTTTAATATTTATTGAGTTAAATAAATATTTTATGTGAATTATTTATTTAGTTAAATAAATAAATTATGTCATTTATGGAGTGATTTAATTAAGTGTTATATATTAATTAAATGAATGTGTAATATTTATTTAATTAATGTATATTAATTTTATATTATAGTTCTAATTTAATTAAGATAATTAAATTAGATGAATTATGTGATGAAGTGTTACATGAATTATAATTAGCGAGTAATTATAATTTTGTGGCAATTTTATGTGATTAATTGATGTTAGATTTTAATTGATTAAATTAGATGATTAATATTTAATTAATTAAAATGTGACATTAAAGTATGTGTTAAAATAATTTGTTAAAATAAAGAAAAAGAATTTTAAATGATTTTTACCAAACATGGCCTTAGTAATAATAATCTGTTTTTAAAATTAATGTTGTTTTGGCCAAACAAGCCTTAAGGTTTTTTTAAATTCAAATAGTTGTAACTTTATATAATAATATGTAATTATTATATATCTTAATTAATTAGCAGTTACATATATATCATTAGTATACGTATATTATATCAGTTATAATATATTATACGTTAGTTTATCCTAAGTCTAACTAAGAACTAAGAAGAAAAGAGAGCAGAGAAAAAGAAAAGCAGAGAAGAGATTCTCTTTGAGTTTGAAATTGAGACAACAAGAACGGAGCAAAGGATTGTCAAGCTTTTAACAAGGAATTAAGGTGTGTTACTTAGTTTATATTTCTAGTTCTCTTTTGTTCTTGAGTTTCATAGATAATTGGAATTTGTAATTGACAAATTGGTTAATTAAATGTTATATGAATTGATAAATGTTGTAATTCATTTTATGTATACTATAAAGGATTTTTAGAAATCAAGTGGTTGTTAAAATATGTTTTAATGAAAAATTGATGTTCTTGAGAGTTCATATATTTTGGTTGAGTTTTAGAATGAAAATTTATGAAAATTTTATGTAGTAATATGCATGTTTAGAATTGTTTATGATGCTATCTTCAATCATGAATATAATGCATGTGTTATAAGTTTAATTAGTGGAGAAATTTTTTTACAGTAAATTATTTTTGGAAAATATATGAGTTTTTGTAAAAATGTCAAAATTGGGTTTTTACAACCTTTGATTTTCGTTAGACAAATTCTGTGATTAGTATCATATATATAGCATGAGTATTACTTCATATGTACACTTTACGTTATCTGTGTTGCTGTGTGTTGCCGATTGTTGGCATGTAGGGGATGAACAGTGAAGTAGGGTGCCGTGGCTGTCTGCCTCTGTTCGCGTTCCGGCGCAACTGCGCTGACAACAAAGGTAGAGGTGGCGCAGCTGCGCCTGCTGAGTTTCCCAGGTTTGACACCTGCGCAGCTGCGCTGGTATCAAGGCAAAGGGTGGCGCACCTGCGCCGTTGCCTGAGTAGAGGCAGTGAAGGTTAGCTAATTGTGCAGTGTTATTTTTGAACCTAGTTTAATTATGCTATGACAATGAGCAATGTATCTAGTTGCTATAACATGTTGTTATATGATTCTGACAAATTCATATTTGGGAAATAAAAGAAATTTTGAAAACTTTAATTAGATTATAAATGTTTTATTGTGAATGAGTTACTTAATTATAATTAAGAGTAAATATTTAATTTAAATTATATTTTTTGTGAAATTATAATGTATAGAAGTTGATTTATTTTAATCAATTAGATGTTAATTTAAATTATAATTTATGTAATTATAATTTAATAAATTTATGATTATTATAGATTATAATTGATAAATACATGATTAATTGTAAATTGTGTAATTATAATGCATGATGTAGTTTAATTGATTTTAAATTATAATTGTTTATAATTTAAGAGATGACTATAATTTAAGTAATTATAATTAGATTAAGTGTTTAAATTATAATTGTTTAATTATAATTTAGTTAAATACATAATTGATTTAATTATGTGAGCATGTCTATGTGATGTAATTAACTATGTGATAGTTGATTATTATTATTTATTTAATTAGAGTAAGTTAACCATGAGAGTTAACCACTTATGTGAATTAGTTATGTTTTAACTAATTTAGATTATTATAATTGAATGTGTATAGGAAGTGTTTAAGTACGTGAATTGTGTTAAGTAGCTTGCGCTTGAGGCAAGTCTTCTAACCCTAAACTTGTTAATTCTATACAAATTCTTGAGTTCATATATTCATTGTTGAGAATGTCCTTTTCATTTCTGTATTGGACAACTGTTATTTAATTGAAATGATCTTAACTTATTTTTCAAGTAAGATCCAGTTTATTATTTTAAATGCTTTAAGTTTACTTCTAAAGCATATGTTAATTCATAATTCTTTTATTTATGAATTATTGAAAGTCGATTCAACTAATCCTTAGTTGATGAACGTGAATTCTAAATTACCCTTGTAAGCTTATCCAAACCAAACTTTCTTTGGTGCGGACTTGAATTCAAATTACTGAGTTGAACAACCCTAATTATTAGGAGAGGTTACTACGCATAGCGTTAAGATGTTAAAATTATAATTTCAGTTAAGGTTGATAACGCTGATGCTCCGTCTACGAGTAAAGGCAAGGGAAAGGTGAACAAGTGAAGACTTGTTTAATTATTTTGAAATGATTGTAATAAGACTTTTATGTCATGTTTTTATTCCGCACTTTATTGTTTATGTTAAGGTTATAGTAACCCTGGGATTAATTTTTGAGAAGGTTGTAACCCTTGTTTTAAGGGAGATTTTATTATTTCGAATAAAGGTTGTAATTTATTTTGAGATATATTGGGTAGAGGTTTGTAATAGTTAGAAAGTAAACGCCAAATCATGTGAAAACGAAGTACCCGAATTTGGGGATAAGAAAAGAATCATAAGGGAGATGATTATAGTGTAAGATCACGACGTGATCTTTTAAAATAGTAAAAGACAGATGGTCTGTAATAATTGAGTAGTTATAGTTGAGACTATATCGAGAATGTACTATGATATAGTACGAGATTAACTCACGAGGAGTTATAAATGATGAGATACAGAAGTCTGTATCGAGTATAGAGCGAGACGTTATGAGTAAGATAGAGTTAAGTGGGATTTCAACTGAGGACTCATGTGGTGGCTAAGTTGTACAAATCTTGTATGGGCAAGGTTGTGCTTACACTTGGCTTATCATATTGATAATCGTTGGAAGGTTGGTGTCGCTCTATCGATATATATATATATATATATATATATATATATATATATATATATATATATATATGACGAGAAGGTGATTCTTTTCTCATATTTTATTTGATAGTTAGAGTCAATAGAGATTAGATTAGATGTTATTAAGATTACACTAGATGATCTTAAGGTTAGGCGAGTTCTTAAAACTCATACTTATGGTAAGTTCGTGACTCATAGTCGTATGTATGTTTTGAACCCCTAAGCATATGGACAGTCTCTGATCAGTTCTTTGAC
Source organism: Panax stipuleanatus (assembly GCA_020205555.1). NCBI lineage: Eukaryota > Viridiplantae > Streptophyta > Magnoliopsida > Apiales > Araliaceae > Panax > Panax stipuleanatus. The sequence goes on from CM035119.1 coordinate 26,709,926, forward strand.
TACATATTGCTAGGACAAGTTCCTAAACTCATATAATTGTGGCAAGTTCCTGAACTTCCAAAGTGTGGTAAGTTCGATGAACTATACTGGGTATAGAAAAGTTATGGTATAGAAAGCATTGATGTTGTTTAGGATTGATAGAATGATTAAGTAATGGTGGAGTAAAGAGTTATATTGATGGAGAAAGTTTTTATATTCTAAATCTCCGAGCTTTGCTAGATTTTTGACTTTATTGACTTCGTGCTGATGTTGCACTTCTATTTTCTTGAAAAATATTGGATCAAATGATGGAACCAATGAATTTTTTAAAAATAGTTCTATTATTCACATGTCTATGCTAATTACTTCGGCTAGACAAAATGATTTTAAATTCTTCAAAATGTATTTTCTATACATCATTTGATATGATGTACAAACAATAATCGAGGAAGTTATCAATGTATTTAAACCTAGTGTTGGATGTGATCGTATGATCGTCAGCCCACTATGGTATGATGTAGTATAACGACGTCATGTAATGACGAAATCCTCAACGTATCATTTCTACGGTACGGTATCAGGAAATTATGGAAAGATTTACTTATTATTTTTAGTTTCCTTCAACTATAAAAAAATTATTATTTTATTGAGTTGGTAAATATATATATATATATATATATATATATATATATCGATTGATGTTCAAATTATTGCTAGAAGTCTATGCTACTTGATTCAGCTAGACAAATATTGAAAGATGTTTATGAAATTCGAGCATTCTTGGTCAAACTATGCCAAACCAAATTATTTTGGTGCGAATTCAGATGTTAAGAAGCTGAGGTGAACAACCCTATAAAAGGGGACATGTTATCGGAGACAATAGTTTCGAGTGTAACGCATATAGTCGTTACGATGTACTACATTTGGGCCCGACGTAGGGGTACGATAGGCTGGCCACCTAGAGTACCGATGCGGTTTATAGTGTGAAGTACCGGGGGTGAAGCACTATTAAACCTAGAAAGAAGTTCAAGGTCTTGCGACCACTCAGCATTATTAGAATCTTTTAAATTCCTGAGTTATTTATATCGCTTCCCAATTATTGAGCAATTGTGAAAGATTCTTATTATTCTGAAGGAGGATGTGGGAAGAAAGATATTCCTTGAAAAGAATTAGTTGTAGAACGCTTTAATCTAGTGAATAGAGATTAACGTAAAATCTATTTTGATAGAATGATATATATATATATATATATATATATATATATATATATATTGATAGACTTAAATTTCGAGGACGAAATTCTTAGAAGAAGGGGTGAATGTGATAACCCGAATAATTATAGATGGTGAATTACGAAGTATATGAATCTACGAGTAGAGTATATGTAGAGTATATGGTAATGATCTGTGACACCCCCAAATATGGGTACTTCATTTTCACATGATTTGGTGTTCACTTTCTAATATAACATACATCTACCCAATGAATAATGCAAAATAAACTACAACTTAAATAAATCTCCCTTACAACAAGGTTACAACCTTTTTAAAATAATCTCGGGTTACTCTAACCCTGACATGAAAAATAATAAAGTGCGGAAATAAAAACAAAACATTCAAGTCTTATTACAGTCATTCTCAATTAAATAAAAACAAGTCTTCACTTGCTTTGCTTTCCCTTGCCCTTACTAGTAGACGGAGCATCAGCGTTATCAACCTTAACTAAAATTGTTATTTAAAGCAAGAGTGAGCAAACCACAGCTCACTGAAGTTTAACAATAATATATACATGAAAGGATACCTTTAAAAGAATCTGAATAATATGATTCACTTCAACAATAAAGAATTGAATAATAATTCTTTCATCACAATTACAATTCGAAAATAGAATTTATCTGAGCGTCATAAGACCTTTGAACTCTTGTCCTAGGTTATAAATATTTCTATTTAAACCTTTAACAGTCAATAAGACTATGGACCTTAACTCATACTTAGGGGGATCAGCCCTTCGTACCATGTATTGTGCACAAATATCTTAACGCTATGCGTAGTAACTTCACCTAATAAAAGGGTTGCTCAACTCAGTAATTTGAATTCAAGTCTGCACCAAAGGAAGTTTGGTTTGGATAAGCTTACAAGGGTAATTTAGAATTCTCATTTATCAGCTAAGGGATTAGTTGATAAGCTTACAAGGAAATTTAGAGTTCACGTTCAACAACTAAAGATTAGTTGAATCGACTTACAATAATTCGTAAATAACAGAATTATGAACTAACATATGCTTTAGATTCAACTTAAAGCATTTAAAATAATAACTGGATCTTACCTGAACAATAAGTTAAGATCATTTCAATTAAATAAACAATTGTCCAATACAGAAATGGAAAGGACATTCTCAACAATGAATATATGAACTCAAGAAATTGTATAGAATTAACAAGTTTAGGGTTAGAAGACTTGCCTTACGCCCAAGCTACTTAAGTCAACAACGTACTTAAACACTTCCTATACACATTCAATTATAATAATCTAAATCAGCTTACACATAACTAATTCACATAAGTGGTTAACCCTCATGGTTAACTCACTCTAATTAAATAAATAATAATAATCAACTATCACATAGTTAATTACATCACACACATACTCACATAATTAAATTAAGTATGTATTTAGCTAAATTATAATTAAACAATTATAATTTAAACACTTAATCTAATTATAATTACCTCTTAAATTATCACCAATTCATAATTAATAATTAATTAAACTATATCATTCATTATAATTACACAAATAATAATTAATCATGCAATTATAAACTTAAAATCCATAACTAAACATGCATTTATTAAATTACAATTACTTAAATTATAATTTAAATTACCATCTAATTGATTAAAATAAGTCAATTTCTATACATTATAATTTAACCATATTATACTTTAAATTAAACACTTACTCTTAATTATAATTAATCAAATTAAAATTAAGTAACTCATTTACAATAAAACATTTATAATCTAATTAAAGTTTTCAAAGTTTCTTTTATTTCCCAAATATGAATTTGTCACAATCATATAACATGTTATATCATTTAAATATATGTCCACTATCAAGGAATAATTAAACTAAAGCTTTAAAATAAACTGCACAAGAAACTAAAGTCACTGCCCAAGCACTGTGCACGGCGCAGCTGCGCAGCCAGCAGCCTGGGCACCGGCGCAGCTGCGCAGGGGTCAGATTAGAGAAGAGCAAGCGGCGCAGCTGCGCAGCAACTCCGCCAGACGCAGACAGCCACGGCTCTTTGCTTTACAAAACAACCCATACAAGCCAACAAACAGAAAAATACAGTAACATAGACACTATAAATCATATATATGCTGTAATACAAATATCTAACAAACTTCCAAAACATAAAATCATTTAAACAACGAGAATCAAGAGTTTTAAAAATTCAATTTGGCCATTTTCATGAAAACTCATATCTTTTCCAAAATAACCCACTGTAATAAATTTCTCCATCAATTCCACTTTATATACATGCATTATATACGTAATTGACGATAACATCAACCAATTTCCTAATAAGCATGCTAGCATATTCCAATTCATCAATTTCTCAAACCAAAATTGACAGCAAAACTAAAACTAATATGAACTCATATCAACATGAATTTTCTATTAAAATATCTTTCTACAGTAATTTGATTTCTGAAAATAATTATGGCATGCAATCACTATCAGTATAACATGAACACAATACATATATTCAATTCATGATTATACCACTTTCATGAAAATTTACTTTTATAGAGAATGAAAATATGAAGAACATAAAAACTTGTTTTTCCAACACTTGTATTCTTGAAAACTCTCCATGGCATGCAATTATGAAAACATATGAACATCATATATACACATAACTCATAATTACAACTTCCATGAAATCTTAATATTTTACAGAGATTGAACACGAAGAACATGATATATATATATATATATATATATATATATATATATCAAATATAAGGAATTAAAGAAATACCTTAATGCTTAATAAAGTGAAGAAGATGATTTTTCTCTTGATTACTCAAACTTCTCTTCTTCTTCTTTGTATTCTTCTTCTCTGCCTCTCTTTTCTTTCTTTATTTTTCTTAGTTTAGACTTAAGAAAACTAACGTAGTTTTAAACTTAGGTAGTATATAGAAAATATATAACTGACATATAATAATATACGTACAAACTCTAATTAAATTAACAGTTACAAAATTCAAAATCCATCTTGACTTGTTTGGCTACAAGAAAATTAGAAACTAGCTTTATTAAATCCAAACATAGTTTAGGTAATTTAGGGTTAGGCTAGTGTAAGAGCCCTGTTTAGCAACAGTCCTTTAAAACAAAAGCAAGGGCCTTGTTTGGTAAAAATCATTTAATTTTTTTTTTCTTTATTTGAATAATTCATTTACACATATCTTAATGTCATATTTTAATCAATTAAATATTAATCAACGAATTTAATCAATTAAAATCTAACATCAATAAATCACATAAAATTTGTCACATAATTATAATTACTCACTAATTTTAATTCATGTAACACTTCATCACACAATTCATCTAATTCAATTATCTCAATTAAATTAGAACTATAATATAAAATTAATATACATTATATTTATATAATTAATATATAACACTTAATTAAATCACTCCATAAATCAGATAATTTATTTATTTAACTCAATAAATAATTCACATAAAATATTTATTTAACTCAATAAATATTTAAAATTATTATATAAAATCACAATCATTACAATCTTCCCTCCTTAAAAGGATTCTGTCCCCAGAATCACACATAAAAAAAAAATCTCGTCTATTACATTCTTCCCTCCTTAAAAGGATTCTGTCCCAAGAATCAGTACATAAGGGGTTACACAAAACTAAGCAAATAAATGCGGATAAGATTTTATCATAACATCTTCGAATTCCCACGTGGCTTCTTCAGCACTGTGGTTCCTCCAGATTACCTTAACAAAAGGTATCATTTTATTCCTAAGTACTTGTTCCTTTCTATCAACTATTTGAACAATCACTTCTTCATATGTTAAATCTTTATCAAAATGTAAAGGTTCATATTCTATTACATGTTTATAATCATGCTTGTAAGGTCTTAACACGAAAATATGAAAGACGTTATGTATATTCTCGAGCTCCGGAGGTAATGCAATCTCGTAAGCAACCTCGCCCACCTTTCGTAGTACCTCAAAAGGTCCAATGAATCGGGGACTCAGTTTTCCCTTCTTACCAAACCTAATCTTTCCTTTCCAGGGAGATACTTTCAGGAAAACGAAACTTCCTGGTAAGAATTCTCGATTCTGTCGATGTAAATCGGCATACTTCTTCTGTCTGTCTTGAGCAGCAACTAATCTTGTTCTGATCAGCTTCACAATTTTGGCGGTTTGTTGTACCAATTCTGGTCCCAACAATTGATGTTCACCGACTTCATCCCAGCACAAAGGAGTTCTGCATTTTCTGCCATATAACGCTTCGTAGGGTGGCATGCCGATGCTCGCATGGTGACTATTATTGTAGGCGAACTCCACCAATGGTAGACGATCCTCCCAGCTTCCTTTGAAGTCCATCACATAAGCTCTCAGCATATCCTCAAGTGTCTGAATCGTTCTCTCACTTTGTCCATCAGTCTGAGGATGGTATGCTGTACTCATTCACAATTGCGTTCTCAGACATTCTTGCAATCGCTTCCAGAAATTAGACATGAAACGCGGATCTCTATCGAACACAATTGACACAGGAACACCGTGTCTAGAAATAATTTCCTTCACATACAGTTTCGCTAGCTGATCTAAGTTGTACTTAACCCTGATCGGCAAAAAGTGGGCTGACTTCGTTAGTCGATCCACTATAACCCATATCGTATCAAATCCCTTCTGAATCGTTGGAAGACCCACCACGAAATCCATCATAATGTGCTCTCACTTCCACTCTGGAATTTCTAACGGTTGTAGCAATCCGCTAGGTCTCTAGTGTTTTGCTTTGACTTTATGACACGTCAAGCACGCATTCCGCAACGTCCCTCTTCATATTCGGCCACTAGAAATGATGCCTAAGATCTTGGTACATCTTCGTACTCCCAAGGTGAATAGAATATCTAGAACTGTGAGCTTCGCTCAGAATCTATTCTTTGACCTCTGGTACTGGCGGTACCCAGATTCTACCTTCAAACTGTAGCAGACCTTCACCATCGATCTTGAACTTGAACTCTTCATCATTGGTTATCCTTTTTCGAATCTTCTCACATTCCTCATCGTGAAGTTGTGCTTCTTTCACTTTGTCTACCAGCGTAGAACCAACAGTTATTTGAAACAACTTCTCATCCGATTCCTTTGGAAACTTCACTTCTAACTCCAATCTAGCCATCTGCTCTATTATCTTGATCCTGATCAGTAAACACGTTCAGCTTCTCCCGACCTTTTCTACTCAAAGCGTCAGCGACGACGTTAGATTTACCGTGATGGTAAAGTATCTCGCAATCGTAGTCTTTGATCAGCTCCAACCATCTTCTTTGGCGCATATTCAAATCCTTCTGGGTAAATATATACTTCAGACTCTTGTGATCTTTGTATATTTCACACTTTTCTCCATATAAGTAGTGTCTCCATATCTTTAGGGCAAACACTACTGCCGCCAATTCTAAATCATGGGTCGGATACCCCTTCTCATAATCCTTCAGCTGACGTGACGCATAGGCAATCATTTTGCCACTCTGCATCAACACACAGCGTAATCCTTGATGTGAGGCATCGCTATACACCACGAAATTTCTCGTACTATCCGATAACGACAAAACAGGCGCAGTACTCAGCCTCTTCTTCAACTCCTGAAAACTCTCCTCACACTTCTCCGTCCAAACAAACTTAACTATTTTACGAGTCAAATTCGTCAATGGAGTTGCGATTCTAGAAAAGTCTTGGATAAATCTTCGGTAATAACCAGCCAATCCCAAGAAACTCCTCACTTCGGACGGCGTCTTTGGCTGTTCCCAATTTATAACAGCTTTAACCTTCGACGGATCTACCAAAATACCATCCTTATCAATCACGTGGCCAAGAAATTGCACACGTTCCAACCAGAATTCACACTTCGAGAACACTACCATGAACTTGTCCAGAAATGTCTTAAACACCCTGTTCATTAGGCCCATAAATGCAGCTGGGGCATTTGTGAGACCAAATGACATCACCAAGAACTCGTAATGACCATATCGAGTCCTAAAAGCCGTTTGAGGTATATCTTCTCTTCTCACCTTCAACTGATGATACCCGCTTCTCAAATCAATTTTCAAGAAGTACCCTTCAGTTGATCAAACAAGTCATCGATCCTAGGTAAAGGATACCAATTTTTGATCGTAACTTTATTCAACTCCCTATAATCAATGCAATGACTCATCGATCCATCTTTCTTCTTAACAAACAAAAATGGCGCTCCCCAAGGCGAAACACTCGGTTGAACATACATCTTGTCCAGCAATTCTTGTAGTTGAACTATCAGTTCCTTCATCTCAACTGGATCCATTCGGTACGGAGCCTTCGAAATTGGAGCAGTTCCCGGTGCTAAGTCGATCACGAAATCTGTCTCCCTATCCGACGAAATTCCTGGCAAATCGCTCAAAAAAACGTCCACAAACTCCTTAACTACCGATATCTCCTCCACCTTCGGACTTTCCTTACGCGTATCTACTATGTAGGCTAGATATCCCACACAGCCTTGCGCTAGAAGTTTCTTGGCTTGCATAACCGTCAGATAACTCACTTGTCTAGGCGATTTGCTACCATAGAACACCAACTTTGACGGAGTTATAAGGTTTACCGACTTCTTCTGACAATCGATTACCGCCCCATGATTGAACAACTAATCCATACCCAGTATGACGTCGAATTCCCCAAGTTTAATCTGAATCAAATCTACTCTAAGCTCATGACCCTTAATATCCAATCTTTAATTCTTATAAATGCTCCTAACAGGAATAACCTCCCTATTCGTAATCTCTATGTTCAAAGGGTAAACTAACTCCTCCACAGGTAAGTCTATGGTCTTAGCAAAATCATCATATATGAATGAGCAAGTAGCACCCGAATCAAATAATACATATGCATTTATACTATTGATCGGAATAATACCTGACACCACATCTTTTGATTGCACAGCATCCTGCACCGTCATATTGAATGTCCGTGCAGTGGGTCGAACAGCTTGCAATGGTGCAGCGATAGTCACGGTACTGCCACTTCCATTCCCTCCGCTCCCTGTTAACCCTGCCGTCAACTTCTTCCTGCAGTTACGAGCCATGTGATCTTTGGATCCACATGTAAAGCAAGCTCCCTTCTTCGGGTTTGGGCAATTAGGCGCAATGTGGCCTTCCTGACCACAGTTGAAGCACACCCGCTTCCCTTTCATGCACACGTCAGTGTGATTCTTATCGCATATAGCACATGCTTCAAACTTCCTCTTTTGCTGGCTTCCTTGCTGACTCCCAGCAGAGGTATTATCAGACCACTTCCTCTTCTGGTTCATAGCACTGCTACCCCCAATCTTGGTTTCTACCTCATTCTTCTTCTTCTTATCTTGGTTAAACTTTGTCACTGCTTCGCTTCCTCCCTCAGCAAGTATGGCCTTTTCCAGCACCGCTGCAAAGGTATTCAGTTGGAACATGGAAACCTTACTGTAGAGCCAGGGCTTCAGTCCCCTCTCAAACCTCCTTGCTTTCCTAGCATCCGTGCTGACCTGGTAAGTAGCGAACCTGGCCAACTCGTTAAACTTAGCGGCATACTCGGACACCGTCATCCCTCCTTGCTTAAGTTCTAGGAATTTGACCTCCATCTGGTCCTGGGAACTCACTGGGAAGTACATCTCGTAAAAAATTTCCTTAAAATATTCCCACGCTATGACTCCCTCTCCCTCACGGGTCTTGTTAGCCTGCCACCAAAAGCTAGCATCTGACTTCAACATGAAAGCCGTGAATGCTGTCTTCTGGTTTTACCCTACCCTAGCCACATCAAATACCTTCTCCATTTCCATAACCCATGTCTGAGCTTCGATAGGGTTAGTCGATCCTTTGAACTCAGGCGGTCCTACTGCCTTGAATTCCTTGAACGTTGTTCCCTGCACTTGCGGCTGATTTGCAAGAGCTCCGGTCAATAGGTTCACCAACTGCTGAACTAAGTTGGGATTCGTCCCATCGTTATTGTTGTTATTGTTGTTCATTGAACCCTCGGGGTTTTGACGCGTTGGTCTTCTTCTAGGAGGCATTTTCTGTTAAGAAAATATTATTATTAGACCCTCTATTCAACTATTAAGTATTCAAGTTCTTACTTACCATTTTAAACAATTCAGTTCACATGGAACACATAGCACGTCAAATAAACTTCTTTTATTAATTACTCGTAGTTTAAAAACATCAAACAGATAGCACTTCTGCTATTTCTATCATCCTTCCTGAACTGGAAAAGTTACAGGATTACATTTTTAACTAATCCCATTCTTATCTCAAATTATGGGATTTACATTACTTATTACAAAACAACACATAAATAAAACTCTACTACTGCCTAGGCATGTTAATGCGTCGCACAGCCTCTCTGCGTTCCTCTTCCATTACTCAAAGCGCCGTTCTTCAGTCCACCACATACCACGGTATACCTTGGAATTGAGCTGGGTAGTAGAAAATATGGTCCTGAGCTCTCTCTATCGCTGTATGAAAAGCATATTCCCGTTTCCCTCAGCTTGGCCCTCTTGGCAGCTTCACCTTCATCTCGATTGCTCGTTGATTAGCCCTCAAACTTAACTCTTCAGTTCTGGCACGCTTCCTCAACTCCTCCTGGATGTCTTGCTTCAACTTTGCCAGTTCAAATCGAGCAGCATCTCTATCAACCTCCATATGTATCAGGTTACACTGTGCATCTCCTAGGTCACTTGCCATTTCCTCGATCGTCTTGTCTTGCTACTGGATAGTCTCCTCGAGATCTCCTACTCGTCCATGAAGCTCCACGTTGCTATCGTAGACTGCCTCATATATCTCAGCACTAGTAGGGTGAGGTGGGAATTCCTCTTCGGGGTCCTCTTCCTCATCTTCAGACTCGTCCTCGTCCTCATCCTCTGGAATAATTGTTAGCTCATGCTCCCGACCAACTACGGTGATCACTAGAGATGGCTTTCTCCTAACCAGCTGCTCCCAGACAACATGTATGTCACGGGGCTCCTCCTCTCTAGGCACCTGAGGTACATACTCTCTAGTCTGACTAGGTTCTCCAACGTTCGACATCCTGACAAAAGAATTTTAAAGTTCATTATTACGTGATATCGAATCGTCACTCTTCGAATACAAAAACGTAAACACACAGCACATAAAGTAGTTTATTATCTTTACCTATCACATCTATCTTTTCGATCTTACCTATAAGTACTACCTAAGGTTTTCCCCCCACCTAAGGTTTCATAACCTACAGCTTTGATACCAACCTGTGACACCCCCTAATCTGGGCACTTCGTTTTCACATGATTTGGTGTTCACTTTCTAATATAACATACATCTACCCAATGAATAATGCAAAATAAACTACAACTTAAATAAATCTCCCTTACAACAAGGGTTACAACCTTTCTAAAATATTCCCGGGTTACAATAACCCTGACATGAAAATAATAAAGTGCAGAAATAAAAACATAACATTCAAGTCTTATTACAGTCATTCTCAATTAAATAAAAACAAGTCTTCACTTGCTTTGCTTTCCCTTGCCCTTACTCGTAGATGGAGTATCAGCGTTATCAACCTTAACTGAAATTGTTATTTAATGCAAGAGTGAGCAAACCACAGCTCACTGAAGTTTAACAATAATATATACATGAAAGGATACCTTTAAAAGAATCTGAATAATATGATTCACTTCAACAATAAAGAATTGAATAATAATTCTTTCATCACAATTACAATTCAAAAATAGAATTTATCTGAGGGTCATAAGACCTTTGAACTCTTGTCCTAGGTTATAAATATTTCGATTTAAACCTTTAACAGTCAATAAGACTATGGACCTTAACTCGTACTTAGGGGGATCAGCCCTTCGTACCATATATTATGCACAAACATCTTAACGCTATGCGTAGTAACTTCACCTAATAAAAGGGTTGCTCAACTCAGTAATTTGAATTCAAGTCCGCACCAAAGGAAGTTTGGTTTGGATAAGCTTACAAGGGTAATTTAGAATTCTCATTTATCAGCTAAGGGATTAGTTGACAAGCTTACAAGGAAATTTAGAGTTCACGTTCATCAACTAAGGATTAGTTGAATCGACTTTTAATAATTCGTAAATAATAGAATTATGAACTAACATATGCTTTAGAATCAACTTAAAGCATTTAAAATAATAACTGGATCTTACTTGAACAATAAGTTAAGATCATCTCAATTAAATAAACAATTGTCCAATACAGAAATGGAAAGGACATTCTCAACAATGAATATATGAACTCAAGAAATTGTATAGAATTAACAAGTTTAGGGTTAGAAGACTTGCCTTACGCCCAAGCTACTTAACTCAACCACGTACTTAAACACTTCCTATACACATTCAATTATAATAATCTAAATCAGTTTACACATAACTAATTCACATAAGTGGTTAACCCTCATGGTTAACTCACTCTAATTAAATAAATAATAATAATCAACTATCACATAGTTAATTACATCACACACATACTCACATAATTAAATTAATTATGTATTTAGCTAAATTATAATTAAACAATTATAATTTAAACACTTAATCTAATTATAATTACTCAATTATAATTACCTCTTAAATTATCACCAATTCATAATTAATAATTAATTAAACTATATCATTCATTATAATTACACAAATAATAATTAATCATGCAATTATAAACTTAAAATCCATAACAAAATATGCATTTATTAAATTACAATTACTTAAATTATAATTTAAATTAACATCTAATTGATTAAAATAAATCAATTTCTATACATTATAATTTAACCATATTATACTTTAAATTAAACACTTACTCTTAATTATAATTAATCAAATTATAATTAAGTAACTCATTTACAATAAAACATTTATAATCTAATTAAAGTTTTCAAAATTTCTTTTATTTTCCAAATATGAATTTGTCACAATTATATAACAACATGTTATATCATTTAAATATATGTTTACTATCAAGGAATAATTAAACTAAGGCTTTAAAATAAACTGCACAAGAAACTAAAGTCACTGCCCAAGCACTGTGCACGACGCAGCTGCGCAGCCAGCAGCCTGGGCACCGGCGCAACTGCGCTGGGGTCGGATCAGAGAAGAGCAAGCGGCGCAGCTGCGCTGCTCCTGGCCTTGCTGCCGGCGCAGCTGCGCAGCAACTCCGCCAGACGCAGACAGCCACGACTCTCTACTTTACCGAACAACCCATAGAAGCCAACAAATGCAAAAATACAGTAACATAGACACTGTAAATCATATATATGCTATAATACATATATCTAACATGCTTCCAAAACATAAAATCATTTAAACAACGAGAATCAAGAGTTTTAAAAATTCAATTTGGCCATTTTCATGAAAACTCATATCTTTTCCAAAATAACCCACTGTAATAAATTTCTCCATCAATTCCACTTTATATACATGCATTATATACGTAATTGACGATAACATCAACCAATTTCCTAATAAGCATGCTAGCATATTCCAATTCATCAATTTCTCAAACCAAAATTGACAACAAAACTAAAACTAATATGAACTCAAATCAACATGAATTTTCTATTAAAATATCTTTCTACAGTAATTTGATTTCTGAAAATAATTATGGCATACAATCACTATTAGTATAACAAGAACACAATACATATATTCAATTCATGATTATACCACTTTCATGAAAATTTACTTTTATAGAGAATGAAAATATGAAGAACATAAAAACTTGTTTTTCCAACACTTGTATTCTTGAAAACTCTCCATGGCATGCAATTATGAAAACATATGAACATCATATATACACATAACTCATAATTACAACTTTCATGAAATCTTAATATTTTACAGAGATTGAACACGAAGAACATGATATATATATATATATATATATATATATCAAATATAAGGAATTAAAGAAATACCTTAATGCTTAATAAAGTGAAGAAGATGATTTTCCTCTTGATTACTCAAACTTCTCTTCTTCTTCTCTGTATTCTTCTTCTCTACTTCTCTTTTCTTTCTTTGTTTTTCTTAGTTTAGACTTAGGAAAACTAACGTAGTTTTAAACTTAGGTAGTATATAGAAAATATATAAGTGACATATAACAATATACATACTAACTCTAATTAAATTAACAGTTACAGAATTCAAAAGCCATCTTGACTTGTTTGGCTACAAGAAAATTAGAAACTAGCTTTATTAAATCCAAACATAGTTTAGGTAATTTAGGGTTAGGCTAGTGTAAGGGCCCTGTTTGGCAACAATCCTTTCAAACAAAAGCAAGGGCCTTGTTTGGTAAAAATTATTTAAAATTCTTTTTCTTTATTTGAATAATTCATTTACACATATCTTAATGTCATATTTTAATCAATTAAATATTAATCAACTAATTTAATCAATTAAAATCTAACATCAATTAATCACATAAAATTTGCCACATAATTATAATTACTCGCTAATTATAATTCATATAACACTTCATCACACAATTACTCTAATTCAATTATCTCAATTAAATTAGAACTATAATATAAAATTAATATACATTAATTAAATAAATATTACACATTCATTTAATTAATATATAACACTTAATTAAATCACTTCATAAATCACATAATTTATTTATTTAACTCTATAAATAATTCACATAAAATATTTATTTAACTCAATAAATATTTAAAATTATTATATAAAATCACAATCGTTATATAATCCTTAGAAAGAAAATGAACGAGTTAAAAAATATATAATATTCGATATATGATTGTGTTTAATTGAAGGTTATGTAATAAAACCTAATAGTTGTTGAAGAAATGAATGAAGTATATATATATGTAAAACTTTTTGCTAAGTTAACGTGTTGAAGTTATTCAACGATAATTGTGAAAGAGATTTTGCGAAAATCGAGTAAAGGAGGTTTCGTTGATTCCGAGGACGGAATCCTTATAAGGAGAAAAGGATGTGACATCCCGAATTTTTAAGAATTTATAAATGAGAATTTAATAAATAAAATTCTTATTTTAAGATGTTTAAGTATGAGTATGTGTATATGTGTTATATATTGTGAAATATGTGAATTGGTGTGAAGAGAATTTAAATGTTAATTTAATATATATTGAAGTAAATAAATATTTTAATTGAATTATTTATTGAGATTATGTGATTAATATGGAGTAATGTAATTAAGTGTATTATATTAATTAAATGATTATTTAATATTTAATTAATATGTAATAATTTTATGTTATAATTCTAATTTAATTGAGATAACGTAGTGATGTGGTAATTATTACACGAAATTATAATTAGCGAGTAATTATAATGTGACAATTTTATGTGATTAGTTGATGTTAAACTTTTAATTAATTAAATTAATGTTAAGATTTAATTAAATAAAGGATAACATTAAGAATATGTGTTAAAGGATTTATTAAAAGAGTTTTTAAAATCGTTTTTCCAAACAAGGCCTTACTTTTGTTTTAGATCTGTTTTACCCAAACAAGGCCTTAACTATTAAAACCTGTTTTTAAAATGATGAGTTTTGCCAAACAAGCCTTAGGGCTTTTCAAATTCAAACTTGTAACTTATGTGATTAATTGTATTTATGTTAATTATTATAGAGTAATTATATTGTATAAGTTATATATCATATGTATATACAATATACGTTAAGTTAAAAGAGTTAATACGTTAGTTTTCTAAGCTAAGTCTAAACAAAGAAAGAAAGAAGAAGAGAGTTAGAGAGAGTTATTAGAGAAGAAGAAGAGGAAGAAGAAGAAGAAGAAGGGAAAGCTTTGAAAAGACAAAGCAAGCCCCATCATCATCTCCATTTCTCTCTTAATTCAAAACTAGTAAGGGCACGTGAAGTGCAGATAGCTGTAAGCTGTTAATCTGTTATTGGTAAACAACGATCAAGGCAAGTCTTTCGGTTCCTATTTTCTACGTGGACTTGATGAACTGTTTTAAATTGCATGATATGTTATATGTGTTGTAAGTGAGCATGATATATTATACATGTTGTAATCATGAAATGTTAAAGTCAATTTATGACTATATTATTTTGGTTAAATAATGATGATTGAGTAAGGAACTCAATCTTTATATTTGCTATGTGAATTAAAGCATGTATGCCATGTTACTTTAATTATTATGATATGTATGTTGAGCATATTATTATATGCTATGAGATGCATGAAAACTGTTAGAACTTGCTGAGCTGTCGAGCTCACTCTGGCAAACAATAATTTTTGCAGGTCAAGATTTCAAGGTAAGGATATGTGCTAAGTGAATTATAGAGATCCATATTCACGAAGATTACTTATGTTTTATGAGAAATGTATTTAATATTTTGAATGTAACATGTTGTTGAATTGTAAGTTGAGCTATCCGGTGTATATGGATATTGATTTATGATGTAAGACTTTGTATAATCATTTTGTTGTAACGATTCATGATATAAATTTGAATTGAAGAGATGTAATGTAAAGGTTATGATTTAGGGCAATACAGAAGGAAATATATAAAAGGTTTAAATATTCCGCGTTTTCAGTGATTTTAATATCGAATAATGATGTAAAGTTAGAATAAAGTTGTATTGTTAAAGATCGAGAATGAGAATTATATTGTAAGAATTTTGGGATTGTTACAGGCGCGGCCGCGCGGCCCTGTAGTACATTTGGGGCGCGGCCGCGCACTTCCCTAGAAAAGTCTCTGGACTCTGGATATCGGCGCGAGTGCGCGGCTCCTCTGTGTAATCCTAACGCAGCCGCGCGAGGCTGTGATTTTTGCTGGTGCAATGCTGGTGCTATGCTGATTTCTTTGTTGCTTTCACGTTGCTTCTTTCTCCTTCACTATGCTGCTTTGAGGCCCTTTGCACATGCCTTATGTCAGTCCTCATGCCAAGTCCAATCCCACCTTGCCTTGTTGCCATCTTCATGCCAAAACCCTGCTATTCCATGCCATTTCTTGCCAATTCTTCGCCAAAAGAGTTTCCTGCCTAAAATGCATAACACAAAGATTAAACGCATTAAAAGACACTAGAGTACTTGAGTTTAAGCCATAATCAAAGCAAGTTGATAGACAATAAGTAGGTATAAAACCTACTTATCAAATACCCCCAAACTTGAATCATTGCTTGCCCTCAAGCAACAGACACAAATGCAAACTACATGATATGCAACTATGCTACATGAAAAAATGAATCCCAAAGATCAGCCATGCTATGAATTCCAATAAGAAGCGCCTCAGAGAAATAACAAGACTATGAACAGACTGACAACTCAAGCTACAGTTATAAAGACATACAATCCATGAATCACAACATGTTGCTAAGATGCGGTGTGTGTGCTATGTCACAAATAAGCTTGAACGAGGCAAAGATTCCACATGCTATACTTCTAAGGAAGGAAAACTGAGGTTTTAAATCACGAATTTTTCCTATATACAAAATAATGACCAAACCAACACATAGATACAAGCTAAGGTGCAACAAGGGCTTATTATGCTTTTATTCACACACGAGGGCGATATTCGCACTTTCCCGTGGTTACACCCGACTGTGCAATGCTAAGCCCTCTTAGGCTTTTCAGTGATACCCATTTATCGAGCTTTCGACCAACGACTCCCAAACCATAAAGGCCTTAGGGCGCTGGGTGTAGAGACAATCCCCTAGGGCGTACTTGCTCGAGTATCAAAGGCCACAAGACATAGCTAGCCAAGGTATTTATATTCTATTTTTTTCTTTTTCTCAATTTTTTTTTCTTTTCTTTTTCTTTTTCATTTTCATTTTCTTATTCTTAGCATGCATACCCAAAGTTTCCCTAAAACTTGCATCTCTGTGTCCTTAAGGTCATTATTGATTTATTACACAATTCTAGCAATTAAAAACAAAATTTTCCACCTCAGAAGACAAACATGTGCTAATCTAGCCAACAAGCAAATAAAGACAATTCTGTGCTATCCGGTAACATCAAAGAAACATGTATAGATTACATCATGTATAAAAATATAACTGAGCTTAAGCTAACCACTGAGTTCAAAAATCTATCATATCTCAATTTCATCATTAGCCATACTTGAATTCAACAGGCTAAACACATGGGACTATGCAATGCATTGCAATTAAACACAAACTAAATAAGCAAAACAAAATAAAAGTGAAAAAATTTATGCAAAGTTTAAACTAATAGATATTAAAATGCAACAACTATGAAACTAACTAAATACAATTAAAACTATATGCAATTCACTCTAACTACACCCAATACCCCCAAACTTAAAATATTCAATGTCCACATTGAAGGTAAAGGGTCAGGAAAACTACCCTACTGATTGGCATGGCCACCCTCCTCGGGTGGTGAATCTGGCGGTGGGTATGGCATGGCAGAACCGAAGACAGGCCACTCCACTAGTGTCCTCTGCTGCACAAAGGCCTCGGCTAAGGAATGCGATAAACCATCAGCAAACGCTGCAAAGTTATTGTGCAATACGTCCATCCTCCTCTCCAATCGCCTAATTCTGCGATCCTGATGAATGTCACAGGCTGGAAGAGGAGCAGAAGCCTCTGATGGCTGTGACTGCGGTGGAGGAACTACTGGAGGAGGCGGTAAGATGAACCCTCTTCCTCGGGGGTGTGTTGTGCCGCCAGGCAAATCTTCGAACTTCTTGATAGTGGCATGAGTGACGTCTCCGCTTGGCATCTGGACCTGTTCATCAGCCCATTCGAGACCTGCCTTCGAACAAAGATAAGCCAACACGGATGTATGTGGAAGAGACCCGGTGGTATTGCCTCTCATAAAGCGCAGCATATTCTAATTTATTAAATGCCCGACCTCGATATATTTCCCCATGATGATCCCCCACAATATGATTGCCCTCTCGGTTGTAATCTCGTGCTGGTGAGAGGATGGCATAAGATAGGCACATAAAAATAGGTTCCATGCCTTAGCGCATTTGTTCAGACCGGAGGTTGGGAAATTAGTATGCTCATCGGTGCCTGCCCTATATTTCCACTTCGTGCCTGGCGCACACAAATCGATGATCAATTGGTCCAAATCAGTTTCAAATCGGTCCGCTTCGACCCAATTGTTGGTCCGATTAGATGACACAATTAACGCGCAACTATACGCTGCCAACGAGTAATAAAGAGTAAGTAAAGATCGTTCCCACGGAGAATTAACGGATAATAGGTCGCCAAAGCACTAGCACATAATCATCTTAATCTTATTTAAACGGGCGAGAAGGAGAATGAATTATTAAAGCTAAGTTAAACTAGGCAAGAATTAAAACATGCAATACCTAATCCTAGGGTAAATTCAGATAATGAAGACATGGGATTACAATTTCCCCCAACACTTCGTTCGAATCTCTTAACTCTCTCACTTAGAATAATAAGCACCTAGAATTGACAACCGAGAAATCACGATTACATAATAGCCTCTTTCGATGGACAACTATGAATCTTCCTAATGCGGCATGTAGGTATATGTCTATCCTACACACTATCAAGCAACTAATATACAGAACAATTAATAAGACACATGTCATGCGAAATCTCGTTAACTACTCTATCAATTACCAACTTTCGCATAGGAAGTCATTATGATTAGATTCTCAAATGGTTGTATACGGCATTTAGGTATATTTCTATCCTAAACACTAACAAATTATCAACTCTTTAGGACAATGAATGAGACACACGTCACATAATCTCATAGATTACCCGCAAGAATCTCTAACTTTCGCATGATATCATAACTAGGTCTAAACCTATAATCCATTTGTCAAGTTCATACAGGTTCACAAGAAATCAATCTAAAAGCACAAGTTATGATAACCAATTCATAATAATAGTAAAGAGAGAGCAATCAATACAAACTATGTGTTGGGTTCCATTGAAACCCCAAAATATAAACTAAGTCATAAATAACTTGAATATATTATCCAAAAGTTAGATAAACATCATCCGAATACAATTTAATACAAGGAGAGTAAGATATAGAGAAATGTAAATCTTGTGTCTTCTCCAAGCTTGGATCTTGATGCTATTACTTGCTTCAATCTTCACACACAAACAAAACCTTAGAATCTAACTAACTAACACTAAACTAGCACTAATCTACTCTCCAATCTACTCCTAATCTAGACTAAACAAGATGTAAAGGAAGAAAAGAGAGGAACTAGGGCTTAGGGCCAATATATAATGATTTTTCTGGTCACAAACGAGCCCCCTTATATCCCAATCAAAAGCTAAGTCTCATTCAATTGAAAAGTCAAGTCTGGCACAGCTGGGGACTGGCGCGGCCGCGCCCAAAAATGCACTAGAATCCGCGCGCCCGCGCCAAGGCTTTTTTGCTGCAGAGTTCTCTAGTAAAACGGCCATAAATTTTGATCCGGGAGGAGTTACGAGGTCTGCCACCTATCAAATCGAAGCTATCGAAGAGCTCTACAACTTTTATTCTTTGAGAATTGAGAAATAATGGATGAATGAAGGCTGAAATTGAGCTCCAAGTGACAGCTGTGCAATAGAAACCCAAAACAGTGGAGTTTAACGTCCGTTGGTATACGGGGCATAACTCTCGCCTCCGAACTCCGATTGGAATGATTTAAGATGTTCCGAAAAGCTTAGAAGACGCTCTAAAATATGAACTAAGCTCCAATCCAAGAACATGAAATGAACAAAAAAAACCCAAGCAATGTCCGGATTGCATTTCCTTCCCATTTTTGCTTCAAATGCCATTCGTGCTCCTTTTGGCCTCTAGACTCGTGGCATCACCTTCATTGCTTCCTCACCCATGCTAGCTTCATACTTTAAGCCCATTTCAGTGCTTTGCCCCATTTAAGCGTTCTTTTGCCCTTTTAAGCTCAATTTGCACCTGGAGAGTTTCTAAACCTAAAAATCACAAAACAAAGCAAAAAAACATAAAACGCACAACTATACTTGAGTTTAAGCAACAGAATGAGTTGGTTACTATCCGAATAAGTGGTCATAAAATTCACTTATCAAATACCCCCAAACTTAAACATTGCTTGCCCTCAAGCAACCAAAACAAAACTAAACAAAAGATGCAATGCCGTATCTACAATGTATGCAACCTACGCTATCATGAATGCGAATCCAAGTTCCCAGCCAGTATTAAACTTTCAAAGCAATGCCTCAGAAAACCACTAGATAGTCGAACAGATAAGCTACCCAAAATAAGACCATAAGGCATATTCTGCAAATCCAAAACTGTCAGCACTGATGTATTGTGCGTTGTGTGCTTAGCAACCATTAGATATGCATTCATATAAACAACTCACCTACTATGCTTCTTAGGGAAAAAACAAGCTTTAACTTAAGAAAAATAGTAAATCATATAAGTTCTAACTAAGACCGTGCATTACTAGAGTTAAGAGTCAACAGGGGATTTTCATTAAGCTTTTATTACTCACGAGGGCGTATTCGCACTTTCCCGTGTACACATTCGACTGTGCAATGCCTAGTTCTCTTAGGCTTTTCAATGATATCTATGTAGCGAGCTTTCGACCAACGACTCCCAGACCAGACGACCTTAGGGCGCTGGGTGTAGAAACACCCCGAGGGCTTACTTGCTCGAATATCAAAGGCCACAGAACTCGGCGTAGTCGAAGTGTTTATTCTATTTTTTTTCTTTTTCAATGCATTTTCTTTTCTTTTCTTTTCTTTTCTCTTTTTCTTTTTCATAGGGGAGTGCGTCTTAGGCTCCATCTCCCCAAATATCATGCAAAACCCCTATTTTCCCCCAAACTTAAGCTTTTAACAGTCTTAGTTATTATCATATGAGAAATGAAACTCTTTCATTAAAACACAGATTTCCCACCAGAAGACAAGTATGTGAAAATTTAAACTTAGCATGTCATGATGGTTACTCTATTATGCTAACTGGTTACACAGTATTTGACAGATAAGGATTTACATATATGACCATACAATCAAGCTTAGGTCTCAAATCAGTTCAAAAATCAAGCGAATTCAATTTCTTCATAGGCCAAATACGTAACTCACCAACTGAAACTGGATTCATGCAAAATTTCCTAACACAGAATGCAAAATAGAATGCAAAAATTTTAAAATTTTTACAAATTCTAACTATTTACAACCTACATGCACTAAATGAACTGACACAACATGAAATGAACTAACTACATGCAAAACATAAAATGAACTAAGTACATGCAAAAACAACACCAATACCCCCAAACTTAAACTGTTTAATGTCCTCATTGAAGGTAAAGGTATTCTGGCTCGTGGTCGTCGTCGTCTTGTCAATATGCTCGTGAACTAAGTTGGAGGACTCGAACTGTGCTGGTGGCATCCTCTCAGAAGTTTCCCCGTCTCTCTCTGCTCTTGGTAAAATAAACCCCGCTCAACACTATACTTAACGAACCAACCCAACTCAATATTAATCTTACTCTGCTAATGATCCCACACTCAATGTCTCAATTGATCAGGTTGAGAGGATGAGGTGGATGGGAATTAGTACTTTGGATTGAAGAGGTAGGAGGTTTTCAAAACTAAGGCTTTTAGTGGGGGGGTTGAATGAGATGGAAGAGATGGGGGATTGCATTAAGGAACTTGAGGGTTTGGGATAAGAGGGACTGAGGCTTGGGTGCTGCTGATAATTGACATGAAGCGGTGCCCCCAAAAGCTGCTAGAATTTTCCTTAAGTTAGGCCCAGTCTGTGAGAGGCGCGACCGCGTGCCAGCTCAGGCTTATCCTGGCGCAACTGCGCGGCATGCCAGATCCTTTTTTCTGCAGAATTTTTCTAGGCACAAAGGCTATGGCTTTTGAACTTTGCTCCCAAGTAGCTTTTAACTTGAAATATGCAAACAAGACTTATTAAGTCCTATTAAACCATCAAAAGTTAATACTTAATATTTACATCAAGAGAATTAAACATGGAAAGATATATTCATTTAAATTCCCAAAAATTCTCTAAGTGCGTATAAACAATGCAAGTGCATCAAAAATATACTATAAGCTTTTTAATCCCAAAAAATTATACGCATTCATGCCTAAAACGAAAAATGTAAGCATGAGCTCCTAAATCTACGAGCATTCAAAAAACATTTAAACTAAATATTAAACTAATAAGAATTAAACAAGGGGGAGGGAATTGTGATAGAAAGCATGTAATGGAGAATTAAACAAGTAGAGAGAGAGAGAAATGATGGGGTGCCTCCCATCGAGCGCTTGATTTACAGTCCTCTAGCTGGACTATGTCTGACCACTGCTATCTGACTCCCTGACGATATTGGAGAACCCCTCCATCCATCAGAATTGCTCTATGCTTTTGGAGGCTTCCCAATAAAGGAGGACTCGGATTTAAACTACCTAGCATTGGATATGTATATGAATTCCCCGGACAAAAGGTCGGGGAGCTAGGCAATGGTTCCGCTATGTATGTGAAATGATCGGGGCATGGAGGCATAAACCACGCAATGGACTCTTCTTCTATTCTC
The DNA here is from genome assembly GCA_020205555.1 of Panax stipuleanatus. NCBI lineage: Eukaryota > Viridiplantae > Streptophyta > Magnoliopsida > Apiales > Araliaceae > Panax > Panax stipuleanatus. Next base: position 26,732,692 of record CM035119.1, read on the forward strand.
TTCTCTTCTGACCACCATGGTTTGAAGCTGGCGGACTCTCTCATATCATCGAGATCCGGCTCTGTAATATGGCTTCCAAGGGGGCAAGGGTGTGCAAACTTGACTGGCTTGTTCCACGAAGGCTGAGAAGGCTCTTGGGGGATTTTCACTGTTGGTTCACATTCATACTCCACATCTCCAATTGGCTCCTCTATTTCCATTGCTTTCGGCTCGTCCATTTGCAATTGCACTTCGGATTCTCTATCAGTTTCTGCACCCATGTCATAGCACCGATCTTTCTGAGGGTCGTAACTCATGGAATCATTCATTGGAGGTACAGGATCTTGCATTATTATCTCTTGTTCATATACCTCGTCCTTATTTAATGCCGTGCTAATCTGCTCCACCCAAATTTGAAGATCCTCATTTGAATACTCTTGCTCAATCAAGATCTCCTCTTCTGCTTCATCCTCAGAATCCATGTACTGAAACTCACTGGAGTTCTGAGGTCCTTTGCTCACGGCTTCTACTACTTGAGAGAGCTGATTTTAAAGATTCTGAGTCCGTATCCCTTGCTCAATCAACTCCTCTTTCATCAAGGCCATGTTAATCTGATTTGCCCAATTCTGAAGATTCTCGATTGACTATGATTGATCAATTAAGGTCTCCTGTGTTAATGCTATGGAATGTTCCCACACACAGTTCAATCCTTCCTTTTCAGTTTCAGTCTCGGGATCCATGTACTGAGGCTCATTTGTTGAAGGATTGTTGATTAAGGCCATCTGTTTCAGAAAGTTTTGGTTCAATTCTTCTTGGCTCCTAATCATCTCCTCTTGCTTCGCTAAGGCTCTATCCAGGATGTCCATGGTAGACTATTCTCCTTGTAAACAGAAAGGTTGATATGGGGGTTCTGGTGGGTAATTTGGACTTGACTCATATTGTTCTTGATAGCTTACAGTATGGTCTTGATAGTAGTTAGCTGAAGGGCCCGGGTGATACCCCCAATCTTGTTGATAATTGGTGTACGGCTCATTGTGGAAGTACTCACCCCCATACTGCTCCTGTCCATAACTGATAGGCTCGTGATGGCTCATATAAGCTCTAGCACCATAGTCATATGAAGTCACTGGCTCTCGACTCTGTTGGGCTGAAACAGTATCCAACTTCCTCGAGAGAACCTCTAGTTGTACTGAAAGTGTTGCAATTGGGTCGACGCCATCATTGTATGCTTCCCTTGGCTGCTCTTGCCTTGTACCATTCCATGGATAGAAATTTAAGTCCATTGTACCTGAGAAGAAAATAAATGAAGAGAATTAAAACAAAAATAAAAAGTTTAAATTAAGACTAATCTAATTAAAACAAATGTTGGCAAACAGTTATCGAATAATTCCCCGGCAACGGCGCCAAAAACTTGTTGGTCCGATTAGATGACACAATTAACTTGCAAGTATACGCTGCCAACGAGTAATAAAGAGTAAGTAAAGATCGTTCCCACGAAGAATTAACGGATAATAGGTCGCCAAAGCACTAGCTCATAATCATCTCAATCTTATTTAAACGAGCGAGAAGGAGAATGAATTATTAAAGCTAAGTTAAACTAGGCAAGAATTAAAACATGCAATAACTAATCCTAGGGTAAATTCAGATAATGAAGACATGGGATTACAATTTCCCCCAACACTTCGTTCGAATCTCTTAACTCTCTCACTTAGAATAATAAGCACCTAGAATTGACAACCGAGAAATCACGATTACAAAATAGCCTCTTTCGATGGACAACTATGAATCTTCCTAATGCGGCGTGTAGGTATATGTCTATCCTACACACTATCAAGCAACTAATATCCAGAACAATTAACAAGACACATGTTATGGGAAATCTCGTTAACTACTCTATCAATTACCAACTTTCACATAGGAAGTCATTACGATTATATTCTCAAATGGTTGCATACGGCATTTAGGTATATTTCTATCCTAACCACTAACAAATTGTCAACTCTTTAGGACAATGAATGATACACACGTCACATAATCTCATAGATTACCCGCAATAATCTCTAACTTTCGCATGATATCATAACTAGGTCTAAACCTATAATCCATTTGTCAAGTTCATACAGGTTAACAAGAAATCAATCTAAAAGCACAAGTTATGATAACCAATTCATAATAATAGTAAAGAGAGAGCAATCAATACAAACTATGTGTTGGGTTCCATTGAAACCCCAAAATATAAACTAAGTCATAAATAACTTGAATATATTATCCACAAGTTAGATAAACATCATCCGAATACAATTTAATACAAGGAGAGTAAGATATAGAGAAATGTAAATCTTGTGTCTTCTTCAAGCTTGGATCTTGATGCTATTACTTGCTTCAATCTTCACACACTAACAAAACCCTAGAATCTAACTAACTAACACTAAACTAGCACTAATCTACTCTCTAATCTACTCCTAATCTAGACTAAACAAGATGTAAAGGAAGAAAAGAGAGGAACTAGGGCTTAGGGCCAATATATGATGATTTTTCTGGCCACAATCGAGCCCCCTTATATCCCAATCAAAAGCCAAGTCCCGTTCAATTGTAAAGTCAAGTATGGCACAGCTGGGGACTGGCGCGACCGCGCCCAAAAATGCACTAGAATTCGCGCGCCCGCACCAAGGCTTTTCTGCTGCAGAGTCCTCTGGTAAAACGGCCATAACTTTTGATCCGGGAGGATTTACGAGGCCTGCCACCTGTCAAATCGAAGCTATCAAAGAGCTCTACAACTTTTTTTTGAGAATTGAGAAATAATGGATGGATGAAGGCTGTAATTGAGCTCCAAGTGACAGCTATGCAATAGAAACCCAAAACAGTAGAGTTTAACGTCCGTTGGTATACGGGGCATAACTCTCGCCTCCGAACTCCGATTGGGATGATTCAAGATGTTCCGGAAAGCTTAGGAGACGCTATACAATATGAACTAAGCTCCAATCCAAGAACATGAAATGAACATAAACCCCCCAAGCGATGTCCGGATTGCATTTCCTTCTTATTTTTGCTTCAAATGCCATTCTTGCTCCTTTTGGCCTCTAGACTCGTGGCATCACCTTCATTGCTTCCTCACCCATGCTATCTTCATGATTTAAGCCCATTTTAGTTCTTTGCCCTATTTAAGCGTTCTTTTTCCCTTTTAAGCTCAATTTGCACCTGGAGAGTTTCTAAACCCGAAAATCACAAAATAAAGCAAAAACACATAAAACACACAACGATACTTGAGTTTAAGCAACAAAATGAGTTGGTTACTATCAGAATAAGTGGTCATAAAATCCACTAATCACCAATTCACTTGATCAGCCGGGGGCGGAGGCAAACTTAACACCACTCGAATCGCTGCCTGGCGATAATCGATGGTTTTGCCTCAAACAAATGACAAGCCACTCTGCGTTTCCTTGGCGTTGGCATAAAATTCATGCACAATGGCCAACGGCACAGGCGACGGTGTTGCACAGACCCCTTGCCAACCCATCTCTCGGATCATGGCAAGCAATTGCCCATCCTCTCTAGCCGGCTTCAACCCCTCTCCTTCAAAACAGTCTTGGCGCAATTCGATAGTACTCCAATTGGGCATCCAGGCTAATGAAACTAGTCAAATCCACCATGTCAGTGTCCTGGTCACTGCGAGCAGGCGAAGCGAGAGTGGCAGATCGTGCACGTTTTGGCCCCATTCATAATTTTCTAAAAAATTTATTTGCAAACCCTAGATTTTGTTTGTTGAAGAACACCCCCAAACTTGTATCTCAGCACTGGTTACACAAACCCTAATTGCTAAAAAATAACCCCCAAACTGCTATCTGAATATCCCTGCAAATCGTGAAGTGCGAAACCCTAACTCTGAACAAACTTGAATATAATTGAATGGAAAAGAAGGCTAGGTCATGGATTTATAGATGGTAAAATTCTGATATGGGAAGGAGAAGTGAGATATGTGCAATTGATTAGGGCTTGGTGTGTATAGAATATGATTTGGAGAATGAGAGTTCAAAGGAGTAGAGAGGGCTTTGTATGTTTGAGAGTGGTGGCCGATCACAATAGATATAGGAATAGGGTCTGGAACGATTTTTGTTAAATTTTAAAATTACCGTTTTCTAGGGTCGGGAGCGGACGCGCCGGCTTAAACTCTCAATAGGGCGCGACCGCACGGGGTCTTAGAATGGCCTCTTTGGTCTGCGTATTGGTGCGGGCGCGCGAGCCTTAGCCTTGCTGGTGGCGCGGCCGCGCCGCCCTGAGCCTGGCCAAAAAATTTTCTAATTCTGCAACAATGATGTGAAGGCTTAAGCAGCAACTTGAAACACTTTTCTTTCCTGCACACAAAGCAATTAAAAATAAGATGTAACTTGATTTCATAATCACAATTTGCCTATTTAAGATGTATGTACGCTTAATTCCTTAGCAATGCTATGTCCGTGAGTTATATGTATATGAATTCCCAAAAATTTCTATCTGTGCTTATATGCAATATGCAAATACTTCATAAATATGTTCAATAAGCTCCTAAACTCAATAATATATGCAAAAATGCCTAATGTTCAAAAATGTAGGCAATGAGCTTCTAAATCCCAAAAATTTAAGCAATCATGTTTAAGTCCAAAAATGTAGGCTATGAGCTTCTAATACCACACAGTCCAAAAAAATGTTCACAAGTTTCATAATGCTTAGAATTAAACAGGGGGAGAGGGGAAATATAGAGTCATGCAATCAGAATTAAACATGAGGGAGAAATAGAAATATGATACAAGAATTATATGAGAGAGAGAAAAGAGTTGATGGGGTGCCTCCCATCTAGCGTTTGTTTACAGTCCATAAGCTAGACTCTGTCGAAATTGGTCAAGCGGTGGAAAGAATCGAGGCGACCTTCTCTCGATTTACCTCGCCGCCATAATAGTACTTCAATCTTTGTCCATTCACTTTGAAGGGTTTGTCCAGGTATTGATCATAGATTTCCACTGCGCCATGCGGGAATACTATTTTCACCGTGAAGGGGCCTGACCACCGTGATTTAAGCTTTCTGGGAAAGAGTCTGAGACGAGAGTTATACAGCAACACTGCTTGCCCCGGGTCAAATGTTCTTTCCATAATCTTCCGGTCGTGCCACCATTTGACCTTCTCCTTATACAGCTTGGAGTTCTCATAGGCTTGCAATTTGAACTTGTCAAGCTCATTAAGTTGGAGAAGTCTTTTCTCCCCAACAGCCTTTAAATCAAAATTCAGCTTCTTTATGGCCTAGTAGGCCTTATATTCAAGCTCCATTGGGAGGTGGCAGGCCTTCCCATACACAAGTTGATATGGCGAAATACCCAGTGGCGTCTTGTAGGCAGTCCTATAGGCCCACACCGCATCGTCGAGCTTGTGGGACCAATCCTTTCTCGTGGGATTCACAATCTTTTCTAATATCCTCTTCACCTCACGATTAGATACCTCAGCTTGGCCGTTTATTTGGGGATAGTATGCAGTAGCAATACTGTGATTTACCCCATATTTGGCCAAAAGTGAAAAAAACTGACGATTGTAGAAGTGTGTTCCTTCATCACTTATGATGGCTCTAGGGGTCCCGAAGCGCATGAATATGCTCTTCTGAAGAAAACGCAAGACCACCCTAGCATCATTGGTTGGTAAGGTTGCTACCTCTACCCACTTGGACACATAATCGACCACCAGCAAGATGTATAAATTTCCACAAGATGAGACAAAAAGCCCCATGAAGTCTATCCCCCAGAACTCAAAGGTTTTGACCTCTAGGATCATAGTTAGAGGCATCTAATTTCTCTTAGATATGTTACCCACGTGCTGACAACGGTCACAGTTCTGGACAAAGTTATGAGCATCTTTAAATAGTGTTGGCCAATAAAAGCCTGCCTGAAGTACTTTGGCGGCTGTCCTCTCACCCCCGTAATGACCTCCATAAACTGATGAGTGGTAATCATGCAGTATGATATCCATCTCACTTTCTGGGATGCACCGTTTGATCATCCTATCAGCGCACTGCCTAAACAAATACGGCTCATCCCAACTATACCATCTAACATCGTGTAGAAACTTCTTCTTTTTGGTTCTAGTGAAGTCGGAAGGGTTAATATTGCCCACTAGGAAGTTTTCAAAGTTCGCAAACCAGGGCATCTTGCCCTGCACCACGAATAACTGCTCGTCCGGGAAGGACTCATTAATCATCACTTTGTCATTTTTGTCCATTCCCGGGTTCTCTAGTCGAGATAAGTGGTTAGCCACTTGGTTTTTGGTTCCCTATCTGTCCTTGATTTCTAAATTGAATTTTTGTAAAAGAAGTATCCACCAGATGAGACGAGGCTTAGCATCTTTCTTACTAATCAAGTATCTGATCGCGGCATGATCTGTGTATACAACTACTTTTGTGACAATCAGATAAGACCTAAATTTATCAAACATGTATACCACTGCAAGAAGCTCCTTCTCTGTGGTGGTGTAGTTTAGTTCGGCGTCTATCAGGGTTTTGCTTGCATAATATATCACATGAAAGACCTTATCCCTGCGTTGTCCCAATACAACCCCCACAGCGAAGTCACTTGCGTCGCACATCAATTCAATAGGGAGAGACCAATCAGGAGCTGTAATGATGGGTGCCGTAGTCAGTTTCTTTTTTAAGTGTTCAAAGGCCACCAAGCATTCCTCGTCGAATCTGAATGTGATGTCCTTCTCAAGCAAACTGCACAGAGGTTTAGTAATCTTTGAGAAGTCTTTAATAAAACGACGATAAAATCCTGCGTGCCCGAGGAAACTGCGGACCCCCTTTACTGAGGATAGTGGCGGTAAACTTTCTATGGTCTCCAACTTCGTTCTATCCACCTCTAGACCTTTCCCAAAGACTTTGTGGCCCAAAATAATGCCTTCCTTTACCATAAAATGGCATTTTTCCCAGTTTAGAACGAGGTTATTCTCCACACATCTCTTTAACACCAACACCAAATTCTCTAAGCAGATGTCGAAAGAGTCTCCAAAGACAGAGAAATCATCCATGAAAACTTCTACATTGTGTTCGATCATATCAGAGAATATTGCCATCATACATCTTTGGAAAGTGGCGGGAGCGTTGCATAGCCCGAAAGACATCCTCCTAAATGCAAATGTACCGTATGGGCACGTGAAGGTGGTCTTCTCTTGGTCCTCTGGGGCTATAACAATCTGGTTATACCCTGAGTAACCGTCCAGGAGGCAATAGTAGTAGTGTCCTACTAGTCTATCCAGCATTTGGTCAATAAAAGGGAGAAGGAAATGATCTTTCCTTGTAGCTTTGTTCAGTCTGTGATAGTCCATGAAGACTCTCCATCCCGTAACTGTCCTGGTAGGAATAAGCTCATTCTTTTCGTTAGTCACGACTGTCATGCCTCCCTTTTTAGGGACGCACTGTACCGGGCTCACCCAAGAGCTATCTGAGATCGGATAAATTATTCCAGCATCTAACCACTTAAGGATCTCTATTTTGACAACCTCTTTCATGATCAGATTCAATCTCCATTATTGCTCTATTGATGGCTTGTTGTCATCCTCCAAGAGAATCTTGTGCATGCAATAGGAAGGGCTGATCCCTTTGATGTCAGCTATGGTCCACCCAATAGCTAATTTAAAATATCTTAGAACCCACAGCAATTTGCTCTCCTGATTGGATGATAAAGCAGAAGCGATGATAACCGGCAACGTGGAAGATTCTCCCAGATATGTATATCTCAAATGATCCGGAAGAGGTTTCAGGTCAAGTGTAGGAGCCACCTCTAGAGAAGGCTTTAGTCGCACTGATGACTCCCCAGTGTGTCCTAGTGGTTCGATGAGAATTTTAAACTTTCACATCTAAGGCACCGTATTCAAAATTTGAATGCATTCCACCACATCTGTATCTTCCAATTCAGAATCTCCCTGCAGAGCACTTTCTAATGGATCCATACTCATTAATTGTTCAGTTTCTTCCTGCAGTATTCTGTCGACAGTATCAATTCTGAAACATTCTTCTCCATCCGTGGGAAACTTCATAACCTTGAAGACATTGAACGTCACCTCTTAGTCTTGAACCCTCATAGTTAATTCTCCCTTCAGTACATCTATGAGTGTTCGCCAGATGGCTAGAAACGGTCTCCCCAGAATAATTGGAATGTTCTTGTCTTCCACGAAGTCCGTGATGATAAAGTCTGTAGGGAATATAAATTTGACCACCTTTACCAACACGTCTTCAACAATGCCTCTGGGGTAGGTGATGGATCTATCGGCTAGTTACAATAAAATGCTGGTCGGCTTAGGAGCCGGCAATCCCAACTGAGTGAACACCGATAGTGGCATCAAATTTATACTTGCCCCCAAGTCACATAGGCACTTGTTGAAGGAAAACTCCCCAATAGAGCATGGTATTGTAAAACTCCCTAGATCCTTGAGCTTTGGGGGTAACTTTCTCTGCAAGACTGCACTGCATTCCTCTGTCAAGGCCACTGCTTCATAGTCCTCTAGCTTCTTCTTCCTTGACAGTATCCCCTTCATAAACTTTGCATAACTCGGCATTTGTTCCAAAGCTTCGGTAAAGGGAATGTTGATTTGCAGTTTCTTAAATACCTCCAGAAACTTTGCAAATTATTTATCCAATCTTTGCTTCTGAATCCTTTTTGGGTATGGTGCAGAAGGGTAGACTACTTGTGGTGGAACCTTGGGTTTCTCAGTAGATACCTCCTTTTTTGGCTCAATTGCATTGCCCCCCATCTTTCCCATCTTACAAAACTATCTTAGAATTTTCTGCACTTGGGCGCTCCCGCGCCAGGTTTTGTTCTTCTTGGGGCGCGGCCGCGCCAGGCTGTAGTTTAGTAGTCTGCTTCCCAGACCTTAGTGTGATTGCTTGGCATTGCTCCTTGCCATCTCTTCTCCCTGGATTTGCTTCCGTACTGCTTGGAAGAGTCCCTTGCGGTCTGTTGAGGACTGCATTGGCAATTTGGCCTATTTGAGTCTCTAATGTTTTGAGAGACACCGCTTGACTCTTAACCAACAACTTAAGCTCTTCTATCTCAGCTCTTTCCTCGGATTGGTGATTAGGAGCTGGATTGTGTTGATGTTGTGGTTGATGAAATCCAGGTGGGTGTGATTGTCTGGACATACTGCTGTTGAGACTGTTGTGGCTGAGATTTTTGTTGTTGGTAAGGTTGATATGGTGACTGTTGAGCACTTTGGTATGGTTGTTGTTGAGGAGGAGGTTGGTATTTAGGATGTTGAGATTGTTGAGATGGTTGAGGCTATTGAGCATTTTGGTTATTGATCCAACTAAAATTAGGATGGTTTCGATTGTTTGGATGGTAGGAGTTCGAAAACTGATTCTGAGGCTTTTGATAGTTGCTGACGAACTGAATCGACTCGGTAGTGATGGCATATTGGTCTGTCGGGTGTGCTCCGGCACACAACTCATATACCAATGCAACTTGTTGAACTCTATTTTCAGCCATAGAGTCTATCTTCTTTGACATTGCAGCCATCTGAGCTGAAACGGCTGTGACGACATCCACATCCAAAACTCCAGCCACTTTTGGCTGTGGCATTCTGGATGTCGAATTCTGATATTCATTGGCCGCCATAGTCTCTATTAAGTCATATGATGTCGGATAATCCTTGGCCCATAAGCTCCTCCTGATGTTGCATCGATGATTGACCTCGACTGCCATCCCAAACCATTATAAAATGAACTTATCACCATCCAGTCCGGCATTCCGTAATGCGGGCATTTCCTAAGCATTTCTTTGTAACGTTCCCATGCTTCATATAACGATTCCCCCTGTTGTTGTGCAAACTGAGACAGGGCACTCCTCATCTGAGCTGTCTTGGCCATGGGAAAGAATTTGGCGAGGAACTTCTGTGCTAAGTCCTCCCATGTAGTGATTGATCCTGATGGTAGTGAATGCAACCAACTCTTCGCTTTATCCCTCAAGGTGAAGGGAAATAGGCGAAGCTTCACAACATCATCAGACACATTGTTGAATTTGAATATGTCGCATATCTCAATAAAGCTCAAGATATGCTCATTGGGATCTTCTGTAGCTGCACCCCCAAACTGGACTGTAATCTGAACCATTTGAAGTGTCCCTGGTTTGATCTCAAAGGTATTTGCAGCTATTTCTGGCCGGACTATATTGGACTGCAGATCAGTGATCTTTGGTATTAAATAGTCCTTCAATGCTCTATTTTCGGCTCTCTATTCTTCGACTGCCATTTGCTCTGGTTGTTCAGGTTCTCCTTGTGTATTAGTATTTCTTGTGTTCGCTCTCCAAGCTCTGCCGTTAATGTTATCTTGTAGAGGTACCAACGCAGGATTGGTTGCTCAAGTGTGCATATACTAAACGCAAGTACCTGAAACACAAATAAAAATAAGTTAGAAATGAGATAAGAAGTGAATTGTTCAAGTCAGACAAATCTAACAAAAATTAATGTCAATAGTAATAAACTAAAAACTATCCCCGGTAACGGCTCCAAAAACTTGTTGTGCCATTTTGGTGTTAACAAAACGGGCACAAATGTGTGCAAGCATACACGGCCAACAAGTAATAAATGTGATAAGTAGATATCGTTCCCACGGAGAAAAGAAATTAGATTTAAACTATCATGCAACAATTCTATAGTTATCTTTAGCTGCTCAAACGAGTATCAAAGTGTGAATTAATAACTAAACTAATTTTTAAAGTAAACTAACTAATTAATAGATGAGGGGTTCAAAATTGGAGAAGTATGGGATCCTAACTTCACCTATTGCATCGTCCAGATTACATACCTCATGTCAAGTATAATCGATTACTTAGGAATGCTAGCCGGAAGCACGAATGTGAGAAAAGGCTATTTTTCAATAAACCAAATCTATATCATATAATATCCATAAAAGAGATAGAAATCACATGAACATCAATACAACCTAAATCACTATATGTCTATGTGATCTACAAGCAATATCGATTTAAGTGCAAGCTCCCTATTGGCTACATATGGTAAATCGGTATATGTCTATCCAGATTACGAATTATAAAACTCATCACATGCAAATTTCACGAACATATGCTAGCATGGCAAAATCTAAGTTCATACTTCCTCTTTCAATTTCATATAAACTATTAGGGTAGATGGTGATCAAGCATCTATATATTCAATACAACCATGCTAGGCATACCATACAAAATCAAGCATACATATCAATGAGGCATATAAAGCTAGACTAAGCAATAAGACCCATTAGAATCCCATAATGGAAGTTAGTTCATCTCTGAACCACACACCATTATGGGATTTGAACTACACATGGAAGCAAATATGAAAGCAAGAGAGTAGAGAAATAGAGAAATGCAAATCTTGTGGTTCTCCTTTCAATAGAATGCTAGCAAGCTCAAGTCCAGACCACAATCAATCTCCAATGGAAACCCTAACAAAATGAAATCTACTAGAGCAAAAAGGGAAAAAAATGAAGCTTGAATCCCATCAAGCTCTCTAGCCCTAGAAAATAGGAAAAAATAAACTATATTTGTAATAAATGATGTCAGAAATGAGAAGTTATCCCCCGTTCATTGCAACTCAACATATATATAATACACTCAGCAGAAATGATATAAATAAAAAGTCAAATTTTGGGTAAGCCTTGACTGGCTTGGCCACGCGGCCCAGTAGTACATTTGGGGCCCCAGAAGAGTCTCTGGACTCTGGATATCGGCGCGGGCACGCGGCTCCTCTTTGTAATCCTGGCGCGGCCACGCGAGGCTGTGATTTTTGTTGGTGCAATGCTAGTGCTGTGCTGATTTCTTTGTTGCTTTCATGCTGCTTCTTTCTCCTTCACTATGCTGCTTTGAGGCCTTTTGCACATACCTTATGTCAGTCCTCATGCCAAGTCCAATCCCACCTTGCCTTGTTGCCATCTTCATGCCAAAACCCTGCTATTCCATGCCATTTCTTGCCAATTCTTTGCCAAAAGAGTTTCCTGCCTAAAATGTATAACACAAAGATAAAACGCATTAATAGACACTAAAGTACTTGAGTTTAAGCCATAATTAAAGCAAGTTGATAGACAATAAGTAGGTATAAAACCTACTTATCAGCATGTCTGGCTGAGCCACCTCAGCATGAATATGCTCCTACTCCTGGATTGCATTTCCATCCACTCGACGTCGAACAACACGACTCGACTCACCAATTTCAAAATGTAGTCTCCTATCTCCAACCCTGGAGCTCATATAAGTTGAATCTAGAGCCCGCCCCAAGAACTCAATCCTAACCTCTCTTGCCTGTAACTTTGCCTCTAGCTGGTCCACTTTCCTCGCTGCTCGGATCCAGGCATCCTCGACCCGAATCTTGTCAGTGATCTCTAAATCAAACTCAAATCGCATCGCCTGATGCTCTACCTTCAGCACTCCCAACTTCACTTCCTCTTGCTCCAATCTTTCTCTCAGCTCCGCATTTATAGCAAGCATATGTTGAGCCGATGTCACCTGTCCTTGCAACTGCATCTTTACCTCTGCTAGCTCTGCCTGAGCCTGATAAGCTAACTCTTTATACTGCGCCTCATTAAACTGATGGGTCAAGTTTTCTTCCTCCAATTGTGCAACTCTGCTTCCCAACTCTACTTTCTCCTCAAATAAATCTACGACAATCATATCATCATCATAGTCCTCACTCTCAACGTGCTCTTCAATAGGATTCCTCTGCTCCTGCTCTACAGTATGGCTATCTTGCCTTTCTTCAGACATCCTATAAACAAACAATGTCAACATCAGTATCACAATAAAATATATTCATTAATAAAATGAAAAGATACTTTATTATTTACAATCTATACTGGATGAATTTCCACAATCCATCTCCTAGCATACTCTATAAGAGTTTTCTTCTAAGGTTATAACCTAGGTTTCACATTCCTAATGTTTATAACCTAAATCTCTAATACCAACCTTTGACGCCCCCAAATCCGGGTTCTCTAACCTCGGGTTCATTGCTCACGATCCATCAACATCACAAGCATTCTATAAACTATTGCGGAATAAATAAACATACATTGTTCATTATATATGATTCTATACATAATCCCAAGGTCTTCTTAACCTTAACTTAAACATACCCTTAATATTAGAAAAGGCTTACACATTCAAATTACATAAAGTAATATAACATTTAAACATTCATATAATTTATTCTTGGACCTTCCCTTTTCCCTTGTCCTTTTTGGACGTCTCTGGCATAGTTAAAATAAACGTCATGATATAGCAGGGTAATCAACTAATTTGCTTAGCAAGTTTAAATACAAGGGAGATAATCATGATTAAAAAGGAATTTATATTTCAATGTTCAACAATAAAATTCCATTGTGAAAGAACATGGAATAAGTTTCAATAATAGAATAATAGATGTTGAGTGGTCGAAAATGACCATAAACATATACTAATGTTGTCAGTATTTAAACTGATCATTTTAATAAGTTTTGATAATCGAGGGGATCAACCTCTCACACCCGGTGAATTATACATAAACACTTAATAAACGAGCAACAGTTATTTTCCAATATAATGCTTTAATAAAATTATTCTTTTTTCTCAGTTAAGAGTCCTTACCAAATCAATTGGTTTGGAAGAGCTTTTAAAACGCATTTGATTGAACAAATTTAAAAATGTTTGATCTAGCTGATATAACTAGCATAGATCTAGCTCATATATAGTTCATGAATGAAAGAACTTTAATTAATTCCTAGTTCAATAATAATAGAACAAGAATCCAATTGCACAAAGTGCGAATTTCAATAATCATTATAGATGTGATTAATTAACAATAATTATTCACTAACATGCTTCGAATCCTAATATGAAAAGTCTTAGAAATCCTAATTATAGTCATGATTCTTAAAGGGATGTCTTTTAATTTTTCACTAATGATGTTACACCACATGATGAGTTTTCTCGTCAAACCAAAAAGTGTCTTCCATACATTGGGTTTTTAATAACACTATTTCAGCACTTTAAAATTTCTTTTGATAATGAAATCTCAGTGCCTCTCAACGAGTCTATTAACTCTGTTAATTTGAAATCATCTCATTTATCACTGGTTGATGGGAAGTTCGCTCGTCTTACACCTGATTCCTTCTGTTCTACCTTTCAAAATCCATCCTCATCCACTCCACCACAGAACACTCCGTCTCCATAAATCATAGGTTTTTTTGAACAATATCTTACATAATCAAGAGTGTTTTAAAACTGATATGTCTGATATGAAGAAAAGACTCATTGTTTTAGAAAATGGAAAATTTCCCAATGGGGCTGATGAAGTGAAACAATTGTTCAATCGTGTGGAAGATGAGTTTATAGATCTTCAGGCTGGTTCTACATACTACAGCCATGGTTGTGGCTCTCCAGCGTAAAATGAACAGAAACGCTTGCCAATTATGTTAAGAATTAAAAATTTTGAGTAATAAAGTTGGGGTTTTAGGGAATTTCACTGTCAGTCACATGAATGATCTTGCTGAAGACCTTAATGGAGGCCGAGTCAATTCCTCTGTTCCAAAATGGCCAAGATGTAACTGGCTGGCCGAATATGCTGGAGACTTCATGGACATAGGCATTCCTCCTACAACATTTATTCCTTGACCACCTCATTTTGCTGATGATTTGTCCCTGGAAGAACGTCTCCACCACATCAATCATCGCTCTTACTTCACCCAACGAGCCACCAATAATTAATGCTCGAGTTGTAGACCTTGATTGACTTTTTGATGGATGCCAAAAGGGGAGAGCATTTATGGGTCTTCTGGGGTATTTTTTTGAAAATATTATTTTTGATTTCATGGTTAAGACTTATTGATTTTTGAATCATGCACTAGATATTTAATATTTAATTCAATGCTTTGATGGATTATTTCTAGTATTTATTAATTCCTTGAATGTTAAAACTAACATATCTGCAAGTATTGACTGATGCTTAACAGAGGCATGATGGGTAATCTAATTTCATTAGAATACTAATATGAAAAGTCTTAGAAATCAAAATTCCTAAAATATAGTTTTTATATATATGCATAGATTTAGGGGGAGCTATAATTTTTTTGGTATTGTCATCATCAAAAATGGGGAGAATGTTGACTTGGTCAGATTCTATCCTTATGTTTTGATGATGACTTACATATTTTACTAAATCCTTTATTGTGAAATTTCAGGATCTTGGTGAAATAAAATAATCCTTGTTGGCTTGATCATAAAAAATCAAAAGCATGAAGGGTTTTGAGTCACTAGAAATTAATGTAAGGTCATTTGCAATAATAAATTTTCAATCAAGGCTCTAGGATATTTTATGTGCATCTAATAAATAGTTAAATTAAATGAAAGCTTAAAATTGAAAGAAATTTAATTTCAAAATATTAAAAAGGTAAATTGGCCTTATAATGTTTAATCAGGATGTTGCTTAATCAATTAATTCTAAATTAACGTGATTGTTTTCATGAAAATCAAACTAGTCTTATCATGTTTAATTTGTTTACTGCTTAAAAGTATTATTTAATCAATTGATCCTAAATTAACTTGATTGTTGATAATGTTCACAAAATAAGAAATTTAGGATATATATATATATATATATATATATATATATATATATACTTAATGCCGTGTATATCACTTGGAAACATTTTAAGTGCTAAAATCTTGGGATTCCAATCGTGGATGTCGATTTGTAAACTTGAAAGTTAATTGATATCTCTTGGACCAATATATGCGGAAGATAGGATTGATTTGATGTAACTTATCACTGATTCACTCCTTCCCAAGTGAAATATACTTGACTTGTGTATATCCAATTTATATATATCATGATATCTCTTTCTCTAACGGATATTAATTTAAGTGATTGGGAGATATAACCTAACGGGAAGAAATAAAATTTGTTTAGGCTGCCTTTGATTTCAATGGTAATAATTTGAGGCTATAAATAGAATTGGCCTAACTCAGTTACAAAAAAAAAGAGAAAAATACACTGCACTAAACTAAAGAAGAAAATATATTATATTATTTGGTGTGATTAAGTCAGCTGTTGTGCAAACTAAGTAATCTCTGATATTTTTTCAACTTATTCCTGTGAGCTTTAAACGGGTGATATTTCTTACTCTTTGATCATTATATTGCATTTATAGTTGAGCCTTGCACTGTGAATTGATTAATTGCTTTGATCATAGACCTCTATATTTGTAATCCTATCTTAAGTAGACTAAGTGTAGTCTAAAGGTATCTAATCCAGTGCGGATTAGGGAATTTTATAAACAGGTTCAAGGAAGCATATGTGCTTAAGAGTGCATAGGTGCACAAGGATCAAAAGTGCTCAAGAGAATTTAAGTATTCAAGTCTTGAAAGAATTGTTTTTGTAAAAGAGTCAATTTGTAACTCAAAAAAATAAATAAAGTGAGTCTCCAATACCTATTGGTATTGGACGTGGAGTAGGCTACTATTATAGAGGGTAGTAGTTGAACCACGTAAAAATTCTCGGTGTTCATTTAATTGCTTGTGTTTATTTTTTTTGATAACAAGAAACTTTAAATTGAAGTAGAAATTATAAATTGGATATTTTAATCGTCTTAAGATAATCTACAAAACATTAAGTAATATAATATTTTGTTAATTAAGCAAACTGTATTCGTAGAATAGTAAACTGAAGTTTTAATTCGGTACCCTGAATCTGTTAATCCAGTAAGCTGAATTCAATATAAAGAAAAAGTTTAACATAAAATAAAAATTGGTCATAATTTACCCTTACACTTATTCAACCGCCCTTCTAAGTGTGCTTATCCGAATTTCATAAGTTAAGGTTGTTAGAACTGAGAAGTTGTAATACCTTTTAAAATAAAAATTTTATGTTTATATATTCCGCGTTAGTTTATAGAATGTGTTTGAAGATGATGGATCGTGAGCACCAAACCCGTGGTTATGGAACCCAGATTTGGGGGCGTCACAGGTTGGTATCAAAGCTGTAGGTTATAAACGTTAGGATGTGAAACCTAGGTTATAACCTTAGAAGAGTCAACTCACTTCGATTTTTAGGAGATGGATTTTTGGTAATTCATCAAATCGAGTTGTTACACAATAAAATATACATTTATTTCATCAATAAATATATTTTATTGCGATGTTGATGTTGTTTGTTTATCTGTTGTTGGTGTTGTGATTATAGGATGCTTGAGAATGGTCAATGTAGTCACGCAATTGAGGATGAGCCGATGGACAACCATATAGTGTGGATGAAATTATTTGCATCTGAGCTAGTCCAGCCATTTGCCCAAGATGAGTCAGAGCCAGAGATGGACCCCACAAAGGATCCTAATTATGAGCCAGAGCTGGAACTGCAGGACGATCTAATATCCGAGGAGGAGAGGCCGATAAAGTATAAGGAGACTGAGGGCACTGCTGAGGGTGTCGTGATTAAGGAGATGATGGACATGAATTCAGAACTAGAACATAGGAATTCAGAGCTAAAGGACCGAGTTGGACATTTAGAAGAGTAGAATCTGACACATCAATTCATGGAGGTCCAGTACAGGGAGTTAGCATATCAGTTGGAGGATGAGTTGGGAGAGTTAAAGGTACAGCTACAAGGGTATATGACCTCAAAACAGCAGATAGGACCACTACTGCATCAGTTGGTGGCCAAGAATGCTGTGAAAGTAGTATGCATACAAGCCAATCATGATTGATGATAAAGAATTTCCTTTGTAACAATCTTATTCATTTATTAATAAAAGTATTATTTAATTAAATGCATTTAATTTTTCTACATGATGATGTTTTATAATATGTGATAAATTCATAGTTTTAAGCAATGCTTTTAAAATCATGATGATGATCATGCTAATGAGATCTAAATTCTTGGATAACTTAAAATTAAAAATAGTTCCCAATTATTGGATTACTAAAAATAGGATTAGTGAATCCAGATAGATTAGTACATATGTTGCTTGCTCATTGGTTAAGGATGATCGATCTCATAATCATTTGTGTGGAGACACTAAAGCAAGTATGTAAGTGCTTATTGGAGAATAAGTACACTGAACGTGGCTCGCTAAGGAATACCTAATTGAGTTTTACTTGCTTATCAATAGGAATTCCTTTAGTGATAGTAGTACAAATAATCCTTAGACTTGAGATCATTATAGTATATTGTGTATGATGAGTTAAACTTTGACATATCCCTCAAGACCCTAAGGGTATATCAAATGGTATGCTTGGGTATAATAATTTATGCATGGAGATAATGAATGATCAATAAAGAATCTATCGCTTCTAGTAAAAGAAGTAAATGTCCTCTGTGATTTGATAAATGACAACCCAATAGTCCTTAGCCAAGGCAGAATGAAATTAGAAAGGAGTTTCTAATTTGCATTAGTTGGAGTTGTGCATTTTAGGATCGAAATACATATAATTAAATAAAATAAGGTTTGGTAGTAATTCCATGTCATATATTTAACTGGGACATTGTATGGTGAAAGGATTGAATTGTATGATAACTATTTACTCAAAGGTTCTTTTATGATTAATGTTAGAATTTATATTATCTAAAAAGTCCTTGATCGCTAAAGGGGCTTACCCTTATTTTAGAATAAATGTTATTTATTTAAATAAATTATTAGTTTTAATTATTTAATTAAATAAGATTAGAATTGTTCTAATTGATTTATTCATAACCGGTTTCATATGGAAAACCTAAAGGGTCACACCATAAAAGAAAGAATATCATTAAAAAAGTAAATGACATAATCGTAATAATAAGTTAAGTATATTTTATTTAATTTACAATGACAGAATAAATTAAATAGCTTAATATTTATTATTTAATATTTTGGAAATATTAAATTTAAATTAATAGGAGGAGTCTTATTATTATTATTACTATTATTATTATTATTTAATTCCTAAAGGAGTTTGAAAATTAATTAAAAAGATACTCTCTCATATATATATATATATATATATATATATATATATTCCTAATAAGATTAGGAGGCTAATTAATTAAAATAGTTTAATTATTCCAAATATGATTGGGAAGCCTAATTAATTAAAGGAGTTTAATTAATTAATACATAACCCTAATCCTAAATGGTCTAGGAGGGTTGCCTACATCTATAAATAAGAAAGTCTTATTATGGAACAAGGTTACACACTACATTCCTAGAGTTGGGAGAGCACACTGTTGTCCGTTTTATACAATAACAAATACGCGCAAATGCACACGGTCAATCAAGTAATATAGTAACAAGAAAAGTGTCGAACCCACAGGGAACAATTATCAAACAGCTATTTTAATTATCCAATTTCTACTAATTTAACCTGTTTAAATAGTCACTCCAATTGATTTTTGAAAATTAACTAAATTAAAGTGATTAAGAATCAATTAACTGACAATTAATGAATACAAGATGATTAAAGCATAGGAATACAATTTTCCCAATTACTCCACAATAACTCTCTTGCCTTATTTTCACTTAATTTATTCCACCAAATTGACAACTAGGTTTACTCCACAATTTACTAACACCTTTTGATTATTAGCAAAAATACCTATTTTAATTATTTTATTACTTTCGTGTAAAATACTTAAAATAGATTCATTAAGTTCACACCCATATCACAGTTGCACATGGCATATAAGTACGTTCATCTTATACACTAATATGTTATTCTATAAAAGAATAATCAAAGTCATGCGTTGTTATATTCAGTTCTAATCTAAGATATCCTCTTTCAATTCAATCAAAGATATAATATTAATTGTTGGCTAAACAATCATTAAATTATGCACAGAATATATCAATCAATTCAGAAGAATTATCAAGTAAAAATAATAGTAATTGCATTAAAGCTTCATAAAAGGTTTCATTGTACTCCTAATAGAAATTTAGTTCATCATCAACTTAGGAACACAATGATAATAACTGATAGACATCATGATACAAAAATTAATTTAAGAGGAAGAAGGAAAAACTTTGAAGATGATCTTCAATCTTCAATCCAAAGTCTGTCTCACGAAGTCTCTAATGAAATATCAATCCTCTCCAAAAGAATAGCCCCCAATGATTTTCAGTCAAAAGATAGATTAAAACTAAGAGAATAACAAGTATTTATAGACCTAACAAAACCCTATTACAATTGGTAAGTACAAATCCTTCTTTGAATCAACTTTAGCAATTAAAGAACAAAATCTGCTCGAATCCTGTCCGACCGGCCCACCCCACGCCCAGTTCCTCCATAAGTCAGCGTGGTCCACGCTAGGCATACAACGTATCATCTTCTTTCGGCGCGCCCCGCACCCGTTTCACAGCACAACCAGCGCGCCCCGCGCCGCCTAGTCAGAAAGCTCAAATCTCTTCATTTTTTCTCCCAAGTTCCCTTCGCTTGCCCGCTTCAATCCTTTCTCCTGCAAAGTAACATAAAAGTATCACAAGTAACATGGGCAATACCCAAAAACTCACAATATATCAAGCTAAATGAGATCAAATCATAGGTTTTCAACCTACTCATCAAATTCCCCCAAACTTGAACCATTGTTTGTCCTCAACCAAACACACAATACTAACAAAACTAATCATGATGAATGCAACTACAGAGATCGAACAACAACTATGGTAACTAAATAATTTATATGCCTCAAAGATAAACACCTGCATGCAGTCAATATCACAATATGCATCTTCTTAACGTCTTACATTCTTACCTCACAAACATAACTCTTGCCTCTTCATGTGTGTGTTTGTGTCCAACATTGTTTCAGCATTGTCAATTATCAATATAGTCACATTCACGCACATGATCACCATTCACACAAACTTGCAACCAACATGGCATCCACATAAGTACTGGGGAAATCAAAAGATTAAGCACTAACATTAAGCTCTCATACCAGGCGGGTGTATTTTAATGCTCCATCCCCCTAGTTATTTCTCGAATCTGACTTGTGCAATGTCCAACTACCTTAGGCTCTTCAATGCTACCCATGTAACGGACTTTCGACCAACGACTCCCAAACCTGAAGGCTTTGGGGCGCTAGGTGTAAAGACATCCCCTAGGGTTTACTTGTCCGAGTAACAAAGGCCACAAAGTTAAACTAAGTCAGTTTTTATTCCATAAGTAAATTTTTTTGCTGATTTTTCTTGTCTTTATGTTTTTGTTTTCTTCTTTTGAGCCATAATTCCCCCAAACTTATGTATAGGCCAATAGCTAATTGTAATCTGTGATCAAGTTAATACATGCCTATGATTTATTTTATATAAGTTATCCTACTCGCTTTTGATACTCAGTTGGTGTGCTTGAAATTGGAAAAAGGACAGAATGTGCTATGAGGTTCTTATGTTCAAAATTAATCCGGACATGATAGTCAATTTACACACGTAATATGTAAATCAATCTCATCATTGGCCTTTACCTAAATTACCACGAAATGTATGCAAGATGTTATATGCATGCTTCTACTAACAAAATCCTACGTGAATGCATTTTTTTATATATAAAATGCAAATGATAATTATATACTCCTACTGCAACCTAATATGCATGCAAACACAAAAATAACACAAAAACACAAAAATCCAAACTTAAAATAAGTAATGTCCTCATTACGTCAAAATAGGAAAAATTAAGAACGAGGACTTCCCTGAGCGACGAGTCAAGACTCGTCGTGTTCTTCATCATCTGACGGGGGATATGCAGGTAAAATTGGAGGAATAGGAAACTGAACTGGCTCCGAATTAGGCATGAATCGAGAAAAGGCATCCACCAATGCTGTGAATGCGCCAATATTGTATGCATACATTGTGGCCTAGCGTTGAGCAAGCCGTAAACTCTGCTTTTGACTTTATCTCTGAAAAAACGTAGACAGCTCTGCTTCTGCCTCTTCGGTCATTGGTGCATCTGTTACTGGCGGTGATGGGGGTTGGATCATGATGTAACCCCTTCCCTGTGGGTGTGACTGTGCGCCTTCCCATGCTCAATATTTGTCAATCGTTTGATGGTCAATCACAGCCGTGGGCATCTATACTGGATCCATAGAATTCCACTGTACCCTGGCCTTACAACATAAATCCGTGATAAGAAACTCGTTTAGTAAGCCGCCGGTGGTGACCCCTCTCAATAAGCGGTCAATAGATTCCTGAATGCACAAACCCAAGTCAACCTGCAGTATCTCGAAGGCATCGTGTCTATTAAACCAATGATGAACAATTCCATATAGAAGGCGTGCCCGTTCCTTAGTTACATCATTCTGATGGCATGTGGGCATGAGTTTTGCTCATAATAACGCGTACCATGCTTTGCCATATTTGCTTAAGGCCGAGTGTGGAAACGTGATTTTTATGTCTGTCCCAACCTTGGTTACCCACTATATACCCTACTTGCAGAGACATATTATAAGCTCATCCAAGTTTGGGAGATGGTCTTCATATCGGTTCCCCATTGGTGTTTCTAATCCGAAATAGTCGTTAATAGATGCGATATGAAAGGAGACCGGTTTGCCCCTGACAAACACGACTCGCCCCATATGGTCAATGGCATTGGCGTAGAATTCCTTGACTATAGATGACACGGCTGGTTCTGGTTGCTCTACCAATTGAAACCAGTTCCGTTCAACAATCATTAGTGCCATTTCGCCATCTAAGTTTGTGTCAGGCTTCAACCCTTGTTCCAAAATCAGCGTCTTTTTATCGAGCACAGTGTTGTACCTTGTTTCAGAGGCCTCGCTGACAAACCTGGACCCATCAAATTGTTGTCTGGCACTGGAACTAGAAGATCATTGTCGTTTAGAAGTCATCTCAGAAGTCAACTAGTTGTTGTGGAAACAGATATTATACGCACAATTGGTATATCGAATTTATCAAACAGTTGGTGGGCAGATTTTAATTTCCCCCAAACTTACTCTATTATGTATTAATAAATTTTTCCATAAATACCCAACAAAACCCTTAGGTTATCAGTAACCCACGGTATCCCAATCACAGTTATATGAAGAAAGCAACAAAATTGACTAGTAATATGTTATATTTTGTGAACCCACACTACATCAAACTTGTTACCTCTTGTTAATTGGGTTGATTGGCTGTGATACTCACCCGAACTGTGATGAACGAGGTGACTACCAGTGGGAGTACTTGTGATTGTGAAAGGTACCAACTGGTGTGGGTGTTACTAAAGTAATTGAGGATGTGTAGCAGTGGTGGTTTGTATGTGGGGGTGAAGTTTGGGAAGGATTCAGTCGTGAAGGAGGGAGTGAGAGGAGAGTTTGAATTTTTGATTGGACTTGAAAGAATATGGATGACTTTAGGATTTCTTTTTAGAGTGGGAATTTAATGAAGTGATAGATAGGTTACGAGATGGCTGCTGGTATGTAGGCAAGAGAAAGAGGCGAAACCTTTGTTTTAAAACACTACAGGAACATCGCGCTCTGCACCTAGCTGTGGCGATTTTCTGAAATTTCTGCATATGTAGCGCGCTCTGCGCTTGACTGAAAAAACTCAGGAACATCTTGCTGCATATATAGCGCGCTCCACGCCTAGTTCTCACTTGTGTTGGCGCGGTCCGCGCCCATCTGCTTCCTTCTGTTATTTTGCTCCCTTACTTGATCTCTTACAGCAATTGTAATAAAAGTTTTAGTACCCTAAGGAATTAATTAAAAAGACAATTTATTAATGAACTACATGCGATTAAATAATATCTAATGAATGGTCTAGAAATTGGGTTGCCTCTCACACAGCGCTTGGTTTAACGTCGTCAGCCCGACTTGGTTTCTAAGCTCATTGTTGATTTGCGAGAATGATTGAGGTTTGTTCGTGATACAAATCTCCACCCAGATAGTGCTTAAGTCTTTGCCCATTGACTTTGAATGACTGTTGACTGTTCGATTCCTGTACTTTTACTGCTCCATATGGAAAAACCTTTGTAATTATGAACGGACCAGACCATCGTGATTTCAGCTTGCCCGAGAAGAGTTTTAACCGGGAATTGAAAAGTAACACAAATTCACCTGGTTCAAAGGACCGGTGAACAATTCGCTTATCGTGCCACCTCTTCATCTTTTCCTTGTAAAGCTTTGCGTTCTCATATGCTTGCATTCGAAATTCCTCCAATTCATTTAATTGTAAGAGTCACTTTTCTCCAGCGGCTTCAAGATCCAGATTCAACTTCTTTATTGCCCAATAAGCTTTGTGTTCCAATTCCACTAGTAAGTGACAAGCCTTACCGGACACTAGTCTATACCGGGACATGCCAATTGGTGTCTTGTACGCCGTGCAATATGCCCATAATGCTTCATCCAACTTTCTTGCCCAGTCTTTCCGAGATGGATTCACTATCTTTTCCAGAATCTATTTCACTTCCCGGTTGGAAACTTCTGCTTGCCCATTTGTTTTTGGATGATATGTCGTGCCGACCTTATGTCGAACTCCGTATTTAGCTAAATGAGTTGCAAAGGACTTATTGCAAAAATGTGTGCCCTTGTCACTGATGATAACCCTCAGAGTCCAAAATCTAGTAAAGATGTTCTTGCGGAGAAAGTTCAAAACTACATTGGCATCGTTAGTAGGTAGAGCCACTGCTTCCACCTACTTGGAAACGTAATCCATTACAACCAATATGTACTTATTATTGAATGATGATGGGAACGGCCCCATTAAGTCGATGCCCCAAACGTCAAATAGTTCTACTTCCAGCAGGATTTTGTGCATAAAAATTAGGGACTGATTCCTTTAATGTCAGCTACCGTCCAACCAATCGCAGTTTTGAATTCTCGAAGAACTCTTAGTAATTTTATCTCTTGTGATTCTGTGAGTGCAGCTGAGATGATAACTGGCAGCGTAGAAGATTCTCCTAAGTAAGCGTACCTGGGGTGACTCGTTAATTGCTTTAATTCTAGGACTGGAGGTTCCTCAATGGATATCTTTAGTTGTGCCTTTGATTTCTCAGACCTATCTAATTCCTCAAATCTCTTTCCATATGGCCTGAATGAAGGAGATGCATTCAATAAGAGCAAATACTCCAAAGAGTCTGGAAAATCTGCTGCATCGGAATGTCCCAAGGCTGTCTCGAGTGCATCCCCAAATCCATTACTTGCCACAAACTCTTGTACCACGGTCTCAACCAAGTCAATTCCAAAATAATCCTTGATCTTTTTTGGAAATTGCATTGCCTTGAACACATTGAACGTCACCTCTTGATCCTATACCCTCATCGTGAGTTCTCATTTTTGGACATCAATTAGTGTTCTCCCCGTGCCTAAGAATGAACGCCCAAGTATGAGTGGAATCTCCTTATCTTCCTTAAAGTCAAGCACAATAAAATTCGTTAGGAAAATAAATTTGTCTACCTTCACCAATATGTCTTCTAATATTCCCCGCGGATAAGTTAGAGACTTGTCTGCTAGCTGGTGGGTCATGTTGGTGGGCTTTACCTCTGGTAAACCCAACTGTGTGTAGATGGATAACGGCATCAAATTGATACTAGTCCCCAAGTCACATAGTGCTTTTCCGAAGAATTTATCCCCAATAGTACACGGTATCGTGAAACTACCTAGGTCCTTGAGCTTTGGTGGTAATTTTTTCTATAGAATTGCACTACACTCCCCTGTAAGTGCAACAGTCTCAAAATCTTCTAACCTTCTTTTTCTCGACATGATTTCTTTCATGAATTTCGCGTAACTCAACATTTATTTTATGGCTTCTGCGAACAGGATATTAATATTCAATTTCTTAAATACCTCCACAAATTTTAAAAATTGTTTATCTTCTTTAGCTTTCCGGAGTCTCGCTGGATATGGAACTAGTGGCACATACACGTCGGGATTTTTCATCTCTGCCTTCTCTCCTGTTTCTCCTAATTTTCCTTCCTCTTTCACTGACTGCTCCTCATTACTCTCCTCATTAGATATCTGCTTAGTTGGCCCTTCTGTCACTGAATCCTCTAAGTTTTTCCCGTTCCTCAATGTGATCGCCTTACAGTGCTCTTTTCCATCCCTTGGGTTCGTTTCTGTTTCGTTGGGCAATGATCCTTAAGGTCGAGAATTCATAGCTGTATGCAACTATCCGATCTGATTTTCAATATTCCACAGAGTTACCTCATGAGTATTCTTCCATGTCTCGTTATCTTTGATGTATTTTACTAATAACTCCTCAAGTTCTGGTTTCCTTTCTTGCTGGGTCGACTGTTGTTGTTGTCTTGCCTGGAATCCTAGGGGTGCGGCTTGTGGTTGAGCTTGTTGCTTATTTTGATTATTATTCCATGAAAAATTTGGGTGATTTCTCTAAACTGGATTATAACTATTCGAATTTACCCCATACTGTTGCTGCTTACCAAAATTCCCCACAAACTGTACCGACTCAGTGTTGATAGCACACTGATCTGCTGGATGGGCCCATGCACATAACTCACATACCACTTCCATTTTCTTAACATTATGTACACCCAAAGCGTCTATCTTCTTTATCAAAACGAAAACCTGTGCTGATAGTGCTATTACGGCATCCAACTCCAATACCCCTGCTACCTTCGGTTGAGATGTTCTGCTCATTCACCATTGGTAGTTGTTGGCCACCATGGTTTCTAACAAGTCATACACATCCTCACAACTTTTAGCATTCAAAGCCCCACCTGCAGCGACATCTATACTAGTTCTCAACTGCCGGTCAAGACTATTGTAGAAGGTGTGAACCTGTAGCCATAACGGCACCCCATGGTGTGGACATTTTCAAAGCAGCGCCTTATACCTTTCCCAAGCCTCGTATAATAACTCTGAATCAAACTGTCTGAATGAGAGGACAACATCCCGCATCTTTAACGTCTTCGCTGGCAGGAAGAATTTGGCAAGAAACTTTTGTGCCAAATCATCCCATGTTGTGATGGATGCCAGTGGCTAGACCTGGCAAACGGGTAAGCTGGGCCGGGCCGAGAGTGGGTTGGGCCATTTTTGGGCCAAGCCAAAACAATCCGGCTTTTTCTGGGCTGAAATACTGCGGCCCGTAGCCCAACCCGGGTCGGCCCACGGGCTTTTGCCTTAATTTTTTTTAATATGTTAGACTTGTGTTATTAGTTTATATATATACGATAAGGATCTTAGGCTCACCCAACTAAAAGCTCACCCAAACTCACCCCCCCTTTAGCGACATATCTGGCAACGGTTTGTCCGTCGCTATATATACAACCGTCATCTATATGTTGTCTGTCGCTATATGTTGTCCGTCGCTAAAAGCTAAGATGACTGTTGTATATATAGTGACAGACCAAACCGTCACTCGGTCCGTCGCTAAAGGGGGTGAGTTGGGTGAGCTTTTAGTTGAGTGAGCTTAAGATCCGGACCGTATATATATATATATATATATATATATATAGAGAGAGAGAGAGAGAGAGAGAGAGAGAGGTAGTCTATCGAGGTGGCCTTTCTATTTTTGACCAAAGCCCATATTGGTGCCATGAGCCATCTGCAATTACTCTGACTAGGTTCTTTTGACACTTTCAACATTGTTAACGTTTTAAATCATTGAGTCTTGCCAAATAGTACAACCAAATGCACGTCAGAGTACAAATTAAGATACTATTTTAATATTTGGGGGAAAAAATGGCTGGCAACCCACTAGTTTACTTTAATACTCTTATAAAAATGTTGACTACGAAAATAAAATTTGCATTAGACTTCTTATAGTATATAATTTCTGTTTTAAAATATAAGATATTTCCTCTTTGTAAAAAAATTAATTCTTTTATTTTTAAAAAAACTTATATATTTTAGAAAAAGAGTGAATATTTATGTATTTATTCATCAAATTTAAAACAATAATGGTAATATATTGTACCACTTATTTAACTGAAGTTACGGAATCAACATAGCTAATTAAGCTATTGGTGAGGTGTGTATGGTTTGATTGTAATTGATAAGATATATTAAATATAAATTAATAAGAGGAGTCTTATTATTATTATTACTATTATTATTATTATTATTTAATTCCTAAAGGAGTTTGAAAATTAATTAATAAGATACTCTCTCTCTCTCATATATATTCCTAATAAGATTATGAGACTAATTAATTAAAGGAGTTTACTTATTTCAAATAGGATTGGGAAGCCTAATTAATTAAAAGGGTTTAATTAATTAATTTGAAACCCTAACCCTAAAGAGTTTAGGAGGGTTGCCTACATCTATAAATAAGAAAGTCTTATTATAGAATAGGGCTACACACTTATCCTAGTATTGGGAGAACACAGAGATTCTATAGAGATAGAATTTGGGTTTAGCCAAACACTCACCTTCGTAGTTCTTCTTCTTCCTTGGTGGATCACCTCTAGAGGCCAAACGCTTGGGTGACTTACATTGATCAAAGTAAGGAATCAAACTCGTAGATTCAAGTTGGAGTAGAACTCGTACTTGTGGAAGCACAATCTACAAGGGTATGAATCTTATCTTCTTCTCTTACTTCTATGTATTGATAACTAAGCATATAGAATGATCATGGTGATAGTTTGCATTAAAAATTTAAAATTTCCTCTTTCGCGCTTTCGCTTTATTTCACTACAAGAAAATGGGGATGTAGCGAAGGAAATTTTGTCACATGGGGAGTTTTCTAGCGAAAGAACAGTGAAGAAAAAAAATGTAGTGACAATATAGTTATTAGCGATGGAAAAATCCTTCACAATTTATATTTTTTCTTTCGCAAACTTGAAGTAATAAAAGGATATTTGGAGCCAATTTATGATGAAAATTTGCGAGGAAAAAAAACTATTAGTGAAGGAATTATTACTCACTATATATTATTTGTTCAGAGGTTTTTTGCGAGAGATAAATTGGTCGTTGTTTTGTTCTAAATAATTTTTGTAGAATTAATTGTGGCGAATATAAATACATTAATTTTTTCATGTAATAAATTTACTTATAATAATTGCGAGGACTGAGCAAAAAAACGGATAAAATCGATTAACCGAACCGAACCAAAATTTTTTAACTGAATTTTTTCAATTATTTTTTGAAATTTTGTTATATCCGATTTAATATCTAGTTTTTGGTAGGGTTTATTTTTTAAAATTTTGTTATTCGGAACCGAATAAAAAATAAAAAAAAATTAAAGCCTAAAAAGTTAAAATAGAAAAACAAACACAGTAATCTCTCATCTCACACTGTGTCTCTCATCTGTCACTAGTCGATACCCTTAGGCCTCAGATATCCCATATCTCGACTATTATCTTAGATCTCTCACTCTCGGATCTCTCTCTCTCTAATCTCTCACTCTCTACCCTAGTGCCCTAACCCAAAACCCCAGTCCCCAAATCGTGAGTCGTGACTCCGCTCCGCCTTCGACCTTTCACGTCCAGCGTCTCAGAACACAGAATTCAATCAGTCTCTATCTCCAAAAACCCTAAACCCCGTCGATTCCTTACATTCCTCCGGTAAGCTTCACTCATTTTTTAATATTGTCTATATAATACTTTTCAGTTCCTTAATATATGAAATGTATGCACTTGAGTTCGAATTATTTCTATGAAGAAACCTGAAATGTTATAGCTTCTATTTTTAAAATCACGAATTTGAATTTTTTGGGACAGTATTGGCTTCAGGTTCTTTAATTATAATCAATACACTTGTTGGTTTTTGTCAATTGGACCAAATGACCTTCAATTTCTGTCTGAATTTATGATTTTTTTTAATGCAAAAAATATGTGATAAATTAAGTTGTAAAGTTAGGACTTTTAGTTCTGCGGATAAAGACTTCAGTTTTCTTCAATAATAATGCACTAGTTGTGTTCTGTGAATTGGGTTTGACAAAATTACCTTGGGTTATTCTCTGGAATTATATATGGATTTCTCACCGAAAGACCAAAACTATTATTACTTCAGCTGTAAAGTCATATGTATTGGTTAATTATATATGAACTAACTAGTTTATATGTATTGGTTAATTATATAGAAATTTGTTTGTATTATGGTTTCCTATGGCTGGAACAAGATTAGAGGAGATAGGTTGGTTGTGTGGAGGCTTAAGGGAGATTAAATGGGTTTGAACACAAACAAATAGCCATGAAAGCAAGGAATTAAAACTGTGCACACCACATGTTTGTTAAAAGTCCCTAGTGGACCGATTTGGCTAAAAACTAGATATTAGACCAAACTAAAGCTTGGGCTTGATTTATTCAACATATGTGATGTTAAATAGAGTGTTTGAGTGTATCCGATTGGAGTGAAACTCAATTTCTAATTATAATAAAAAGTTAGAATTTAGTTGTTCAAGTCATTTGGAATCTCTGTTTTGAGCTGCCTATATAACCCCAAATTATGAATCTAATACTTTGCTAAAGTGGGCTGATATACTATCTGTACCATCTTTAAAATTGGACACGCACAAGTTCGTAGCATAAGTTCTAAAGTGGAAAAGGAGGAGTTGAAGGGGGGGGGGGGGGGGGGGGGGGGGGGGAGGGCGGTAGGGCCATTTTTGGCAGATTGGTTTGATTAGTTGTAATTTTTATGGGCTGCAGTTGATAGGTTAAGATAATAATAATGTATTAAAGTGTAGCAGAGAATGGGGCTAAGAGAAAGAGCTGCTGCTGGGCAGCAGCAGTGGTTACCAGATAAATAAAGTAAATCCTACAAAATTAAATAAAATGTATTAGTTAAATAAAATAAATATACAAAATAATAAATATGAGAATATTAAAATGTATGAATTATGTGTTTATCGATAAACTCCTCCATTATTATCATCTTTTATTTATGTAAAAGGATGAAAAATCAATGTAAAAAAAAAGTCTAAAAGAAGTACAAATTGATCTTTTTTTCCCAGTCCTTTTTTATAAATAATTTAACATTCCGGCAACCTACTATTAGTGCTACTTTTTCATCCACAGCTGGTGCTTGATTAAAGTTCAAGCTCACAATTAAACATTATACTCCCTCAGTGGTTCAAAAAATAATATATTCATGTGACACCCATTATTAATTCTTCCTCCAACTTAATTTTATCTTTAATTTAGATCTTGCCTTGCCTACCAAAGTCAACTAAGGTGCTGTTTGTTTACATCTGATTGCCTCTTAATGGACCGCCTCTTATTCGCTAAGAGGCATGATGCTGTTTTTTTTTGTTACCTCTGAATGCCTCTTAATCGGTAAGACAGAAAATAAAATCTTAATAATTAAGAGGTACCTCTTAATGAAATTTTTTTGATAATTTTTTTTATATAAATATATTCAACAATATTATTCACTCATTTTTATTAAATTGAATATTTAAAATTATTAAATAAAAATTTACCCTTTAAAATAGTAAAATAGTGTCATTAAGAGACAATTTACTTTTTAGTTATCAAACAGTTTTTTAGATTCAGACCTCATAACCATTTAGATGATCTAATTTATTAAGACATCATAATCATTCAGATTTTAATCGCCAGATTTATCAAACACAACCTAAGCTTATTTTTCTTTCCCACCTCATAAACAAACGTCCATTATATTTTCTTCATTCATCCCTAATTAAATTAATTTGCAATCAGATTAAACATTGTTTCATTGTGGAGCTCAAACAATTACTAATATATATATTGTTCCTTCAACTCAAAAAGTCTAGAAAGGAGGAAGGAACATGCGTGGATAAGAACAATACTATTACCAAACCTTTCGATTACATAACCCTGAAGATTTCCCAGATTTTGTTGTCTTTAAAAAGAAAGACTATATATATATATATATATATGATATGGGACAGATATTGTAGGGACTAAGTTTCCAAGACTTATTATCGTTTAGTTAATAATACATTTCCTGTTTTAACCAAAAAAATATGCATGGGAGACAACGTACAGTCCAAGAAAAAGTAAAAGTAACATTATGAATCTACAGTCAAGTGTGCTTCCTGACATAGCACATCATGAATATTTATACTAATAATACCACAGGATGACTAAATTAATCAAACTGGCTAAAAAATAAGTAGGTTAATTGAGGCTCAATTGGTTACTCTACTAATTTAATTAATTGATCAATAATCACAAACCTTATTTTGTAAGTGATTGAAACACAGTAATATGCAACTTTCAAAAAGAGACATTTGAGGTGATGTAGGAGGGAAAGCCAAAAAGGGATGAATAATCTCTGTGCCTTTAATTTTCATGGTCAAATTTTTTGAAAATTTAGTATTGTTAGTAGGGCATAGATAATTAAGACGGAAAATAGTGTTATATACAAAATTGACACTTTAATTTTCCACCAACTTGACTAATTAGCTAGCTACTACATTTATATTAGTATATAATTAAGTTGTACTTAGATTCGAACATACATGCATGTATAATGAGTAGAAAAATTTGGGGACTTAAGTACACTAACCCAGCGCTGCGCTGCACTGCAGAGCTAGTTTAAGAGTTTGGATGGTTTTAAGTTATTCTTTTAGCCCAGCTGGTAGGTAAGCATAATAAGGGTTATATCACAAGTAGCTTGCAAGTCATCACAATGAATTATGAAATAAAACCTTATAAGGCAGGGGCAAGGGCTGTTGTTATTGGCAGCAACAATTGGCTGCAAATAGCAGCACTTAGCTGCTACAGCAGCACTAAGGAACCCTCTTCGGTGTCCAAGTTTAGATTAAAAGCCTAACTATAGGAAATGGGTTGAACATTGTTTAAGCACGCAAGATAAGTTAGAGGGAATAAAAGGCTAACAGATTGAAAAGTGTTGCCAGAGTTGGGGCTGTTAGGCTCATTTAGAGGCGGCAAGACCAACTGGATAGTTTGCTTTAGGAGTGTCGACGTTGGAAAATTTAAGAACTCCGCGGGTCGGTTCGTAACTCAAGTTTTCTCAAATCGATCTTCCTAAGTTCTCTCTACCCCCACTCTTCTTATTTAGGAAAAAGATTTTGAAGGATTTTTTAAGAAAGAGGCCAACATATTTTTATATCGACGATTTGAACGTTTAGAGTCGCCAGTTGGTAGATTGGAAAATGGTTGTACCAACTCAACCGAGTTTGATTTGAAAAGAGGCCCAATTGCTGGACACTGTCGAAACTTGATCTTTGAAATCGGAGTTTTGAGTTCGGGGGCTTGGTTAAGTGTGAGGAAGGTGTTAGGCACCCCACGACTTCCGTGTAAACACGGTACTGTATCTTTTCAATATTTTCCTTAAAACTGTGAATATGTGAGTGAATGCTGTTTGAAAATTGGACATATTGATTTGATTGATTTTAAAGCTTTGACAGACTTCGTTGAGCCTATATACGAAGGGTTTGATTTGATTTGAAAATCAGTCTTTGATTTGATTTGCAAAAGCATTTAATTTGATTTGCAAAATCTTTAAAATTGAATTGACAGTGTTGTTTTGAAAGCTGTTTATCAAACCCCTACGTTGGCATAGGAATTGAAGCGTATCGCTACTTTCAATTTTTTTATCTTTATAGCCTTAAGGCTATATGTGAATGGTGATTTGCCCGGCTACGAAGCATCCTTGACCACATAAATAGACAAGTGTCGGTCTCCTTATGGGTATGAAAACCATCGGAGGGACGCTGACACGATAATTGACATTTTTCATTATATTGAGACCTTAAATCTGAATAACCGTTTTAAGGTCCGTATATGTACATTTTATAAAAAAACTGGCAGGGTATATCTGTAAACTGGAGTTTGTCCATCGTGGGAATCAGATCCCGATCGATTTGATCGTGAATCCCACGATTCCTAGGCTCATATATGAGTAGCCAATAAACCTGCACAGTTTAAATTTGCACAGAAATGGACATATATGCATCATCACGTCGCAATGGAACCAAGGATTCATCAATAAATCCTGGCTGCGAATGGCCAAAGCATCTCGTTCCCACTAGATAGCGATCTAAGGGACGCGAGTTTGCTTTTAAAGCTGAAACTATAAAAATAACTAGATTTAAAGAAATCTCAGTCATCATAGCTTCCAGGTTCTATCGGGACCTGTTTGAACCGTTGAAAGCTAGAATTGGCAAGATTTGGATAAATCTAGTTCGCCCGCAGATATGCCAGTGCAGATTTATATGCAAATGAATGTTAAATGCAGCAGTTGAATAAATTGAGTAAAGCAATATATATATATAGTTATATATATACAAAACTGTAAAAAGGGCGATGAGTTTTCACTCTCAAGCCTGGATTGAAATTGAAATATATATATTTATAAAAACTGTAAATAGCCACAAAATAATTCAGGCTGTGACAGAAATGAAATATATATATATATATAGAAACAGTAATAAGGCCTGTGCCCGTACTGGAATTGAAATTGACAGAAAAGTAGGCAACCAATGACTGGGGAGAGCACCCAATATGGCGAAGTGTGCAAAAGCAGTAAAATGGCCACGAAGTAATCCTGGCCGGACTGAAAATATATAAATATGTATATATATATTGAGAGAAATGTAGTCAACCAGGACTGATATAAGTACCAGTGATGTCGACATTCACTTATATATACGTATATATATAAAAGCGATAAACTACCACGAATTTGACACCTGGGCTTGACAGAATTGAAATGTTAGTCAATTTGCAGTTAAATATATACAAAAAGGGCCAAATTCGGACTGAAAAGACAACCCAGTCCGGCGGAGTTGCCAAAAATGTGTGCTAGTGCATTGAAGCTGCTGGAACTGACGGATCGTCAATCCGAGTTGTAGAAATGCCAGAAAATTAGTTTATGTACAAAAATGTACCAAATTTTGACGAAAACGGCCACGAAACTAAGTTCCAGTCATATTTAGAAGATGAAACTTCGTGCGCAAGTGGAAAACTGTGCAAAGTAGTAGTATTGTCTTTCTGATCGTAAAAATACTTATAATGGACTGCAATACGGGCTTTTTGCCAAATCATAGGTTCTATACGTCCAAATCTACTGGTTATTTTGATATGTGGTAGTATATGGGTATATCTACATGTTGGAGTGAAAATATTTGGGTTTGGAAGAGGTGTAAAAGTCGAAAAATCAGACAGGCAGAGCTTCGCTGCGTTTCGAAACTTAAAAATGAAGGGGGGTGCGCGTTTATTTATGGGTCAGGGAGCCTTTGCTCTACCTGCAGCTGCCGCAGGTAGAGGTACGGCTCCCCAAGGTGGGTCCCATATGCCCGGCTTCGTCGTCTCGAGGTGCGTGCATGCCGGGCAATGCGATGTTAGGTTCGAAACTTCATAACTTTTGATCGGAGCGTCTGTTTGTGGTGTGCTATAGCTTTCCAGAAAGCCCTCACTGAGAGTGTCACAATGACATTGGTTTTAACCCTTTTTAAGACCCTAAAGGTGGGCTCATAACCTGGTCTTCGTTTCCCTGCGGTTTGTCTATCGAGCCGTCCGGTGCTGTTTTCACCGGGATCACCGTTGTGGTTCTTTCTGACCTTGGTGGCATCAATTCGGCTTGATTTTGACTGAATCGGCTGAAAGTTGGTAAAATGACCATTTTGCCCCTCCCGGGGCTGCCCTTGGTTTCGGCATGGCCTCTAGTTGACTTTCGGGAGCTGTTTCCTAGACTTGGATCCCAATCGAGTCTGTTTATCCCCAGTGTTGCCTCTGTGGCTGACGTGGTCGTTCCAAGTTTTCTTCTAGAATTGTTGTGATGCTTCAGGTTTATGTCTGAAGTCGACCCGACTTCCCGGGCTGATGCCGAGGCTGATTTGTACCTCCCGGGTTGCTGCCGGGGCTGAGTTGGCATCCCAATATGGTTGATCGGTGCTATGGTTGTCCTGATATTGGTGATCGGGTTTGAGCTGATGTCTCGATATTGAGATCGGGGATGATCTGACGGTCTGATTGACTATCAGAGCTGGATTGACAGTCCGATTGACTATCAGAGATGGATTGACGGTACGATTGACTATCAGAGCTGGATCGACGGTACGATTGACTATCGGAGCTAGATTGACGGCCCGATTGACTATTAGAGCTGAATTGACTGTCCGATTGACTATCGGAGTTGGCTGAATTACCGATATCGATGATTGGATTTAACTGGATTATCGATATTGAGGATCGAATTTGAGTTGAAGGACCGACATGGGTGGTCGGGTTTGGATTGGAGGCTCGTTATCAGGACCGGGGTTGAGTTGAAAAGACGGCTTTGCACTCCTACAGTATTAGTAACAGGAGAACGAAATTTCGAGTGTCTACAGATGCCACTTTTTATCATATTTATGTAATGCAATGGAATGAACAGGATAAAGATTGCTAGACACTTGAAATATGACAAGATATTAATGATGCAAATTGCAATGCAATGAATGTTAACATGTTTTCGCAAATCGCATATCGCATCGCAAATCGCATTGCATATCGCATCGCATCGCATTACCTTTACCGGTGCCTGTGTCGGTGCTGATCTCAACGGTTGACTTTCATCAATGCTGCTGATGTCTATGTTAGTGTTGACTTGAACGATTTGATTTCTATCGGAGCTACCGATGCTCTGTTTGATGAAGATAAACTGAAATGTTTCACATCTTTCTATTGGGGATGACATCGTCGGTGATGGCCTTTTGCTGTTATCTTGGTTTTAAGGCCTGTGACGCCCCCAAATTCTAAGACCGCCACTTGGTCTCTCGAATTCGGTTCATCACGTGCTCATGGTAATACATCACAATAATAATAACTAAATATTGCACAATCACAGCGGAAATTCTATTCTAGAATAATTTATAATGATTTATTATAATTATTCCCCCAAGTCTCGCAACCTACAGTACTTAATAGATTACATAATAATATCAATAAATGACTTATTACATAATCTAACTTAAGCTTAAACATAATCAAATCCAGTCTTACTACATTATCTTAATACAACATTAAAATATTAAAACATAAAAGAGACAAGCTAGTTGGTAGCCTTGCCCTTGCCCTTATCAATGCCCGAAGGTTCGCCATGCTCTGCCTTAACTGAAGTGTTTTAGGGAAAAGCAAGAATGAGCACAAATTGCTCAGCAAGTAATATACAACAAGGGTAAATGATATAATTCTCAATTCTCGAAAGGGTATAGGAAAGTTTGATAGTTCAAGGATAGCAAGAATATCAACAGTTCTCAATAACAGTCACTAAGGACAGAATAATATCAATATGATTCAATAATAAATCAATTCAAGATTTCAAGATAACTGAATACTGAGCAGTCACTAAGGACTATGAACTTCCACAGGATTTGACAGTAATAAACTGAAAATCCAACAAAAACAGATACAACAGGTGATCAGCCTAAAGTACCCTCGTTATGCATAACAATCAATCATACTCAAGTGCGCGCGTCGGTTCTCCGACAGTTATAGTTTGTTCTTCTCAGTCATATATAAGATCCCGCACCAATCAATTGGTTTTGGGTCGCTTTTCAATAATGTAAGTCTAGCTGAATCAAATGGCATAGACACTTTCACAATATTCAAGAACAACACTAAGTTCAACATGAATAATAGCTTTAATGAAATAAGAGTTCAAGTATGCTAATTCAATTCAAACGATTAAGTAGGAACTAGTTCGCAATATACAAAGATAGAATACTCGTATCCAAAGAGATAAGGTTTAGATACTCGCTTACGATATCCGTTAAATAAAGTAGTGCAAGGGTTTAGGATACTTGCCTTATGCGTAGTTTATTCACGTAAAGCTAGCCAACACTTTCGAATCCTATATATAATGTATTACATGCATAAGATTTTCATTAGTTAACACATCCGTTACACAACTTATTACTCAATATACATATATGTTACTATCTTAGTCGCATGTCATATTTATACTCATATGGTATAAAATCAGATCACGAATCAAGTACATAGTTATAATATAAATGATATTATACCAACTCATCATGTTCAAGTAGCTATGATTCTTTGACCCATGGGCTTCCATTATATAAGTTAAACATTATCTTGTTACTTAATCATCACCTATGCACATATATCAGTAGGGTGTAAACCATTTCTAGCAATGTAGGCGTCATATAAGCTATCTGTCCAAAATCAGATTGTCAAACTGCACGGCTTTCAATTCCAGGCCGGCGCAGCTGCGCCATGACTAAGCCTAGGGACAGCGCAGCTGCGCAGCCCTCTGGCCAAGCCAAGGCTGAGCTGTGCCTTATGGTTTCTGTCCGGTCATGCAAGCCAACAACACCACATAGCATATAAACATATTAAAAGATACTTTTATGTTTGTACAACCTTTCCTCGTTTCAATTATATGTGATATAGATTCTAAGTCAATACTTTCAATGACTAAAAGTCATTCAAGGACACGAACTCATAAGGTCTAACATGCTCGCTTTTTAAACACTTAAAATGTTCACATAACTTGTAGTAAACATGTTCATGAGTTTTCATATCACATATATGCAACTATCATTATCATTAGTTTGAAAGCATATTTTATTTACGCAAATTTGGTTTCATTACAAGTAACATAGTAGGCAAACATGAATGATACCTTAGCAAGTCTACAAGTTCTATCAAACATGTTCATAAGTATCGAAGTTCAAATCTCAATGTAACATGCCGACGTTCACGTTCAACACTTATACTTTAATTAATAAAGTTTGCTAATACGTTCTAACACGTTCATGCTACATTATGAAATTTATATACGTAAGTTAATGTGTCTGACATGTATGTAAAGGCCATAGAAATATACCCGAAAATCAGAATATATATATGATCTTTATATGTCAAGGTTTGCCTTTAAAACTTATATTTTCGTTAGAAATGAGCACTAGTTAGGTTCACATGTCCATATTATATCATGGAACCAATATAGATAAGCTAACATGCACTTCATGTATTTCTATGTCATACTATTATGTCTCAAAAGTCAGAATGTATTTATGGTCTATATATGTTAAAGTTTGTTTAGGAAACTTGAGATTTATTTCAACGCTATTAGACATTCCATTAATCTTGTATGACATTATACCAACACACGTGCACTTCATGTTAATATACTCGTGTATAGGTAATACTCATGCTAACATGTTCATTTAAATCAATGCACAAAACTATCACGTTGCAGAAAGCAAACAGAAAGCAGGGAACTGCTGCAGACTGCTGGCGCAGCTGCGCAGCTTCCCAGTGTAAAACTGGCGCAGCTGCGCCGGTTCCCAGCCAGCGACAGACAGTTCCAGAACACGGCAGTTTAAAAACCCAAACACAAAAATTCCCAACGAATTCCATTTCTAATTAACCACATTGCTTCCTTATCACATTATAAGGCTATATAACAACTCACTAACATTATTAAACCACCAATTTTGTAAATTCTAACTCAACTCAAGAATTGAACATTTTTACAGAAAAATGAAAACGGAGTTCTTGACAGAAAAATGAGAATTGAAACCAACTACATTCCAATCTTAACATGTATACAAGTCCATACTACACTACACAGACTTTCTATAATCCATTTATACTTTAATTCCTCATGATAAAGAATTTCAAGAAAAACTCAGAGAACTACAATGGAGTTTTTCTTTGACAGAAAATGAAAATGAAGACAGGGAATGGAATTATACCTTCGAAGCACGAATTAAACTTGCTAATGCTGC
Organism: Panax stipuleanatus; assembly: GCA_020205555.1. NCBI lineage: Eukaryota > Viridiplantae > Streptophyta > Magnoliopsida > Apiales > Araliaceae > Panax > Panax stipuleanatus. Next base: position 26,772,248 of record CM035119.1, read on the forward strand.
TATAGGATTCTCTACTAACACTGATATATAAGGCTCTCACTCAACACTCTAGCAATTTTCAGCAATTGATATGTGAAGAAGAAGAGTTCCTATTTGTAGAGAAATCCTTACACAGGCAATGAGATTATACCACAAATCAAACCAACGTAAATTTGAATTGTATAGAGGTTAATGGAGAGTTGGTGATTAGTTGGTGAAACTCATTATCAATACCACTCCCTTGTTCATTATGATAGCTAGAATGTGCTGAGTTTGAGGATATAGGAGTAGGATAGCTTCATGTGTATTCACGTGAAGAGCAAATGGGACACTTAAAATGAGACAATTGATTTAACTTCTCAGCATTTGCAAATACTACACTTGTATACACACACCATATACTTATGTTATATATTATATGTACTCTTAGGTTATAATTTAAATCACAATGTACTTCACATAATGTAATAAGTGTAATTTATACACATATAATCCATGTACGTTTATCTTACTGATATAATACAATCGGATACTACCACATTACATTATATCATATATTATTAAATTGTATTAATCAACAATTATTTATAATATATCCATGATACATTATTTTACTGTATACACACTCACCTTGTCACATAGGCATTATCATGTATTCCTAACATATAGTTTTAATATAACATAATCACTTATGCTTCATGTAATATATGGTTTCTATGTGTAATATATTCGCATTGCATTATATAACATAGTTTATGTATATACATGCATGGTCACACTTAAGTGTCTCTCTACACTATATAATATAGTTGTATTTCATATACTTTATATATTCAAGTATTGCACATTTGTACATATCAATTAATATAATCTTATTATATTAATCACTCACTTATTTGTTTTATTATTCATAATGTCACATAAATAGACTATTTATCTCGTTGATTAATTAACAATAATATTAATTAATTTATTCCTCATTGATTATTAATTACACCAAATTAATAATCATAGGATTAATTATTACATTAACAAATATAAATCTCAGCACAATTATAAACAAGTGGTTTATTATTATTATATTTCTTGCAATAATAATAATCACATATTATTAATCAACCACAGTTAATATCTCACAACAATCAATTAATATCCTCTAATAACAATTAATAGTTAATATAGATTAATTGTTCACTTAAAAATTATTCGTCAATTAATATAATTATTAATATTTCCCATCACTGTGCCACACTAGGCTCTCAACGAGTTTATCACAAACTCTACATTTTTCTCAATTGTCATAAATATTCAATTTAATATAATTGAATTAATCATTCTCATAATAAAAAAAAAATCCAAATAAATTCTCATTTCTATTAATATATTTATTTAATAATATATGAAAATTCTTGGGTATTACATCCTCCCCCCCTTATAAAAATTCCGTCCCGGAATTGCTACAAGGTTACACAAATAAATGGGGATAATCCCTCATTATCCTACCTTCTAATTCCCACGTTGCCTCCTCGACATCGTGGTTACGCCAAAGTACCTTTACAGACGAAATAACTTTATTTCTCAAAGTTTGTTCTTTTCTATCTAATATCTGGACAGGAATTTCTTCATACGCCAAGTTCTTCTCCACTTGAATGGGCTCGTAAGAAATTATGTGCTTGTAGTCAGCCTTGTACGGTCGCAACACGGAAATGTGAAACACGTTGTGGATGTGCTCCAGTTCGGGTGGCAACGCAACTTTGTATGCCACTTCGCCCACTCGCTTCAGTATCTCGAACGGTCCTATGAATCTTGGACTCAATTTTCCTTTCTTGCCGAAACGGATTTTTCCCTTCCATAGAGATACTTTCAAGAATACAAAACTGCCGACTTTGAAGTCTCGGTCCTGCCGATGCAAATCTGCGTATTTCTTCTGGCGATCTTGAGCTGCTACTAATCTGGCTCTTATCACTGTCACCACGTCTGCGGTTTGTTGAACTAATTCTGGTCCGAGTATTCGTCGTTCTCCGACTTCGTCCCAACATAATGGCGTTCTGCATTTTCTCCCGTAAAGAGCTTCATACGGTGGCATGCCGATACTCGCATGGTAACTATTATTATACGCAAATTCGACTAAGGGTAGGTGGTCGTCCCAATTTCCCTTAAAATCCATCACGCAAGTCCTAAGCATGTCCTCCAGCGTTTGTATTGTTCGCTCACTTTGTCCGTCTGTTTGAGGATGATAAGCTGTACTCAACCTCAACTGCGTTCCCATTCTTTCTTGCAAGCTCTTCCAAAAATTGGACGTGAAGCGCGGATCTCGATCAGAGACAATTGACACCGGCACTCCATGTCGTGAAATAATTTCTTTTACATATAGGCTTGCTAATTGGTTCAAACTGTAGCGGATCTTGATTGGTAGAAAGTGTGCGGTCTTCGTTAGTCGATCCACGATAACTCAAATAGCATCATAACCTTTCTGTGTAACTGGAAGTCCTACCACGAAGTCCATGGTAATATGCTCCCATTTCCACTCTGGTATTTCTAACGGTTGTAGTAAACCACTTGGCCGCTGATGCTCTGCTTTAACGCGTTGGCAAGTCAAGCATCTACTGACGCACTCCGCGACTTCCCGTTTCAAATTGGGCCACCAAAAATGTTGCCTTAGATCTTGGTACATCTTTGTGCCTCCCGGATGAACGGAATATGTCGTATTATGTGCCTCAAGCAAAATCTCTTCCCTCAACTCGGTTACCGCTGGTACCCACACTCTCCCTTCAAATCTCAAAATACCGTCTTTATCCATTCGAAATTTTTCTTCCTCATTTTCTGTGATCCTCTTTCGGATTTTCTCACACTCTTCATCCTTTTCTTGAGCTTCCTTTACTCTATCCAACAACGTCGGACAAGCTTCCATTACAATTAACTTCTCACCAGACTTTTCTGGTCCTTTCACTTCTATCTCCAATTTCTCCATTTCTCTTATCAATTCCTCCTGAGTCGTCAAATTAAACAACTTCTCCCTTCCTTTCCTGCTCAGAGCGTCGGCAACCACATTTGCCTTTCCCGGGTGATAAAGAATATCGCAGTCATAGTCTTTGATTAATTCTAACCACCTTCTCTGCCGCATGTTTAACTCCTTCTGTGTGAAGATATATTTCAGACTCTTGTGGTCCGTGTATATCTCACATTTTTCTCCGTATAGATAATGTCTCCATATCTTTAACGCAAAAACTACTGCCGCTAACTCTAAGTCGTGAGTAGGGTATCGTTTTTCGTAATCCTTTAATTGTCGTGATGCATATGCAATGACCTTGCCGTGCTGCATAAGCACACAGCCAAGTCCCTTGTGCGATGCATCACTATTCACCACAAAATTTCCCGCATCATCTGGTAATGATAACACAGGTGCTTCGCTCAATCTCCTTTTCAGTTCTTGAAAACTTTCTTCGCATTTGTCGGTCCATACAAATTTCACCGTCTTTCTAGTCAAATTGGTCAACGGGGTTGCTATCTTAGAAAAATCTTGGATAAATCTCCGATAGTACCCAGCTAACCCTAAGAAGCTTCTCACCTCCGTCGGTGTTTTCGGTTGTTCCCAATTACTTACTGCTTCAACCTTCGCAGGGTCTACAGAGATTCCATTCTTATCCACCACGTGGCCTAAGAATTGAACCTTCTCCATCCAAAATTCGCACTTAGAAAATTTTGCATACATCTTCTCCTTCCTTAGTGCCTCCAAAATAATCTTTAGATGTTCGGCGTGTTCTTCCTCTGTCTTTGAGTAGATCAAAATGTCGTCGATAAAAACCACTACAAATTTATCCAAGTATGGCTTGAAAACTCGGTTCATCAAGTCCATAAATGCTGCCGGAGCATTAGTCAATCCGAATGACATTACCAAAAACTCGTAGTGTCCATAACGGGTTCGAAACGCAGTCTTTGGTATGTCCTCATCCCTCACTTTCAGTTGATGATATCCTGTTCGTAGGTCGATCTTCGAGAAACACTTTGCTCCCTTCAGTTGATCAAACAAGTCGTCTATCCTCGGTAGCGGATATCGGTTCTTGATCGTTACTCTGTTCAATTCTCGATAATCGATACAGAGTCTCATCGATCCGTCCTTCTTCTTAACGAATAACACTGGTGCTCCCCAAGGAGAAACACTCGGTCGAATGTAACCCTTATCCAACAACTCTTGCAATTGTATTATCAATTCCTTCATTTCTACTGGCGCCATACGATATGGAGCTTTTGAAATCGGTGCCGTTCCCGGTGCTAAGTCTATTACGAATTCGATTTCTCTGTCTGGCGGAAGACCAGGCAGATCGTCCGGAAACACGTCTTGAAATTCATTAACTACGTATATATCCTTAATTTCTACTCCCTTTTTCCGAGTATCAACGATGTAAGCTAAATATCCTACACATCCTTTCCTTAACAATTTCTTGGCCTGCATCATCGTAACGCAACACGATTGTTTAAGCGATGAGCTACCATAAAACACTACCTTAGACTTACTCGGAGTCTGAAGGTTCACACATTTGTTCTGACAGTCAATTATTGCCGCATGGTTATACAACCAATCCATTCCTAGTATCACATCAAATTCTCCCAATCTAATAGGAATCAAGTCTACGCTCAGTTCATGTTTACTAATATTTGCGTGACAATTTCGATAAACGTATTCTACAGGGATCACTTCCTTATTAGCAACTTCTATGACCAAAGGATTTTCTAATCGTTCACGGGGTGTACTAAGTCTACTAGCAAATTCTTCAGATACAAAAGAACAGGTGGCACCCGAATCAAATAATACATAAGCATTTATATCATTGATTGGGATTATACCTGACACCACGTCCTTCGCAGCCACTGCGTCTTGGACGGTCATGTTAAAGGTTCTGGCGGTTGGGCGGTTGGATTGTGCCGGTCCACCGATCATCAGCTTGTTGCCTCCTTGCTGATTACTACCCCCACCACTTCCCTTCTTTGGGCAGTCCTTAATTCGGTGCTCCGTCGAGCCACACGCAAAGCATCCTTGTATCTTTTTCGGTTTCAAACAGTTGGGCGAGATGTGCCCTTCCTGTCCGCAGTTGTAGCAAGTGCCACGTCCCTTCCAGCACTCGCCCTGGTGATTCTTCCCACACTTCGGGCATCCTTCAGCCCTCTTCTTGAAACCTCCACGAAAATTCCCTGATTGATTATTATTGTTTTTTTTTTGTTGTTGTTCTCCCACTTTCTCTTTCCCAAGTTGCTTCCTCCGCTACTGCTTCCTCCCGTACGATTCTCTCCTCCAGTATTCTTTCCTTTCTTTTCTTTGTTATACAGACTTAAGGCCTCACTGCCGCCTTCCGCAATGATTGCCTTCTCCAGTAATGTTGCAAAGGAATCAATTTGAAGAACTGATACCTTATTGAACAGCCATGGCTTCAACCCTTGTTCAAAGCGTCTAGCCTTCCTCTCTTCATCACCAACTTGGTGCTCCGCAAATCGCGCTAGCTCGTTAAACCTAGCCGCGTACTGCGCCACCGTCATCTCACCTTGTTTTAACTCTAGGAATTTCACCTCCATCCTATTCTTCATACTCTTCGGAAAGTAATTCTCGAAGAACAGTGTCTTAAACTTATCCCAAGCTATTATCCCTTCTCCAGCTCTTTGTTGATTAGCCTCCCACCAGTAGTTCGCTTCTCCCCTCATCATGTACGTGGCAAACACCGTCTTCTGATCTTCGCCTACGCTAGCTATAATGAAAGCTTTTTCGATCTCTTTGATCCACGTTTGTGCGACGATTGGGTCGGTAGTTCCCTCGAACTCCGGGGGTCCTACACTCTTAAAGTCTTTAAAGGTTGTTACTGGCACAGTTTGAGGGTTCGGGCGAACGGGTTCATTGTTTCTTCCCCTTAAGGCTTCTCCTAACAAGTCTACCAGTTTCTGGATCGGGTCTACTTGTTCTCTCTCATTGTTAACGGATTCTTCGGGTGCAGTCAATCTTCGTCTGGGCGGCATTATCTGCATCACAATTTTTCACTTTATTATTATTCAAGTATATCACTTAAGTATTTCTTTTAATACTAAAAGAATAAATTTATAACACGTTTCTAAAATCAACTCCATTTATATTCATATGCCATTTCATTTCATTACATGATTTTCCTAGCATACTGCTATAAATGTTATCACCTATATCCCCTAATATCACAAAAGACGGGGAATATACCAACCTACTACCATACTACCCCTCTAACAAAAAGCTAACTCGGGGTTTACATCATCATCCCACATCTTACACAAAAGATCGGGATTACAACATAGTATATACAATACATGAAGACACAACTAGTACCACCACTAGACTGACTAAGGAAATCTCATCCCATCATCCCGCGCTCCACTGCGCTCTTGTACTCCAACTGTGCTATATACGCAAACAGCTCTCGACTCAAGGTATGTAGATCTGTCCCTGTTCTGCCGGGTAGTGGTACACACCATCAATCACCCTCTCAAAAGCTGAACGGAACACATACCCCATCTTGTTCATCTTTCTCTTCTTGCACCTGACCTCGTCCTCAAGGTCGTCAGCTCTCTCATTGGACGCTTCCCACTTCTCCTCGAAGTGTAACCTATCCATCACTTCCAACTCTAGCTGAGTACGGAGTGCCTCTTTCTCAGTCTTCTCACTCAGTTCCATCTGCTCAACCTCTTCTAGCTTCTCTGCCAAATCTGCATTCCTAGCCACTGACTTGTGAAACAGAGTTCCCATTTGGATCCCTGCCTCCCTACGGTAGGCAATCTCCACCTCTAACTCTTGCATAGCCAGCTTCCTCTGGTGGTCCTCGTCCCTCAGCTTCTGGAACTCAGACTCTCTCTCGTGGGCCTCTGCCTCCAGCTCCTGGACTCTGCAGTCTAACTCTAGAACACGCTCCTCGTACTCGCCTAACATCTGTTCCTCTATAGTAGCCTCATCAGAGTCCTCTACTGGCTCATCCTCCATCGGCTCCTCCTCTGGATCAGTCTCTATCTCAATCTCGATCTCATCCTCATCATCAAACTCGGATGGTGCAACTGCCTGCACTGGCACAGCCTCTAGAGGTGCCTCGTATACTACATGTATATCTCTGGGCTCCTCCTCTGCTACTCTACTAGTTACACCTGTGTCTGTCATCCTACAATCACAAACACAAGGCAAACAAACAGCAACTCCATTAGAATGTTAAATAAAACATAAGTTCATTGTATAGAATGAAGTTACATTTCATAACAGACTAAGTCTCTCAAGGAAAACTCTACATGAGTTTTATCTCTTTCCTAACTTCTAAGTTCACCTAAGCTATAGTCCAAGGACACTCGTTCCTAAGGTTTATAACTACAGCTTTGATACCAACCTGTGACGCCCCCAAATTCTAAGACCGCCACTTGGTCTCTCGAATTCGGTTCATCACGTGCTCATGGTAATACATCACAATAATAATAACTAAATATTGCACAATCACAGCGGAAATTCTATTCTAGAATAATTTACAATGATTTATTATAATTATTCCCCCAAGTCTCGCAATCTACAGTACTTAATAGATTACATAATAATATCAATAAACGACTTATTACATAATCTAACTTAAGCTTAAACATAATCAAATTCAGTCTTACTACATTATCTTAATACAACATTAAAATATTAAAACATAAAAGAGACAAGCTAGTTGGTAGCCTTGCCCTTGCCCTTATCAATGCCCGAAGGTTCGCCATGCTCTGCCTTAACTGAAGTGTTTTAGGGAAAAGCAAGAATGAGCACAAATTGCTCAGCAAGTAATATACAACAAGGGTAAATGATATAATTCTCAATTCTCGAAAGGGTATAGGAAAGTTTGATAGTTCAAGGATAGCAAGAATATCAACAGTTCTCAATAACAGTCACTAAGGACAGAATAATATCAATATGATTCAATAATAAATCAATTCAAGATTTCAAGATAACTGAATACTGAGCAGTCACTAAGTACTATGAACTTCCACAGGATTTGACAGTAATAAACTGAAAATCCAACAAAAACAGATACAACAGGTGATCAGCCTAAAGTACCCTCGTTATGCATAACAATCAATCATACTCAAGTGCGCGCGTCGGTTCTCCGACAGTTATAGTTTGTTCTTCTCAGTCATATATAAGATCCCGCACCAATCAATTGGTTTTGGGTCGCTTTTCAATAATGTAAGTCTAGCCGAATCAAATGGCATAGACACTTTCACAATATTCAAGAACAACACTAAGTTCAACATGAATAATAGTTTTAATGAAATAAGAGTTCAAGTATGCTAATTCAATTCAAACGATTAAGTAGGAACTAGTTCGCAATATACAAAGATAGAATACTCGTATCCAAAGAGATAAGGTTTAGATACTCGCTTACGATATCCGTTAAATAAAGTAGTGCAAGGGTTTAGGATACTTGCCTTATGCGTAGTTTATTCACGTAAAGCTAGCCAACACTTTCGAATCCTATATATAATGTATTACATGCATAAGATTTTCATTAGTTAACACATCCGTTACACAACTTATTACTCAATATACATATATGTTACTATCTTAGTCACATGTCATATTTATACTCATATGGTATAAAATCAGATCACGAATCAAGTACATAGTTATAATATAAATGATATTATACCAACTCATCATGTTCAAGTAGCTATGATTCTTTGACCCATGGGCTTCCATTATATAAGTTAAACATTATCTTGTTACTTAATCATCACCTATGCACATATATCAGTAGGGTGTAAACCATTTCTAGCAATGTAGGCGTCATATAAGCTATCTGTCCAAAATCAGATTGTCAAACTGCATGGCTTTCAATTCCAGGCCGGCGCAGCTGCGCCATGACTAAGCCTAGGGACAGCGCAGCTGCGCAGCCCTCTGGCCAAGCCAAGGCTGAGCTGTGCCTTATGGTTTCTGTCCGGTCATGCAAGCCAACAACACCACATAGCATATAAACATATTAAAAGATACTTTTATGTTTGTACAACCTTTCCTCGTTTCAATTATATGTGATATAGATTCTAAGTCAATACTTTCAATGACTAAAAGTCATTCAAGGACACGAACTCATAAGGTCTAACATGCTCGCTTTTTAAACACTTAAAATGTTCACATAACTTGTAGTAAACATGTTCATGAGTTTTCATATCACATATATGCAACTATCATTATCATTAGTTTGAAAGCATACTTTATTTACGCAAATTTGGTTTCATTACAAGTAACATAGTAGGCAAACATGAATGATACCTTAGCAAGTCTACAAGTTCTATCAAACATGTTCATAAGTATCGAAGTTCAAATCTCAATGTAACATGCCGACGTTTACGTTCAACACTTATACTTTAATTAATAAAGTTTGCTAATACGTTCTAACACGTTCATGCTACATTATGAAATTTATATACGTAAGTTAATGTGTCCGACATGTATGTAAAGGCCATAGAAACATACCCGAAAATCAGAATATATATATGATCTTTATATGTCAAGGTTTGCCTTTAAAACTTATATTTTCGTTAGAAATGAGCACTAGTTAGGTTCACATGTCCATATTATATCATGGAACCAATATAGATAAGCTAACATGCACTTCATGTATTTCTATGTCATACTATTATGTCTCAAAAGTCAGAATGTATTTATGGTCTATATATGTTAAAGTTTGTTTAGGAAACTTGAGATTTATTTCAACGCTATTAGACATTCCATTAATCTTGTATGACATTATACCAACACACGTGCACTTCATGTTAATATACTCGTGTATAGGTAATACTCATGCTAACATGTTCATTTAAATCAATGCACAAAACTATCACGTTGCAGAAAGCAAACAGAAAGCAGGGAACTGCTGCAGACTGCTGGCGCAGCTGCGCAGCTTCCCAGTGTAAAACTGGCGCAGCTGCGCCGGCTCCCAGCCAGCGGCAGACAGTTCCAGAACACGGCAGTTTAAAAACCCAAACACAAAAATTTCCAACGAATTCCATTTCTAATTAACCACATTGCTTCCTTATCACATTATAAGGCTATATAACAACTCACTAACATTATTAAACCACCAATTTTGTAAATTCTAACTCAACTCAAGAATTGAACATTTTTACAGAAAAATGAAAACGGAGTTCTTGACAGAAAAATGAGAATTGAAACCAACTACATTCCAATCTTAACATGTATACAAGTCCATACTACACTACACAGGCTTTCTATAATCCATTTATACTTTAATTCCTCATGATAAAGAATTTCAAGAAAAACTCAGAGAACTACAATGGAGTTTTTCTTTGACAGAAAATGAAAATGAAGACGGGGAATGGAATTATACCTTCGAAGCACGAATTAAACTTGCTAATGCTGCTATAGGATTCTCTACTAACACTGATATATAAGACTCTCACTCAACACTCTAGCAATTTTCAGCAATTGATATGTGAAGAAGAAGAGTTCCTATTTGTAGAGAAATCCTTACACAGGCAATGAGATTATACCACAAATCAAACCAACGTAAATTTGAATTGTATAGAGGTTAATGGAGAGTTGGTGATTAGTTGGTGAAACTCATTATCAATACCACTCCCTTGTTCATTATGATAGCTAGAATGTGCTGAGTTTGAGGATATAGGAGTAGGATAGCTTCATGTGTATTCACGTGAAGAGCAAATGGGACACTTAAAATGAGACAATTGATTTAACTTCTCAGCATTTGCAAATACTACACTTGTATACACACACCATATACTTATGTTATATATTATATGTACTCTTAGGTTATAATTTAAATCACAATGTACTTCACATAATGTAATAAGTGTAATTTATACACATATAATCCATGTACGTTTATCTTACTGATATAATACAATCGGATACTACCACATTACATTATATCATATATTATTAAATTGTATTAATCAACAATTATTTATAATATATCCATGATACATTATTTTACTGTATACACACTCACCTTGTCACATAGGCATTATCATGTATTCCTAACATATAGTTTTAATATAACATAATCACTTATGCTTCATGTAATATATGGTTTCTATGTGTAATATATTCGCATTGCATTATATAACATAGTTTATGTATATACATGCATGGTCACACTTAAGTGTCTCTCTACACTATATAATATAGTTGTATTCCATATACTTTATATATTCAAGTATTGCACATTTGTACATATCAATTAATATAATCTTATTATATTAATCACTCACTTATTTGTTTTATTATTCATAATGTCACATAAATAGACTATTTATCTCGTTGATTAATTAACAATAATATTAATTAATTTATTCCTCATTGATTATTAATTACACCAAATTAATAATCATAGGATTAATTATCACATTAACAAATATAAATCTCAGCACAATTATAAACAAGTGGTTTATTATTATTATATTTCTTGCAATAATAATAATCACATATTATTAATCAACCACAGTTAATATCTCACAACAATCAATTAATATCCTCTAATAACAATTAATAGTTAATATAGATTAATTGTTCACTTAAAAATTATTCGTCAATTAATATAATTATTAATATTTCCCATCACTGTGCCACACTAGGCTCTCAACGAGTTTATCACAAACTCTACATTTTTCTCAATTGTCATAAATATTCAATTTAATATAATTGAATTAATCATTCTCATAATAAAAAAAAAATCCAAATAAATTCTCATTTCCATTAATATATTTATTTAATAATATATGGAAATTCTTGGGTATTACAAGGCCAATGGTTTCCCCAATCTGTCGATACTATCCGAGGCAATTTTCTTTTGGCTGATGTCCTTGTACATTTCTGAAGGCTCCTCTAATGGGGATATATCTCTTTTGCTGAGTTACCTCATTGGGTGCTCCCGATGTCTATCCTGATGATAACTTACATCGGTAGTTTGCAATAGTGCCTACCCTGATTGTAGGGACAATGGTTGATCATTGGACTGTCCCGATGCCTACTCGAACGGTAGTAGACTTTTTCATTGAGTTTGTGTGTTAAATGTGTATGCATTTTTGACTCTCTGGGGTATGTATGCCTAATGTTTTGATGGAGATGTGCGTTGATGTAGCGCTTGTTGCACATGTGCAGACCAGACATGATAAGATGATCTTAATTTGTCCTACGTTGATGCATATGCTTAATTGAATTAATGTAGAACCATACCTCACCCTTTTCTGAGGTGATTTGGAGTTTCTTTTTAGACATGGATTTTGATAGGCTTAGTAGCTCTAACTCCCGTATGGCTCCTTTTGTCATTCGCAGAGCAGGTTTGGATGTTCCCTTTTCATGTGCCATTTTTGGTGAGGATCTCACAGGGGTTGCTATTTTTTGGATCTGGATTTGATGCTGGTCCCTCTGGTGGTCCAAACACTGATGGCTTTATTAGGAGGTATCCCGATATCTTCGCTGAAGTAGCATTCCACGGCCTACAACACTAGATCCTTCTCAATGCCCCTTTTAAAGGTTTGTATAACAGATTCCATCATCTGTCCTCTGTGGGGATGGATCGGAGTTGGTCTGACGGCCCGATTGGAGATCGGGGTTGATATGATTTGATTTACCGATATTGGGGACCGAATTTAGGTTAAAGGACCGATATTGGGGATAGGATTTGGCTTAAAAGACCGATATTGGGGATCAGATTTAGGTTAAATGACCGATATTGGAAATCGGATTTGGCTTAACGAACTGATATTGGGGATCGGATTTGGCTTAAAGGACTGATATTGGGGATCAGATTTGGCTTAATGGACCGATATTGGGGATCGAATTTGGCTAAAAGGACCAATATTGGGGATTAGATTTGATATACTGTCTTCGTCCCTGGATCATTCCCCGATGCTTAGCTGGGATTGTGCCAACGCCTGATCATTGAGTGTGAAAAGAGGCCAGCTCTTTACTTGCGACCCTCCTGGTTAGGTCTGGCTTGGCTGATGACCTGGGTGATGCTGACGTCCTGGAGGATGTAGCCCGTTCTGTCATTGCCTAGATTTGAACTTCAGTGTAGAGGCCTTGACTTGTGAGGACTTGGCGCAGTTTGACATGTCTGATGATGCAGATTTCGTTCGCTAGATCTTTTTGTCATCAGGCATCTGTTCTTCCTGAGTTAAGGACTCGGTTGAGGATTTTTCCCTTCTTGTAGAGGGACAGCTGATGTCGCCTTGATTTTTTTCAAGAACTCTCCTTCTTTAGATGAGGAACTTGGTCCCGCCGTAGATCCTTTCCATTTCTTGGAATGGAGAAATGCCCCAGCCCTTTCGCAGGTTGTTACTGGGGTTCATAGAAAAAAAACTCGCTTTGTTGACCATGTCCACGGTGAGCAATATCCTGCACATTCAGACAAACAACAATATGTGCCGAAAGCTTGATGGCCGTCGGGATTAGTATGATCTTGTGAATGAGGCATTTGAAGTTAAAGTTTATGAAATTGAATGCTTGTATTCACCGAGCTCTCATCTTATCGCTAAAGATTTTGAAAAGGAGTATGAAAATGAATTTTTCCTAAGGAAGACCAAATTTTCGCTTGACAAGTTATGAAATCGTAAGAAAATTTTTAAGCGTCCATGGTCATTTTTCATGGGTAGGATTAGATTCAAAAGACTTATCTCCCTTCATCAGAGACACCTCATCTTTGCTCTAGACACTGCTCTTCACAAGATTAAGATCATATGACATGTGCACTATGTGTGACGCAACCCTTAGTAGGGGTTTCTCTTCTATGATTTCTAGATGACCTCATTTTTATCTTGCAAAACTTTCTGCTTTTCTCGCTTAACTTTGTCTCGTTTTCTTAGGCTTTTCAGTGTTACCCATGTAACGAGTTTTGGACTAATGACTCCCAAACCTAACGGCTTTAGAGCACTAGGTGTTGAGACACCCCTTAGGGTTTACTGGCTTGAGTAACAAAGGCCACACTTTGAGGTAAGTTAGGCGGTCTACTCTTTTGATCTTCGCCTGAGCCTGTACAAGATTCGTTTTCTTAGGCTCTAAATTACCCGTGTAGCGAGTGTTGGGCCGGTGATTCCCAAACCAGATGGCTTTAGGGCACCAGGTGTAGAGACACCCCTCAGGCTTAATTACTCGAGTAACCTAGGCCACGAGTCGGATCTGCTCAGGTTTTGACTTCTTGTAATGCTTATTTTCTTAGGCACTGAGTTACCCATGTAACGAGCGTTAGGCCGGTGCAAGGTTCTAAAAGGCGCTAGGCGGGAGGCGGGCGGCTAGGGGGGGCCTAGCGCCTGTGGGGCCTTGGCGGGATTTTTTATTTTAAATTAATTTTAATATTTTATCTTACATTTATCCTAACAAAATTATAATATAAAGCAAAACAATCTATAATAAAGATAACAAAGGCATTTGCTTAAAGTTTAAACACATTCATATAGTCAATTTCAAAGTTAAAACACAAACATCTAATTGTTCAAAGTTCAAACACAAACAAATAATCAAAATACAAACTAATAGTCATCATCCTCATATCCCTCTATATCTCTAACTCTTCTTCTCCATATCCCTCCAAGATAATGTCTCCATCGGACTCACACTCATACTCCTCATCTCCCTCTTCCTCTGTGTCATCATCAGACAAAAAATCTTCTTCATGGAGTTTTCTTACTCCAACATTTCTACTTCTCCTAGGCTCTAGCATGCTATCCGCTCCGGATGCTTCACCAACCACCTCCCAAGTAAGGCCCGAACAACCCTCAACTTCATCATCATCACTTTCAACAATCCATTCTTGCGCTTTTGAAGCATCACTTGCTAGTAGCACATCTACTTTCCTATCTTTCTCCCGTTTCTTTTTGTTGTTAAGCCTTGCATTAAATTGGACATAGACTAGATTGTTCAACCTTGTTGCGTCTAGTCTATTCCTTTTCTTTGTATGAATCTACAAAAAATGAAAAAAAAGAAAGGAAACAAATCAAAAAATTATATATTAATATTAGATTTTACTTAATAAACCACAACCACTTACTATATACTTGATAGTTGATACTTACCCCCTCAAAAGTACTCCAATTTCTCTCACACCCGGATGAACTAGTAGTCAACGAAAGAATCCTTGTTGCCATCCTTTGCAAGTTGGGTGTGAAAGTAGTATGCATACAAGCCAATCATGTATGATGATAAAGCATATACTTTGGAGGCAATCTTATTTATTTATTAATAAAAATATTCATTTATTAAAGGCATTTAATTATCTACATGGTGCTGTTTTTATAATATGTAAATAACCCATAGTTTTAAGCAATGCTTTTAGAATCATGATGATGATCATGCCAATGAGATCTAAATTCTTAGAAAGCTCTAAAATTAAAATAGTTCCTAATCATGGGATTACTAAAAAGGGGATTAGTAAATCCGGATAGATTAGTACATATGTTGCTTGCTCATTAGATGAGGATGATTGATCTCATAATCATTTGTGTGGAGACACTAAAGCAAGTATGTAGGTGCTTATTGGAGAATAAGTTCACTGAACGTGACTCGCTATGGAATACCTAATGGAGTTTTACTCGCCTGTCAATAGGAATTCCTAATGTGATAGTAGTACAAGTGATCCTTGGACTTGAGATCATCATAGTATCTTGTATGTAATGAATTATACTTTGACTTATTCCTTAAAGCCCTTTAGGGTATATAAAAGGGTATGCTTGGGTATAATGAGTTACATATGGAGACAATGAATGATCAATAAAGAATCTACCACCTCTAATAAAGGAGGAGATATGTCCTATGTGATTCATTAAATGACAACCCAGGAATCCTTGGCCAAGGTAAAATGAAATTAGAAAGGAGTTTCTAATTTACATTATTTGGAGTTGTGTATTTTCTAATCGAAATACATATAATTAAATAAAATAAGACTTGACAGTAAATTCATGTCTTATATTTAATTGGGACATTGTATGGTGGAAGGATTGAATTGTATGGTAACTATTTACTCACAGGTTCTTTTATGATTAATGTTGAAATCTATATTATCTGGAAAGTCGTTGATCGCTAGGGAGGCTTATCCCTATTGTAGAATAAATATTATTTATTTAAATAGATTATTAGTTTAATTTATTTATTTAAATAAGATTAGAATTATTCTAATTGATTTATTCACAACCGATTTAATATGGAGAACCTAAAGGGTCACACCATAAAAGGAAAAATAATTATTTAAGAAGGTAATGGCATAATCGTAATAATGCATTAAGTGAAATTAATTTAATCTATAATGATAGAATAAATTAAATAGCTTAATATTTATTATTTAATATTTTGGAAATATTAAATATAAATTAATAAGAGGAGTCTTATTAATATTATTATAATTATTATTATTTTAATTTCTAAAGGAGTTTAGTAATTAATTTAATATTAGTACTCTCATTTATTCCTAATAAGATTAGGAGACAAATTAATTAAATGAATTTAATTAATTATTTCCCATGTGGTGGGAAGCCTAAATTAATTAAAGGAGTTTAATTAATTAAAAGAAATTCCATGTCTAATAGGATTAGAAGGGTTGACCAATATCTATATAAGAGGATTCTTATAATAGATATTACTTGATGCAATTCCAATTGTTGCAGAGTACTCCTTTTCTATAGAGGATAGAAAACTAAGCCAACCACCCTCCTTCTTGATAATTCATCTTCCTTGGTGGATCACCTCTAGAGGCAAAACGCTTGGGTGGCTAACGTTGATCAAAGGAAGGAATCTAATCCGAAAATTCAAGGAGATCACGAAGAACAAGGAGTTGAACTAGTACCTGTGGAAGCTTCGTTCTACAAGGGTATGATTCCATAACTTCTTATTTATCGTTTTAAATTAATAATTTGCATAAAGGATGATCCGGGTAATGGTTTTGTAGAAATTTTTTTAAACTCTGATATACCATGCTTCAGCTAATTTTTGCAATTTGATTGCGTCACGATTTCGTACAAACCCAACAGTGGCATCAGAGCCAAACTTTTATGCAATTATTAATTTATTTTTGATTTCATATACATATGGGTATATATTTAAAATAATTTATTGGGCATAATTTTATTGTATAAAATTAAATTTTTTTAAGAAAAAAAAAATAATGTTTTTTTTTTTTTTTGGGACGAATCACAATTTTTTTTTTTTGGGTGCTAATCTTGAATTCTGCAAAGAAAATATGTTGTCTCTTTCTTACTCCAAAAAGAATGTGACCCATCAGGAAAGGACTCTTTTAATAAACGTGCAGGACTCTTTTAATGAAAGAAGGTGACTTCTTTTAAAAAAAATAAATATGATATATTTATATATTATATTCTAAATAATTTTATAATTAAAATAAAGAGTTTATTTTAATCTTGAAATTGGATTTCATGCAATTTAAAATTGCCCATTAAATGATACTCATATATATATGGAATGTTTTAATTCATGAGATGAATATTTATTTATTGATATATATGGTGATATGTATGATAATAAATGGGGATTGATTATGGACTATTTGACCAATGTGATTGGATTTTATTTTAGTTGAATGCTTGAATGAATGAGTTTTATTAAATGGGGTCTGTGTACCTCGTCTTCTCTAATTTTTTTTTTCGTGATGTAAAATTCTATCTCCCTCCTATGTACTTCCCCTTGACTGCTGATCAAGGTTTCTATTTAAATTAAATAGTTTAATGTAATATAAATAGTTAGAATTATCTTAAAAAAATTGGAGACCAAGGAGCGCGTGAAGACCCGTTTGTATGGAGCCCGGGTTTAAATGTAATAGTTATATTTAAATTTAAATTCTTGCACTCCTAGGTTTGACCTTTTGGTTCACTTGGTGGCTCTAGTGAATCAAAATAGAATAAAAGTCCATAATCAATCTGGGTAGAATATAGTATTCTATATTGCATGCTAAATATTATATATATTATATTTTATGCAAACATGCTTCGCATGTTTAATAAAATGACGCGTATTTTATATATATATATATATGTGCATGCACGCTAAACAAGATGAGACAAATAATAACAAATTTCTCAAAGAAATAATATTAAGTCCGAAGCGTTCAAATGATATTTGGAATATCGAACGTCGCCTTCTACCATGATAAATTAGTAGAGTATTAAATATTTAATATGAGCTTGTTGTGCTATCCACAAGGCGAGTATTGAATATTTAATATGTTAATTAATCACATTTGATGCTTATCAAGAAAATTGAACGATCTAGTCTTGTTGTGCTATTCACAAGGACGAACATTTTTTTTTTTGAATTTATAGAAGTGCTAGGTTGGACTTAACTTAAATCGTTTTAGTTCGGATGTGCACACACTTGACCATTATGATTTAAGAGGCAAAATAAAAGGAGTTATATAGTGATGTAATTGACAAGAGTTGTCTATCTATTTATTTGTATATCGCTTGTTGTGCTATCCACAAGGTTATATACATTTGAAATGGGATCCTTATTCTCACTAGCAAATCTTTAATTAGATGTTGCCGAACTATATAAGTGAGGGTAATATAGTTTGATAAAAATAGTGGGAGATACCAATTTAAAATAAAGACCTAAATTTATTTTGGTATGCAAAATTAATAAAATGAATGTTTGCTAAAATATTGTTTTTCACATGCAAAATTTTAAAAATGTCAAAATCACTAATTTCACTGCGAAGCATACTTGATGTTAATAAGCTTACCGGGCCGAATTATACGGACTGGCTAAGAAATCTGAGAATAGTTCTCACTGCTGAAAAGATTTCTTATGTCCTAAACTCACCTGTCCCTGGAACTGTTCCAGAAACAGCCTCTGAGGAAGAGATTGCCACCATTGTAAAGTGGCAAGATGATGCATCTGTGGCTCAATGAATCATGCTCGTATCCATGAATAACGAGCTTCAGCGTCAGCACGAAAACATGGATGCTCCTACTATGTTGATTCACCTCAAGGAGTTGTATGGTGAACAAAGTAGGACTGCTAGATATGAGATATCTAAGGAGCTCTTTCGATCTCGGATGACCAAGGGCAAAGTGAACATAAAGGAACAAAAGAAATCTGATCCAGCTAGTAAAGGAATGTGCTTCCATTGCAACGAGCCGGGTCATTGGAAGAGGAACTGCAAGAAGTTTCTGGCAAAGAAGAAGTTTGGAGAAGCTTCGACTTCCAATCAAGTTTTGTTCATGATTGAAATTAATTTTTCAGAAAGTCAAAATTCTACTTGGGTATTGGATACCGGCTGTGGTTCTCACATATGTAATAATGTGAAGGGACTGGTCAGAAGTAGAAAGCTGAACAATGATGAGGTGATCCTACGAGTGGGGAATGGAGCAAAGGTTGCTGCATTAGCTGTAGGAACTTATTATTTAGCAATGCCTTCGGGCAAGTCTATTTATCTTAATAATTGTTATTATATTCCGAATATTATTAAAAATATTATTTCAATTTCTGTATTGGATATGGAAGGATTTAACGTTGTTATAAAGAACAATAGTTGTTCTATTTATAAATACGATATTTTATATGGTGTTGGAAATTTGCGAAATGGACTTTATACACTTGACTTACAAGAAAATATTTTTCAAATTGAACAAACTAAGAAAAGGAAAAGAGATGATATTAATTATACCTACATGTGGCACTGTAGACTCGGTCATATCAATGAAATAAGATTATCTAAGTTGCATAAAGATGGGCTCTTTGAGTTATCTGATTATGAATCATATCCAACTTGTGAATCTTATCTCATGGGTAAAATGATTAAATCTCCTTTTAGTGGAAAAGGAGAAAGAGTTACAGAGTTGTTGGCATTGATTCACACAGACGTTTGTGGACCTATACAACAAGTGCACGGGGTGGATATTCTTATTTTATTACTTTCACTGATGATCACTCAAGATTTGGATATGTGTATTTAATGAAATACAAGTCAGAATCATTTGAAAAGTTCAAAGAGTTCAGAAGTGAAGAAGAGAAACAAACGGGCAAGAGTATAAAGATACTTCGATCAGATTGAGGTGGAGAATACTTAAGCGGTGAGTTTCTCAATTATCTCAAAGAAAATGGTATAATCTCACAATGGACTCCTCTAGGTACACCACAGTTAAATGGAGTATCTGAAAGGAGAAATCGAACACTGTTGGACATGGTTCGATCTATGATGAGTTTTACCGACCTTCCAATTTCCTTATGGCGATATGCCCTAGAAACGGCTGCATACCTACTTAACAAGGTA
Organism: Panax stipuleanatus; assembly: GCA_020205555.1. Taxonomy (NCBI): domain Eukaryota; kingdom Viridiplantae; phylum Streptophyta; class Magnoliopsida; order Apiales; family Araliaceae; genus Panax; species Panax stipuleanatus. The sequence goes on from CM035119.1 coordinate 26,792,503, forward strand.
CCTATCAAATCCGCCCCAAAGACTCCATATGAGATATGGAAGGGGAGAAAACCAAATCTTAAGCATGTTAAGACTTGGGGTTGTCCAGTTTATGTCAAAAAGTTTGAAAACGATAAGCTACAGACTAAATCCGATAAGTGTAGATTTGTGGGATACCCTAAAAAAACTTTAGGGTATTATTTCTATCATCCAACTGATCAAAAGGTGTTTGTTGCGAAACATACTGCCTTCTTGGAAAAGGATTTTATCCATGAAGGGGTCAGTAGGAGTAAGATATATCTTGAAGAAGTTCAAGACCCACAAATTACCACGGATCAAAGTCAGGTACCTGACAAAGTAGAAGAACCTACTATACCACACCCTGTTCGTAAATGTGGAAGAGTACCGAAGATACCTGAGAGATATAGATTCGTTATAGAGGATGACGATGAGGTACACATCATGAATGATGATGATCCATTGAATTACGAACAGGCTATGAGTAATAAAGACTCAGGGAAATGGCTTGAAGCTATGAAATTCGAAATGGACTCCATGTATGAAAATAAAGTATGGACTTTGATTTCACCACCTGAAGGCATTAAGCCTATTGGGTGTAAATGGGTCTTTAAAAGAAAGACTGGAGCGGACGGAAAGGTAGAGACCTATAAGGCTCGACTGGTTGCAAAAGGTTTCAAACAAAGACAAGGAGTTGACTATGATGAAACCTTCTCACGAGTAGCTATGCTCAAGTCCATTCGGATTTTGCTTGCGATTGTAGCTTATAACGACTATGAGATCTGGCAGATGGACGTGAAAACGGCCTTCCTCAATGGGAAACTTGAGGAGGATGTGTATATGACACAGCCAGTGGGATTTGTTTCAAAGGTTGGAACAAATCAAGTCTGTAAGCTGCAACGATCCATTTATGGATTGAAGCAAGCTTCTCGTAGATGGAACATTCGTTTTGATGAGACAATCAAAGAGTTTGATTTTGTCAAAAACGACGATGAACCATGTGTGAACAAGAAGGTTAGTGGGAGCGCAGTTTCATTCCTTGTATTATATGTTGATGATATATTACTGATAGGGAATGACATTCCTATGCTACAATCGATTAAAATCTGGTTATCTAAATACTTCTCCATGAAGGACTTGGGAGAAGCATTCTATATTTTGGGGATAAAGATCTATAGAGATAGATCTAAAAGGATGCTTGGTTTATCCCAAGGAACGTACATTGATGCAATGCTAAAGAGGTTTAGCATGGAAGATTCCAAAAGAGGTCTCATGCCGATGAGCCATGGAATACATCTCTCCAAGAAACAGGCCCCAAAGACACCTGAGGAGAGAGATCGTATGAGTAAGATCCCTTATGCTTTTGCAATAGGATCTATAATGTACGGTATGATATATACTAGACCGAATGTTGCTCATGCACTTAGTGTAATGAGCAGATACCAGTCAAACCCTGGAGAAGAGCATTGAAAGGCAGTGAAGAATATCCTAAAGTACTTGAGAAGGACTAAAGATATTTTTCTTGACTACGGTGGGTCTGAATTAAAACTCAAGGGATTCACAGACTCAAGTTTTCAAACAGACCAAGATGACAGTAAATCTGTTTCAGAGTATGTGTTTACCTTGAAAGATGGTGCAGTGAATTGAAAAGGTTCCAAACAACAAAAGGTTGTTGGTTTAGTGACAAAGACAAAGTATATAACTGTAAGTGAAGCTGCAAGTTGATGTTTTAGATGAAAAGTTCATTACAGAACTAGGAATAGGTCCTAAGTCTCATCTTGAATCTAAACATGTGTTGCGGCACTTTGATTAAAGAAATCATTGAAAGAGGAGAGTGTAGACTCTCAAGACAACATTGCAGATTCATTAACTAAAGTTTTAACACAACAGCAGTTTGATCGTCACTTAGAGAAGTTGGGTATGAGATACCATGGCAATTGGCTTTAGTGCAAGTGGGAGATTGAAAGTAGTATGCATACAAGCCAATCATGTATGATGATAAAACATATACTTTGGAGGCAATCTTATTTATTTATTAATAAAAATATTCATTTATTAAAGGCATGTAATTATCTACATGGTGCTGTTTTTATAATATGTAAATAACCCATAGTTTTAAGCAATGCTTTTAGAATCATGATGATGATCATGCCAATGAGATCTAAATTCTTAGAAAGCTCTAAAACTAAAATAGTTCCTAATCATGGGATTACTAAAAAGGGGATTAGTAAATCCGGATAGATTAGTACATATGTTGCTTGCTCATTAGATGAGGATGATTGATCTCATAATCATTTGTGTGGAGACACTAAAGCAAGTATGTAGGTGCTTATTGGAGAATAAGTTCACTGAACGTGACTCGCTATGGAATACCTAATGGAGTTTTACTCGCCTGTCAATAGGAATTCCTAATGTGATAGTAGTACAAGTGATCCTTGGACTTGAGATCATCATAGTATCTTGTATGTAATGAATTATACTTTGACTTATTCCTTAAAGCCCTTTAGGGTATATAAAAGGGTATGCTTGGGTATAATGAGTTACATATGGAGACAATGAATGATCAATAAAGAATCTACCACCTCTAATAAAGGAGGAGATATGTCCTATGTGATTCATTAAATGACAACCCAGGAATCCTTGGCCAAGGTAAAATGAAATTAGAAAGGAGTTTCTAATTTACATTATTTGGAGTTGTGCATTTTCTAATCGAAATACATATAATTAAATAAAATAAGACTTGACAGTAAATTCATGTCTTATATTTAATTGGGACATTGTATGGTGGAAGGACTGAATTGTATGGTAACTATTTACTCACAGGTTCTTTTATGATTAATGTTGAAATCTATATTATCTGGAAAGTCGTTGATCGCTAGGGAGGCTTATCCCTATTGTAGAATAAATATTATTTATTTAAATAGATTATTAGTTTAATTTATTTATTTAAATAAGATTAGAATTATTCTAATTGATTTATTCACAACCGATTTAATATGGAGAACCTAAAGGGTCACACCATAAAAGGAAGAATAATTATTTAAGAAGGTAATGGCATAATCGTAATAATGCATTAAGTGAAATTAATTTAATCTATAATGATAGAATAAATTAAATAGCTTAATATTTATTATTTAATATTTTGGAAATATTAAATATAAATTAATAAGAGGAGTCTTATTAATATTATTATAATTATTATTATTTTAATTTCTAAAGGAGTTTAGTAATTAATTTAATATTAGTACTCTCATTTATTCCTAATAAGATTAGGAGACAAATTAATTAAATGAATTTAATTAATTATTTCCCATGTGGTGGGAAGCCTAAATTAATTAAAGGAGTTTAATTAATTAAAAGAAATCCCATGTCTAATAGGATTAGAAGGGTTGATCAATATCTATATAAGAGGATTCTTATAATAGATATTACTTGATGCAATTCCAATTGTTGGAGAGTACTCCTTTTCTATAGAGGATAGAAAACTAAGCCAACCACCCTCCTTCTTGATAATTCATCTTCCTTGGTGGATCACCTCTAGAGGCAAAACACTTGGGTGGCTAACGTTGATCAAAGGAAGGAATCTAATCCGGAAATTCAAGGAGATCACGAAGAACAAGGAGTTGAACTAGTACCTGTGGAAGCTTCGTTCTACAAGGGTATGATTCCATAACTTCTTATTTATCGTTTTAAATTAATAATTTGCATAAAGGATGATCCGGGTAATGATTTTGTAGAAATTTTTTTAAACTCTGATATACCATGCTTCCGCTAATTTTTGCAATTTGATTGCGTTACGATTTCGTACAAACCCAACAGGGTGTACTATTGCCATAATTGGACCACCATCCAACTAGTCATTAAAGATTGCAAATTATTAACAAATATTTTAACAAGTATTAAATAGTAAAGAAAGATTAAACAATAAATATTTATACTCGGATCATAATTATCATCATTTGTTGCACATCCCGCCGCCGCTAAAGGTCTTCCAAACCAACCCTCTTTTTTCTTATACTTCAACAACTCCGTATTTATGACAAGACTTTGCATATCAAAGTCATCAGGAAAGAACTTCTCAACACAAGTAAAAATCGCATCCATGACAAGTGGATCACTTTGTATGCTAGGATCTCTAAAGAAGTAATAAGGATTCAATAGGTAGGCCGTCAAATGCAATGGACTATCAAGCCGGTCTTTAGCTTTAGCATCGATAATCACGAGAATGGGACGATAGTTAGTCTCATTATTTTTGAATGCCTCTTTGACCTCTTCCTTTGCTTGTTTGAGTTCTCCATATAAAAAACCCATTGATAGCTTTCGGTCTCCATCAACAAGGCGAAGCACCTTTACCAATGGAGCAAACACTTTCAAGCATAGTGTTACTCCATTCCAAAAACTCAAACTCAAGACAGTAGCATATGCCGTTTTTCCCTTAGTATTTTTCGACAATTTGCATTGATCCCATTCACTACTAGTAAACATATGCCTCAACTTCTCTTTCTTTTCCATCAAACTTTGCAAAGTCAAGAAAGAAGTTGCAAATCTAGTAGCGCCCGGCCTCACTATGTCTCTCTTTTTTGTATGCTTCCTCATCAATGCCAATGTCTTATGATGTGCATAAATAAAGATAGTAAAGGCTTTTGCTTTCTCAATCACTCCCTTAAACTTTGGTAGCTTGCCAATTCCTTCAAGCATGAGGTTCAAAGTGTGAGTGGCACAAGAAGTCCAAAACATATGTGGCCTCTTTATCATTAACAAGTCCGCCGCGGCCATGTTGTTGGAAGCATTATCAGTAACAATTTGCACTACATTTTGTGACCCAACTTGTTCAATGAAATCATCAACATATTTGAAAATATATTCTCCAGTGTGTGCTTCCTCAGAATCTTCTTTAGAAGAAAGAAAAGTTGTGCCCTCTTTGCAATTCACACACAAATTCATGATACTTCTTCTTTTTCTATCGGTCCAAGCATCGGTCATGATAGAACAACTACTTAAAGACCATTCTTCTTCTTGTTTCTTGAGTGACTTCTTAGTCCTCTCTACCTCCTCTTTCAATAATGGCTCCCTTAGTTGGTATTGGCTTGGAGGTTGGTAACCCGGGCCATATTGACCAACCGCCTCACAAAATCTCTTAAAACTGTCACAGTCGATAGCATTAAAAGGAATACCGGCTTCATACACCCATCGAGGCATGTATTGATGCACACTATGCGTCCTTTCCTTCCAAAGTGCATTGTTGATATTTTGTTGCCGTAGCTTTTTACTTGCACTCATTGAAGAATCGGGATTTATGGTCGATGCAAATTTATTCATAGCCCCAATAAATTGTGGTCTTTTTCTTGACCCTGTCACTTCAATTTCTTCTTCTTCATCATCAATTATATTAACCTCTTTTCTATTTTCTTCAATCTCTTTCTTTTTCTCTTGCTTCCTCCTTTTTACTTCTTCTAATGCGGCTTTACACTTTGCTTTATCTTCATCAGTAGCCTTTGGGCACGGTCTAGTATTTCCCGTAATGTGCGCAATGTGTTGTTTAATTCTATAAACCCCTCCATTAATACAATGTCCACACAACTTGCATTTCACCTTATCGGTATTTTTAGGATTAATCAACATCCCATACTCCCGTCCAACGTCATTTGATGCACGTTTCAATTGTGATTCAGGTACATCGGCGGAATTAGATGCTCCCGAAGAAATAATTTGTGCCATTTCACTATAGAAGGCAGAAGCAAGAAACAGAGGCAAAATATGTAAGATGTTCCCATTTTTATTGATAAATATATCAGTTACTGTCTTACTGAATTTATTTGTTACTAAATGCATAACATATGTGTCAACTCACAGGCCATTTAAATAGAGGCAATTTATTTATTGATAAATAATTAGTGATTGGTATAATAAAATAATTTAAGCCCTACTAATTTTCTCAATCTCATTCTCTGTTTATATTTCTTTGTTCAACACAGAGCCACAGAGGCAAAGGAAAACAGAGGCAGATGTGTCAACTCACAGGCCACAGCCGATCAAAGCTACATTAAATCAAAAAATTAAGAAGAAATTACCTGCGAAGCTGCGACTGCGATGGAATGACAGTTGACTGCGATGGAGTGGCGTGGCGGAGGTGGCGTTGGGGCGCTGGGCGGTCGCTGCCTCTTCTTCTTCTTCTTCTTCTTCTTTGGTCCGCCTTCTTCTTCTGTAATGGTGCATTAGTGTTGGGTTTTGCCCTTTTTTTCCCTTCAGTAATAGTCGGCTACTCGGCTGAATGAATATCTGATCGGTATTAAAAACCCAACTTTAAGTAAAGTTTTCATGTATACACCCTCACCACAGTTCTCAAGTACTTCTTCTTAAAAAATATAAATAAATGTTATGTAAATAAATGTTATTTAAATTTAAATAAATGTTATTTTTAAAAATTAGTGTGAAGTTTATTTGAATAAGAAATTTGATATTATTAATTGCGAAATTAGTTTTATTTATTTTTAAATAATAAAATTTAAAACTTCAAGAATTTAATTCAATATTAAGCTTAAGAAATAAAATATAAATTTAATAATTAATATATATATATATATATATATATATATATATATATACACACACACACACATTAGTATTACATGAAATAATTAAATTATAAAATTAGTGTTACTACTTACTATTATCTTCATATATATACTTATTCTCTCTTAAAAATTTAAATAAATGTTATTTTTAAAAATTAGTTTGAAGTTTATTGAATGAGACATTTGATATTATTAATTATGAAATTATTTTTATTTGTGTAAGCTTTAAAATTGATGACTTAAAGAAAATGACAAATAACATATGCTAAGTATGTCTAGCATATCTTTAACGTATTAGTTTTATTCTTAAACAAGATTGCTATTAAATAATAAAATTTAAATTTTTAAGAATTCAATTCAATATTATAACGTAAAAACAAAACATAAATTTGATATGCAATATATATATATATATATATATATATATATATATATATATATATATATATATATCCATTACATGAAATAATTAAATTATAGAATTAGTGTTACTACTTAAATAAATGTTATTGAATGAGACACTTGATATTATTAATTATGAAATTATTTTTATTTGTGTAATCTTCAAAATTGAGGACAAAAATGAAATGACAAATACCATATGCTAAGTATGGCTAATAACATTTGATATTATTAATTATAGAATTAGTGTTACTAATAGTAACTAGTAAGTAGCATCTTCATATATATAATTATATACGTACTTCTTCTCTCTCAAAAATTTAAATAAAATAATAAATGTTATTTTTAAAAATTAGTGTAAAGTTTATTGAATGAGACATTTCATATTATTAATTATGAAATTATTTTTATTTGTGTAAGCTTCAAAATTGATGACTTAAAGAAAATGACAAATACCATATGCTAAGTATGTTTAACATATTTTTCACGTATTAGTTTTATTATTAAACAAGATTGTTATTAAATAATAAAATTTTAAATTTCAAGAATTCAATTCAATATTATAACGTAAAAACAAAACATAAATTTGATATGCAATATATATATATATATCCATTACATGAAATAATTAAATTATAGAATTAGTGTTAGTACTTAAATAAATGTTATTGAATGAGACATTTGATATTATTAATTATGAAATTATTTTTATTTGTGTAATCTTCAAAATTGAGGACAAAAACGAAATGACAAATACCATATGCTAAGTATGGCTAATAACATTTGATATTATTAATTATAGAATTAGTGTTACTAATAGTAACTAGTAAGTAGCATCTTCATATATATAAATATAATTATATACGTACTTCTTCTCTCTCAAAAATTTAAATAAAATAATAAATGTTATTTTTAAAAATTAGTGTGAAGTTTATTGAATGAGACATTTGATATTATTAATTATGAAATTATTTTTATTTGTGTAATTTTCAAAAATGAGGAGTTAAAGAAAATGCCAATTACAATATACTAAGTATGACTAACATATTTTTATTCTTTAGTTTAACTTATTAATTTTATTCATAAACAAAATTGGTATTAAATAATAAAATTTAAAATTTCAAGAAATTAATTCAATATTAAAACTTAAGAAACTAAACATAAATTTAAGAATTATATTGAATTAAACTAAATATTACAAATGTATCATCATTTATATAATTTGAAGTTGGTACAAGTTCAAAAAATTATAACTATAATAAAATTATCCATTTTGACTTGATCTTATTCACTTCTTGTTGTGATTTGATATACTACAAGTCTACAACCTGCAGTAAGAATATGGTAAATCAATAGAAAAGTAAATATAACAAGATCTGATAGTAATTTTTTTTAAAAAATAAAAAATCTCCGCCTAGGCCCCGCCTTTCCCGCCTACCCCGCCTAGTCCGCCTCACTGCCGTCCCGCCTAGTCCGCCCAGGTGCCGCCTAGACCGCCTAGGCGCCGCCTAATTGGCTGGAGCGCTTTTTGCCACCGATTTGGCCTTAGGCGCGGGGCCAGGCCCCCGCCTAGCCCGATTTTTAGAACATTGGACCGGTGGCTCCCAAATCAGATGGCTTTAGGGCACCAGCTGTAAAGACACCCCTCAGGCTTAATAACTCGAGTGACCCAGACCACGATTCAAGATATTAGGCTGGCTACTAGTTGTCATCCCTGTCGTCATAGTTTCATACCCCACAACTAAGAGTCAGGTCAATCGCAAAGTGCAGACATGCATATGAGGTTAAGTTTGCTCTAAAAAGTGCTTTGAACTAGGACGTCGTGCCTAATCAAATGGTTGAATAGTCTTAATTCTCTAATCGCTTTCATGATTCTTGCTCCACGGACGCTTATCAAAATTAATCCAATTCATAACAAGTTAAGCAAAAATCTCTTTTTCTCTTTTTTCTGAGACCCTAATGCAGGACTTATATGTATTATCGCTAATGCATGGAATTTGAAAGCTCACAAAGAGATGAAAGAGTCATACCTTATCAACGGATCGCAGCATTCTAAGAAAATTATGATTAGCAAAGGTCGATTGGTCATACCGGATCGCCAATGATGGAAGCTTGGATGATGATGGACCATGCTGATGGTGCCGACTGGTGCATGTTGATTGGATGGTTGATAAATGCCCTAGTATTGAATTGCGCAATTTCCAAAATTGGTTCAGTCTTGTTGTAACTGTCCTAACATTGGGTTGTCGTTGACTTTGAACTTACCCCAGTCTTGCTTGTCATCTGGAAGGATTGCTTGGTTGTATTTGACCTATTGGGCTGATAAGATGCCAAGATCGCAAAAGTCTTTAATCGCATGACTCCCATGGTTAACAGGTAGTGGATTCTGTTGATAGAGGCGAGGCTCGAGCTACTCGGGAGGCTGCCTTTGATGAGAGGGACGAGGCCCTAGTGTGCAGATGGTAGTGGATGTTCTAGCTCATATGGAGACCGAGGGTTTGGAGCTTGCAGCTGCTCCTCTATCTTCAGAGAGTTGCAATGTTAGCACTGTTATCCCGCTTATCCACGGGTTCAGAGTCCAGCTTTGATTTTCCTCAGTAGGGCCTGTTGACCAGGTGGTTTAATAGAATTTGGCTTTTATTTGTCTTTGGTGTCTTGGAACTGGTCTTTATTTTTTTGCTTTTTCTTGAAGGTCAAACAGCGCCGTAGATGCTGCCTACGTACTCCCGGGTTGAGGGAGATCAGGTCATTCGTAGTTCCTGGTTGTTTGGTTGGAGATGCTTGAAAGGAGTTTATCTTGGATTTTGAGTCTGGTTTGATATGTTTTTGAATTTTTATTCGGTTTCGAGGGTTTTTGAATATTTTGTTTGGTTTGACCGCACCCAGATGGTTGCCTATGTACTCCCGGGTTGATGGAGATTAGGTCATTCGTAGTTCACAGTTGTTTGAAAGGCTCGATTTTTGATTTTTTTTTCTTTTTGATTATTTTTTTGGTCTTTTCTTTTATCATCTACATGCATGGAAAAAAAGGCATAAGACTTAAGAAAGTGAAAAAGTTCCAACAACTCCTGGAACTCACAACTTTCCTCTAGATCTACGTTCTCCTGACTAGCTGAGGCCTGATAGTCCAGTTGTCAGTGGTTATGTCGCCTTCGAGGCTTGTGATAGAGGTTCCCTCTTAACTCTGAATATCTTCAATCCCTGCCATAAATTGATCGCCTCCTGAATCAGCATATCCCTTAAAGAGGCTTAAACTGGACTCGTCGCAGAAAGGTATGAACTCCAGATTCCTCGAGGGGTTGGCTTCCTTGAGAACTTCGCCACCTTTTTCTTCGTCTGCTCCTTCACCTTTCTCATAGCTTTGAGAGGATTTGAGTATGAAATCCCCCTCACACTGATGTGGTATCCCACGCAAGGAACTTTCCTTTTGTGCTTTTTCCATACGGGGAAGGATCAATACCTCCTCCTCATCTTCCAGAAGGATAAGGTCAGGCATGCAGTTGTTGGCTTTGGGAAACAAGATATTTAATGATATTGGATGAACTTCATTGGGAGATTCTTTTGTCTCCTCGATCACTCCCAATATTAAGATCGATCCACCTTGTGTTCTGCCAGGATTGGTGCTCATAGCCATCACTTTCTTTTGAACTGCCCGCTTCGAGTGGACATCTTGAGCTCTTTATCTCCCTCTCGCCTTTTCTGGTTATAGGGAATTCTTTCTTCAGTTCTCCATTTTTAATGAGATCCTGGATTTTGTGTTTCAGAGCCCAACATTCCTCGGTCGCATGTCCTGGTGCTCTGGAATGATAAGCACATCTCTTGTTGAGATCATATTGCCTTCCTTTGGGATCCATAGGTGGAGCGAGCTTAGTGATCTTTTTCTGCAAAGTCAACAGGGCTAATACATTTTCTAAAGAGTCCCCCAAAGGTGTGAATACCCTTCTTTGCTTACTCTCCCTGACTTTCGGTGCCGTAGGATTTCGAGGGTTTGCCAGTGTTTGGCATGTTGATTGATGTTTCTTATTTGGGAATTCGCATTCCTCTGGACGATTTTTCCTTTGTTGAGATCTTCTAGTAGTTTTATCATTCCATCTGTCCCGTTCATTCAACATGCTTTGATCCTCTTCATTTAGCCGGTGGATCTTGGAGGGAGATAAGCTTACATTCTGAAGAACCTTCTTTTTGTCTTGGTTTTCTGATAGTTGAGTGAAAACCTGCCTCGTATCCTGATGTTGGCGTACTACCAAATTAGCCAGCAGAGTTACTTAGTGTTGGATCGTATCCAATTTTTACATTATTGTCATACCCTCCTATGTATTTTCCAACTTGAGGACATTTGTTATGTTCCTTTGGGGGTATTCCTCTATCCTTCGTATGTATTTACGATTTGGATGCATTTCATCGCTTCCTGACCCGATCATATTTACTTCCTCTATATCATGCGGCATCAGAAGGTTGGGGTGGTCATGTTGTTGGACCACAATATCTCCGTTTTCGATCAGGTTTTGGATTTTATGCTTCAAGGACCAATAATCTTGTGTATCGTGTCCTGGAGATCCTGAATGGTAAGAACATCTCTGGCTAGGATTGTATCTTTTGCTTTTTGGATCCAGAGGTGGAGCCAGTTCGGTAATTTTCTTGTGATCTACTAACATCACCAACATGTTTTCAAGGGAATCGCCTAGTGGAGTGAACACCCGATTTTCCGTTCTTTTGAATTTTCTCTTTCTCTCCTGGTAATTGATGAATGCAGTCTGTTGTGACGGCAGATTGCTTTCCCTCTTTCAAATGGGGGGACTACCATTAGGTCTCCTAGACTGCCCCTGTGCAACGAGGGATACATCTTCATCGCCCTCCTTGGGTACCCTTATGGGATCACTCGTATAACTACCAGATTGTATATGATCGGCGACTACTTTCAAGGCTGTGAGATTATTGATCTTGCTTGCTTTCAGGCCCATCTCTGTCATTTCGCCATGTTTGTTCATCTCTGAGAATGGCTTTCCTATTCCGGCCAGGATCCTCTCATAGTAAGGTGCCTCTTGGATGTCTATGAAAGTCATCACCATTTCAGCTTCGATCATAGGCGGGTTGACTTGTGCTGCCAGACGTCTCCATCTTTGGGCATATTCACGGAAAGACTCGTTGCTCTGCTTTTTGACTTTGGTCAATTGATATTGATCCGGAGCCATCTGAGACTGGAAGCTGTATTGAGTTAGGAAGGCATGAGCTAGCTCTTCCCAACTGTGGATTTTGGCATTGTCAAGTCGGGCATACCAAGTCCTAGCCTCTCCAGTGAGACTCTTTTGGAAAAGCTGCATTCAGAGGCTTTCATCTTCAGCATAAGACCCGCTCACCAATGTATACTTTCAAATGTGTATAGGGATCTCCTGCCCCATTGTACTTTTCAAACTCTGGGACTTGGAATTTGTCAGGATATCTAGCCCCTGGGAATATGCATAGATCTGAATATGTGACACTTCCAAGGTTTCCAGTCCCTTTGATTGTTCAGATGGTTTATTCCATTTGTTGGACTTTCCTTCGGATATCGCCAGTTTCCCGATCTTCTCTGAGATTTGTGATTTTAGGGATTTTGTTGGTTCTTTTACTGTATCGCAGTTCAGGGATCTGCATTTTCCCCTTTTTGTCAGCACTTTGATTACCACCCTATGAGGAGGTATCTGTTTTATTGAGTGTTGGCTGGCCCTGAGTGTTTTTGCTTTGTTCTCTTAGAAGGATATCCAACTCTGCTATTTGATTCTTAAGTCCCTCAAACTCTTTTCGATATACGGAACCCGACTCGCATTGGCTACTTTCAGCCATGTCGGTGGATAGGCTTTGTGCCTTTTCACCTACAACAAAGCGTAGGCGTGTCAATTTCCTGAGGTAGGCATGGATTGGATGCATGATGTGTTTTTTAGAGTTTATCCTGCAAAACAGAGGTTAGTCGTTTTGATTGCAGGATGACATGGTATTTATCTGACAGGGAAAGTAAATCTTTCATTATTAATATTTACATTGTGCTCCTCAGTAATTGGAGACTTGACATGAAATTGAAAGAGGAAGGTATGAAGAAGCTTGCCGTCAGTTTTGGTTAATCAGAGGCTGACCTATCCTAGGTTTAATCTCGCGGCTTTTGTTTAGGCATGAAGGCTCCCAGATCATCGCAATCTACTAGAAGGGAAGTTAATCTGATCGTTCAACTGGAGTGAATCTGAGTGGTGTATTTTCATGAGGCACCCCCAGAGACTTAATCGTCCCTAGAGTCATTACTTAACACCGACCGGGTTATTCTCCTTGTGAGAGGAACACACAACATACATTCACATACATCGTGCCTCACCGTTGTGCATATGATGACATGGGTGCAAAGCACTAAATATGGGTGCGAAGCACTAAAAAGCAGGAAAGCATTCATTCACATTCATTCAATGTAAAGACGCAGCATTCACTCATTCGTTGACTGTGGAGACGCAAAATTTCACGCATTCAATAGTTTTGAAAGGAAAATGTTTGAAAAGATTAGAAAGCGGCCTAAGACCTCTAATGTCCCCAGCAGAGTCGCCACCTGTTGACTTTGGAAAATTTAAGAACCCCGCAGGTCGGTTCGTAACCCGAGTTTCCTCAAATCGATCTTCCTAAGTTCTCTCTACCCCCACTCTTTTTATTCAGGAAAAAGGTTTTGAAGGGTTTCTTAGGTAAGAGGCCAACATGTTTTTATGTTGACGGTTTGAATGTTTAGAGTCACCAGTTGGTAGATTAGAAAATGGTTGTACCAACTCAACCGAGTTTGATTTGAAAAGAGGCCCAATTACTGGACACTATCGAAACTTGATCTTTGAAATCGGAGTTTTGAGTTTAAGGGCTTGGTTAAGTGTGGGGAAGGTGTTAGGCACCCCACGACTACCGTGTAAACACGGTACCGCATCTTTTCAATATTTTCTTTAAAACTGTGAATACGTGAGTGAATGTTGTTTGAAAATTGGGCCTATTGATTTGATTGATTTGAAAGCTTTGACAGACTTCGTTGAGCCTATATATGAAGGGTTTGACTTGATTTGAAAATCAGTCTTAGATTTGATTTGCAAAAGCATTTAATTTGATTTGCAAAATCTTTAAAATTGAATTGATAGTGTTATTTTGAAAGCTGTTTATCAAACCCATACGCTGACATAGGAATTGAAGCGTATCGCTACTTTTAATTTTTTTTATCTTTATAGCCTTAAGGCTATATGTGAATGGTGATTTGCAGGGCTGCGAAGCATTCTCGACCACAGAAATAGACAAGTGTCGGTCTCCTCATGGGTATGAAAACCATCGGAGGGACGCTGACACGATAATTGACATTTTTCATTATATTGAGACCTTAAATTTGAATAACCGTTTTAATTTCCATATATGTACATTTTACAGAAAAACTGGCAGGTACATCTGTAAACTGGAGTTTGTCCATATTGGGAATCAGATCTCGATCGATTTGATCGTGAATCCCACGATTCCTAGGCTCACATATGAGTAGCCAATAAACCTGCACAGTTCCAATTTGCACAGAAATGGACATATATGCATCATCACGTCACAATGGAACCAAGGATTCATCAATAAATACTGGCTGCGAATGGCCAAAGCATCTCATTCCCACTAGATAGCGATCTAAGGGACGCGAGTTTGCTTTCAAAGCTGAAACTATAAAAATAACTAGATTTAAAGAAATCTTAGCCATCATAGCTTCCAGGTTCTATCAGGACCTGTTTGAACTGTTGAAAGCTAGAATTGGCGAGATTTGGATAAATCTAGTCCGCCCGCAGATATGCCAGTGCAGATTCATATGCAAATGAATGTTAAATGCAGCAGTTGAATAAATTGAGTAAAGAAATATATATTTATATATATATATATATATAGTTATATATATACAAAACTGTAAAAAGGGCGATGAGTTTTCACTCGCAAGCCCGGACTGGAATTAAAATATATATATTTATAAAAACTGTAAATAGCCATGAAATAATCCAGGCTGTGACAGAAATAAAATATATATATACATATATATATATATATACATATATATAGAAACAGTAATAAGGGCGATGGGTTTTCACGCCTGTGCCCGTACTGGAATTGAAATTGACAGAAAAGTAGGCAACTAGTGACTGGGGAGAGCACCTAGTATGGCAAAGTGTGCAAAAGCAGTAAAATGGCCACGAAGTAATCCAGGCCGGACTGAATATATATATATATATATATATATATATATATATATTTATATTGACAGAAATGTAGTCAATCAGGACTGATATGAGTACCAGTGATGGTGAAATTCGCTTATATATGCGTAGATATATATAAAAGCGATAAACTACCATGGATTTGACACCCGGGCTTGACAGAATTGAAATGTTAGTCCATTTGTAGTTAAATATATACAAAAAAGGGCCAAATCCGGACTGGGAAGATAACCCAGTCTGGCGGAGTTGCCTAAAATGTGTGCTAGTGCACTGAAGCTGCTGGAACTGATGGATCTTCAATCCGAGCTGTAGAAATGCCAAAAATTTAGTTTAGGTACAAATATGTACCAAATTTTGATGAAAACGGCCACGGAACTAAGTTCCAGGCATATTTAGAAGATGAAACTTCGTGTGCAAGTGGAAAACAATGCAAAGTAGTAGTATTGACTTTCTGATCGTAAAAATACTTACAATGGACTGCAATACGGGCTTTTTGCCAAATCGTAGGCTCTATACGTCCAAATCTACCGGTTATTTTCTGATATGTGGTAGTATATGGGTATATCTACGTGTTGAGTGAAAATATTTGGGTTTGGAAGATGTGTAAAAGTCAGAAAATCAGACGGGTAGAGCTTCGCTGCGTTTCGAAACTTGAAAATGAAGGGGGGTGCACGTTTATTTATAGGCAAGGGAGCCTTAGCTCTACCTAATGCTGCCACAGGTAGAGGTGCGGCTCCCCAAGGTGGGGCCCGCATGCCCGGCTTGTTGTCTTAAAGTGCGTGTATGCCGGGCGATGCGATGTCAGTTTCGAAACTTCATAAGTTTTGATCGGAGCGTCCGTTTGGGGCGTGCTATAGCTTTTCAGAAAGCCCTCACTGAGAGTGCCACAATGACATTGGTTTTAACCCTTTTAAGACCCTAAAGGTGGGTTCATGACTGGGTCTTTGTTTTCCCACAGTTTATGCATCGAGCCGTCCGGTGCTGTTTTCACCTGGGATCACAGTTGTGGTTCTTTCTGACCTTGGTGGAATCAATTCGGTTTGATTTTGACTGAATCGGCTGAGATTTGGTAAAATGACCATTTTTCCCCTCCCGGGGTTGCCTTTGGTGTTGACTTCCGGGAGCTGTTTCCAAGACTTGGATCTCAATCGAGTCTGTTTATCAGTGTTGCCTCTGTGGCTGACGTGGCCATTCCAAGTTTTCTTCTGGAATTGTTGTGATACTTTAGGTATATGTCTGAAGTCGACCTGACTTCCCTGGCTGATGCCGAGGCAGATCTGTACTTCCTGGGTTGCTGCCGGGGCAGAGTTGGCATCCCAATATGGTTGATCGGTGCTGTGGTTGTCCCGATATTGGTGATCGGGTTTGAGCTGATGTCCCGATATTGAGATCGGAGATGATCTGACGGTCTGATTGACTATCGAAGCTGGATTAACGGTCCGATTGACTATCGGAGCTGGATTGACGGTCTAATTAACTATTGGAGCTAGATCGACGATCCGATTGACTATCGAAGCTGGATTGACGGTCCGATTGGCTATCAGAGCTAAATTAACGATCTGATTGACTATCGGAGCTGGCTGGATTACCGATATCGGTGATCGGATTTAACTGGATTACAGATATTGAGGATCAGATTTGAGTTAAAGGACCGTCATAGGTGGCCGGGTTTGGATTGGAGGCTCGGTATCAGGACCGGGGTTGAGTTGAAAAGGCGGCTTTGCACTCCTACAGTGTTAGTAACAGGAGAACGAAATTTTGAGTGTCTACAAGGAGCATATTAGTCCATATGTTCTGTTTGTTACTGCAGTTAGTATTTTGACTTGGGACAGGGCTGCACCACCTATTATATACTAAAACCTCAAGGAGATAGAACTATTAAACTAAGAAATGAGATTGATTAAGGTGGGGTGCCGAGAAAGGAGCTGCTGCCTAATGGCAGCAGCATGTAACAAATGACTGCAGCTCACGGCCAGTAGCAGCGAGCATTAGCGGTTGCTGCATAGTAGCTGCAGCTATAGCTGCTTTGTGAGGCCATGTTTGGTTCCAAGTTTAAATTGATAGGATTATCTACAAAGGATGGTTTATGTTTCTTTAAATAGGTAGAGTTATGATTTATATCATATAAAGAATACAAGCAAGTGAATGAGTAAATTCTAAATGGAAGCTAACATGAACGGTCATCTAATTTGGAATACTTAAGTCATGTTTAAAACTATTAAAGCCTCAGAGGGCTATTTTGACATCATGGAAGAAAACAATGATAATTGATGCATTGGTGTGTCAAAATGAATTCTAGATTGATATAAATTCCATTTGAGATATTTTCATAACCAGATTGATATGAATTCGTTTATTTTTAAGCTATACAATTATGGAATTTGCAAAAGTTAAATGAGTCGCACCAATTTTGAATTTTAAAATATCTTCAATTGAGTTTAAAAAGTAAATAGTGATCTTATATTCGGAATGAAGGGACTACATTCCTCGGTTTGAAACATAAAACTTGTTATATAAAATGTTGCGAAGCTGCATTTTGTCGTTGAAGTTGTTAATTTTTTCTATATATATATATATATATATTTTTTTTTTAATTTAAATTTTTTATTCATTTTATTAGGATACACAGGTACCCCATTCCCAACTTGTTGACTTTAAAATGATACCATTTTTTTCTTCATAATGTTCTGAATTTTCTTTTGATGATCTAACGTTTTGTAGTTTAGTACGAGAGATTATTTGGTCCTGGAGTTACAGTAAATTTGGTATCTAGCTTGAAAATTTTCTTTACTCCAAAGCATTCCCCCCTTTTTTTTCTTTTCATTTTTTCTTTCCATCCCCTAATTTTGCATGAAACTCGAGTTCTGGTGGTGCTACTCACTTTAGGCTAAGCCATGCCAGAAGGAATGATGGAACTGTGGGTCCTTCTGTAACCCTATATAGAAACAAAACCAATTATCCAGTAACACGAATTTCTTACCTTCTCTTTTATGGAATCTACAGCGTCTCATTGATGGAGCAGATGAGTATTTACTGCTGTTAGATGTGGCCAGCAATACAATGCGAGTACTTTGTAACATGCCGCAAGAATTTTCCTACGACAATTAGGGAGTTAGAAAGGTGAGATATTGAGCAAGGTTATTTCTCTAGCTGTTGCAAACAAACCTGTGGTAATATGTTTTACATGTAAACTAGACCAATATTTTGAAACTTCTTTGAGGAGGCTATGCTGGTTTCATGGTTATTAAAAGAAACTTTTGCATGTTCAGTGCATTTTCCTTGCCCGATCTTCTTATGTGTAGAATTCTAGAATTATTTAATCTAATTTGCATTAATACTTGAAGAGCTAGTTTCTAGATCAATAAACATTTAAGTATCCCTTCCGTTACACAAAAAGAGTCTCATAATTTGGTATGACACAGTCATCAAATTTGGCACTTATAATTTCATTTTCATCATCATAATATAAATGTAAGGGAATTTGAATATGATTGTCCATTAGTATTCCAATTGGAGTAATCTATTATAGCTGGTCTGATTGAAGCGGGAATGCAAGAACAGTTCCCTTCTCTAACTTATCCTCTCTCTCTCTACCCCATTATTTTCCTTTCCTTTTTCATTTTTTCTAGTTGTTGTAGTTAGGGATCAAATTTATGCCTCGTTGTTAAAGACTTAAACTGCATAGTTAGGGATCAAGTTTACAGGAGCAGTGGCAAGAGGATTAAGCAGATGACTATATTAGATTGCTAGATACAAATTCCTTTAGTGTATGTTTGTTTGTTTCTATGCATTTTTTTGATTTTTATTGTTAGGAATATTCATGAGAATGGTATTCCTATTTATATAAGATTTGATTATGATATAAATGAATGAATATGCAAGTATGCATGCATTGATAAAAGCTGTAAAGTCTTTTGATAGATAATAGGAATATATGTACAAGGACTTAGACTGAAATGATCAAATATGTTAGGTTGATCCTACATAAGCAAAACAGCTTTGTAAAGTCCTTAAAAAAAATGATGTACAAGGACTATAAATAGAAAGATCAAGCCTGTTAGGTTGATCTTATACAACGTAATAGATAGGCATGTCTGATCGTCGAGCACTGCACCAGCCATCGTAGTCTTTCAGGAGAGACAAGGAAGACTCGAGAACTATCAATGTTGAATCGTAGTCTGCAAGGATAGTAGATCTCGGAGTTCTTAGTCTGCCAGGAGAGACAAGGCAGGATCGTGGTGTGTCGAGAAGAATTTTCTCAGAACCGTAGTCTACTGAGAAAGTCATGTTCAGAATCGTAGAGACAGCCTATCTAAGAGCCGACTGAGCGCCTGCCAAAGCTAAGTCAAGAATCGTAGGCCACACTTGAGGTAGTGGAGTCTACTGATCATATCAGAGGTAGAGATCGTAGTCGAGCCAGATCAGACAAGGACAACAAGCATGAAGGCAGAAATTGTAGTCTGTCAAGGTCTGATCTCGAAGTCGTAGTGTCTGCAGAACCAAAGCTCAATCATAGTATGCAGAACTAAGGCTTCAACAAAGATGCTCACAACGCCAAGGAAGAATCGTAGTGTCAACAAGATTCTCAATAGATGAGCACTCGCAAAGAATCCAAAGTATGTAGCCTCTGGTCTGAGTTGTAAAGGAGCAATCTACTTGAAGGAAACCAGAGGCACTTAACGAATGGCATGCAAGCTAACAGAAGATCCAAGCAACAACTCAATCAACATCCTGATTGAGTAATGAAGCCATTCAAGTGAAGTCTTCCACAAGCAAATCAGAAGAAGAGTTCAGATATAATGACGACTGACTAAAGAAAGTCAGAAAGTGCAGTAGCTGTCAAGAGAACAGAAGACAACGATCTTGGGATTAACCAAAATCATAATGTTTGCCAAACAAAGAAGGAACTGATGCAAGTTAAACAGAGATACTGGCCAACATATGAAGAACAAGACAGAAGTGATTAAGCATGGGTCAGACCATTGATGATAGGTAAACGGGAGATCACCAGGAGAAAGAGAGCTGGGTATGCCACAAATCTGATGTGTCTTGCTATTCAGAAGAGGCCAGAGCACTAGGTCAAGCTATCAGTTCCTGAGATGAGTCAAGGCAAGCAGAAGTGTTGAAGCACTACACAAGTGGAGGAAGAGGTGTTCTACATTGCAGATCCAAAGAACACTCTTCAGAATCGTAGTGTTGTCTCAACCAGTTAAGAGCAACATTCAACAAGGCAAACTACAATTCAGTTCAAGGTCATCTGCATCAGAATCGTAGAGTTCGGTCATCTGAAGATTGAAGCATTGGCAACGGTTTGATCTGAAGACTGATATTCGAAAGTTGCTAAATTGAGAGCATCGATGCAGAAGGACAACTCTTGATGCTCTGATCTAGGAGTCAAAAAGGGAAAGGTGACTACCAGCCTGACACAGAATAGTAACATCTCTAAGGCGGTAGGTGAAGTAGCAGACTGCTGTGTCAGTAAAGTCATAAAGGAGCTGTCACGTCACATCAGTAGTCTGCACCAAATAACTTGAGATCTGCGAAGCAATTCAAAAAGCTTCCAATGACTATTTTCCAACGGGAAGATCATGGAAGGATATTTAACAGATGAAGCTTCAAAGATCAAGAGTTGCTGATTTGCAAAATTGTTGAGTTGTTGGAATGCTATATTGTTGACTCTATGAGTTCCACCAGAGCTGAACAAAACAAGTCTCTGTGGCAGTGAGACTACGAAAGTGTAAGTGAAGCAGATTTGAAGAAGGGCTTCAATAGACTAAGGCTTCACTCAACAACGATGAGGATGCCATTGAAAATGGCAGCTAAGCTGAGAGCCGAGAAGGCCTTGAAGATAGTATTCAGAAAAGTGGCTGAGCAGAAAGAAGATCCTAAGAACCACACTACGGATCACCATGAAGAACCAGAAGCTGAAAAGGAAAAGATGCAGAACCATGTCCGCATATCATTCAAGAAGGGTTCAGGGAATGCTAAGGACCAGAAGAAATGGACCAGCAATGTTAAGCCTTAGCAAACCCGGATGGTGATGGTGCACAGCTGACATCAGATGAAGATGAGCAGAACAGAAAGAAGCTCAGCTGCACTAAAGAAGAAGTGGTCCAGACTCTACGTAGAATTCAAAGAGGTCCATGCCAAGCTGCTAAGTACCTAAGATGATAAAGCTTCAAGACATCTTAGCAACAAAGGACAAACAACAACATCAACAACAAGAAGTAGCCAGGGCCTGAGGGGTCCTTGTCCGGAGGGACTAAATGAAGTTCCAAGCCTGCTGGGTTTGAAGAGTTCGTAGAGAACTGGAGTTCCAAGGCTGTTGGCCTTGAAGAGTTCTTAGTGAACTATAGGAGTTCCAAGCCTGCTGGGCTTGAAGAGTTCTTAGTGAACTGAAGTTCCAAGGCTGCTGGCCTTGAAGGAATCTTAGTGATTCAGGGTGCTGCCCTTTCCTTAATGGATTTCCTGCTAGAGAAGCAGAAGAGTGGATTAGGAGCTTGAGTCTCCGAACCACTTAAAATCCCTTGTGACTTTTACATTCTGTCATTTACTTTATGTCATTTATATTATGTACTTAACTGCTATAACTGCTATGTATGTATTAAATACTTACAACTAAACTAACTACAATAATAATGTGTAACTGTGTTTATGAATATATCAATGAAGGGGATCTTTTACTTATTCTGTTGTGCTTGAAAAGATTCTTATGTTTGTCATATGCTAATTACTTAGTAATACAAAATAATATGGAAAAGTATTTGAAATTAAAAAGGATCTATTCAACCCCCTTCTAGATCTATTGTGTACCTACTGGAACTAACATTTATGCTTGTGGAATTTGGAAGATTAAGCTTTATCATTATTTGTCTTCAAGGGTTATTTTGGCATGTATATGAGTGGTGCCCCTTTGGCGATTTATTTACTCGTTGCAAGTTCTTTTTCGTATCCTTGTTGCTGGTACACTTGGCTATTGTATATTAATTTTTGTCGACATGGTAAGTTCTCCTTTGTTGTGTCATGTTTAGCTTCTAATTGCTGGAATGAAGTATAGTATGTATTATGTTTTGCAGGTTTCTTCTCATGAACTGATGGCCATACCAGATAGTGGTGCTGCTTTCCCTCTTCCCCCACTTGGTGATGCTTGCTTAAGAAATGATTTAACAGCTATACATGAGATCTTGGAAAAGCTTGGGTACAAAGATGACGAGGGAACTGCAACTGAGGTTTACTTCAAATTTCTATCATATCTATACATTTACCATCTGTTTTTGATTTGTCATTAATTTTTTCCATTGTACTATAGCTATTTAAAAATTTTGATTTTCCCCCTTCTTTTGGGCTCCTACGGATGTCAAACAGAGAGAAAGAAATGGGAGGTGGCGGGGGAGAAATAACTCTTAAAAATATATTATATATGACAAGCTCTTAAAATTTTCAAAATTCCATTAATTTCTAGTTACATTTTACATGCTCATCTAATAAGAGGTGTTGAAAATTGGTTTGATACCAGGACTTAACCAGCTTCAGCCTCACTAGTCTTAGGTGCTGTTTGTTTACATCTGATTGCCTCTTAATGGACTGCCTCTTATTCGCTAAGAGGCATGATGCTGTTTGTTTTTTTTTGTTACCTCTGAATGCCTCTTAATCGGTAAGACAGAAAATGAAATCTTAATAATTAAGAGGTACCTCTTAATGAATTTTTTTTGATAATTTTTTTTATATAAATATATTCAACAATATTATTCACTCATTTTTATTAAATTGAATATTTAAAATTATTAAATAAAAATTTACCCTCTAAAATAGTAAAATAGTGTCATTAAGAGACAACTTACTTTTTAGTTATCAAATAGTTTTTTAGATTCAGACTTTATAACCATTCAGATGATCTAATTTATTAAGACATCATAATCATTCAGATCTTAATCGCCAGATTTATCAAACACAACCTTAGTCTAATAGTAACAAATGTTACTTGATACTAGCTGGAATGTGTTTGATTGATAAGGAGGACTATTTAAACAGTAAAAAAAAAAGATTGTTGAGGAGACTTTTTTTAAAAAATAATTATCATCATTAATTGTTGAGAACATCACTTTATTAGAAGACTGGCTTGGCAAACTTTATTAATTGTTGAGAACATCACACATATTATCTTTTTATTTGTAGCTTGGCAAACTGGCTTCATTGTAGAACAAGTATATGAAGCCAACTCATTGCTAAGTTTGATAACTTGTTGCAATTAGTGCAAAGAAATTTTATTTATTAGAAGACTTCTTGTAAATTCTTATTAAATTTACAGCTTCTGTTTTTTTTTCTTATTGATCTTTTTTTTTCTTTTTATGTGTCTTAGTGTAAAACTAGAGCAAGGAACTGTGACATCTCTTATTGAACGAAAGGGGACTGTCAAAGGAGTACACTATAAGACTAAAACTGGTCAAGATATGACAGCATATACTCCTCTCACAACTGTATGTGATGGTATCTTTTCAAATATGCGACGATCCCTTTGCAACCCCAAGGTGAGGGTCATGCACTATTCTTTTCATAGAACCATAATAAGGTTTTTGTACATGTTTATTTTTTCCTACTTTCCACTAGCAAGAGTCTGCTTCTTTGCCAATGTGTGTTATGATAGCAAGAGTCCCTTTGCAACCCCAAGGTGTGGTTTCCGCTAGCAAGAGTCTGATTCTTTGCCTTATTCACTAACAGACGAAGCTTCTAGTGCCTACTTTCAAACTCATTGATATGATTACTCGATTATTTAATTTACTTATGTTATTCTTGAGCTTGAATAAGGCCACTTCTATTGTACAAGTACTAGATAAAATGTCCAATCCTTTGATTGTCTACGTGTCTGTAATAAACCTCCTATACATAACACAACAAATCATTTTTCTGTCTCCCCAGATTTACCTTTAGCTTTGTGCTAGTCTCTAAACATTCATCTGTTTATTCTATTGTAGAGTGTCATGAGACAGCCTCTGTAGTTGATGTATATATTTCTATGCGAGTATCTTCACTGCAAATGCCTATTTCAGAACCTGAGCATGAAAGTTGGTGAAGAAAAGGCAGGATTATATGAACTACATGTCCCTTTCAATAAAGATGTTGTGCCTAACCTTGATTTCCTTGAAGAAAATGATAATGAAGTGGACCTAAGATGATGTACACTTCATTCCTTCTAGTTCGTTGTTATTCTTTCAGTTTTTTATGTTAGATATTAAATATTGTAAGTACTATGATCCTTGGGAATCAAGATACAATAACAAATTTTGTACTTATCATGACTTTAGCATTATCTATTTATATATGGAGTAGTAGTTTTATTTATTGGCTCTTTATGCATTAGTTTGAAACAAGTACGACATTTATATTAATTTGAAATATTAAATTTAATATTTATTACAACAGTTAATAAAAATATTAGTAATAATAATAAATATGAAATCATTGATTTGAAAATTAATTATAATTTGCAATGAATTTTGATTATTTATCAATTAATTTTTTATTTACAAATTTATAATTTGTGAAGGATTTTACTTGAGAAATGGACATTAATGAACGATTATTTCCCTCACTAAAATCTTTTTTAGTTAATTAGTTAGTCATCAATGAATGATTATTTCTCTCACTAAATTGAAGACATTCTCGATTTATAATTAGTGAAGGAAAATTTTTTCTCGTTAAATAAATTTGTTATTCACAATATATTATTTGTGAGGGAATAAAGTTATTTACTAATTTTTAATAGTCCTTCTAAAAATATTATTTGTGAAGGAAACTATTCTTTCACTAAATAACAATATTCCATTACCAAATATAATTTGTGAATAAAAAGTTATTCACAATATATTCTTCACAAAAAATATTTAGTCACTACTTAGCGAATGATAGCCAATTGCGAGGAGGTCTTCTGCGAGCACTCGTGTGAAGAAAATATTTCTTCGCAATAAATCTATTGTGAGTGATATATTATGTCTTGTGAAGGATTTGTCCTTCACTAGAGGCTATTTTTGGTATAGTGTATGCAATTTGATTTCGTAATCGCGTTACGTGCAAACCTAACAACAGTATCAGAGTCTACCTATATGCTAATTATCAATTTTTGTGATTCCATGTATGTATCATATGTGATTGGATCGAATTTTTGGACAACATAAAATTTTCTGGTTCAGCGACCAGGTGTAGCTGCACCGTGCCCCAGTTCATTCTGGGCGCAACTATGTCGTTCTGCAGTCTTTGTTCTATCCGGAAGGCAGCGTAACTGCGCCGCGCTGCGCCCAAGTTCAATGTGGGCGCAGCTGCGCCGACCCTTGGACAAAATTAATTTTTTTTTGTTTTTTATTCAAATGAAATAAATGGTTTATTTAATTGATAAAAGTTTAAAATAAAAGAGTTTATTTTATTTGAAATATGATTTCAGATTGCTATAAAAATTAATGAAGTTTAATTTTGATTTGATTTTTGATTAAAATAAAAGAGTTTATTTTGTTTCAAAACTAAATATTAGCAAAATTTTTGTCCATTAATTGATATTGATACATATATGGAATGGATTTATTATTCATATTATTAATGAAATGAATGTTATTTATTGATACATATGTATGATATGTATAATAATAACTGGGGTTGATTATGGACTATTGACCAATGTGATTGAATTTTATTTTAGTTGGATGCTTGAATGTATGGATTTTATTAAATGGAGTATGTGTACCTCGTCTTCTCTAATTTTTCTTGATGTAAAATTCTATCTCCCTCCTATGTACTTCTCCTTGACTGTTGATCAAGGTTTCTATTTAAATTAAATAGTTTATATAATAATACTAGTTAGAATTATCTTTAAGAATTGGAGACCAAGGAGCAAGGAGCGCTTGAAGACCCGTTTGTAATGGAGCCTGAGATTTAAATGTAATAGTTATATTTAAATTTATTCTTGCACCCCTAGATTTGATGTGACGAACGAGAATTTTATAATTTAATTTTAATATTTATTGAATTAAATAAATACATAATTATGTGACATAATTGTGGTAGATTAATTTAATTATATGTGTTACATTGATTAAATTAATGTGAAGAATTTTCATGGTTCAAAGTGTGAAGTTAATTGAGTTTATTTGATTAAATTCAAAATTTTCTTCAGTCCTGTTGTAGACACTCGATTTTTTTGCATTCCTGTTACTAACCCTGCATGAGGGCAAAACCGTATATTTCAACACAGCCCTAGCCTCAACCTAGGAAGTACAGGTCAGCCCCCGTCTCAACCCGGGAGGTACAGGACAACCCCGGTCTCAACCCGTGAGGTACAGGTCAACCCCGGTTTCAACCCGGGAAGTACAGGACAACTCCGGTCTCAACCTGGGAGGTACAGGTCAGCCCTAGTCTCAACCTGGGAAGTACAGGTCAACCCCAGTCTCAACCTGGGAGGTACAGGTCAACCCCAGTCTCAACCTGGGAGGTACAGATCAGCCCCGGTCTCAACCCGGGAAGTACAAGTTAACCCCGGTCTAAACTCGGGAGGTACAGGCCATCCCCGATCTTAATCCAGGAAGTACAGGTCAGCCCCGGTCTCAACCTGGGAGGTACAGGTCAGCCCCGGTCTCAACCCGAGAAGTACAGGTAAACCTCGATCTCAACCTGGGAGGTACAGGTCAACCCTGGTCTCAACCCGGGAAGTACAGGTCAGCCCCGGTCTCAACCCAAAAAGTACAGGTCAGCCTCGGTCTAAACCCGAGAAGTACAGATCAGCCCCAATCTCAACCCGGGAAGTACAGGTCAGCCCCGGTCTCAATTCGGGAAGTACAGGTCAGCCCCGGTCTCAACCCGGGAGGTACAGGTTAGGCCTAGTCTCAACTCGGGAGGTACAGGTTAGCCCCAGTCTCAACCCGGGAGGTACAGGTCAGCCTCGATCTCAACCCGAGAGGTACAGGTCAGCCCCAGTCTCAACCTGGGAGGTACAGTTCATCCCTGGTCTCAACCCGGAAGGTCAGGTCGAGCTTTGGTCACAACCCGGGAGGCCAACTCAACTTCGGAGACAACCCCGAAGCCTCACATCATCTCTAGAGACAAACCTGGAAGAACCAAGTCAGCCTCAGAGAAAACCCTGAGGACAAACAGAATCGACTGGGATCCAATCCTCGGAGACAACCCCGGGAAGTCAGCCGAAGGCCATGCCAGCACTGAAGGTAACACTGGGAGGGGCAAAATGGTTATTTTACCAACTTAGAGCCGATTCGATAAAACTTGAGCCTAATTGATGCCACCAAGGTCAGAAAGAACCATAACAATGATCCCGAGGGAAAACAGTGCAAGACAGCTCAACAGACAAACTGCGAGGAATAAAAGACCTGGTTATGAACCCGTCTTTTTGGACTCAAAAAAGGTTTACTCCCATGTCATTGCGACACTCCCGGCGAGGGCTTTCCGAAAAGGTATCGCATGCCTCAAACGGACGCTCCGATCAAAAGTTAGAAAGTTTCGAATCTGACCTCACATTGCTCGAAGTGCACGTAGTTCGATGCAACAGGACCCGCCACGTGGGCCCTGCCATGTGGAGTCGCATTTCTACCTGTGGCTGCCGTAGGTAGAGCCGCTTCCACCAGGTCTATATATATGAGTGCACCCCTAGCTCATTTTATATAAAAAATGCTCTGAACCTCTGTCCGTTTGGTTTCTCAGCCCCACTCTTGTACTCCAAACCCAAATTTTATTACTCTAACACGTAGATATACTCATATATTACCACATATCAAAACTTAACCGGTAGAAACGAACGTTTAAAGCCTACGATTTGGAAAAAAGCCCGTGTAGCAGTCCATTGTGAGTATTTTTACGATAAAAAAGTTTATATTATTTCATTGCACTTTTATACACTTGCACGTTAAGTTTCACTTTTTGATTATGCCCGGAACTCAGTTCCATGACCGTTTTTCTTACGTTTTCGTACATTTTATTACATAAACTCATTTTCTGGCATTTCTACAACTCGGATCGTCGATCCGTCACTTCTAACAGCTTTTATATATATATATATATATATATATATATATATATATATATCAACTTCGCCGGACTGGGTTATCTTCCCAGTCCGGGTTTGGCTTTTTAATGTATATATTTAACTATATATATACTAACTTTTCAATTCTGTCAAGCTCAGATGTCAAATCTGCGGTAGTTTACTACTTTTATATATATAACTATATATATATATATATATATATATTTTCTGACTTATTTGGGCCTGAATTTATACTTCGTGGCCTTTTTATTAATTTAATATATATATATATATATATATATTAGTTATATATATTAACATTTACATTCCAGTTTGGCTTGGATCATTTTTGTGGCCTTTTTACTGCTTATATATATATATATATATATATACTTACTTTTCTGTCCAGGCAAAGGATAAAATGTCTGTCGCCCTTTACAGCTTTTATATATATATATATATATATATTTACATTCTGTCCAGCCTGGATTATTATGTGGCTTTTTACAACTTTTATAAATATATATATATATGTATTTACATTCCAATCCTGGCATCGGAGTGAAAACCTACTGCCCTTTACAGCTTTTATATATATATATTTCCATTCTGTCAAGCCTGGATTACTCCGTGACTTTTTACAGCTTTTATAAATATATATATATATATATATATATATATATATATATATATATATTTACATTCCAGTCCGGGCATCGGAGTGAAAATCCATCGCCTTTTACAGCTTTTGTATATATATATAATTATATATATATATATATATATATATATATATTTCTTTACTCATTTATGATTAAATTGCTGCTTTAAATATTCATTTGATATGGATCGGCACTGACATCTCTTTGGGCGAACTAGATTTCTTTAAAATCTCACCAACTCTTGCTTTCAAACTGTTCAAAATAGGTCCAGACAGAACCGGGAAGCTAGAATGGCTGAGATTTACTTAAATCTAGTATTTTTCTAGTTTCAGTTATGAAAGCTACCTCGCGACCCTTAGATCGCTATCTAGTGGAAACGAGATGCTTCGGTTACTCGCGAGCCAGGATTTATTGATGAATCCTTGGTTCTGGCGACATCTGGATGTAAATATATATTTTCTGTGCATATTTGAACTGTGCAGGTTTTATTGGCTTCTCTTTGTGAGCCTAGAAATCGTGGGATTCATGATCAAACTGATCAGAATTTGATTCCCACGATGGATAAACTCCATTTTACAGATGTACCCTGCCAGTTTTTCTATAAAATGAATATCCGAAAGACTTTAAAATCGTTATCCGGGTTTAAGGTCTCAACATAATGAGAATAATGGTTTGTCATGTCAGAGTCACTCCGATGGCTGTCATGCCCATAAGAAGACCGACACTTGTATATATTCTGTGGTCGAGGATGCTTAGCAGCCCGACAATCACCATTCAAATTGAGCCTAAAGGCTGAAAAGATAAAATAGAAGTATCAACATGCTTCAAATCCTATGTGAGCGTAAGGGTTTGAAAACCTACTTTCAAAACATCATTTTAATAATCTTGTCTAAAAAAGAGACTTTTGCAAATCAAATCAAACCCTTCGTATATAGGTTCAACGACGCATGTCCATGCTTTCAATCAATCAAACATGCCCAATTTCTTTCAGCATTCACACACACATTGCAGATTTAAAAGGGAAATATTGAAAAGATGCGGTACCGTGTTTACACCGGTGTTGTGGGGTGCCTAATACCTTCCCCACACTTAACCAAGCCCCCGAACTTAGAACTTCGATTTCAAAGATCAAGTTTCGACAGTGTCTAGCAAATTGGGCCTCTTTTCAAACAAAACTCGATTGAGTTGGTACAAACATTTCAAAACTACCAACTGGCGACTCTGTAAAACATTCAAATCGTCGACATGATACATGTTGGCCTTTTCCTAAAAAACCCTTCAAAAAGTTTTTCACAATAAAAAGAATAAGGGTAGACAAAACTTAGGAAGAGAGAAAGATTCGGGTCCAACCCGACCAGCATTTTTCCTGACGTCGACAGGTGGCGACTCTGCTGGGGACAGTAGAGGGCTTAGGTGGTGACTCTGCTGGGGACAGGTGGTGACTCTGCTAGCGTTCAAATCTTTTCAAAATTTTCCCTTTCATATCTGCGTATGTGTGAATCCTGCGTCTTTACGTTGAATAAATGCGTGAATGCTGCGTCTTTTCATTGAATGAATGTGAATGAATTCTTTCCTGCTTTATATTAGTGCTTCACTCAAATATTAGTGCTTCGCACCAATGTCATCATATGTATACGGTGAGACGTGATGTATGTGAATGTATGTTGTGTGATTCCTCCACCAGGAGGCAAACCCGTCGGTGACAAAGTAATGTCTTCGAGGACGGCTAATTCTTCGGGGCTTATGAAAAAGCACCACTCAGATTCGCTCCAGTTTAAAGATCGGATTAATTTTCCCTCTAGTAGATTGCGATGATTTGGGGACCTTCATGTCGAAAAATCCGCGAGAAAGTAGCCTAAAATAGGTCAGCTTCTGATTAACCAAATTCGATGGGAAGCCTCTTCATGCCTTCCTCTTTCAATTCAATGTCAAGTTTTCATTTCTAATGTAAATATTACAATGTAGATATCATAATGTAAATATACATTCCCTATGTAAAGCATGTCATGTTATCTTGTCATCAAAACAACTGACCTCTGTTTTGCAGGATAAGATTAAAAAACCTCAAAAACACATCATGGCATGCATCCTATCCGTACCTACCTCAGGAAATTGACACGCCTACGTTTGTTGTAGGTGAAAAATTGGTCCTGTCACTAGATCTAAGTCTAAAAAAGCACCAAGTCCATCTCCGGACATGGCTTCTAGTGCTCAGCCAGAATCCACCCCTGTCTTTAGGGAAGTGTTTGAAGGACTGAAGAACCAAATAGCCGAATTGGCCACTTTCTTGAGAGAGCAGAGTAAAGCTCTTAAAGGGAAACAAGCACAGGATCACACAGAACCAGGAACACCCGGTGGTAGTTAAGAGACCGAAAAGACAGATACTCAGATTTCTGGACCACAGAATCAGGATACTACCAACAAAACCCCTGAAATCACCATCCTTAACAAAGAACAGGAAGCTGGTGACATTCTGAAGAAAGTCTAACAGATGGAAGAAACCATCCGGTCCATTAGAGGGACTGTGGCATTTGGCAGTGTTAATTATTCTGACTTATGCATTTTCCCTGGGGCTCGTTACCCTGAAAAATTTCAAGTCCTTGATTTTGAGAAATACAATGGATTGGGAGACCCTTATACTCACTTAAAGGTGTTCATTGGAGAACTCGGATCCTATGTAGAGGACGAGAAACTCCGAACACAGTTATTCCAAAAGTCTGACTAGAGAGGCTAGAGCCTGGTATGCCCGTCTGGACAACTCTAAAATTAACAGCTGGGAAGAGCTGGCACATGCCTTCCTCAATCAATACAGTTTCCAGTCTCAACTGACTCCAGACAGATATCAAATAACCAAAATCAAGAAACAAAGTACTGAGTCATTCAAAGAATATGCTCAATGATGGAGATGAATGGCGGCACAAGTCACTCCACCTATGACTGAGTCTGAGATAGTTATGACCTTCATCAACATTCAAGAAACCCCGTATTATGAAAGGGCCCTAGCAGGCATAGGAAAGCCATTCTCAAAAATGATCAAACATGGTGAAATGGCAGAAATGGGGCTCAAATCTGGGAAGATAAAGGATCTGATCGCCTTAGAAGCTGTTGCCAAGCATATGCAATCCATGAGTTATGGGAATAATCCCCGGAGGACACACAAGAAGAAAGACAAAGAAGTTTTTTTGGTATTGCAAGGACATAATCAGAGGGGTGATTCAAGTAGCATGCTCATTCAAAGGAGGAACTATTCCCCTTTTCAAGCTTCAGCACAACCTTCAAACCTGCCATTCTAGAAAAATTTGGAGGCCAGATGTCGGAGGATGTTCACCCCCTTAGGGGATTCACTCGAGAATGTGCAAAAACTGTTGACGTCACAGAAAAAGATTGTGCAACTCCTTCCACCAACCAATACCGGTGGATGAAATTTTGACCCAAGCAAAAAGTGTACCTACCATTCCGGAGCCCCAGGCCATGATACACAAGACTGTTGGTCTCTCAAGCACAAAATCCAGGACATGATAGACAATGGAGAGATTGTGGTGACCAAACCGGAGCAACCCCACGTACAAGATAATCCCCTCCCTCAGCACAAAGAGGAGGGTGTCAACATGATTAGCACGTAAAATGGAGAAAGATCTAAATACCTCCGATACGTCAGAGAATCAACTCAATCCATCCCAGGAAGTTGGGAGTTATCAGAAAGGCAATTCCTGATAGAACAGGAGATTAAGTTTATCAAGGAAAAAATTAGACAGTTAGCAGAGCTGGTCGTATATCAGCATCAGATAACCAGGCAGCTGATAAATCAGACCAACCAACAGGAAATAAGTCCTCCTACACCGGATATTAGTCCCATTGCTATGAGGGATCACTATCGGTTTTATGAGCATGAACCCTGGGCCGATGAGGTGGCTAAGGAAGAGAAGTTTCAAGCAGATAGGGAGTTTTCCTTCCAGAGAAATTTCACCAATCTGAACCAGCCGATAAAGGAAATCCTCCAGATGTTGATCAATGAGGGAATGGTTACAAATCTGTTACCCCCGATAAACCCTCGATCCAGAAAATTCAAGCCTGACGGGATCTGTCAATATCACTCTAATGCACCTGGTCATGATACTGAGGATTGCTGGGGACTTCGTCGCTTGATTCAAAATATGATTGAAAATGGTGAACTAATCAGGGGGAATCAGGATTATGGCCTCCCAGATGAAGAAACTCTCTTTATTCCCACTCTGTTATTTCCTATCATAAGGAGCCAGCCCTCACACCCCTAATGCTACCAGGGAAAGGGGTCCAAGAAATATAAAATCCTGTGAAGTTGGCAGCGTCTGAACCTTTGATATTACCATTCAGACCCCAGTATCCAGTGATCAGTCTGAAGAAAGTTCCATGGAACTACGGGAATTATGAAGGTTCCACCTCAAACAACATGGCCATTGTACCAAAGGAGAATCCATTGTACCTGCATCAACGGGTGATCAAATCAGTCATCAAGGCCAAATAAAAGGTGGCCGAAGAGAAAATTGAAGAGTTCCTCAGTAAAATGGGACACAATGAAATCAAAGTGGTGCAAAGCCTAAAAGATGCACCCAAGTAGATGTCCATCCTAGATCTGGTCTTATTATTGGTGGATCATCGCAACATTCTGGTGAAAGTACTGGAAGAAGCCCATCTACCAAAGATAGTGGATGCCGAGAAATTCTATCACGTGATAGAACACGTCTTTAATAGCAATGTGATATCTTTCACCGACAATGATATACCCGCATAAGGGATGGGCCATAGTAAATCACTGTACATAGCGGTGATGTCGCCAGGGTATATAATCGGAGGTGTGCTGATAGATGGAGGATCGTCCCTAAACATCTATCCCTACGACACCTTGGAGAGAATGAAGATCAACCCAAACCGGATCCGAACCAGTCATGTGGTCATCCGGGCTTTCGATGGATCTCGCTGAGAGGCTATGGGAGAAATTAAACTTCCTCTGGAGATTAGTCTGCACACTTTCTATATATCTTTCCATGTGTTCAACATCACCATCAGATACAACTTATTTCTGGGAAGGCCATGGATACACATGGCAGGAGCTGTGCCATCCACCCTCCATCAATAACTCAAATATATTATCAATGGCAACCTAATAACGGTGAATGTCGAATCGAAACACCATGTCTGTATACAGGGAGACATGCCAGTGATCAGCCTGGATGCAGGGATTGAACCTGCTAGTTTTCAAGCCTTGGAGGTAAGAGATACTCAGTACCTACCAGTTGGGGCACCAACCTTGAAGCCTTAAGTCTCCCCCGAAGTGATGACAGTGGGCCAGGAGATGGTATCTTTGGGTTTCCACCCTGGAGAAGGGTTAGGAAAGAATCAACAAGGAATCAAAAGTCCAGTGCAGATCTCGAGCCAGTCAGGGAGAGCCGGATTGGGTTATTCATCTGGGTCAAACCACTGAAACCCACATAAACATCCTAAGGCTCATGCTTCCACCATACTATTGCCAAACCTCACTGATGCTGGATTTATGAAGCCAATGAGGAAGATCCCTACTTTGATATCAGCCATGATGTTTCCTCCAATCATACCGGTATGTGAAAGAAAGACCCCAAAGTCTGAGGGGGATAGCAAAAAGGGAAAAGAAAAGTTCTTGTACGAAGGATGAGACATGCGTGTTCTTATACACTACGAGGGTATGAACAATGATCTCCCCTACAGTGATGAAGAGGATCAGATCCAAATTCCTTGCATTAAGAAAGGAAAATGAGGCAGTTCAAAGAAAAACCCCGGCCCTATTTTGAAGGATGTCTTAATCATCATCCGAGATGAGGCAGACGAGCACAATTCTGTGATCCTCCCTGTTCATGCGGATCTGACCATGGATAACTGGAGCAGCGTCCCTTGCCTCATTCAAAAAGGGTAAAAGGGCAAAGAATCTGTCTGCCCTGTAACATGGTTTCATTTACTGCTTGTTTTATTGTACAACTATAGCAGTAACTTTTTTTATGCTTTGCCAAATGCTTTGTATGTTTAAACAGTTGCATATATTAAAGTAAAAGCATTTTGTTTTTAGGATTCTAAGATTGGATTTTTTTCTCCCTGCTGATGAGATGTCAACCTGTTACAGTGACTACAACTTTGATGTAGAGCTGAACTTTGACTTGATGGAAGTTGATCAAGAGGAGGAAGATGACTATGAGGTGCCCGAGGAAATCAAAGAATGGGTCGAAGACAAACCCAAACCGAACCTTGACCAAACCACTACTGTCAATATCGGAACCTCTGAAAACCTCAAAGAAATCCAGATAGGCACAGACCTCACACAAGACCAAAAAACCGACCTGATTGAACTCCTAACACAGTTCCAGGATGTGTTTGCATGGTCACATGAAGACATGATTGGCCTGTCTATTGATATTATCATCCATCGAATGCCCATTAAAGATGGATTCAAGCCAGTCAAGCAGAAGCTCAGGCGATTGAAATATGAATGGAGTCTGAAAGTCAAAGAGGAAGTTGTTAAACAATTCAAAGCCGGCATCATCATGGTATCAACATACCCAAAGTGGCTATCAAACATAGTTACCGTACCTAAGCCCGGAGGGAAAAGTACGAGTATGTGTGGATTACTGGGATTTGAACAAAGCCTGTCTCAAGGATAATTTCCCAGTACTTTTCATCCACATCTTGATAGACAACACGACGCAGTATGAAATGTATTCTTTTGTGGATTGTTTTGCTGGTTACCATCAAATCATGGTCGCTGAGGAAGACAGCGAGAAAACAGCTTTCATCACTCCCTAAGGAACTTTCTGTTACAGACGATTATCCTTCGGCCTCATCAATGCTGGAGACACATAGCAGCGA
Source organism: Panax stipuleanatus (assembly GCA_020205555.1). NCBI lineage: Eukaryota > Viridiplantae > Streptophyta > Magnoliopsida > Apiales > Araliaceae > Panax > Panax stipuleanatus. Next base: position 26,828,255 of record CM035119.1, read on the forward strand.
TCCATGATGGCCCTATTTCACGACATGATGCATAATGAGATAGAGGTCCATGTGGATGACATCATCATCAAATCCCGAAAGGAGGATGACCACATTGACCATCTCAGAAAGTTGTTCAACAGGTTGTGTAAGTACAACCTCAAGCTGAATCCAGCCAAATGTGCTTTAGGCGTCAAATCGGGCAAGTTGTTGGGATTTCTGGTAAGCAATAGAGGCATTGAGCTGGATCCCGCCAAGATTAAAGCCATCACAGAGATGCCAGTACCTCGAACAAAGAAGGAGATACGCAGGTTCCTGCGAAGGATCAATTTCATAAGCCGATTCATTTCCCAGTTCACAGCAACTTGTGAACCCATATTCAAGATACTAAGGAAGAATTCCTCTGCAAAATGGAATGAGGATTTTCAGAAAGCCTTCCTTGCCATCAAGAAGAAGCTGATCAAAACACCAGTCTTGGTACATCCGAGGGATGAAGTTCCCTTATTTTTGTACATGTCCGTCAACGCCAACGCCATGGGCTGTATGTTTGGACAGAAAGATGATAGTAGCAAGGAGAGAGCTATCTACTATATCAGCAAAAGATTCAGCAGCGGTGAACAGAAGTACACACTAATTGAAAAGACATGTTGTGCGTTAGCATGGGCCGCCATGAGGTTACAACATTATCTGCATGATCACACGAGCTACCTTATATCCCGCATGGATCCGCTAAAATATATATTCAACAAGCCAATGTTAAATTGTTGACTATCCAAATGGCAGTTGATCCTCCAACAGTTCGACATTATCTACGTGACTTAGAAGTCCATCAAAGGTTAAGGCATTGTAGATCAACTAGTCGAAGCACCGTCAGGAGGGTTTGAACCCCTAGAAACTTATTTTTCGGATGATGGGATCATGAAAATTCAGCAAGGTCTTCAAGAAAATGCAGTCCAACCATGGAAAATGTATTTCGATGGAGTAGTAAATGTGGAAGGTGCCAGAGCTGGGGCAGTCCTTATCTCTGGTACAGGAGAACAATATCCTGTGGCCACCAAGCTGCAGTTTGTCAACACCAACAACACGGCTGAGTATGAAGGCAGCATAATGGGGTTGAAACTAGCCCAATCCATGGGTGTTAAGCATCTATTGGTCTTCGAAGATTCTGAGTTGGTTATCAGACAAACCACCAGGGCATATCACACCAAAGAACTGCATTTACTGCCTTATCATCGGCAGGTCCTCAAAATATCCATAGAATTTGAAGACATAACCTTCATCCACATCCCTCGGGGAAGGAACGACTTCGCTGATGCATTAGCAACGTTGGCTTCCCTGATCAACATATCAGGTAGGAGGGGAATTCCCGACATCCAATTTACAAGCCAAAAGGCCCCGACATACGGGAATTACATTGAAGAAGTATCAGATGAGATTCCTCCTATTAATCAACCTTGGTATCAAGATATCAAGGAATATCTCTGAGATGGATCTACACCCACTGGGGCAAGACAATCCGAATGAAAGCGAATTCACAAGATGTCTATGAAACAATGTCGTCTGTCGATATGGACAACCGGAGGTGATCGTATCAGACAATGCCAAGAATCAAAAATAATCAAATGATGAGAGAACTATGCAGCAAGTTCCACATCAAGCATCTCAATTCCGTCATATATCAGCCCAAGATGAATGGTGCTGTCGAAAGCGGCCAACAAGAACATCAAAAAGATCATGCAAAAAATGTCTGCCAATCACAAAGAATGGCCTGACCTGTTGCCCCTAACCCTGTTAGCATACAGGACGTCAATGGTCACTTCAACTAGGGCTACCCCTTATTCATTGGTCTATGGCATGGAAGCAGTCCTTCCCATAGAAGTAGAAATGGAGTCCTTGAGAGTGTTGATAGACGCTCAGATGGAGGAAGACCAGTGGTTGTTAGATCGGTACCACCAATTGTCCCTGATAGATGAAATGAGGGCTACAACCATTTTCCACGGGCAGTTATATCAGCAAAGGATTTCTCGATCCTACAACAAGAAAGTCTGAATCCGGCAATTCAAAGAAAACGACTTGCTGCTGAAGAAAGTTCTGGCCAATCAAGACGAAGCCAAAGGGAAGTTCGCCCCAAATTGGGAAGGCCCTTTCATTGTTAAGGAAGTGTTGACAGGAGGAGCTATCAGATTGCAAGAGATGGATGGGAGCGAATTTCCCCAACTCACCAACTCAGACACCATAAAAAGGTACTTTGTCTGAAATATATGCATACCAGCGTCCTGGTCCTGCGAATCAATCAATTCAGTTCGGTTTTCACTAGAAGACTAAACTACGAGTGACCTGATCTCCCTCAACCCGGGAGTACGTAGGTAGCCATTCCTGGTGCGGTTAAACCAAACAAAAACTCAAAAACTCATTAAACCAAACTCAAAAGAGACACTTCTCAAGCCTCTCTCACACAAAAGACTGAACTACGAATGACCTGATCTCTCTCAGCCCAGGAGTACGTAGGCAGCCATTCATGGTGCGGTTTAACCTTGAAAAAAATACAAAAACTAATAAAAACTAGTCCCAAGACATTGAAACCCGATAAAATCTTAATCCTATCAAGCCTCCCTGGTTAACGCTTCGTCCGAGATATTCTCCGACATCTCAATGTCAGTCCATCAAGGAGAAGCTCATGATACATCAACAATAGCAAGTTATGAAAGAAGTTGTAATCACTCAGCAATGACAATACATATCCAAACAGGGAAGTGAATCAAAATATATTTCTCTGATATATAATACTTTTTTTATATACAATGTGTCATGTACATAACAAAAATGGCTGATCTAGTATGTGCAGAAAAAATAAATCTAGTCTATGGACCCAAAGATAAACGGGACAACATGCCAACATGGCATCTCTCTCTGAAGATGGAGGAGCCGCTGCAAGCGCAATACCCTCACCCTCCATACGGGCCAAAACATCCACAACCATCTGCATAGTGGCACTGTGATCATCATTATAAACACTCATATCGGCAACCAGGCCATAAGTATATGATCAGAGAGCAGTACTGTCAGCAATGTGGAAATCTCAAAAAGCTATGGCCTCATCCCTCTCTATAAAAGTAGCATCTCGGGCAATCAAAGTCTCCTCAATCTTAACAAAAGCAGCATCTCAAGAAGATTGAGCCTCATCCCTCTCGACCAATGCTGTGTCCCGAGTGGCTTGAGCCTCATCTGTATCAGCAAAAGCTATATCTCTGCCAGACAGGGCAGTTAACATCAGCGCCCTAGCATGATCTCTCTCGAAGGTTATCCTAGCTAGTGAATCTGCCAAAGTTGGATCTGTCCCTGCAGGAATAATCGGCGGGTCACTAACTAAGGCTGCTGTCAAAACCATGAACAAATCATCCTCTGTAAGAGAATTAGGATCCTCCATAGGCTACTCCTTATCTGAATCCCCAACCGGAGCTGACTTGATGAATGCCGATGATGCTATATCGATCTCCAACCATGCTGAATACTCTGGAGAACAATCCGGATGGCTAGTAAAGAAATCGGCTCTCTTCTTATGAGTCCAACACTCATAAATCCTGATCAGGTTCGCTGATGACATAGAAGAAGCTGATATCCGTTGATCAATAGCCGCCTCAAACTAGTGCATGCTCTGGAACTGATCAAACTGACCCATAACTGCCAGCGGATGGTAAGTGGTCACCCCTCTCAATCCCGCTAGGGGCAAGTAGTCCATACCAGATGCATGGATGATGAAGCTATAAGGGGAGACTAGCCCTGAGCATGACAGAATTAAAAAAAGATGCTCAATATCTGACAGAAAAGATGACCAGGTCTCTACATCCGAACACTCTGCTGGCTGAAAGGAGTAGGACATAGCTATCTCGTGGGTGAAGCAGTACCCCTGATGTCTGAAGAAACCAATCGGGCGCAAATGGGTAATGAGCCATACATAAAAAAGGACAGAGCTACCTCTAAAAAACTCATCTGGATGGGTACTACAATAGGTAGCTGACCTTAATGTCTCGGCCAGTATCATCTGCAGAATAGTGCAACCCTGTCTAAGGGCACAGACTACGACCATCAACCTAACGTCCAAGTGGTCCAAATACAGTGGTATGTATACATAGGCCATGATGCACATCAGCAAAACACCTATCCTGGATGAATGCCACGCCTCTGCCGAGATAATGAAATCCCCAGCGTGTCGATCATAGCTATCCAGTCTACCGAAACGATCGATCAAAAAGTCAATAGAGATCACACGTCCGGAAATGATCTTATCAGTGACTACACTCTGACGTAGACCCGACATCCGCATGAATGGTCTCCTCATATCACTAATAGCAGTGCGAGCACAAGGCAAGTCCAAATCCAAACCAGTAAGCCTCTCGTACTCCTCCAAAGTCAAAGTCAACTCGTGCCGCCCGAAGCAAAAAACCTACCTCTCAGGTATCCAACAGGATAAGAGGCCATCTAGGAATCCATATAGAACCTGGAAGTCCACGAGGGCTAATGAATGCCCTAACATCATATCTACTATCCCTCTGGCTGGGAAGGGCAGGCTCTGGTACCACGACCGCAATGACGATGCCACCACAGAAGATGGTAGATGCTTGATGCGACTGACTGTCGATGACGACATCTGTATCACCATATCACAAGACCATCCAGGGGCTAAATCTGAACTCATCTAACTAAGTGCATATCCATGACATAATATATGCATAATGAAAATGATAAACATGATGCAATAGATAGGAAATATCATGCATATCTATAATAAACTATCTACTACAAGCATCATCCCTGTCTGCTAATAAAATACAAAATAAAAAGTACAAGGATATGGGGCTCAACTACCCAACTATTAACAGTGGTCTATCAAAATGGGGCATAGCCGCCCAATAGCCAAAATAGTGGCTTATCAAAAGATATAGCTAGAAAAACTATCCAAAAAGATCCAAAATATCTACACTTAGGCTATTAACCTGCTCCATCTCCTCCGTGGACACAAAGTATCGGCCATCAGGAATGTCAGGGCAGTACAAGGGAGGATCAGCCCCTGTAAAACTGCTAGAAAATGGACCTGTGGAAGGGCCTATTCTAGAGCCAGAAGGATAAAAAAAAAGATACCTCTGATAGATCTCTGCCGAGATGCTTGATAAATAAATAAGCTCTCTCCAACTGCTGGGTCAGTCCTGTAATCTGGTCCAAGTGAGTAGGCTCCTTGAGGCAAGCTATCCAGTCTGTCATCATCACAGACCCCGACACCATATCTGCCACAAACTGGGTAGCACGAGTCTGAGCCCAAATAGTGCGAGGACTCCACTAGCTTCTAAATCCCTCCTGGCTGTACGGACCCTCTGACAGGGTAAAGCCATCTATGCCCTCCATCAGAATGTCTGTGAGTGGCTGAACTAGTGGCCGATGATGCCAAGTAGGAGGAACAAAGGGAATGCGGATCTGCCCCATGATGCTCCTGATAGCACGCTCTCCTAAATAGAGCTCCCAACCTCCCTCTGTCAGAAATGGGACTCTGCGGGTAGATACTGCAAACTCCCTGCCAGTAGGGAAACCGCCCTCAAACCCGACTGTCAAAAAGTCTGAGGTATACGATACCCATGATATCGATCTTGTTGTTAAAAGCTCAAGCTGCAGGCGGGAATGGGTGAATCCCTTAGCTACAGGGACCTTCATCAGTGTGGAGTGGTGTCAACGACGTCCCTGAGGATAAGTCTCCAGACCTAAAGTAGTAGCTGGACGTAGGCAAGGAAGCCTCTCATATGCCCAGAACTGGCCATGTAAATATTAAAAGTCCTCAGTGACCAAGACTGACAAATATAAATACAGAAATCAAAAAGGTACAAGAAAGATGTACTCACCAGCAGGAATGGGTACAACCCTAACCAAGCCTCCGTTACACCCTCTGAGCTCATGTGCATACCTCGAAGAAAATAGGCAAAGGTGTAGGTACCCCAATCAAAGTCACTGAGGCGCTCCACATGTCGAGTGGCAATTGTAGGGGTTTTCGGCACATAAACGCAGCGGAAATTAAAAAATTTCGAAACCCTAAAACAGGATCCATGCGAAAACATATTAATTCAGAGGTTAAGATATGTTTTACCGATTATTCAAGCCTGAAAGGAGACGATGGAGATTCTGGAACTGCTTCGAATCCTCAACGCAATCCAACGGAACTGCGCCTCTACGGTATCCACACGAACGTCCCGCGAATCGTCACACGATCTGCAGCAAGGAAAGCTGCGGTACTAGCCGCCAAGGATCTGGACTTTTTGAAATTTTTCTCTCTAGTCTCTCTCTAAGAGCGGCTAGGGTTTTGATATCGAATAATACCTTAGACGGCTGATATATCATATATATAGCAGTTAAAGGAATTAACCAAAACCTAATCCAATTAGAAATATAAAATCCGAATTTATATATATATATATATATTATATCTTAATTAAGTCTTACTTAATTAATATACATATATATATATATATATATACAAATTATCCTATTAATTTAAATTCATAATTTAAATACTATCAATCATATTGATATATTTAAATCCATACAATTTAAATTAATTCCCTTTTAATTGCGTTCTAAGTGTGTGACCCTATAGGTTATTATTATGTTGGCAATAATTTTAAAATCATATTATAAAATTATAAACAGTGAGCGGCATCTAGTAATGCATCACTGCTACCCAAATAATAATAAGATCGGTGATTCGATACAACCTTTTCGTGACCAATGTTTCAATGTAATTTAATCCTTTTAACCTTGACATCCTAGATTAAACTCGAGGCATGGAATGTGTCATCCTTTTCATAATTTAATCTGAGTTTTCTTGATCAATGAGTAGACTATATGAAACAAATCACTATTTGAGCATGGCCATGCATTTCATAGTCCTACTCAATCAAGAGGCCTATGGATATCACCCCTAATATATTGGAGGGTTAAATTCCATCTAGATCACTCATATTCCTCACACGATTCATAATGTACCCAATAATCACCTTTATCGTCCATCTATTAAAGGTGGCCTTTGATGATATCAAAGTACATAAATTCTCGTGTAGTAATATAGTGATTTCAGGCTGGAGGATCATTACATGATTGTCACTATGAGAATTGCTTATGACACTTTGCATAATGCTCCACGTAGAATTCTCATGGTGGGTCTGCCCAGTACATTGTTCTCTAACATGTACCTATGCATTGACTCAATATCTCATATATTTATGACCAATGAGATTTGGCCATCAGTCAATCCACATACTAGTCTCAATGTATCATTGTTGTCCCATTAACAATGACACTCGACTAGGGACATTTAAGAGTAATGATACTAATTGTAACTATATGATCTCATGTTCAAGTCACATACTTGAAGCCATATAATTTGTATCACTATTCTAAGGACTTTTATTATGTTAACATTTATATAACGCAGTAAATAAAACCATAATAAAATAATTCATTTATTCAATCAAATATAATATCAAAAATGTTTAAGCAATTACATCAAAGAATTAGCCTCTAGGGCATAAACTCTAACAGTCTCCCACTTGCACTAGAGCCAATCACTCATGTATCTAATACCCATGGAACTAGTGTGACTTTCGTACTTATGCTGCGACAAAGCTTTGGTCAGTGGATCTGCAACATTATCATCTGTTGGCACTCTGCTTATATGTACATCTCCTCTATCAATGATTTCACGGATGAGATGGTACCGCCTTAGTATATACTTGGATCGTTGGTGAGATCTGGGTTCCTTAGCCTGTGCAATGGCTCCATTATTATCACAATATAGCTCAACCGGATCAACAATGGTTGGAACAACACCAAGTTCAGTACGAACTTTTTAATCCATACAGCCTCTTTGGCCGGACTAGAAGCAGCAATATACTCAGCCTCTGTTGTAGAATCGGCTATTGTCTCTTGCTTCGAACTTTTCCAGCTAACAGCACCACCATTAAGGCAAAACACAAAACCTGACTGAGACTTATAGTCATCTGTGTCAGTCTGGAAACTAGCATCTGTGTAACCGTTTACTGTCAGTTCGTCTTCACCTCCATATACCAAGAATGAATCCTTAGTCCTTTTCAGGTACTTGAGGATATTCTTGACTGCTGTCCAGTGACCTTCACCTGGATTCGACTGGTATCTGCTCGTCATGCTCAAAGCATACGAGACATCCGGACGAGTACATATCATTGCATACATGATAGATCCAATTGCCGAAGCATAAGGGATCTTTCTCATACGCTCCTCATCATCATGTGATTTAGGACATTGGGCCTTAGAGATCTTAACACCATGAGACATGGGTAAGTGTCCTCTTTTTGCCTCTTGCATGCTGAACCGTTTCAGCACTTTATCAATATATGTACTTTGACTTAGGCCGAGCATTTTTCTTGATCTATCTCGATAGATCTTGATACCTAAAATGTAGGTTGCATCGCCCAAATCTTTCATGGAGAAACATTTTCCTAACCATGTTTTTACAGCCTGTAAGGAAGGAATGTCATTCCCAATAATTAATATGTCGTCAACATATAATACCAGGAATACAATGTGACTCCCACTAACCTTCTTATATACACAAGGTTCATCTTCATTTTTTATAAAGCCAAACTCTTTGACTGCTTCATCAAATCGAAGATTCCAACTCCGAGAGGCTTGCTTCAATCCATAAATGGATCGCTGCAGCTTACATACCTTTCCAGCATCCTTTGGATTGGCAAAACCCTCAGGTTGTGTCATATACACATCCTCAAGGAGATTTTCGTTAAGGAAAGCAGTTTTGACATCCATCTGCCAGATTTCGTAATCATAAAAGGTTGCAATAGCAAGTAAGATCCTGATGGATTTAACCATTGCCACTGGAGAGAAGGTTTCATCATAGTCAACACCTTGAACTTGTTTGAAACCTTTTGCTACCAGTCGACCTTTATAGGTTTGTACATTACCATCCATGTCGGTTTTCTTCTTGAAAACCCACTTGCACCCGATTGGCTTCGGGTGGATCAACCAAAGTCCATACTTGGTTAGTATACATGGAGTCCATCTCAGATTTCATGGCTTCAAGCCATCTCTCAGAATCTGGTCCATTCATAGCTTCTTGGTAGGAAGCAGGTTCATCATGATCTATGAGCATCACATCGCCGTTTTGAGTCACAAGAAATCCATAATATCTCTCGGGCTCTTGGCGTGTCCTACCAGATCTACGAATGCCTCGTGTAATTTGAGCAGGTTCACTTTCCACAATATCTTGTGGTTCCTGCTCATGTTCCAACTCAGGTTCAATGATATTTTGTGGTTCTCGAACTTCTTCGAGTTCTACTTTCCTCCCACTGTTTCCTTTAGAGACAAATTCTCTTTCTAGAAAAATACCAGTTCGAGCAACAAATACTTTGTTCTCAGAAGGTTTGTAGAAATAATACCCTTTTGTTTCCTTTGGGTATCCCACAAAATTACATTTGTCAGATTTGGGTCCGAGCTTGTCAGAAGCCAGACGTTTTACAAACGCCTCGCAACCCTAAATCTTCATGAACGACATACTAGGACGTTTCCCTGTCCACATCTCATATGGTGTCTTATGAACTGTCTTTGTAGGAACACGGTTAAGTGTGAATGCAGCTGTCTCTAGGGCATGACCCCAGAAGCTTATTGGAAGATCTGCATGACTCATCATCGATCGTACCATGTCCAACAAGGTGCGATTCCTCCTCTCAGACACACCATTCCATTGTGGTGTTCCAGGTGGAGTGAGCTGTGATATAATACCACACTCCTTTAGAAGGTCATCAAAGTCTTGGCTTAAGTATTCACCTCCTCGATCGGATCGAAGGGCTTTTATGCTTTTGCCAAATTGGTTTTGAACTTCATTCTTGAATTCCTTGAACTTTTCAAAGGATTCGGATTTGTGTCTCATAAGATACACATATCCATATCTACTGAAGTCGTCAGTAAATGTAATGAAGTAATAAAACCCACCTCTTGCTAACGAACTCATGGGTCCGCATACATCACTATGTATAAGTCCCAATACATCGCTAGCCCGTTCACTGTGTCCAGTGAAAGGGGCTTTAGTCATCTTGCCTAATAAACAAGACTCGCATATCTCATATGATTCAAAATCAAATGAATCCAAAAACCCATCTTTATGGAGTTTGGATATGCGTTTCTCATTTATATGGCCTAAACGACAGTGCCAAAGATATGTCGGATTTGAATCATTTGATTTAAATCGTTTTGTATTTATGTTATAGATAGGCATTTCTAAATTAAGAATATAAAGACCATTAAACAATTGTGCAACACCATAACATATTTCATTTAAGTAAAATGAACAACTGTTGTTCTTTATTAAAAATGAAAAACCTTTCTTGTCCAAACAAGAAACAGAAATAATGTTTTTGCTCATAGCAGGCACATAATAACAATCCTCTAATTCTAATACTAGCCCAGTGGGCAAAAATAAATGATAAGTTCCTACGGCTAGTGCAGCAACTTTTGCTCCATTCCCAACTCGTAGGTCAACCTCTCCTTTCGCCAAAGTCCTACTGCTTCGGAGTTCCTGCACATTAACACAAATGTGAGAACCACATCCAGTATCCAATACCCATGATGTAGAAGTGGACAAATTGACTTCTATAACATATATACCTGAATCAGAAGTCATACTTCCTTTCTTTTTCTTCAGTTCTTCCAAATAAGCATGACAATTCCTCTTCCAGTGTCCAGATTTTCCACAGAAGTGACAATCACCTTCTTTAGCCACCCCACCTTTAGGTTTTAAAGCCTGTTTGGTTTTGGGATTGGGTTTGGCAGATTTAGATCCTATCTTCTTCTTGCCTTTCCCCATTCCCTTAGCATTCCCCTTTTGCACCATCATTATGGGAGCGGGTCCTGCCTTTTTCATGTTGTTCTCGGCAGTTCTTAACATGCTCAACAACTCAGTAAGTGGTTTCTCAATTTCATTCATGAGGTAATTCATAACAAATTGAGAGTAGCTGCTGTTCAAAGATTGCAAAACAAGATCAGTTTGGGCTTCCGGAGTAATCGGAAAACCCAACCTACCAAGGTACTCAATATACCCAATCATTTTCAGCACATGTGGACCAACTGGATCACGTTCACCCATCTTGCAGTGATACAACGCCTTGCTTGTATCATACCTCTCCTGTCGAGCATGCCCTTCAAACAATTTCTTGAGATGCTCGATCATCTCATAAGCATCCATTAACTCATGTTGCTTCTGAAGCTCAGAGTTCATAGTTGCTAGCATGAGACAACTCACGTCCAGAGCATCATCTTGATGCTTCTTGTAAGCATTATGCTCTACACGTGGTGCAGTGTTAGCTGGTGCTGCAGGAATGGGCCCATCAAGGATATATAGCTTGCGCTCCTGTTTGAGGACAATCCTCAAGTTCCTATGCCAGTCTAGGAAATTAACTCCACTTAGCTTTTCCTTCTCAAGGACTGATCGTAGTGAAAGACTATTTGTGTTGTTGTTTGCCATTGATATCTACAATTTATAAGTGCAAAAATAATAAGTCAAATTGCAGAATTTTGATATTATGTAATTGATAATAGTACATTCAAAATATACCTCCCACTATTTTATTCAAATTAATAGCCCTCACCATTAATTCGGAAAGCATTTTTTAATTAAATCTTTCTAGTGAGCTAAGATCCATATTTCATTATGCCTTAAGTTAGCTTTGGCTATTCTCTCAAAACATAATTATTTAGGTAGACAACCCTTTGTCAATTATATCATATATAACTCTTAGATAGTTTGGTGAACAACATTTGTTTCTAGTCCATCTAATGGTACCTACCAAACTTTATGCCTCTAAGTCCACAATCCTATTGTGATAACTTAGTTAAGTCTGGCCCAATGATTTTAACAGTTTGGATATCACAATTATCCTATCGCATCTTACCAAGATAAATGGGGTACTTTACTTTGGCAAACCTACATCCATCGGTCAAGGTCTTGATGAGTGTTATTCATTGGAAGGCATCTGATTTAGACTTAATAATTTTATGAGGGATTTTAATAATTAATTTAGATCTCACCAATTTTAATCTTATTAAACATGCACATTATTTATCATATCATATCGTATACAAGCATAAATAAAGTGCAAAATTAAATGTGTCACAGTTATGGCCCCAACCCTATGCCAATCTTTTCAAGCTAATGAAAAGATTGAAGGTCAGTCTAAGGTGGTAAAAGGTCTTCAAAAAAATAGCTTCCTTGGACCTTCCTCATGCATGTGTCTCCTCTCCATCATCATCTTGTCATCTTGATAGGTTACAATTGTACATTACATGACATAAAGAAACCTCGAGTTACATTCGAGGGGATTTAGATGAGAAGAGAATATTACATCAGAATTTATAGAAAGGCACGACATGCAAGCCGTATTTCAAAACCAAAACCACTAACCTATGGGTCAAAAGGGCCATAACTGTGCACCATGCATATCACAATAAGCACATGACACAATTTATATAATTAAAGAAAACTATATACAAAATATTGGGGTCACGACCATCGTGCGCTACGACGGGGGGGTCCAAGGGGGGGGCTCCCCCCTGGCGGTGGTCCGGGGGCAGCGCCTTGGGAAATTTTTTTGAACTACGATCTGTATTGTAGAATTTTTCATACAAATCTCTGAAACAATTCCAGAATCATATACAATTCGCTAACACACTCATACTAACAATACACCCAGAACATATCATATATGTCCAGTTTCGATTAATCATATTAAATCGAATCTTCATGTTTCTAATCTAATTAGAACAGAAGTTGAATTGTTATTCCACCTTCTAGGATACAATTATCAGAACATCATATACGTGCATATATATTACAGATTTCCAGAATACGCATACATGCAGAATATCATATATTCAATTTCAGATCGGTAAACATGCATCATCATATATCATATATAATGAATACAATTAAAACACGTAATCTGAATTAATCGTTTCGCAAGTAGCTCTGATACCACTGTAGGGGTTTTCGGCACATAAACGCAGCGGAAATTAAAAATTTTCGAAACCCTAAAACAGGATCCATGCGAAAACATATTAATTCAGAGGTTAAGATATGTTTTACCGATTATTCAAGCCTGAAAGGAGATGATGGAGATTCTGGAACTGCTTCGAATCCTCAACGCAATCCAACGGAACTGCGCCTCTACGGTATCCACACGAACGTCCCGCGAATCGTCACACGATCTGCAGCAAGGAAAGCTGCGGTACTAGCCGCCAAGGATCTGGACTTTTTGAAATTTTTCTCTCTAGTCTCTCTCTAAGAGCGGCTAGGGTTTTGATATCGAATAATACCTTAGACGGCTGATATATCATATATATAGCAGTTAAAGGAATTAACCAAAACCTAATCCAATTAGAAATATAAAATCCGAATTTATATATATATATATATTATATCTTAATTAAGTCTTACTTAATTAATATACATATATATATATATATATATATATATACAAATTATCCTATTAATTTAAATTCATAATTTAAATACTATCAATCATATTGATATATTTAAATCCATACAATTTAAATTAATTCCCTTTTAATTGCGTTCTAAGTGTGTGACCCTATAGGTTATTATTATGTTGGCAATAATTTTAAAATCATATTATAAAATTATAAACAGTGAGCGGCATCTAGTAATGCATCACTGCTACCCAAATAATAATAAGATCGGTGATTCGATACAACCTTTTCGTGACCAATGTTTCAATGTAATTTAATCCTTTTAACCTTGACATCCTAGATTAAACTCGAGGCATGGAATGTGTCATCCTCTTCATAATTTAATCTGAGTTTTCTTGATCGATGAGTAGACTATATGAAACAAATCACTATTTGAGCATGGCCATGCATTTCATAGTCCTACTCAATCAAGAGGCCTATGGATATCACCCCTAATATATTGGAGGGTTAAATTCCATCTAGATCACTCATATTCCTCACACGATTCATAATGTACCCAATAATCACCTTTATCGTCCATCTATTAAAGGTGGCCTTTGATGATATCAAAGTACATAAATTCTCGTGTAGTAATATAGTGATTTCAGGCCGGAGGATCATTACATGATTGTCACTATGAGAATTGCTTATGACACTTTGCATAATGCTCCACGTAGAATTCTCATGGTGGGTCTGCCCAGTACATTGTTCTCTAACATGTACCTATGCATTGACTCAATATCTCATATATTTATGACCAATGAGATTTGGCCATCAGTCAATCCACATACTAGTCTCAATGTATCATTGTTGTCCCATTAACAATGACACTCGACTAGGGACATTTAAGAGTAATGATACTAATTGTACATATATGATCTCATGTTCAAGTCACATACTTGAAGCCATATAATTTGTATCACTATTCTAAGGACTTTTATTATATTAATATTTATATAACACAGTAAATAAAACCATAATAAAATAATTCATTTATTCAATCAAATATAATATCAAAAATGTTTAAGCAATTACATCAAAGAATTAGCCTCTAGGGCATAAACTCTAACAGCAATGACCAGGGCAAAGGACACTGTAACGCCCCCAAATTCATGTTCCTTCGAAACCTTTGATCTAGTGCAGTCACGATACTACTATCGTCAAACTATTACATCTTTTATTCATTACTAAAAGAATACAACTTGCTTTATTATAATTTAGAATATAAATTCTATTCATATCTAGTATCTTGTATAATGACTCCAAACTTTTAATAGTTACAAACTTGGTCATTTACCATACCTGTCTAACCATCACATTCGATGTTACTAAAATGCGGAATAACTAAAACTTTTTCAATCTTCTTTGAATAAAATCTTTTATTGATTTCACAATCTTAAATCAATTAAAATTCTTGAATCAACTATATAATATGATTCACTATATTCAAATTACCGTATAAAAGTTTACAACTCAACTCGATATCCTCTATGTATTAACTAATACATCTTTACAATACAACAAGTATTAAACATCATAAGCATATATCGAGTACACTCCTAGAACCTAAATAGGGTTCAAACGATAATTTAAACATTATTCTTCATTGCGATACTATCTGTCTTTATCAATCAAGAAGCACGAAGTCTTTATCGTAAGTCCTTAACATGCAAAAGTGGTTATTTGCAAGAGTGAGCTCGACAGCTCAGCAATTCTAACAGTTTTCATGCATCACATAGCATACAACATCATACTCAGTTCATGCATTTATAAACAATATATATTTACTACGCATGTTACTTTTCACATAACAAGTATATCATTAAAGATCAACTTTAAATCTTATTTATATCTCATATACAGTTCATATATAAGTTCACATTATCACAACATAATATAATTCAACTAACAGTTATTGAATTCATATATCAAATAGGAACTGAAAGACTTGCCTGATTCGTAGTTTAACAACTACGACTTAACTGCTTAAGAATATCTGCACTTCGTGTAATCCTACACAGTTATATTAATCATAGAGATCACACTCATCAGTTATATGTATCCACACATTCTCAATGTAATAATAAAGGTTACATTGCTGTCTAACTTGGTTCTTAGAACCTTCGTTTCACTTTTTTATCGTATTCTTAGAATAACTATGTACGTATAAGTATACTTTAACCATACGTACTTACTACCATGCTTCACATACACATGCCCGTCTACCACTAATCTATTTACATATAGCTGGTGTAGTTCATCTTTCGAGTTAATCATTCTCATATATCATTACTAACACATAACGCCATATCAAAGCAAATATAATCTATTAACCATCGAAATCGGATTCAAGTATTAACATATGGTCCTACATAGCATGTATACACATTAAAGGATACTTCCATGCTCGTTTAATCTTTTCACGTTCAATTTACATGATATAGGCTCTAAGTCAACATTCCAACAATTTAAGGCCACTCAAGGTCATGAACATCACAAAGTTTATCATGCTAGTTCTTTAAACACATAAAGTATTCATATAACTCATACTGGGAATGTTCATGAATATTCATACTTCATACATGTAACTATCACGATTATTAGTTTGAAAACATGCTTCGTTTACGCTAAACTTGGTTTCATGATATGTAGTCATGGTATATATACATGTATGATACATGAGAGAGTCCAAGTGTGCTATCACATGTCCAAAATTTTTAGAATACGAAACTCGCAATAACATGTCAAGATTCACAACCAAAGTTCACATTTTCATTAGTGAAGTTCACTAATATGGACTAACATGTTCATGCTATCTAGATTCATGTGTTAACATGTCCGACACGTATTTCTAAGTCACCTAGACATGCTTGCAAAAATCGGAATGTATATATGGTATTTTCATATCAATATCCATCTTCAAAACTTATTTTTGTTAGAAATGTTCACTAACGAGGTCCGACATGCTCATGTTATACTATGAAACATATATTCGTAAGTTAGTACGCTTCTCATGCATTCCTAAATCATATAGTCATGCTTGAAAAATCAGAATGTCGACACGGTTCGTATAAGTCAATTTCGTTTATAAAATTTTAAGTTTACTTTTGGAAATTACAACCGTCCGTTAATCATGCATACAATCATAGTAGAACATGCTCATATTATGTCTACATATCCATATATACAATATATTCATGCTAGTATACTTGCCAAAAAAAATATTACACGATAGCCTATAAAAATTCTGCAGCAGAAAAACAAAACAAGAACAGGCTGCTGGCGCTGCGCTGGGTATAAACCAGGTGCAGCTGCGCCGTGTGCAGTTCATGCTAAGAAAAAGCCTGCTTTGGCAGGTTCCATCCCAAACTCAGAAATCCATACGAATTCGATCCAATACTAGCTATCATGTATTTCTATCATGCTTAACAACATTTTCCAAACACTTAATTAATCAATCCAATTCATCCTAATCAACAATTAAGAATTTCAAGAATATAAAGTTTGACAGAGAACAAAGATGGGAAGTTAATACCTCTGCTATCTCAATTTTGCAAAGCTTGCTAAATGGTTTCTACTACACTGCTATATTGCTTTCTTCAACTCAATAGAAAATCTCTCTCAATATACTTACCCAATTTACTTCATTTTGAATTATTTGCAAAATAAAAAGAGAAGAGAGGAGCTTGCATTTATAGACAATCCATTACCTAGTCCATGAATTTACTCACCATTTCAAACTAATGGAAGGGACAAGAATTTAATGGTTCATGGAGATTAGGTAGAGGGTTGGTAAATCACATCATCATCTCCACTCCTCTTGCACTCATTAGCTAGGATTGATGAAAATGAGAGAAGAGATAGAGTAGCTTGTTCCATAGAGTTCACATGAGAGGAAATTGAGGGGTGACTCACAATTAGGGACAAGAAATAATCTCAGCTTTGCATTCCTTTGAGCAATACACATATGTATATTATATATATCAATGTATAATTGTACACTTAGGTTATATCCCTTTGAACATAATAATTCACATTAGGCTTACTTAATATTGACACATTAATATAAGGTATATGTATATATATATATATATATATATATATATATATATATATACACAAACACATATGTACACCCTAATATATCCACTCATCTCATATTGTCACCTACCTCATGATGTATTCCATTAAATTAAATTATTGAAATCCTTATCACGTTACATAGGTAATATTATTATGTAATGCAACCAATCTTACTATATAGTCAATATATATAATATATAGCTATATTAAAGTGTCACACTGCATTATATACACATTTCATGTAACTCTCTCACCTTACTATATAGTTTATATATATAATATAGCCACGTTGCACTTTTCACTTCGTATAATATATAGTTAACTACCATACGTTATACTTTAATATCGCATGCTTGCACATAGGAATTAATAAATTTTTTATCTTATCAATTAATTAATAATAATATTAATCAATCCCTTCCTCGTAAATCAATTATTAACCTTTATAACGATTGATTAGCATTTATAAATATAAATATTATTATATTTATAAATTATTTACTCATTAATCAACATATTATCAAATAATTACTTGATAATAGTATATTGTCCATAACAATAATTAATATCACAAGACAATATATCTCATTCTTCATCAATACAATTCTGATTATATCTATAATCAAATTTCTTATTATTATACTATCACTAGTTATAATAATAAATCAACATATTATTATAATAACAATTAATATAGACTAATTGTTTAATTAATAAATCTTCAGTCCTTGAATTAATTAATTCATCAATGAATCTATATTCGTGCCGCACAAGGCATATCTCACAAGTTTACACTAAGCTTATTATCATTCTCGACACTTATTTATTTCCACCAAATTACTCACCCACCACATGTTCAATTTACTTAGGACTATTAAGACACAAGGTTCACACACACACACACACACACACACATATATATATATATATATATATATATATATATATTGCGAATAAAAATATTCAAATATTATTTATAACACTTACGGTACTATAGTAACTCAAGTTATTAAAATAATTTAGTTTTCTTTTATAAATTAAACTCTCTAGGAAATACATTACTATTTTAACAATTATGTATTCACTATAACATAAAATATTATGTCTCCTCCAATTAAAGGTATTCATTATTAGAAAATAATTTACTTATTGTCTCAAGATATTATCCTTAATATAATATCAAATAATTACATGTACGACACATGTACATATATCATATATAGAAAATAGATAATAAGTGTATTTTCTTTTATAATAAATTGTTTACATATAGCAAATATGTAATATATCTATCATATTAATCAATCACACCTTATACAAAATATATAAGGTAATATTACTATTTAAAAATAATATTTCCTCCTTTTATTAAAATAATTCAATATTAGAAATTATTTTAATATCCTTTATTAGAAATATATAATATTTATTTCTCTTTCCTTTCTATAAATTGCCCCCAAAATAATTTCTTCAAATATTCATTTAAAGATATAATGATTTTCATTTCTCTTTAATAACGTATATATATATTTATTAACGTTATTCGTACATTAGACTTTCTCACATATTACTATTCTAAGTAATATATATAAAAGTACCAACTATAATTACATATTCAACACACATTAATTAACTCCTTTACTTAAGTAAATTAAACACTGCACCATATCGTTTAGGTTCAATATTAACAATATATTATTCCATAATATAACTCCCAACTTAAATTAACTAATATTTATTCTTATTAGTTAATTCCTTAACTAACTCATGCTTCACTATCCAAACCTATTCACGGATAGCTTAAGTGCTATTAATAACCTATATTATAAACATACTAGTTATTAATACACATACACAAGAATATGGTGATTATACATTAAGGATATTTAATGTCACCAACTTACTATGATAAAATAATTCTATAAATTATTTAATATCGATAGGAATTTATCCACTTCCTTTATCTCCACTGAATCGTCTCTACGCTAAATAACAAATATATATTAATAATATATTTATAAATCATAAAAACACATATTATATAGTCCATATTACCCTATGTAATATAATATCACATACCTCATATCACACACATATATATATATATTCTTATTCGAACCCATCTCACAGTTTAAGAATTTTATTTATTAAATTCTTATTTAATAATTTCTGAAAATTCGGGTTCTTACAGACACCGTCGCAGAGTTGTCCGCCAGGAAACAACCCCCTGATGATCACCAGAAACAATCGTCGTAAGATGCAACTCTGATCATCAGACAGAGGCTCAAGCAAAGCCCCACTCTGGGCATCTACGCTCAAGGGACCAGATCGGACCGTCCGACCCTTGATCGCCGTCACAAGGACTTCCAGCAGTGAACGAACGGCAGTGGGTGTAATGTCAGCCACAACAGGGCACTGGCTCACCCTCAAACTCTATCCCGGTGATGAACCTCCAGTCCATCGGCGTCATCATCACCTCGCAATCCAGCAAGTGGAGATACTGAGTCTGGTGGAACTAGCGCTCGGACAAAGCCCTCATATAACTCCAGGGGCAAAGGCGGGGAAAGATAGAAAAGAACGCCTGAAATCCCCAGGTGTCAACAATGTCCCTATAATCCTGGTGCAGAGTGTAATAATGAGAATGCACAATAAACCAGTTCCCTCGAGGCTGTGTGAAGCCAGGAACCTGCATCAAAAGCCAACCCATATCAAACCTGTGCCCCGAGAATGGCAAAAGAAAGAAAGAAAATCCAAAAAGAAGGAAACTTCGGTCACCTCGTTGGCGTGAAGGAACCTCGATGAATGGTGACTCAAATATCCCAACAGATCCTGGACTGGCACAACAATGCTTGGGAGCTCCGCACGTGGAGCCTGAGCTGAGGCAGTAGCAGCAAATGGAGCCTCCTCATCATCAATGTCTACCGGCGGCTCAGCCCGGATCAGACAGATCATTGACTCAGCCAATCTAAGAGGCAGTCGGGCTGGCTGTGGCTGAGGAACATCAGAGGCTCTCCTCCGTCTAACTCCTGAAATGACCCAACTTGCACACCCGGGTCTATCTCGATCCATCACCTGGACAAAGTCTCCAAATCACCTCAAAAAGGGTGAGGTAAGCCTAAAAGTGTGGCTTATTAATTTAAATCAATATTTTGTGCATTTTTAAATCCTAAAACATGCATGGGTCAGTCAAAATCCCCAGTAGAGTCAAAACTGCATGTTTATTAAATGCTCAGGCTTTTAAATTTTTTTTGCCAGAGTCTTCTTTGTAATATGGACTGTCCGCATGCGCACAGGTATGTCTAGGTGGCCATTCAGTAGCACACCTTCCCAAAAATAGAAAAAGTTCATATTTATGAAAAAAAAATCAAAAATAAACTTCACATGGTAGCCAAATTACCAAGGACATTTTTTAGTTGAAAATCCAGGCTCACTAGGCCTCAAAAAGGATGAGTAAACTGATCAAAAAGAGCAAAATTTGAATGTCTCAAAATCCAAATTGTCTTACATCAAAACGTGCATTGCAGTAAAATATGCATACTTATGAAGTCAAAATTTTGTTAGCAAGTCATATAAGCATACATTTTTAATCCATTGCGTTCAAAAGCACCCTACGTGGTTTACATACTTCTAACAGTCAAAACTTGAAAAGAAAGGATGTAAATGTTACCTGAGATGTGCAGAACGCGTGGCCGCTGACGGAATCTAAAAAAAGCTGCCCGAACTTCGTAGATCTTGAAAACAAATTGGATTCCGTTTGAAACTGAAAACTAAAAATGAGTTTATGAGCTCCCCTCTGCCTAAAATTAATCCGCAGGAAGGAGTAGACCCACCTGCGGCTGCCACACCCCTACCTTCGGCTCCCTAGGGAGGCTCCCACTCCCTCCAGCTGGGTCCAGTTCGAGTTAAAACAGAGTTTACTTGAGCTAAAAAGTCAAATCTAAGAAAAAACTGCTACGCGATTGAGCGGATTGACCTGAAATCCAGTTTTTAAGCAGCGGTGTACTGACATAAAGAGGAACTTCATGAAAACCATGGGTTATCATCCCGAAGCAATATCGGGGGACCAATGATGAAAACTACTGAAAAACTGCCAAAAAACTGCACAAAACTGCAGAAAATTGCAACTTTCGAATCATTGGGTACTGACCGATGATAGTTCAGCCATTGGCACAACCCCAGCGAAGCGTCAGGTACTGACCGATGATAGTTTAGCCGTTGGCACAACCCCAGCGAAGCGTCGGGTACAAAACAATGACAGTTCAGCCATTGGCATAACTTAGCGAAGCATCGGGTACTGACCGATGACAGTTCAGCCATTGGCACAACCCCAACGAAGCATCGGGTACTGAACGATGACATTTTAGCCGTTGGCACAACCCCAGCAAAGTGTTAGGTACTGACCAATGACAGTTCAGCCATTGGCACAACCCCATCGAAGCATCGGGTACTGACCGATGATAGTTCAACCGTTGGCACAACCCCAACGAAGCATCAGGTACTGACCAATGACATTTCAGCTATTGGCTCAACCCCAGCCAAGCATCGGGTACTGACCAATGATAGTTCAGCCATTGGCACAACCCCAGCGAAGCATCAGGTACAGACCGATGACAGTTCAGCCGTTGGCACAACCCCAGCAAAGCGTCGGGTACTGACAGATGACAGTTCAGCCGTTGGCATAACCCCAACGAAGCATTGGGTGCTGACCGATGACATTTCATCCGTTGGCACAACCCCAGCGAAGCGTCGGGTACTGACTGATGACAGTTTAGCCTTTGGCACAACCCCAGCGAAGCATTAGGTACTGACCGATGACAGTTCAGCCATTCGCACAACCTCAGCGAAGCGTCAGGTACTGACCGATGACAGTTCAGCCGTTGGCACAACCCCAACAAAACATCGGGTACTGACCGATGACAGTTCAGCCATTGGCATAACCCCAACGAAGCGTCGGGTCCTGACCAATGACAGTTCAGCCATTGGGACAAACCCAGCGAAGCATCGGGTACTGATCGATGATAGTTCAGCCGTTGGCACAACCCCAGCGAAGCGTCGGGTATAGACCGATGACATTTCAGCAGTTGGCACAACCCCAGCGAAGCGTCGGGTATTGACCGATGACAGTTTAGTCCTTGGCACAACCCCAGCGAAGCGTCGGGTACAGACCGATGATAGTTCAACCGTTGGCTCAAACCTAGCAAAGCGTCGGGTACAGAACGATGATATTTCAGCCATTAGCAAAACCCTAGCGAAGCATCGGGTACAGACCGATGATATTTTAGCCGTTGGCACAACCCCATCGAAGCGTCATGTACAGACCGGTGACAGTTCAGCTATTGGCTCAACCCCAGCATAGCATCGGGTACAGACCGGTGATAGTTCAGCCGTTGGCTCAACCCTAGCGAAGCGTCAGGTACAGACCTGTGACAGTTCAGCCGTTGGCTCAACTCCAGCTAAGCATCGGGAATGATCTGGTGGCAAAAATAGTATATTAATATATCCCCACAAAGGACAGATGATGGAATCTGTTATACACATCCTCAGAGGTGTACCAAGAAGGATTGGTGATTCAACCCCCTATTGCAAACTACCGGTGTAAATTATCGTCAGGATAGGCATCGGAAGCACCCACTAAGGTAACTTGGTAATCGAGATATATCCACAGCGGAGGAGCCTTTAGAAATGTACAACGGCATCAGCCGAAGGGAAATATGCCTTACGGAGAGTATTGATAGACGTGGGAAACCATTGGTCTCAAACCAAGGTAGCATCAATAATGTTATCCCTATCAGAGTCGACAAGGCTATCATAAATGACATCATCCCTAGCAGAAAATGACGAGGACAATTGGAAATAGCCTATCAGCGATATCCTACCAGTAACCGCCTGATAGTGCTGCCCCAAGGGTTATCACGAATGACGTTATCCCTAACAGAAAATAACGTAAACATTCAATGATAACCCTAACCCCTCAAAGGCATCTAACATTAATCACATATCATGTCATGTATTGCCTTACCTTTGCATTTGCATTTCTAGTGTCTAGCAATCTTTATCATGTTCATTCCACTTCATTGCATGAACATGATAAAGAGGGGCATCTGTAGACACTCAAAATTTTTTTTAGTCCTATTGTAGACACTCGATTTTTTTACATTCTTGTTACTAACCCTGTAGGAGGGCAAAATTGTCTATTTCAACTCAGCCCCGGTCTAAACCTGAGAAGTATAAGTCAGCCCTGGTCTCAACCCGGGAGGTACAGGACAGCCCAGGTCTTAACCCGGGAGGTACAGGTCAACCCCGGTCTCAACCCGGGAGGTACATGACAGCCCCGGTCTCAACCTAAAAGATATAGGTTAGCCCCGGTCTCAACCCGAGAAAGTACAGGTCAACCACGGTCTCAACCTGGGAGGTACAGGTCAGCCCCAGTCTCAACCCGGGAAGTACAGGTCAACCCCAGTCTTAACCCGGGAGGTACAGGTCAGCCCCGGTCTCAACACGGGAAGTACGGGTCAGCCTCGGTCTCAACTTGGGAGGTACAGGTCAGCCCCGGTCTTAACCGAGGAAATATAGGTCAATCCTGATCTAAACTCGGGTGGTACAGGTCAGCCCCGGTCTCAACCCGGGAGGTACAGGTCAGCCTCGGTCTCAACCCGAGAGATACAAATCAGCCCCGGTCTCATCCCGGGAGGTACAGGTCATCCCCGGCCTCAACCTGGGAAGTACAGGTCAGCCCCGATCTCAACCCGGGAGGTATAGGTCAATCCCGGTCTCAACTCGGGAGGTACAGGTCAACCCCGGTCTCAACCCTGGAGGTACAGTTCATCCCCGATCTCAACCCGAGAGGTTAGGTTGAGCTCCGATCACAACCCGGGAGGCCAACTCAACTTCAGAGACAACCCCGAAGCCTCACATCATCTCTAGAGACAAACCTGGAAGAACCAAGTCAGCCTTAGAGACAACCCTGAGGACAAACAGAATCGACTGGGATACAAACCTCGGAGACAACCCAGGGAATTCAGTCGAAGGCCATGCCAGCATTGAAGGCAACCCCGAGAGGGGAAAAATAGTCATTTTACCAACTTAGAGCCGATTCGGTCAAACTTGAGCCGAATTAATGCCACCAAGGTCAGAAAGAACCATAACAATGATCCCGAGGGGAAACAACGTAAGATAGCTCAACAGACAAACTGCGATGAATCAAAGACCTGGTTATGAACCTGTCTTTTTGGACTCAAAAAAGGTTTACTCCCATGTCATTGCGACACTCTTGGCGAGGGCTTTCCAGAAAGGTATCGCACGCCTCAAACGGACGCTCCAATCAAAAGATAGAAAATTTCAAATCTGACCTCGCATTGCTCAGAGTGCACGTTTTTCAATGCAACGGGACCCGCCACATGGGCCTTGCCATGTGGAGCCGCACCTATACTTGCGGCTGCCGTAGGTAGAGCCGCTTCCACCGGGTCTATATATATGAGTGCACCCACAGCTTATTTTATATAAAAAATGCTTTAAACCTCTGCCCGTTTGGTTTCTCAGCCCCCACTCTTGTACTCCAAACCTAAATTTTATTACTCTAACACGTAGATATACTCATATATTACCACATATCCAAAATTAACCGATAGAAACGGACGTTTAAAGCCAACGATTTGGCAAAAAGCCCGTGTAGCAGTCCTTTGACGATCAGAAAGTTTATATTACTTCATTGCACTTTTATACACTTACACGTTAAGTTTCACTTTCTGATTATGCCCAGAACTCAGTTCTGTGGCCGTTTTGCTTACGTTTTCGTACTATTTATTACATAAACTCATTTTTTAACATTTCTACAACTCGGATCGTCGATTCGTCGCTTCTAACAGCTTTAATATATATATATATATATATATATATATATATATATATATATATCTTTGTTTATAGCAACTTCGCCAGACTAGGTTATCTTCCTAGTCCGGGTTTGACCTTTTAATGTATATATTTAACTGCATATATACTAACTTTTCAATTCTGTCAAGCTCGGATGTCAAATCTGCGGTAGTTTACTGCTTTTATATATATAACTATATATATATATATAAAAATAATTTTTTCTGACTTATTTGGGTCTGGATTTATACTTCGTGACCTTTTTATTGCTTTAATATATATATATATATATATATATATATATATATATATTAACATTTACATTCCAGTTTTGCCTGGATCATTCTGTGGCTTTTTTATTGCTTATATATATATATACTTACTTTTTTGTCTGGGCAAAGGATAAAATGTTTGTCGCCCTTTACAGCTTATATATATATATATATATATATATATATATATATATATATTTATATTTATAGCTTATATATATATATATATATATATATATATATATATTTACATTCCAATTCGGCATCGGAGTGAAAACTCACCGCCCTTTACAGCTTTTATATATATTTCCATTTTGAGAAACTTGGATTACTCCGTGGCTTTTTATAGCTTTTATATATATATATATATATATATATATATATATATATATATATATATATATATATATTTACATTCCAGTCCGGACATCAGAGTGAAAACCCATTGCCCTTTACATCTTTCGTATATATATTTCTTTACTCATTTATGATTAAATTGTTACTTTAAATATTCATTTGATTCGGATCGACACTGACAGCTCTTTGGGCGAACTAGATTTCTTTAAAATCTCACCAACTCTAGCTTTCAAACGGTTCAAAATAGGTCCAGACAGAACCGAGAAGCTAGAATGTTTGAGATTTACTTAAATCTAGCATTTTTTAGTTTCAGTTATGAAAGCTACCTCGCGGCCCTTTGATCGCTATCTAGTGGGAACGAGACGCTTTGGCTATTCGTGAGCCAGGATTTACTGATGAATCTTTGGTTCTGGCAACATCTGGATGTAAATATATTTTCTGTGCATATTTGAACTGTGCAGGTTTTATTGGCTTCTCTTTGTGAGCTTAGGAATCGTGGAATTCATGATCAAACTAATTAGAATCTGATTCCCACGATGGACAAATTCCACTTTACAGATGTACCCTGCCAATTTTTCTGTAAAATGTATATCCAGAAGACCTTAAAACGGTTATCCGGGTTTAAGGTCTCAATATAATGAGAATAATAGTTTGTCGTGTCAGAGTCACTCCGATGGCTGTCATGCCCATAAGAAGACTGAAACTTGTATATATTCCGTGCTCGAGGATGCTTCGCAGCCCTACAATCACCATTCAAATTGAGCCTAAAGGCTGAAAAGATAAAATGAAAGTATCAACATGCTATAATTTCTATGTGAGCGTAAGGGTTTGAAAACCTGCTTTCAAAACATCATTTTAATAATCTTGTCTAAAAAAGAGACTTTTGCAAATCAAATCAAACCCTTCGTATATAGGTTCAACGAAGCATGTCCATGCTTTCAAACAATCAAACATAGGCCCAATTTCTTTCAACATTCACACACACATTGCAGATTTAAAAGAAAAATATTAAAAAGATGTGGTACCGTGTTTACACGGGAGTTGTGGGGTGCTTAACACCTTCCCCACACTTAACCAAGCCCCCGAACTTAGAATTTTGGTTTCAAAGATCAAGTTTCGACAGTGTCCAACAAATTAGGCCTCTTTTCAAACAAAACTCGGTTGAGTTGATACAACCATTTCGAAACTACCAACTAGTGACTCTGTAAAACGTTCAAATCGTCGACATGATACATGTTGGCCTTTACCCTTCAAAACCTTTTTCACAATAAAAAGAATAAGGGTAGACAAAACATAGAAAGAGAGACAGATTCGGGTCCAACCCGACCCGTATTTTTTTTCGACGTCGACATGCATAATGTTATCCTAATTAATTTAATAATTAATTAGAGATTTAATGATTTGACATAATTAATGAATGAAAATTTTAATTATGTGATAATGTGATTTGATGTGGGTTATTATATTTTATTTTATTGAATTTAAATAAGATTATTTGATTAACTAAAGTATGACAATTAAACTATATTATAACACTTTAATTAAATTAATGAGAAAGGAATGATTAAGTGACCAACCAAATATGCCCTTCGGATAGTGGGTGTCAGTTAATTAACTGACCCACTATATGTACCAGTTAATCAATATACATATATGTATTATCTTATAACTTATATATGATATCAGTATAGCTTCATTCATATTTCACCAGAGAAATTAGAAAGATAGAGAGAAAAGAGAGTGTGAATTTAAGAAAGATGTTGGAGAATAAAAGAGAAGTTCATATCACTCTAATCAGAGAAAGCAAGGGTGAATTCTTAATCCTAGTTGTTCATGTTCTTAAGTTTTCCATTAACGTACGCTTTAAAAGTTCTATGTGAATAACTATTTTAGTGATTAACGCATGATATGATTATATATGTGTTATTATATGTTTATAACATGATTTCTACCATCTATGTATGTTTTAAAACAATTAATTTCATATAATTTTCCCTTGATTGAATTTTCATATGATAAAGAGTAAGAAAAACACGTATATGGCCCCTATGTACAGATTTGCATGCTTTAATTGGTTAGTTAACATGAAATTGGTAGTAGATTATGATCATGCATGTTTAAACAAACAAAATGGACTTTAAACGAACAGATTCAGAGTCATAACAAATTTGTGATGTCAAATTTCATGAACTGTCTCGAAACTTTGCAAAACATCAAAAACAGTGAAATTACGTGTTTTAAATTGAATGATTATGTGGTCTAAAGTGTTAAAAGCATGCTAGAATCAGCGTATGATGTTTCTGTGAAGTTAATACTTCATGGGTAACATTAAAAATCATCGTGTTAGTTTAATTTGGGATTTATTTGGCTTTCTCTGCAATTTTCATGAACTGCAGTTTTCCAGCCGAGGCACCCCTGCCCCGGTGAACCTTTTTGCCTTAGAAGCCCCTCCCCGGCAGGGGGATACAGAGAAGAATTGTTGGTTTTGTGTTTTTTAATCCATAACATGATGAGTTAACCTAACCTAATGAACCTGATAACATGACGAACATGTAATACAGTACTATAACATTTTGTTGACATGTATAATATAATTTGAAGTTCCATATTAACAAACTATGTGTGAACTTGGATATTATTATCGTAAGACTTGATTATGATTGTCTAAGAGCTTATGCTTTTATGGTATACATGTTGTGGGTGCAAATTCCTGTTATGTGATTAGTCAACAAGTTAATATTATAAATCAAGTTGTTAAGTTGAACTTAAGTAGAAAGTTCAACAGTTAAACGTAGTGGTTATGGAACTAATCGATGTCATATACATAATGTAATGTGTAGGACGTTAAGGAATTGAACTGTAGTTATAACCTTAGCTTGTTTACGAGGCAAGTTTTCCTAACTATACTCTTTAAATTGAGCAAGTGTTCTGTCCCTAACTTTACTTTTATTGAGAAAGTATTCTAAACTCAAATCAGTTATTGAACAAGCTTTCTATTTTCGAACTATTATCATGATACAAGTTCTTATTCTTGTTCATTCAAGTTAAGTTCACATGAGATATTATAAGTTCTTTAAAGTATTACTGCAGTTATACAACACTTATTCGATTGTATACTCTTGAGATTTATTATTCAATTTGAATATCAATTATTATTGAATCTTGTAAGACTAGTGAACCCTTATTGATTCGACCAGTCCATAGTTGATGAACGTTCTAAATTTTAGAACTGTTATTGAGCTTATCCAAACCAAACTTCCTTTGGTGCGGACTCTGATGTCAAACTGAGATGAACAACCCTGTTATAGGGGATTATTTACGTTTTAGCGTTGAGATATTGTGCACAGTATGGTACTAAGGGCTGATCCCCCTAAGTACGAGTAGTAGAGTCCATATAGTCTTATGACTGTTAAAGGTTTAAAGTAAAAATACTTGATAGCTTGGGACATAGTTTAAGGTCTTATGATCCTCAGACATACTTTTGATTCTTGTTATTCATTCTTGATTCAAAAGCTGAGCTTTATATTATTCAGAACTCTTTAACTTATTCACATGTTATTATACTGTTATATTTTATACTTATGGGCAATCGTGCTCACTCTTGCATAATAACGTTGCAGTTAAGAACGAAAGGTCTGACGAACCTTCTAAGGCAAGGGCAAAGTTAACAAGTGATGAAGACTTGTTATTTGAGAATATTTGTTTAAAACTTATGTTGTGGTGTTTAAGACTTATATGTTTATGTTTTTTGCATTGAGAATTAAGGTTAGATCAACCTGGGATTGATGTATTTATTATTCAGATGTTGTAACCCCATAAGGGGAGGATTTATTTCATGAGATGCTTTTATTATGGGTAGATAGATATGTGATAATTGTACAGTGAACACCAAATCCCGTGGAAATTGAAGTACCCGGATTTGGGGGTGTCACATTTGACTTTTTAGTTCACATGGTAGCTGAACCAAACTAGAATAAATTCCATAATCAATCCGGGTAGAATATAGTATTCTATATGCATGTTTATACTATATATATATATATATATATATATATATTATATATTATGCAACATGCTTCGCATGTTAATTAATATGACGCGTATTATATATATATATATATATATATATATATATATATGTGTGTGTGTGTGTGTGTGTGTGTGTGTGTGTGTGTGTGTGCGCGCGCGCGCGCGCTAAACAAGATGAGACAAATAAAAACAAACCTATCAAGGAATTTTATATTAAGTCATAAGCGTTTAAAGATATTTGAAATATCGAACGTCGCCTTCTAGCATGATAAATTAATAGAGTATTAAATATTCAATATTAGTTTGTTGTGTCACCACAAGACGAGTATTGAATATTTAAGATATTGATTTCTCACATTTGATGCTTATAAAGAAATTGAACAATACTGTTTTGTTGTGTCACCACAAGGATGGTATTTTTCTATTTAAATAAATGAAAGTGCTAGGTTGGACTTAACTTGGATAATTTTGATTCGTGATGTGTCACCACTTGATCAAAATAATCTAAGAGGCAAAAGGAGTTACATGATGATATAATTGACAAGAGTTGTCTACCTATTTATTTATATATAGTTTGTTGTGTCACCACAAGACTATATATATTGGAAATAGGATCTTTATTCTTACTAGCAAATCTTTAATTAGATTTGCCGAACTATATATTTTGAGGGTAATATAGTTTGAAGAAAATAGTCGGAGATACCAATTTAAATATAACCCTAATTTATTTTGGTAATTAATTAAATGAAGGTTTGCTAAAATGTTGTTTTAATTTCACATGCAGAATTTGAAAATGTCACACTCACTATCACTGCGTAGCATACTTGATGCTAACAAACTAACCGGACCGAATTACACAGACTGGTTTAGGAATCTGAGAATTGTTCTCACTGCAGAAAAGATTTCTTATGTCCTAAATTCATCTGTGGCTCAATGCATCATGCTCGCATCCATGAGTAACGAGTTTCAGCGTCAATATGAAACTATGGATGCTCCTGCTATATTGCTGCACCTTCAAAAGTTGTATGGTGAGAAAAGTAGGACATCTAGATATGAGATATCTAAGGAGCTCATCTGATCTCGGATGACCGAGGGCACTACTGTTAAGACTCATGTCCTAAAGATAATCAATTTGATTGAATGTCTTGGACAGCTTGGGTTCATCATGGATGGGAAGTTAAGTCAGAATTTGATCTTACAGTCACTCCTAGATACCTTCTCACAATTTGTTGTGAATTTCAACATAAATAAATTGGATGTCAGCTTGCCTAAATTACTTAACATGTTGAAAACTGCTGAAGGACACTTCCCATCCAAGAAGAACCAAGTCATACTGGTGGATGATTCTTCCAAGAAAAGGAAGAGGCCCAAGGTATCTTCTGAAAAGAAGAAAACCAAGAAGGCTAAGGACAGGGCAAAAGTCAAGGATCAAAAGAAACCTGATCCAGCTAGCAAATGAATGTGCTTCCATTGCAACGAGCCGGGTCACTAGAAGAGGAACTACAAGAAGTTTCTGGCAGATAAGAAGCTTGGAGAAGCTTTGACTTCCAATCAAGGTTTGTTCATGATTGAAATTAATTTTTCTGAAAGTTAAACTTCTACTTGGGTATTGGATACTGGCTGTGGTTCTCACATATGTAATACTATGCAGGGACTGGTCAGAAGTAAAAAGCTGAACAAGGATGAAGTCGTCCTACGAGTGGGAAATGGAGCAAAGGTTATTGCATTAGTTGTAGGGACTTATTGTTTAGCACTGCCTACGGGCAAGCCCATTAATTAAAATAATTGTTATTTTGTTCCAACAATCATAAGAAACATTATTTCTATTTCTGTATTGGATATGGATGGTTATAATATTATAATAAAGAACAATTGTTGTTCTATTTACAATAAGGATGTTTTATATTGAGTTGGAAAATTACTGAATGGACTTTACGTACTTGACTTGTGTTGGGTAAAATCTAGTTACGCACAACAAGCAAGTATACGTGATCAACAAATAATATAATGATAAATCAGATATCGTACCCACAGAGACAATAATTACTGTTTAATCAAACAATTACCAACTTTATAATAGCTCAATTTTATCAAACTAACAATTAAAAAATGTTTTTATAACTAAATCCCTACTTAAACCAATCGCGACACTAAATCAAGATTTTCACAAGTTTGAGAGAATTAAGCTTATAACTTCACTTATTATTTCACTTCAGATAATATCCCTTTCCCCAGTTTATTTCAATTACCCCAGATTATTAATCAAGAACACTAATGCAGATAAAACCACCTCTCGATGCATAATATCCATACTCACTCACATCCACAGATGATAGATTTAAGCAAGACACCCTAATTAACTAATTCACCATATCTCTATGTGAATTACAATTAAAGAGAGTTTAATATCAAGTTCTCTATAAGATTACATATGGCGTAAATGCATATCTCTACCCTAAACATGAATCATGAATTCCATCTACGCAGAAATCACGAACATATGTCACTATGACTAGTTCTAATCCTATATATCATTTCTCAAGTTCATAAGGGATAACAGATAATTGTTGATCAGGTAATTATATAGATTAAGCACACACATAGCAAATAATCTGGGAATAACATCCATAAACTGAATTTAAGAATAATTAATCATCCATTACATAATAAAATCCGTCATAGGCTTAAATAAGTAATTAGTTCATAACGAATGAATTAAAACTCATAATCCTCATCATAGAAAATATTATGATTACAAGATATAAAGAAAAATAGATGATAAAATCCAGAATTGTATCACCAATCTTCGCTCCAATCCTACGTTCTTCACGTTCACTTGATGATTCAATTCTCTGTCCACGTTAGATCCAATGCTCTAGTCTGTGGTGGCTCGGTATTTTATAAGCATTCAAGTTCTTTATTTATATCCTTTTATCCAACAGCCCTCATCCTCTCTCCATAAACTTGCTGCCGCGTCCAAATCAAAGTAGGAACAACTCCTTGCGTGCGCGCCTCCCCGCCCAAGCGGGGAGTTCTTGCCCATATGCCCCGCCTGGCGGGTTAACACACTGTCTAGCCGTTTTGTTTCCTTGTTCCTCGTTGCTATTTGCTCCTATTTCCAGCTACTTCGTTCATGTGTTGCATGGCTGGCCCACCATATTCCTTTGCATGGAACTCGCCTGGATCCTCTTTATTGTAGTTACCTTCTAGTAAGCTGCTGATTCAATATCTCCCTGGCCCACCTTATATAATATATTACTTGCATGCTTGATCCACTTTGACTCACGAAACTTGTATGGATTTGATCTAATTGAAAGGCTAGCATATGAATCCCATCTTAACCTTGGCCCACTTGGTATCTTACTATTATGATTTTGTAGGCTACTCCATCACCAAATTCATAGCCCATTTGAATAACCCGTGAGCTGCTATCTCCGACCCCATTTGATCATGGTTCTGCTTGCAAGTGTGGCCCATCATCAAACCCAAATCATCTAAGCAACTTAATAATCCATAATGCTCAACGTTTCCTCCAATTTGTTTCCAACATCACGGAACTCTTCAATTGTACCTAAAATAAACATACAAGGTTCTGCTTGCAAGTGTGGCCCATCATCAAACCCAAATCATCTAAGCAACTTAATAATCCATAATGCTCAACTTTTCCTCCAATTTGTTTCCAACATCACGGAACTCTTCAATTGTACCTAAAATAAACATACAAGAATAATGAGTATATTTAGGCACACAATAAAAAGAATAAGCATTAAAGAATAGACATATAACATGCAAAGTTTTCCTTTAAAGCTACTCTCACCTCTATTTTATTATTTGCACATAAACGTATACGTCCAGTAGAAATGATATGCAATTTACTCGAAAACATTCAGAATCAAGCTATAACGACTACCGATTCGTAGGTATGAAACCCACTCATCAACTTGCATGAAAATATACTTCAAATTGAACAAGCTAAGAAAAGGAAAAGAGATGATGTTAATTATACTTTTATGTGGCACTGTAGACTTGGTCATATTAATGAAACAAGATTATCCAAGTTACATAAAGATGGACTCTTAAAGCTATTTGATTATGAATCATATCTAACTTGTGAATCTTGTTTCATGGGTAAGATGACTAAATCTCCTTTTAGTGAAAAAGGAGAAAGAGTTACAGAGTTAATAGCGTTGGTACACACAGACGTTTGTGGACCTATGACAACGAATGCACGAGGAGGGTATTCTTATTTTAATACATTCACTGATGATCATTGAAGATTTGGATATGTGTATTTAATAAAATTCAAATCTGAATTGTTTGAAAAGTTTAAATAATTCAGAAGTGAAGTAGAGAAACGAACTGGGTAGAGTATTAAGATTTTCTTAGATCGGATCGAGGTGGTGAATACTTAAGTAGTGAGTTTCTCAATTATCTCAAATAAAATGGTTTAATCTCACAGTAGACTCCACCAAGAACACCACAGTTGAATGGTGTGTCTAAAAGAAGAAATCGAACACTGTTGGGCATGGTTCGCTTTATGATGAGCTTTACCGATCTTCCAGTATCATTCTGGGGTTATGCCCTAGAAATGACTTCATATCTACTAAATAAGGTCCCCTAGAAATTCATCCCCAATACTCCATATGAGATGTGGACAGGGAGGAAACCTAGTCTTAAGCATGTTTAGATTTGGGGATGTCCAGCTTATGTGAAAAGGTTTCAAAATGATATGCTTGGGATAAGATCTGATAAGTGCACGTTTGTGGGATATCCTAAAGACAGTTTAGGAACTATTTCTACAATCCTTCTGAGCAAAAGGTGTTTGTTGCAAAACACGCTGCCTTCTTGAAAAATGAGTTTATCCTTGAAGGGGCTAGTGGGAGGAAAATAGATATTAAAGAAGTTCAAGAACCACAAACCACTACAGATCAAATGGATGAACCTGTCCAAGTAGAGACACCGTCTCTAACACACCCTATTCGTAAATCTGGGAGAGTGCCAAAGATACCTGAAAGGTATGGATTCGTCATAGAGGATGGCGATGAGATACACATCATAGATGATGATGATCCTTTGAATTACGAAAAGGCTATGAGTAGTAAAGACTCAAAGAAATGGCTGGAAGCC
Organism: Panax stipuleanatus; assembly: GCA_020205555.1. Classification (NCBI taxonomy): domain Eukaryota; kingdom Viridiplantae; phylum Streptophyta; class Magnoliopsida; order Apiales; family Araliaceae; genus Panax; species Panax stipuleanatus. The sequence continues at coordinate 26,863,525 of CM035119.1, forward strand.
ATGAAATCCAAGATAGACTCCATGTATGAGAACAAAGTATGGACTTTGGTTTCATCACCTGAAGACATTAAGCCTATTGGGTGCAAATGGGTCTTTAAAAGAAAGATTGGAGCGAAAAGCAAAGTAGAAACCTATAAGGATCGACTGGTCGCAAAAGGTTTCAAACAAAGATAAGGAGTTGACTATAAAGAGACCTCTCACTAGTAGTTATGCTCAAGTCCATTCAGATTTTGCTTGCAATTACAGCTTATTATGACTACAAAATCTGGCAGATGGACGTTAAAATGGCCTTCCTCAATGGGAAACTTGAGGAGGATGTGTATATGACACAGCCAGAGGGATTTGTTTCAGCGGTTTGAACAAATCAAGTCTAAAAGCTGTAACGATCCATTTATGGATTGAAACAAGCTTCTCGTAGGTGGAACATCCGTTTTAATGAGACAAGAGTTTGATTTTATCAAAAATGAGGATGAACCATGTGTGTATAAGAAGGTTAGTGGGAGCGCTGTTTCATTCCTAGTATTATATGTCGATGATATATTACTGATAGGAAATGATATTCCTATGCTACAATCAATCAAAATTTGGTTATCTAAACACTTCTCCATGAAGGTTTTGAGAGAAGCATCCTATATTTTGGGGATAAAGATATATAGAGATAGATCTAAAAGGATGATTGGCTTGTCCCAAGGAAAGTACATTAACTTGATGCTAAAGAAGTTTAGCATGGAAGATTCCAAGAGAGGTCTCATGCCGATGAGCCATGGAATACATCTATCCAAGAAATAGGCCCCAAAGACACTTGAGGAGAGAGACCGTATGAGTAGGATTTCTTATGCATCAGCAATACGATCTATCATGTACGGTATGATATGTACTAGACCAGATGTCGCTCATGCACTGAGTGTAACAAGTAGATATTAGTCGAATCCAGTAGAAGAGCACTAGAAGCTAGTGAAAAATATCCTAAAGTACTTAAAAAGAACTAAGTATGTATTTCTTGTCTACGGTGGGTCTGAATTGAAACAAGAGGGCTATACAGACTCAAGTTTTCAAACGAACCAATATGACAGTAAATCCTTTTTGGGGTATATATTTACCATAAACGGTGGCGAAGTGAGTTGGAAGAGTTCCAAGCAGCAAACAGCTGTTGATTCAGTGACGGAGGCAGAGTACATAGTTGTAAGTGAAGCTGAAAAGGAAGCTATTTGGATGAAGAAGTTCATAACTGAACTTTGTGTGGTTCCTAGCATTAGAGGAGCAATAGCTTTATTCCGTGACAACACCGGACCTGTTACACATGCTAAGGAACCCATGTCTATAACAAATCCAAACACGTGTTGCGACGGTTTCATTTGATTAGAGGGATCATTGAAAGAGGAGACATCACCCTGGAGTGTGTGGACTCTCAAGACAACATTATAGATCCATTTACTAAAGCTTTAACACAACAACAGTTTGATCGTCACTTAGAGAAGATGAGTATGAGATACCATGACGATTGACTTTAGTGCTAGTGGGAGATTGAAAGTAGTATGCATACAAGCTAATCATGATTGATGATAAAGCATATACTTTGTAACAATCTTATTTATTTATTAATAAAAGTATTATTTAATTAAAGGCATTTAATTTATTTACATGATGTTATTTTATAATATGTGATAAACCTATAGTTTTAAGCAATGCTTTTAAAATCATGATAATGATCATGCTAATGAGATCTTAATTCTTAGATAGCTTCAAACTAAAATAGTTCCCAATCATTGGATTACTAAAAAGGGAATTAGTGAATCCGGATAGATTGGTACATACGTTGCTTGCTTATTGGATGAGGATGATCGATCTCATAATCATTTGTGTGAAGACACTAAAGCAAGTATGTAGGTGCTTATTGGAAAATAAGTTGAAAGTAGTATGCATACAAGCCAATCATGTATGATGATAAAGCATATATTTGTAAACGATCTTATTTATTTATTAATAAAAGTATTCATTTATTAAAGGCATTTAATTATCTACATGATGCTGATTTTATAATATGTAAATAACCCATAGTTTTAAGCAATGCTTTTAGAATCATGATGTTGATCATGCTAATGAGATTTTAATTCTTAAAAAGCTTAAAACTAAAATAGTTCTCAATCGTTGGATTACTAAAAAGGGGTTTAGTATATCCGGATAGATTGGCACGTATGTTGCTTGCTCATTGGATGAGGATGATTGATCTCATGATCATTTGTGTGGAGACACTAAAGCAAGTATGTAGGTGCTTATTGAAGAATAAGTTCATTGAACGCGACTCGCTATGGAATACCTAATAGAGTTTTACTTGTCTGTCAATAGGAATTCCTAATGTGATAGTAGTACAAGTGATCCTTGGACTTGAGATCATCATAGTATCTTGTGTGTAATGAATTATACTTTGACTTATTCCTTAAGACCCTTAGGGTATATCAAAGGGTATGCTTGGGTATAATAAGTTACATATGGAGATAATGAATGGTTAATAAAGAATCTACCACTTCTAGTAAAAGAAGAGATATGTTCTATGTGATTCGTTAAATGACAACCCACTACTCCTTAGCCAAAGCAGAATGAAATTAGAAATGAGTTTCTAATTTGCATTATTTGGAGTTGGGCATTTTATAATCGAAATACATATAATTAAATAAAATAAGACTTAACAGTAATTCCATGTCATATATTTAATTGGGACATTGTATGGTGGAAGGATTGAATTGTAAGGTAACTATTTACTCACAGGTTCTTTTATGATTAATGTTGAAATTTATATTATCTAGAAAGTCGTTGATCGCTAGAAAGGCTTATCCCTATTGTAGAATAAATATTATTTATTTAAATAGATTATTAATTTAATTTATTTATTTAAATAAGATTAGAATTATTCTAATTGATTTATTCACAACCAGTTTAATATGGAGAACCTAAAAGGTCACACCATAAAAGGAAGAATAATTATTTAAGAAGGTAATGACATAATCATAATTATGCATTAAGTGTAATTAATTTAATCTATGGTGATAGAATAAATTAAATAGCTTAATGTTTATTATTTAATATTTTAGAAATATTAAATATAAATTAATAAGAGGAGACTTATTAATATTATTAATATTATTATTATTTTAATTTTTAAAGGAGTTTATAAATTAATTTAATATTAGTACTCTCATTTATTCCTAATAAGATTAGGAGGTAAATTAATTAAACTCCTTTAATTAATTAAATCTCAATATGTTGGGAAGCCTAATTAATTAAAGGAGTTTAATTAATTAAATGAAACCCTATATCTAATAGGATTAGAAGGGTTGACCAATATCTATATAAGAGGAGTCTTATGTTAGATATCAGTTGATGCAATTTCAATTGTTGGAGAGTACTCCTTTTCTATAGAGGATAGAAAACTAGGGTTTAGCCAACCACCCTCCTTCTTGTCTAATTCCTCTTCCTTGGTGGATCACCTCTAGAGGCCAAACACTTGGGTGGCTAACGTTGATCAAAGGAATGATTCTAACCCGAAAATTCAAGGAGATCACGAAGAACAAGGAGTTGAACTCGTACCTGTGGAAGCTTCGTTCTACAAGGGTATGATTCTATAACTTCTTATTTATCGTTTTAAATTAATAATTTACATAAAGGATGGTCCGGATAATGGTTTTGTAGAAATTTTTAAACACTGATATACCATGTTTCTATTAAATTTTACAATTTGATTGCGCCCATAATATATATATATATATATATATATATATATATATTATATATATATATACCGAACCTGCAGGTTTTCCAAAAAGTAATATGAATGTTAATAGATATATGTATATTATATATATATATATATATATATATATATATATATATATATTAACCTGATTAGTAATATTATACATATATATATATATGATATATATACATATATAGATTACGTTAATATATATATATATATATATATATATATATATATATATATATATAATATTCTTCATAATTTTATAATTAAAATAAAGAGTTTATTTTAATCTTGAAATTGAATTTCATGCAATTTAAAATTGCCCATTAAATGATACTCATATATATATGGAATGATTTTAATTAATGAGATGAATATTTATTTATTGATGTATATGGTAATATGTATGATAATAAATGGGATTGATTATGGGACTATTGATCAATGTGATTGAATTTTATTTTAGTTGAATTCTTGAATGAATAGGTTTTATTAAATGGGGTGTGCGTACCTCGTCTTCTCTGATTTTTTTTAATGTAAAATTCTATCTCCCTCCTATGTACTTTCCCTTGACTGCTGATTAAGGTTTCTATTTAATTTAAATAGTTTATGTAATAGAGATAGTTAGAATTATCTTGAAGAAATTGGAGACCAAGGAACAAGGAACGCGTGAAGACCCGTTTGTATGGAGTCCGAGTTTAAATGTAATAGTTACATTTAAATTTAAATTCTTGCACTCCTAGGTTTGACCTTTTGGTTCACTTGGTGGCTCTAGTGAACCTGTGACGCCCCCAAATTCGGGTCCCTAGAACAACGGACCTAGTACGTTACGGTACTTCATCTTTATACATATTCTATAAACTAATGCGGAATATATAAACATAAATTGTTTATTTCACATGATTCTATAACATTCCCAAGGTCTATTAACCTTAACTGAATACATACCTTAAGTAATTTAAAAAGGTTCACATGTATAATTTACATCAGATAACTAATAGTTATAGATGCATATAATTTATTCTTTGGAATTTGCCATTGTCTCTGTCTTCTTTCGAGCCTTCGTCTTAATTTGAAATTTGTTATCATGATATAGTAAGGGTGAGCAACTAATTTACCCAACAAGTTTAAATATAATGAAGATATATCATGATTGAAAGAAATATTAAGCTTTTGAATTTTTAACAATATAATAATTGTGAAAGAGCATAAATCAAAATGTCAATATTTGAATGACTGAATCAATAATGTTTAATGTCAACAAGGACCATGAACAACTTTAACTGAACCTTAGGCTAATAAAGATGATCAACCTTTCATACTTGATGAACATATGCAACATGCACTAAGTGCAAATAAATAATCATAGATGTGAAATAATCAACAATAATTATCTACTAACATGCTTGAAAGATTATAACTAAAGTTTGAGTTAAGGAAACTTGCATGTACCGTTGATTACTGCTACGCAATCTAATTTAATCTCTTTATTGTAATAACCTATCAGTTATAAAATTGATCTTTCAATTAGCATAACATACTTTATCTCACAATACTATTATTTTATAAGTAAACTATCTAATATTTAACCACACAGTCAAATATTAAATAATACCTTAACACTATACGTATTCACAAGTATAAGCGTAGCACACATCGAGTCTTTAATTCAATATAGTATATTGAGTGGTTTCCCACAAACAACTAACAAATTAGTTTTCGTCTCGTCTACACTGTTTTCAAAGAGTGTTAGATCGGTTGCTAATTCGTATATACCTCCGCTCCCTGAAGGAATCGTTTAGTTCAGCTACTATACGTCAACCATTAAAGAGTACAACTGCACTACCTTAGACTTAACACTTATAAGTTCTTATTATAACTCGGTAAACTGTTTACTATTTCAGCAAACCGAATACCTCATTTCAGCAAGCTGAAAATAAACTGTCTTCCCTTCCTGACATTTTCAGTTTCCATTTCAGCAACCTGAATTAATCAATTCAGCAAGCTGAAATACCCTTATCACGAAAGTACCAAATCATCTTAATATTTTCCTATCCTTTGGCCACACACACACACACACACACACACACACACACACACACACACACACATATATATATATATATATATATATTTCATACACAAAATAATTTTTCTGGAATTTTTCAATTCCCTTTAGTATTTTTCAAAAATTTGTTTTTAGTTCATAGCTTAAGAAATTATCTACCTCATGCTTAACTCTAGAAATTCCCAACTCTTGGCTGAATCTTACACTTATTAATGTGAGCTTCCAGTTAAAATTTCGTGGCCATCGGAGTTATAGAGCTCCGGTTATAGAGTTTTTCGTCGGAAAAACCCAAATATTGAAATGACCATAACTCTGTCAATTTAAGTCGGATTAAGCTCATTTTTGGAAAGGAGCTACTTTATCTCATATATTTTCATGTTCCAAAATATTGGAATTTATTTCATTAATTAAGTTACCAAAACTGCCCTTGGCAATTTTTGGCAGCTTGCTTTTTGTCATTTTTTAGATTTGGCCTCTTTTGCTACAAACAGTCCACATAAAAATTTATAATTCTTTTTTCAGTGATTCCACTTGGATCTGTTATAAGACTCATAGATATAACTCTATAAATTTACCACACTCAAAAATTCGAAATAGAATGAGAAATATGTTTGTTTTAATTTCATATTGCGTTTTCTCAAAAATCTGATTTTCAACCCTTTGTGTTTGTAAGAAAACTTCCTAGATCTCTTGATTAAACAAACATTACCAATCATAAAACATCATAATACATACTAATACCTCATATATTCATGGATCTATCATGATCCATGATCTATTTCACCAAAAATCACCAAACACAAGATTAAACACAATCAAGGATAAGAAAAATTAGGTTTTCTAACTTTTGAAAAACCTAGTTTCTATTTCATATTTTAGATATAAATTTTGATCCTCAAAAGGGTTAGATCTAAAAATGAAATACTATTAAACACATAGATCTAAGGTTTTAAACCTCAAGACCATAACTTTATAAAAATTAAAACTCAAATCAAACCAAAAAGAAAATTAGACTATATAAGTAAGAATTTTGTATACCTTGGCTTGGTTCTTCTCTCTTCTTCTTCCTAAGATTGATTAGGAAGCTATGGAACTAAAAAAAATCTCTTTCTCTCTCCTTATTCTTCCCACAGAAATAGTCTCTCTCTCTCTCTAGCTTTGTTCTTTTTAGCAACTAACGGAAATGAAGGATGAGAGAGAAATAAACCAAGTTTTGTTAATTTGGTAAATTTGTGTGCTAGTAGATCTAATCTACTAATATCTTAGCTCCTTATCTCTCTCCTCATCATGATAGATGGTTGCTTGCAAGACTTAGCTAACTTGCAAGTTATAACAAAAGTGGTGGCTAAAGAAAAAAGTGACACCTAATGTGGTAGTTCAACTACTAAAGTGGCCTCATAATTACATTCATCTCCCTTTCTCCCTTCCTCTTTGTGGCCAACGAAATGGGCCTCTTTGGCCCAAATTTATTTTCTTTTTTAATACTTAATTAGCTTATTAAAGGTCCAATATGTCCTCACTCAATTGGACTAAGAGTTTGGGCTTTGGTTAATTTCTTTTGGGCTTGCAATTTTTCTTATTTTGCTTACTAATTAAAATGGACTTGGGCTTCCACCACCAATTAATTGTGCAACTAATACACTTGCTCTTTACATTTCATATTGGGCTAGTTTAACAATTTAATTGCTCTTCAATCAAATTAGCTACAAGTCCAATGCTTAAATAAATAATTGGGCTACCCAATTAATTCTTTGGGTCATAAAATCAACTTAGTTCCATACTCTTTAATTTTATCTTACCCTAATCATTTATTCAGGATTTCCTTTCCCCTCCTTTGTAATTCAATTCCATACTCATGTATCTTTACTTTCATAACCTAATTAGACTTGCTTTACTTAGGTTATAAATTTAATTATTTGAGATGTATAAAATAAATCTCTTAGGTTATTTAATTACCCTACCTAATATATATATTAGGTTATATAACTTTATTCTTAATTCTCTTTATATACAAAATAAATATATACACATTATATAATGTATATTTATTTAATCACATAAATAATTCTCACAAGTCATCACCTATTCTATTAGTTTATTAATTTAATAGCCATAATTGGCTTAATAAGTTATAAACACTCACATAATCACTATATATAATCCAATAGGTTGAGATATATTTCATAAATCTCTTATATTAGGTCACTAGTATATTGTTAAAATACTAGGACAATTAAGTAAAGATAACCTTTGAGGTTATTTAATTCAAATACATAATTTATATATTAGGTCACCAAACTTTATAGGTATCGTAATACCTTATCCTTAGTATTCATTCAAGTATATATAAATTCATTTTTAGGGTTTAGAAATTTTTGTAACTCATATTTTTTCTATTCTCATTCAAATAGTAAACCATATAGGTTTTACTTCAATTTTTTTTATTAAATCCTCAAATTTCCATCTAGATTTTATTCTTTATCCTTTATTTTAATCATTTAAGATCTTATAAATTTCTGGGTTGTCACATTCTTCCCCCTTATAAGGATTCCGTCCCCGGAATCACTATTCACTAAAAATATATATTGCTTCCTCTTATAAGGATCTTCTCTATCATCGCATTCTACCATGACTTTTCTCTAAGGAGTTAGAAAAAAACTTTTCATATAATGCTGAGTGGCCATATAGGCCATGAACTTTCATTTTTCGATTTCGAAAAGGTTTGAACAGAAATTCATCTGTAAATCGACATACTTACTGGCACGGTGGGTGATCAGCCCGTTATACCCTGCATTGATCATATGCTACATGCTGGAACGACATTCGCGTTCAACATAACCGCCTTTGGCACATAAATATTTCCCAATTTAGGGATGTTCATACTCAGTCTAGAGTCCGAATCAAAACAATATGGTTCAGAATAAATTTTTAAAGAGATACTTGAATTTTCATAAACGTTTGTCTAGCTGAATTAAATAGCTTAGACATATACTAATAATTCGAGTATCAATCGAAACATGTGGCTGGCCTAATTCAATTGGCACTTGACTTTTCTTTAAAATTCTAAAAATCATTTTATGATGTCATGATACCGCACTGTATTTATAGTCCGTTTGAGGATTCCGTCATTTTTGTGACTTTGTCATACTACATCATGTACCATAGTGGCTGAAGATCCTTAGATTACATCCAGCACTAGGTAATTCTGCATTGATAACTCCATCATTTTTATCATCTCTGAACTAGGTTCCATGACGCATCGATGATATATAAAATACATTTTGATATTCAAATTATTTTTGTCTAGCCGAAACAATTAGCGTAGACTCTTCTTGAAACAGTTCAAAACCATTGAAAATCATTTTTTTATGTTATCATTCCGCAACAAGTTATGATGTGATAATGCCTCGAAGTCCATCTCCACACCCTTGTCACCATGTTTTGAGGATAACAAAAATTCATTTATATATTTAAAGGCAAATCAGTGCGAATTTAGCTTGATGTCAAAAATTTTGAAGTCTAGCACAGCTAGAAGATTTGGAATACCTATGCTTCCATTATTAACTTCAATTTCTCCAATGATCCATTGCTTAATAATTCTATCTATTAAAAATTAAAAATCCTCAATTCTTCATCCATAACTTTTCTATACCCCAGTATAGTTCATCAAACATACCACACGTTATGAGTTCAGGAACTTTCCACAATAATATGAGTTTAGGAACTTATCCTAGCAATACGTAGTTCAAGAACCAATCAGGAACTGTCCATACACTTAGGGGTTCAAAAATATACCATATAATTATGAGTCACAAACTTACCATAAGTATGAGTTTTAAGAACTCGCAGCTATTCTTATATTCTCTACCTATGATCCGTTATACACATGAGAAAAAAATCACCTTCTCAACATACTTATAGCGAATAGCGTGACACCAACATTTCAATAATTATCAATGTGATAAACTAAGTAGTCGTTAGACCAAGCACAAAATCCCCGCACATATAAAGGTTTATACAACTCAGCTATCACATGAGTCCTCAATTGAAATCCCACATGATCCTAAATTCTATTTACTCAATACGAATTTCATTTAATCCGTATTCCATCATCTACAACTCTTTCTTGAGTTTTCATAGTACAATTTTATAGTACAATAGTCGTACAACAATTCTGCTATAAAGTTTTCAATCAATCGATTGATCATCTGTCCTCCTATGACCTCATCAGATCAAGTTGTGACCTTTTCTTATAATCGTGTTATATTACGATTCTTTTCTATCTTATGATCATTTTGTTTTACGATCTTCTTATTTTAATTATGAATGTCCTAAATTTATCTCTTAGCACTTAAACTCTATTTGAGTTTATTCTTTATCCTCATCTCTTCGGTTATAGCCTAAGGTAACCCTACCTAAGGTTTATAACCTACAGCTCTTATACCAACCTGTGACGCCCCCAAATCTGGGTCCCTAGAACCACGGATCTGGTATGTTACGGTATTTCATCTTAATACATATTCTATAAACTAATGCGGAATATATAAACATAAATTGTTTATTTCATATGATTCTATAACATTTCCCAAGGTCTATTAATCTTAACTGAATACATGCCTTAAGTAATTTAAAAACGTTCACATATATAATTTATATCAGATAACTAATAATTATAGATGTATATAATCTATTCTTTGGAATTTGCCTTTGTCTCTGTCTTTCGTCGAGCCTTCGTCTTAATCTAAAATTTGTTATCATGATATAGCAAGGGTGAGCAACTAATTTGCCTAGGAAGTTTAAATACAATGAAGATATAGCATGATTGAAAGAAATAATAAGATTTCGAATTTTCAACAATATAATAATTGTGAAAGAGCATAAATTAAAATGTCAATATTTGAATGACTGAATCAATAATGTTTAATGTCAACAAGGACCATGAACAACTTTAACTGAACCTTAGGGTAATGAAGGTGAACAATCTTTCATACCTGATGAACATATGCAACATGCACTAAATGCGAATCAATAATCATAGATGTGGAATAATCAACAATAATTATCCACTAACATGCTTGAAAGATTATAACTTGAGTTTGAGTTAGGAAAACTTGCATGTATCGTCAATTACTGCTACGCAATCTAATTTAATCTCTTTATTGTAAAAACCTATCAGTTATAAGATTGATCTTTCAATTAGCATAACATACTTTATTTTACAATACTATTACTTTATAAGTAAACTATCTAATACTTAACCACATAGTCAAATATTAAATAATACCTTAACACTATACGTATTCACAAGTCTAAACCTAGCACACATCGAGTCTTTAATAGTATTCAATATAGTATACTTCTTGGTTTTCCACAAACAACCAATAAATTAGTTTCCGTATCGTCTACACTATTTTCACAGCGAGTTAGATCGGTTGCTAATTCGTATATACCTGCGCTCCCTGAAAGAATCGTTTAGTCCAGCTACTATACATCAACCATTAAAGAGTACAACTGCACTACCTTAGACTTAACACTTATAAGTTTTTATTATAACTTGGTACACTATTTACTATTTCAGCAAACCGAATACCTCATTTTAGCAAGCTGAAAAGAAACTGTCTTCCTTTCCTGACATTTTCAGTTTCCATTTCAGCAACCTAAATTGTTCAATTCAGCAAGCTGAAATACCCTTATCACGAAAATATCAAATCATCTTATTATTTTTCTATCCTTTGGCCACACATATATACATATATTTCATACACAAAAATAATTTTTCTTGAAATTTTCAATTCCCTTTAGTATTTTTCAAAAATTTGTTTTTAGTTCGTAGCTTAAGAAATTAGCTACCTCATGCTTAACTCCAGAAATTTCCAACTCTTGGTGAAATCTTACACGTATTAACGTGAGCTTCCAGTTAAAATTTTGTGGCCATCGGAGTTATAGAACTCAGGTTATAACAATTTTCGTCGAAAAAAACCAAAATATTGAAATGACCATAATTCGGTCAATTTAAGTCGGATTAAGCTCATTTTTGGACAGGAGCTATTTATCTCATATATTTTCATGTCCCAAAAGATTGAAATTTATTTCATTAATTAAGTTGCCAAAACTGCCATTGGCAATATTTGGCAGCTTGCTTTTTGTCATTTTTCAAATTTGGCCTCCGTTGCTACAAACAGTCCACACAAAAATCTATAATTCCTTTTTCAGTGATTCCACTTGGATCTGTTAGAAGACTCATAGATCTAACTCCATAAATTGATCACACTCAAAAAGTCAAAATATAATGAGAGATATGTTTTTTTAATTTCATATTACGTTTTCTCAAAAATCTGATTTTCAATCATTTGTGTTTGTAAGAAAACTTCCTAGATCTCTTGATTAACCAAACATTACCCATCATAAAACATCATAATACATACTAATAGCTCATATATTCATGGATCTATCATGATCCATGATCTATTTCACCAAAAATCACCAAACACAAGATTAAACACAATCAAGGCTAAGAAAAATTAGGTTTTCTAACTTTTGAAAAACCTAGTTTCTATTTCATAATTTAGATCTAACTTTTGATCCTCAAAAGGGTCAGATCTAAACATAAAACACTATTAAACTCATAGATCTAAGGTTTTAAACCTCAAGATCATAATTTTACAAAAATCAAAACTCAAATCAAACAAAAAAGAAAATTAGACAATATAAGTAGGAATTTTTTATACCTTGGCTTGGTTCTTCTCTCTTCTTCTTCCTAAGATTGATTAAGAAGCTATGGAACTACAAAAATCTCTTTCTCTCTCCTTCTTCTTCCCACCGAAATAGTCTCTCTCTCTAGCTTTGTTATTTTTAGCAATTAATGGAAATGAAGGATGAGAGAGAAATAAACCAAGTTTTGTTAATTTGGTAAATTTGTGTGCTAGTAGATCTAATCTACTAATATCTTAGCTCCTTATCTCTCTCCTCATCATGATAGATGGTTGCTTGCAAGACTTAGCTAACTTGCAAGTTATAACAAAAGTGGTGGCTAAAGGAAAAAGTGACACCTAATGTGTTAGTTCACCTACTAAAGTGGCATCATCATTACATTCATCTCCCTTTCTCCCTTCCTCTTTGTGGCCAACGAAATGGGCCTCTTTGGCCCAAATTTATTTTCTTTTTTAATACTTAATTAGCTTATTAAAGGTCCAATATGTCCTTACTCAATTGGGCTAAGAGTTTGGGCTTTGATTAATTTCTTTTGGGCTTGCAATTTTTCTTAATTTGCTTACTAATTAAAATGGACTTGGGCTTCCTCCACCAATTAAATGTGCCACTAATACACTTGCCCTTTACATTTCATATTGGGCTAGTTTAACAATTTAATTGCTCTTAAATCAAATTAGCTACAAGTTCAATGCTTAAATAAACAATTGGGCTACCCAATTAATTCTTTGGGCCATAAAATCAACTTAGTTCCATACTCTTTAGTTTTATCTTACCCAAATCATTTAGTTAGGGTTTTCTTTCCTCTCCTTTGTAATTAATTCTTTACTCATGTATCTTTACTTTCGTAACCCAATTAGACTTGCTTTACTTAGGTTATAAATTTAATTATTTGAGATTTATAAAATAAATCTCTTAGGTTATTTAATTACCCTACCTAATATATATATTAGATTATATAACTTTATTCTTAATTCTCTTTATATACAAAATAAATGTCTACACATTATATACTGTATATTTATTTAATCACATACATAATTCTTACAAGTCATCACGTATTCTATTAGTTTATTAACTTAATAGCCTTAACTGGCTTAATAAGTTATAAACACTCACATAATCACTATATATAATCCAATAGGTTGAGATATATTTCATAAATCTCTTAGATTAGGTCACTAGTATATAGTTAAAATAATAGGACAATTAAGTAAAGATAACCCTTGAGGTTATTTAATTCAAATACATAATTTACATATTAGGTCACCAAACTTTATAGGTATCGTAATACCTTATCCTTAGTATTCATTCAAGTACATATAAATTCATTTTTAGGGTTTAAAAATTTTATAACCCATATTTTCTCTATTCTCATTCAAATAGTAAACCATATAGGTTTTACTTAAAATTTTTAATTAAATCCTCAAATTCCCATCTAGGTTTTTTTCTCTATCCTTTATTTTAATCATTTAAGATCTTATAAATTTTCGGGTTGTCACAAAATCAAACTAGAATAAAAGTCCATAATCAATCCGGGTAGAATATAGTATTCTATATGTGCATGCTAAATATTATATATATTATATTTTATGCAGACATGCTTCGCGTGTTAATAAAATGACGCGTATTTTATATATATATGTGCATGCGCGCTAAACAACATGAGACTAATAATAACAAACCCCTCAAAGAAATTATATTAAGTCCAAAGCGTTCAAAGATATTTAGAATATCGAATGTTGCCTTCTAGCATGATAAATTAATAGAGTATTAAATATTTAATACGAGTTTGTTGTGCACACACAAGGCGAGTATTGCGTATTTAAGATATTAATTTAATCACATTTGATGCTTATAAAGTTAATTGAATAATATTGTTTTGTTGTGCACACACAAGGATAATATTTGTCTTTTTCGAATATATAGAGTGCTAGGTTGGACTTAACTTAAATCATTTTAGTTCGGATGTGCACACACTTGACCATTATGATTTAAGAGGCAAAATACAAGGAGTCATATGTTGATGTGATTGACAAGAGCTGTCTACCTATTTATTTATATATCGTTTATTGTGCACACACAAGGCTATATACATTTGAAATGGGATCTTTAATCTCACTAGCAAATCTTTAATTAGATGTTGCCGAACTATATTAGTGAGGGTAATATAGTTTGAAGAAAATAGTGGGAGATACCAATTTAAAATAAAGACCTAAATTTTATTTTGGTATGAAAAATTAATTAAATGAATGTTTGCTAAAATGTTGTCTTTTCACATTCAGAATTTTAAAAATGTCAAAATCACTTATTTCACTGTGTAACATACTTGATGCTAATAAACTAACCGGGCCGAATTACACAGACTGGTTAAGAAATCTGAGAATAGTTCTCACTGCTGAAAAGATTTCTTATGTCCTAAATTCACATGTCCCTGAAACTGTTCCAAAAAATGCCCTGAGGAAGAGATTTCCACCATTGTAAAGTGGCAAGATGATGCATCTGTGGCTCAATACATCATGCTCGCATCCATGAATAATGAGCTTTAGCGTTAGCATGAAAACATGGATGCTCCTACTATGTTGCTTCACCTCAAGGAGTTGTATGGTGAACAAAGTAGGACTGCTAGATATGAGATATGTAAGGAGCTCTTCCAATCTAGAATGGCCGAGGGCACCGCCGTTGAGACTCATGCCCTAAGGGTGATCAATCTGATTGAACGCCTTGGACAGCTTGGGTTCGTCATGGATGGGGAGTTGAGTCAAGACTTGGTCTTGCAGTCACTCCCTGAGACCTTCTCGCAGTTCGTTGTAAATTTCTACATGAATAAGTTAGATGTCAGCTTGCCTGAATTACTTAACATGTTGAAACGAACAGAAGGTCTTAATGGTGGATTCTTCCAAGAAAAGGAAGAGGCCCAAGGTATCTTCTGAAAAGAAGAAATCTAAGAAGGCTAAGGGCAAGGTAAACACAAAGGAACAAAAGAAACCTGATCTAGCTAGCAAAGGAATTTGCTTCCATTACAACGAGCTGGGTCACTGGAAGAGGAACTACAAGAAGTTTCTGGCATAGAAGAAGTTTGGAGAAGCTTCAACTTCCAATCAAGGTTTGTTCATGATTGAAATTAATTTTCAAAAAGTTAAAATTCTACTTGGGTATTGGATATCGGATGTGGTTCACATATAAGTAACAGTATGCAAGGACTAGTCAGAAGTAGAAAGCTAAACAAGGATGAGGTTGTCCTACGAGTGGAAAATGGAGCAAAAGTTATTGCATTAGCCGTAGGCACTTATTGTTTAGCACTACCTACGGGCAAGTCCATTTATTTAAATAATTGTTATTTTGTTCTGAATATCATTAGAAATATTTTTTCAAATTCTGTATTAGATATGGATGGATTTGAAATTATAATAAAGAACAACAGTTGTTCTCTTTATAAAAAAAATATTTTATATGGTGTTGGTAATTTATGAAATGGACTTTACATACTTGACTTGCATGAAAATATATTTCATATAAAACAAACTAAGAAAAGGAAAAGAGATGATGTTAATTACACCTATATATGGCACTGTAGACTAGGTCATATCGATGAAACAAGATTATCCAAGTTGCATAAGGATGGGTTCTTAGAGCTATCCGATTATGAATCATATCTAACTTGTGAATCTTGTCTCATGGGTAAAATGACTAAATTTTCTTTTAGTGGAAAAGGAGAAAGAGTTACAGAGTTGTTAGCGGTTGTTCACATAGACGTTTGTGGACCTATTACAAAGAATGCACGGGGAGGGTATTCTTATTTTATTACTTTCACTGATGATCACTCAAGATATTGATATGTTTATTTAATGAAATACAAATCTGAATCATTTGAAAAGTTCAAAGAGTTCAGAAGTGAAGTAGAGAAACAAACGGACAAGATTATTAAGATTCTTTGATCAGATCGAGGTGGAGAATACTTAAGCTGTAATTTTCTCAATTGTCTCAAAGATAATGGTATAATCTCACAATGGACTCCACCAGGTACACCATAGTTAAATGGAGTATTTAAAAGGAGAAATCGAACATTGTTGGACATGGTTCGTTCCATGATGAGTTTTATCGATCTTCCAATTTCATTCTGAGGTCATGCTCTAGAAACGACTACATATCTACTAAATAAGGTCCCCTCAAAATCCGTCCCCAAGACTCCATATTAGATGTGGACATGGAGGAAACCTGGTCTTAAGCATGTTAAAATTTAGGGATGTCCAGCTTATGTAAAAAGGTTTCAAAATGATAAGCTTGGGACAAGATCTGATAAGTGCACGTTTGTGGGATGTCCTAAAGAAAGTTTGGGATACTATTTCTACAATCCTATTGAGCAAAAGGTGTTTGCTGCAAAATACGCTGCCTTCTTGGAAAAGGAGTTTACCATGAAGGGGCTAGAGGGAGGAAAATAGATCTTGAAGAAATTCAAGAACCACAAACCATTACAGATCAAGTGGATGAACCTATCCAAGTAGAGACACCTTCTGTACAACACCCTATTCGTAAATCTGGAAGAGTACCGAAGATACCTGAAAGGTATGGATTCGTCATACAGGATGACGATGAGGTATACGTCATGAATGATGATGATCCATTGAATTACGAACAGGCCATGAGTAATAAAGACTCAGAGAAATGGTAGATGACCATAAAATTTAAAATGGATTTTTGAAGCAATGCTCAAGTCCATTTGTATTTTACTTGCGATTGCCGCTTATTATTACTAAATCTGGTAAAATGGACGTGGAGACGCCCTTCCTCAAATATACATTATTAGAGGAGAATGTATGTATGATACAGCCAGATGGTTTTGTTTCAATGGTTGAAGCAAATCATGTATATGAGCTATAACAATCCATTTATAGGTTGTAGCAAGCTTCTCAAAGATGGAACATTCATTTTGATGAGACAATCAAAAGAGTTTGATTTTATCAAAAATGAAAATGAACCTTGTGTGTACAAAAGGGTTAATGGGAGCGCTGTTTCATTCCTTGTATTATATGTTGATGATATATTACTGATAGGGAATAACATTCCTATGCTACAATCGATCAAAATAAAATTGTTTTAACATTCCTCTATGAATGATTTGGGTAGAACAACCTAAATTGGGGATATAAATCTGTATAGATAGATTTAAAAGGATGTTCTGCTTAACCCAAGGAACTGATATTCATTAGATGCTAACACTACTAGAAAAACAAGAAAAGGCGACGACCTATAGCGACGGTCGATGCGGAACCGTCGCAATAGAGTGTCAATAGCGACGGTCTTATGTGGCCGTCGGTACAGGGACTTTAAATTGGCCTATTGCAAGGGTCATTATTTGGCCGTCGGTATAGAGCATTTTTAGATTTGTCGCGCGCACAAACCCCTCCCAGAGTTAGGTCGTATCAAAAAAAATTCCCCAAATCGAATCACATTCTATCCTCTCTTTTCCTCACCCGTTCTCCTACCCGTTCTCTCCTCTATCATACGAACAAAAAGTAAAGATGCGACTGAGTTCTCAGGTGCCGCTATAAATCGAATCATTATTTGCAATTTCTATAAGAGAAAGTAAAGACTCGACTGAGTTCTCAGGTGCCGCTACAAAGGTTAGTGCTCAATATTAGTTTGTTGATTTTACAACTACTATGTATTATATATTCACACTGGATGTGTTGTTTTGGCTCACTGAGATCGTTGTTGAAGAAATGCCTTCTTTATGCCCAACTCAATCTTATGTGTAGTTGTTAAGCCGAGAGGGAACCCTAGTTTAAATGATTCTGATTGCCCAACTCAATCTTATGTGTAGGAGTTAATATTAACTCAATCAGTCTCCTAAGCCGAGAGGGAACCCTAGTTTGTCATTGTAGTAGGTAGTTGAGAGGGAACCCTACTTTATGCGAGACATCTGGACTATGACTGATAATTTATATGTAATAAAAATATTTGGGATAAATGTGTCCCTAAAACCGAGAGGGAACGCTAGTTTATCATTGTAGAAGTTAGTTGAGGGCTAACAGCAAGATATCTCATACTTCTAAAAAGACCCAACTGTCTCGCTAAATGTGTGGTAAAAATGGAAAAGTTCATATTAATCTGTCTCGCTAATCATTACCAAAAAATATTAAAGAGGATGCCTGCACCATATTTTAAAAATTTACAGTATTTAAGTGCGCAAGATAAGGGAAAGTTGTCGTCGGACTCTTTGAATAGGAACTCTTGTTTCAGGTAAAAAAACTAGTAATGGAAACTCATTTTATTAGGAAATTATATGAAAATGGAATTACTTCAACACATTGTTGAACATACAAAGAAACACAAGACTCTGGCATGACAAAATTAGAAACTATCAATGTAGTAATCATTTGGTTGGTTTGAAAAAAGATCGTAGGCGCGCAGACAATTCAGCTCTAGCAGGCAAACTTTGCTTGATAATGGCGTAGTTAAGGTACTCATCATCCCATTCACTTAATCTGGGAAGCTTCTCTCTGGTTAGCACTTGTATTCCCATGATTTCTTGATAAACTCCAAGCCAAAGGCCTATAACATTAGCAGCAATATCAACCAGTCCAATACTCTCTCCACCAAAAAACCTTTCCCATCCACCTCTTATCCATAAGGGAAATAACATAGTTTTTTGTGTTTGCTGTCAACTAATTAAATCACCAGCAACCAAAGAAAGGCTAAAGTTAAGTAGGACAGATTGAACCAAACTTGAAAAAGTTGAACTACGACTTTACTTAAGAAGACAAATGCTAACAAGTGCCCTTGGACACTAAGGAAAATTATTAAGGAACAGTTATTTGCAATTAGTGATACAACAAAGGATATTGGGTTTTTAGGTTTGATCGAATGTAATTCATTAGGTTTCTTTATTTGAAATGAATAGGAAAAGTTTGAAGCTTTGAATGAACTTATTTCCAAATGAAGAAAAACATTTTTAGTAACTAGTAATTACTTAGTTTTGTGTAAAGCGGTAAAACACTGAACTGATGGCAACTGAACTATGGAGCTAACAAGCTACACAGGACTCTAGTATACTATATAACCATGTGTTTTTCCTCCCCTAACTATAAATGTTTGTTAACTTTTACTATTTATTGGAGTGTGTTTATTTAAACTTCGGAGAAACTCATTTAAATGCATTTAGCATGCTTATTCTCTATTTCTCTTTGGAGTGCGTTTAGTGATGCTGAGATCTGTGGTAGCAATGTTAGATGTTTGAAAGGTGCCAAAAGGTGTAGACTATTTGGAATGAGATGTACAATTGATGCTTTGAAGTTTTGCGAAGTCTTTTGTGCATGATGAAATGTCCCTAAAGCTCTGGATGCCTTGCTTAAGAGACCTTTGCTTCAAATGCATTCTTTTTTACCAAATAGAGTCTTATGAGCAAACTAGAAGTAGAATAAGTAATATAAAATTTTCAAGAAAAAGTGGATAATTTGAAACATGCTTAAACCCTATGGTAGAAGTGTGGAATTTAAACACTAAATTATGTTCATTTTGTTAACGGCATTCACAGTTGCCACTTATTGAAACAGGGGTGGTCATGTGTTATTTTTGTACCACAGGGTTATGCCCTCTTTATGTCCATTATGCATTGATAAAAAAAGGGAGTATTTAAGCATACTTGCTGGAAAATCTTAGTTATCTTTATTGTCTCCCAAGGAGAAACTTTTACTGAAAAACAATTATGTCAATCAAATAACTTGGTGCAAGTTTCACATTGACTGACATTGCCTGGCCTTCACATACAGGTTGTTGCAATTAGAGATATTATACCACCACCTCAGAGAGTAGCATTTAATGATGTATACATTGCATTTGAGCTTATGGACACTGAAAAGTTTATTTTAGAAAATATTATAAATGTTCAATATAGATGTCGTGGTAATTTATTTATCCTCCCTTTGTCATGTGATTCATAGTCTCTTATTGAGTACTATGTTCTTATTCTCCAGTCCTTAGCTTTGTTATAAACAAAATGTATTCCTTAGGGAAGTACTGAAAAATAATTATGTCAATCAAAATGTACTATGTTCTTATTGTCTTATTTCTTTTATTTTTTAAACACTACAAATGCGTCTTATTTTATAGTTTCGAATACTATATTATTATAATCATAGTATTAATTAGTTAGAGATGATATGGTTGTTCAATTTGATTTAGGGACACAATATTATGGATAAGAGGTGGATGGAATTACCACGCTATTCTAGAGAATATCTTGAAGGCTTAGAAAGATTTTTGGACTTTGGTTTTGAAAAAGTGGGCATGGTAACGGGAAGAATTCCTTGTCCATGTAAGAATTGTGTAAATGGTTGATACCAGATTCGAGCTACTATTCGTGAACATTTGATTTGTGATGGATTTATGTTTGGCTGCACGAATTGGGTGCATCAAGGGGAAGATGAGATTGTCAGGGTTGTGAGCAATGATGATGTTCACAACGAACCATCACAATCTGAAGATAATCATCGTATGCGTGAGATGGTAAATGATATATTTAGGGATCACGGTGTGGAATAGTCGGCTGAAGCTATAAAATATTAAAAGTACATGTCAGAGGCCAATCAACCTTTATATCCTGGATGTGAAACTGAGACTGTCCTTTCGTTCATTGTATGGCTTTTCAATCATAAAAATGTTAGCAAATGGACTGATGTATCATTTGATGGTTTGCTTCGTAAGTTCAAGTCATTATTTCCAGCATTTGCAAACTTGCCTGACAATTTTTATAAGATGAGGAAAATGGTTGGAAATTTAGGGCTTGGTTATGAGAAGATTGATGCATGCGAGAATGATTGTATGCTCTTTTGGAGGGAGAATGAAAAATTAGAGTCTTGTACAGTTTGCAAAGCATTGAGGTGGAAGCAAACTGCGGTGGTTGTAGCAGAGAAGGCACAAAGAGATACAAATGGTAAAAAGAGCAAAGTAGCTGTGAAGCAATTATATTATTTGCCAGTAATTTCGAGATTGCAGAGGCTATTTATGTCTGTAAAAATTGCAAAATATATGATGTGGCATCATGTAAAGAGACAAAAAGATGGAGTGAATCGTCATCCAGCTGACTCTGCTGCTTGGAAGCATTTGGATACAATGTACCCTACATTCTCTCAAGAACATCGAAATGTAAGGCTCGGACTGTCCCTTGATGGCATGAGTCCCTTTACCCATGGGTCACCATATAGTATATGGCCAGTGACAGTTGTTGTCTATAACTTACCACCGTAGATGTGTATGAAGCAGGAGTATTTTATCATGCCGTTGCTAGTACCTAGACCAAACTCTCCATGTAATGATATTGACGTGTATATGCAACCTTTAATCAAGGAGTTAAAGATACTATGGAGTAATGGGGTTGAAACGTATGATGTATATACTGGTACAAAGTTCCAAATGCGTGCTGCACTGTTGTGGACAATTAATGATTTTCTAGCTCGTGCTATATTGTCTGGTTGGAGCACTAAAGGTAAGTTGGCTTGTCCATCATGTCAAATGAGCACTCGTTCTCGTAGACTACAAAGTAAGGAATGTTATATCGGGCATCGTTGTTTTTTAGAGTCGGGTCATAGTTATAGGTTTGATACACGGAGATTTAACGGAGAATGTGACCGTAGTGAAGCTCTAGTGGTGCCATCAGGATTTGATATGTTTGAACAAGTTAATGCCATTAATGTCACTTTTGGAAAGACACCCACTAGCATGAAAACCATTCCCCATGACTCAAAACATAATTGGAGGAAGAAATCCATTTTCTTTGAATTGCCATATTGGAAGATACTTTTGTTGCGCCACAATCTAGATGAAATGCATATTGTGAAAAACATTTGTGATAGCTTGATAGGGACATTGTTGACTGTGCAAGGAAAGACAAAAGATAATTTAAAAGCATGATTGGACTTGATGGAAATGGGTATAAGAAGAGAGCTCCATCCAAGACCCGTGCAAGTAAGCGATTCAAAGTACCTTTTACCGGCTGCAAGTTACTCGATGTCTAAGAAAGAAAGACATGAGTTCTTGTAAGTGTTGAAAAATGTTAAGGTACTTGATGGATATGCTTCAAATATTTCACGTTGTGTCAATTTGATGGGGGGAAAGATCTCAGGTCTTAAAAGTCACGACTGCCATATTTTAATGCAATAATTACTTCCAATAGCAATACGAGGTACCAACTTGCCTCGACATGTCTGCTCAACGATAATTGAACTTTGTAACTATTTTAGAGAATTATGTTCCAATTATAACACATCGGAAGATTATGAACGGTTGAACAAGAAAATCCCATTAATACTTTGCAAGCTTGAGATCGTGTTTCCTCCTGCTTTCTTTGATATAATGATACATTTGTCTGTCCACCTTGCTGAAGAGGCGAGGATAGATGGAAATGTGAAATATCGACAAATGTGGGCTTTTGAAAGATACATGGGCAAGTTAAAGGGGTATATTCGCAACAGAAGTCATCCAGAAGGGTCAATTGTAGAAGGGTATATTGCTGAAGAGTGTGTCACATTTTGCTCAAGATATTTAAGTCAAAATAATGCTACATGGAACCGAGTTGGAAGAAATGAAGATGGATACAAATAGGGTGAATCAAGTCTCTCCGTATTCAGAAACATAGGTCGATTTTATAATGGCCCAAAAGATTGTGTTCTATGTGGAGATGATGTCAAGAGTGCACACGTGTATGTACTATTCAATTGTAAAGAGGTCGAGTCATATCTAAGGTGAGGAAATAAAGAATATATTAAAATTTTTTGTTATATAGCTATAACAAAATAAAATATTATTATTTTTTATTTTTTTGTAGTATTTGGCAAGATTCGTATATGTTACGACGTGGAAAGCGTAAGCAAAAACTGACCCCAAGGGAACTTGACAATGCTAAGAAAAATGAATTTCCTAAATGGTTTAAGAATTATGTAAGTACTACGATATGTGAACGTAATTTCATGAAATACCTTTGTAATGTTTATTAATAATAAATTGATGGAATTTTCTTATATCGCTACCATTTTGTAGATGGCAACTGTGAATAATGATGTGTCTAAGGAAGTAAACACTCTTGCATTTCGCCCAAATTTGATAGGCAGGAGAGGAGATGGTTATTTGGTAAATGGGTATCGATTCCATACTACAAGTTGTGAGAGTAAGAGGAGAACATAGAATAGTGGGGTATATGTGGTAGCAACTACTCGTGGATATTCCTCTTCTAGAGACTTAAATCCTAGGGAAGATGTAGTTGAATATTTTGGTATTTTGGAAGATGTTGTTGAATTAGACTATTATGGATCTGGCAAGGTTGTTCTTTTCAAGTGTAACTGGTATGACAGTTTAGCACGTGCTAGAGGGATCAAAACTGATGACTATGGCTTCACGCTTGTAAATTCTCTAAAGTTTGGTTTGACTGATGAGCCCTTTGTAATGCCATCTCAGGTTTAACAAATATTTTATGTTGATGATCAAAGGGATAGCAATTGGCGTGTCGTTATAAGAACAAAACTGAGAGATTTATGTGAAGATGCTGAAGTATATTCTGATAGTGACGAGTTACCCAATACCAATGAAGATTTCATCACTCCAGTTGTAGAAGTTGATATTGAAAACATAAATTGGGTTATGAATGACGTTGATGATGAATTAATTGAAATTGGCCAAAAAAGACATAGAAGTAAGCGGAAGATAGGATCTCAAACTGATATTTCTCGTTCCACAAGACGAATGATTGAACATATTGAAGACAAAAATAAAAACAATGACGAAGACAAAGACGATGAAGAGGAGGGTCCCGAAGATGAAGAGGAGGGTGATAGTGATGAAAATGAAGATGGGGAAGAATGACAAAATGTTTGGTTGTTTGTTTTAAAATAGACAATGCCTCTCGCCCAAGATGCTGAGTTTTGTTATATCTGTCATTATAGCGTATAATTGTGAAAAGGAGCATGATTGATTACTGGATAGCAGCATTATGAAGGCTTTCTTTTTTGATTATTGTTGTAGTAGTAATAAAGATTTGTTTTTCACCATTTCATATTTTCTTGGTTTTTCTACATGATTAATTATACAAGTTTCCATGCATTTGAGAGTACTACAGAATTTAAATAACTTTGCTGCAAATCCTGTGAAGAAGCCAAAAGTACCTTTAAATGTTTATTGAAGAATGGCATGTGTGCTGTAACTTAGAACTCAGAACTCAAATGGCATGATCTGATTAACTTAAATTAATTTCGAAGCTCTTCAACAAACTGGGAGACAAGGTCGAAGCATTTCATAAACCTGAATGAGTTTTTGCTTGAATGTCAAATTGTGCTAGTAAGCCGGTTTCTTTTTCAAATTCTGTAATATTGGTTTTCTGTGGGAATTTTCTGTTTTATTTTGATGTGCAATACATTTTTTAGGTTGCTTTGATGGCTTCTAATAGAGCCTCCTGATATAGTGCTAGCCGTTCCAATGACCCAGAATTGAATGAAAATGAATATAATGGGACTAATGCCGATGAACCTCATGCAGAAGAGGAAACTATTCATGAGAATCATAAAGGTATCATGCATATATCATCACATATACTTGTATTGTCATGGTTTTAAGGTGGATGGGTACACATACTTATTCAATTTTGTTTATTGTCATGGTTTTTGATTATTGGTTATGTATTATCATTTCTTAATTATTGTTATAGATTAGTATTAATTTATAAATGCATGCAATGCAGGAAATAGCAACAAAAAATTGTGAAAATCAAAAAAAATTGACTATAGGTCATACGTTGGGCATTAAATTAATTCCAAAAAAGAAGCATGAATTGGTAATATTTGATGTTATTTCAATATTTTTTGTCTTTAATCATGTATTAGACTTCTATGAATAGAGTATTTCTTGAATTATGTAATATGTGTTTTATTTGTAGTACCAAAGTAAAAAAAAGGAGATTGATCGAGCCGATTTGTATATCAAGTCCCACACTCGAAGCGATAATTTAATTCTACCGGGCACATCCTCGAATGTGGTACGTATTCTCTGATATTACTTTAATTAGTTTGATTTAGTTTTTATTTTTGAGATATTCCTTGGTTAGTTGGTTATCAATGAACCTGTTTAGATCACTACCTTGTTCAAATATCCAATTGTTGAAACATCAGAATGAGCCTAACAGAAGCCAGAATTCAGTCGTGGATGCAAGTTTAAACACGAGCAAGTTCATTAGCACCAAGATAATATTGGCGCCTTAATAACTTCGTTGTTAACTACTTAATTTTGAAAATTCTGAAGTGAAATCTCGAGTACTTAGCAGTAACATGACATGTATGCATGAAATAAGTAGGTCACTTTCCTGCAAATTATTTAGGTAACCACAAAAAATAGAAACCTCAATGGTAGCATGTGAATTTGAAGCAAGAGACACCAGAAAGAATGGCACATCTGCTAAAATTAGAGACAATAACAGCAACACCAGCATTATTGCCTACTACTCAATCTCCATCTACTGAATTATCACCAGATATCTCCCCTCTTCTGTCTTCTCCCAGTGGTGTGGTGCCTTCAAGTGGCTATTCCATCCCAACTATCCCTTCCAACCCGAGCCACAACCCAGATGAAATGGCTGCTTTTGGCCCAAATTCTGCAGTTTCGCTATCCGCCTAATTATATGCCTATAAGTAAGCTGTTGGTCAGTGCAGAATTTGGCCCAAATTCTGCAATTTATGAGTTTTCTAGCAAGTTGTTGGTCAGTGCTATTTTTTGCAGTTTGAGTTGAGGTATTATTTGGCTAAATTCACTATTGTATGCCATAGCCTATAAGTTGGTTAGTGCTAATCTTTGTTCATGTGAAAATTTTGTTCTTTATAGTTCATATGGTTTAGTAATGGCATAATTGCAGTTTGAGTTTCAACATCTAAAAGGAAATTATCACTTTATTTTCCCAATTTGCATCTAAATTAATAAAAGTAAAATTTGAAGTGATTAGTTCTGAAGTTGAACATGGGAGGCTAGGAGGGTGTTATTCCACACATAAGAAATGAACTTTTTGGGTGGAATGCAAAACTGCATGTGATGTCGTCATATTTTGATTGTCAATATTAGGTGTCCATTAAAATTAACCATTTCATTCATATTTTGACTTGTACTGAGTTGACATGTACTGTGTGTCATTTCATTCATATTTTTCCTTGTATATTTTCAAAGGAAAAAATTATTGAGTTAAAGAAGACTCAGGCAGCGGCTGGCGGAAGCAGTAATACACAATCTATGGGACGAAATGATATCCTTACCCAAGTGCTTGGACCGGAGCTACATGGCAGACTTTGACAAGGTGGAGTTGGTGCCACGGCTACCAACACTTGGGGGTCCCGTGACACAAATAATGATTTACAACGTGAGAAAGAAGAATTGTTGACAGCTGAGTTAAAAATAGTGCATGAAAAAGGAGATGACATGCAAGGAAAGTGGATGAATTGCAATTGATCATTGCAGAATTGCTTAAGAAATAGTCAGCTCCAAATGCTAATTCCAACAATCAGGTGTTGCTCCCTCATTCTCCTCTATACTAAAGTGTTGCTCTCTCACTCTCTTTGTATAGAGATTAACAAGTTCATTTGGTAATTAATTTGTAGGAACATTCGACAGAAGGAGATAATGGTGATATTAGTGGATTAAATAATCCTATAGACGACCTGTGACATGTCTCGTGGTTATATACTGTTTGTATTGTTCATGGATATATGTTAGTTGTGATACTGGTTATGTACTGTTTGTATTGTTGGAAATATGTTTGTTGTGCTACTGGTTATGTACTGTTTTAATATATAGTAACGGTATTTTGGATGGTTATGTATATGTAGGTGACATAATACATTAATTCGTAATTTTAAATGACTTTATTTGTTTTGTTCTTTTAGTTATAAATGTTTATATTCAGATTGTAAGTTTCTTTCTCTGTATGGTATGGTATAGTGAAGAGAAATTATAGTTAATGATTATCAGATTGTATAGTTAATGAGTTATATTCAGTTATATGGTATGGTTTGACTGCAAAAACAATAGCAGCTATTTTGTATGGTAAAAGAAATATAGAAATAGTTAATGAGTTACAGCTATTGATCTGTATGGAAAAACAATAACAGCTCTTCAGATTGTATGGCATGATATAGCGACGGTCGCAGACCGTCGGTATAGAACCTAGGCATGTAAACGAAAAATCTCATATAGCGACGGGTACAACCGCCGGTATAGTGTCATATTTTTTCGCGCCACAGCTCCTACAGCGACGGTCGTGACAGTCGGTATAGTCATGTGGTGACCGTCGGTATAGTGTCATGTTTTTTCGCGCCACAGCTCCTACTGCGACGGTCGTGACCGTCGGTATAGTCATGTGGTGACCATCGGTAATAAAATACATGTGCGTTTTTGGTTGGTTATGTAGCGACGGCCTGACCGTCGGTATAGATAGAAAAGATCGTCGGAATAGCATTTAGAGACAGCTTCTATAGCGACGAGTACCGACCGTCACAATATGCTATAGCGACGGTCTTTTGACCTATAGCGAGGGTCGGCGACCATCGCTATAGGCTGATTTTCTTGTAGTGTAAAGTCGTTTAGCATGACAAACTCCAAAAGGTATCTCATGATGATGAGCTATGGAGTGAATCTCTCTAAAATTATCCTAAATAAAAGAGAGATTGCATGAGTTACTATCATGTATGCAATGAAATATACGAGACTTGATATTGATCAGTCATATTCTGGAGAAGATCATTCTAGGACAGTGATGAACATCTTAAAGTACTTAATGACACTAAGGATGCCATCATGACACATGATGGGTCTGAATTAAACTAGAGGACTAAACATACTCAAGTTTTTCAGACTAACCAAGACGACAACAAATCCACTCTACGGTAAGTCGTTACCTTAAAAGGTGGTGCAGTGAATTGGAAAGGTTCCAAACAGCAAAAGGTTGCTGATTTGGTGACGAAGACAAAGTATATAACTGTAAGTGAAGTTGCAAGTTGATGTTTCGGATGGAAAGTTCATTAAAGAACTAGGAATAGTTCTTAAGTCTCATCTTGAATCCAAACATGTGTTGCGGCACTTTGATTAAAGAAATCATTGAAATAAGAGACGTCACCTTAGAGCGTGTAGACTCTCAAGACAACATTGTAGATCCATTTACTAAAGCTTTAACACAACAGTAGTTTGATCGTCACTTAAAGAAGATAGGTATGAGATACCATGGCGATTGGCTTTAGTGCAAGTGGGAGATTGAAAGTAGTATGCATACAAGCTAATCATGTATGATGATAAAGCATATACTTTATAAACGATCTTATTTATTAATTAATAAAAGTATTCATTTATTAATGCCATTTAATTATCTACATGATGCTGTTTTTATAATATGTAAATAACCCATAGTTTTAAGCAATGCTTTTAGAATCATGATGTTGATCATGCTAATGAGATCTTAATTCTTAGAAAGCTTAAAACTAAAATCGTTCCCAATCGTTGGATTACTAAAAAGGGGATTAGTAAATCCGGATAGATTGGTACATATGTTGCTTGCTCATTGGATGATGATGATTGATCTCATGATCATTTGTGTGGAGACACTAAAGTAAGTATGTAGGTGCTTATTGGAGAATAAGTTCATTGAACGTGACTCGCTATAGAATACCTAATGGAGTTTTACTTGCCTGTCAATAGAAATTCCTAATGTGATAGTAGTACAAGTGCTCATTGGATTTGAGATCATCATAGTATCTTGTGTGTAATGAATTATATTTTGACTTATTCCTTAAGACCCTTTGGATATATCAAAGGGTATGCTTGGGTATAATAAGTTACATATGGCGATAATGAATGGTCAATAAACAATCTACTACTTCTAGTAAAAGAAGAGATATGTTCTCTGTGATTCGTTAAATGACAACACAGTAGTCCTTGGCCAAGGCAGAATAAAATTAGAAAGGAGTTTTTAATTTGCATTATTTGGAGTTGTGCATTTTCTGATCGAAATACATATAATTAAATAAAATAAGACTTGACAGTAATTCCATATCTTATATTTAATTGGGACATTGTATGGTGGAAGGATTGAATTGTACAGTAACTATTTACTCATAGGTTCTTTTATGATTAATGTTAAAATTTATATTATCTGAAAAGTCGTTGATCGCTAGGGATGCTTATCCCTATTGTAGAATAAATATTATTTATTTAAATAGATTATTAGTTTTATTTATTTATTTAAATAAGATTAGAATTATTCTAATTGATTTATTCACAACCGGTTTAATATGGAGAACCTAAAGGGTCACACCATAAAAGAAAGAATAATTATTTAAGAAGGTAATGGCATAATCGTAATAGTGCATTAAGTGTAATTAATTTAATCTATGGTGATAGAATAAATTAAATAGCTTAATATTTATTATTTAATATTTTAGAAATATTAAATATAAATTAATAAGAGGAGTCTTATTAATATTATTACAATTATTATTATTTTAATTTCTAAAGGAGGTTAGAAATTAATTTAATATTAGTACTCTCATTTATTCCTAATAACATTAGAAGATAAATTAATTAAAGGAGTATAATTAATTAAATCCCAATATGTTGGGAGGCCTAATTAATTAAAGGAGTTTAATTAATTAAATCCCAATATGTTGGGAGGCCTAATTAATTAAAGGAGTTTAATTAATTAAATGAAATCCTATATCTAATAGGATTAGAAGGGTTGACCAATATCTATATAAGAGGAGTCTTATGTTAGATATTAGTGGATGCAATTTCAATTGTTGGAGAGTATTTCTTTTCTAGAGGATAGAAAACTAGGGTTTAGCCAACCACCCTCCTTCTTGTCTAGTTCCTCTTCCTTGGTGGATCACCTCTAGAGGCCAAACACTTGGGTGGCTAACGTTGATCAAAGGAAGGAATTTAACCCAGAAATTCAAGGAGATCACGAAGAACAAGGAGTTGAACTCGTACCTGTGGAAGCTTCGCTCTACAAGGGTATGATTCCATAACTTCTTATCTATCCTTTTAAATTAATAAGTTTCATAAAAGATGATCTGGGTAATGGTTTTGTAGAAAATTTTAAACTCTGATATACTATTCTTCCGCTAAATTTTACAATTTGATTGCGCCCATAATTTCGTACAAACCCAATATAAGTACACTGAACGTGGCTCTCTAAGAAATACCTATTGGAGTTTTACTTGCCTATCAATAGGAATTCTTTAAGTGATAGTAGTACCAATAATTCTTAGACTTGAGATGATCATAGTATTTTGTGTATGATGAGTTATACTTTGACATATCCCTTAAGACCCTAAGGGTATATGAAAGGGTATGCTTGGGTATAATAATTTATACATGGAGATAATGAATGATCAATAAAGAATCTACTACTTCTAGTAAAAGAAGAGAATGTCCTATGTGATTCGATAAATGACAACCAGTAGTCCTTGGCCAAGGCAGAATAAAATTAAAAAGGAGTTTCTAATTTGTATTTTTTGCAGTTGTGCATTTTAGAATCGAAATACATATAATTAAATAAAATAAGACTTGATAGTAATTCCATGTCTTATATTTAATTGGGACATTGTATGATGGAAGGAATGAATTGTACGGTAACTATTTACTCAATGGTTCTTTTATGATTAATGTTGAAATTTATATTATCTAGAAAGTCGTTGATCGCTAAGGGGGCTTACTCTTATTTTAGAATAAATATTAGTTATTTAAATGAATTATTAGTTTAATTTATTTATTTAAATAAGATTAGAATTGTTCTAATTGATTTATTCACAATTGGTTTAATATGGCGAACCTAAAGGGTCACACCATAAAAAGGAAGAATATTTATTAAAATATCAAATGGTATAATCGTAATAATAAGTTAAGTATATTTAATTTAATCTATGATTATAGAATAAATTAAATAGTTTAATATTTATTATTTAATATTTTGAAAATATTAAATATAAATTAATAAGAGGAGTCTTATTATTATTATTATTACTATTATTATTATTTAATTCCTAAAGGAGTTTGAAAATTAATTAATAAGATACTCTTATATATATATCTATATATTCCTAATAAGATTAGGAGGTTAATTAATTAAAAGAGTTTAATTATTTTTACTAGGATTGAGAAGTCTAATTAATTAAAAGGGTTTAATTAATTAATATAAAACCCTAATCCTAAATGGTTTAGGAGGGTTGCCTAGATCTATAAATACGAAAGTCTTATTATGGATCAAGGTTACACACTACATTCCTAGAGTTGGGAGAGCACACTTTTTCTATAGAAATATAAACTAGGGTTTTAGCCAAACACCCATCTTCTTGAATTTTGTTATTCCTTGGTGGATCACCTCTAGAGGCCAAACACTTGGGTGGCAAACATTGATCAAAGGAAGGAATCAACTCGATGGATTCAAGTAGAACGCAAAAAGGATTTGGAGTTGAACTTGTACATGAGGAAGCTAGAATCTTCATGGGTATTGTTAGTCGATTTCGCAATCAATAAAACACGAGCAAGTATATGCGGTCCACAAGTAATATAATGATAAGTTGAGTGTCGAACCCACGAGGAATTATTACTAATATTGACCAAGTAACGACTTTGCATCGCTTAAGTCTTATTTAAATAGTTAAATAAAAGATATATAATTAATCTAGTTAATTCTTATTATCAAGTTAAGTAAATGGATAACGACTAATATCTAAGGTGCTACAAGCTAAGATCAAAACTTTCCCCCACACAATCATTTTGTCAAACACTTGGTGTGCTATATTTCATTAAACATCCTAACTCTCTCTTTGGTTTTAGTGGTCACGATGGATTATCGATCGAGAACTTACAAGTGCTCATACGCCTCTTCCGAGGTTTGTATAAACCTATCCTCTCTAGATCTACCCAAAAGGGAATAGAACATAAAAGAACATCCTGGCTAAATAATCCGACATATTCCTATGTGAATTAACCATACACATGGAATTAAAGCTTAGGTTCTCAATTAGGTCACACATGGCATACAAGTATATTCCTATCTTACACACAAATTATGCAGTCCATTAGTGTAGACAAATCATAATCACATGCTAACATATCAAGGTATAAATCTACAATCCATTTCCCAATTTCTTATAGATTACCAAAATAATCACTAATTCCTTAGCAATAAATCATTAAGCATAAATATATTAGATCAATCCATATGGTGCCAACCAAAGAGATAAGAAACTCAATTCAATTTAACAAAGGGTTCCATTATAACCTTAGAGCAAATATTTAATTCATAGCTTTTAAGCTAAACATCAGTAGCAATATATACAACACTTATAGATTACAAAATCAAAGGAAATAAATAGAGAAGAATAAACTCTGTCAAAGCATTCTTCAATCTCCAAGAAATCCCTTCAAATCATTTCCAATTCGCATTGCTAAGTTGCTCTTGAGCTTCATGAAATCCCTGTAACGCCCGAGAAAATCGAGCATTTATGTAAATGAATTCTTATTTGAATTATTGAATAAATTTTTTTTATTTGTTTATTAAACTAAGTAAGCTAATAGTAAGTCATTTTATGACCTAGAGAATGTAGAAATGAGTAGGATTCTGGCTACGTACTAGGAATAATTGATATGAATTTATAAGACAAAAATAAAAGATTTTCGAGAATAAAAATATTTTGGAAAAAGACGAAATAGGCACTATTCAACCCTAAGGGTCAGGGTTTGATCCTAAGGGTTAGGGTTTAAGACCTTTGGCCAATTTGAGAGTTCGGAATGTCAGAATGACATTCTGTCGAAAGCTTTGACAGTAATATACCGTGAAAAGTCAAGTTAGCCGAGGAAAGTTTTCTCGAGAGAAAAAGTACAAAAATCACTATTCATCCGTTTCTGCTTGGGAATTTATTTTGAAATTCCAAAAAACGCGTAATGATAGGATTTCAAGGCGAGGTGGATTATGTAATAATAATTCGTTTATGGCTCGCGAAGTTTTTGCGTAGGGACTTAAAATCCTAAGCGTTAGGGAAAGTAAAATCAATGATTAATGGTTTACGTATAATAATAAATAATTATTATACGAAAAGAATTTGCTTATAATACGTGGTATTATATGAGAATAATATGGAGAGTATACAAATTTTATACGATGTAAATACGTTGAAATACATTGAATTGGAATTAATTTGAATTAAAGTTAATAATTTAACACATGGGTCGAACCGTTGGAAAAACTGATGGGTTAAACCCATGGGGCAACCCAAGGCCACATGGAGCATGTGGGAGCACAAGGGGGGCCATGTGCTAGGACATTCTAGCACATGAGAGGGACATAGGCAAGACATGGAGAGGAGGTGGGGTTGAGGAGGTTTGGCCTAATGACCAAACTACCCCAACTCTTGCCAATTCTATAAATAGAGAGCAAATGCTAGCCATACTGTTGTTTGAGAATTTCTACCAACATCTAGAGAGAGAGAGAAGGAGCTAGCTTGATACTTTCCTAGACAATCCATCAACCAAGAAGAAAGAAAGCTTTTGAGTCTCCAATACTCAAGCACCAAGAGCCTTAAAGGTATAACCATAAGGAATAATATGTAAAACTTTCTTTTCATTCAATAGTTAAATTGATAGAGAAGTGTTAGAGGAAGTTTGAACCCTAAGAAGTTATAAGGATGGCTTAATGAGAACCTAAGAACCTTAACAAGTAATGCATGATGAGATAATAAGAATCGATGAAGGACTAATGAAGAACTTAATGAATTCATAATAAATGGACTAATGAGAATGTTAAACCATCAAAACTTAAATGTTTTGAATGATTAGAATTAGTAATAATCAATCATTGGATTGATTCCAATTGATTTGAACTACTAATAATGAAGAACGAAGATTCGGCGAAAGTTACGCGATTAGACGATAATCGTCGAAAACGTAAATTTCTCAGATTAGAAGTTAAAAGTTGTCGTGTGCGTCAAAAATGATGGTTTTTGATTGCAACACGTGTAACTAGGTAAATAAGACTTGCGAGAATAAGAACGAACCAATTTCAACTTACAACGAAGAATTGAGCGTCGAATGTTCACGAATGTTTAACGAAAACGTAAAAATGGATTAATCGGCGAATTTCTCGCTGACGGATTTGGAAACAAATTCTAACTTGATAGGATGATAGAGAATATCATTTGAGAACTATGAGCTTTGGAATGAGCCAATTTCGAGTTATAATGATCACGTTACGAGCTCGGGAATTTCAAAATTTTCAAGACTGAGGAAATTTTTCTGCAGCACAGGTGCAGCGCGGGCCGCGTCTTAAACAGCGCTGGCCGCACCATTTTGGATCAGGTTCCCTGCATTGGTAGTGTCGACCGTGCCGTTTACAAGGGAAATGGAGTGCAGACCGCACCGTCTAAGAAAAAAATTGTTGACCAAATGAAATGTTTACTCAACTCTTTCCATAAGTAGTAAAGTGTTAGTAAGTAATGAACGAACATGAATGTAAACCTTTAAACAACATGTTTAAACAAGGGTTTATGATCATTAAACGTTAACTAAACGTAATTAAACTTAAGATTGGAAACCATAATCCAAGATTAAGTTAAGGAACAAGTGAAGTCTCATTATCATCATGATTAGTGATGATCAATGAGAGTTCGGTATATAACATAAGAATGTTAATAAGCCGTAATAACGTTAAATAACTTGAATGAATGTTATTAGTTTAACAATTCGATTTAGTTATACAACAAGGAGGAGTTAGGCAAACACATTGTATATCAAATATGTTTTCTCATTGGTATGCTCTATGTTATGCTTTGTAGACGTTGTAAAGACCAAGTAGACTACGTATAAAGATTAAGAGATGAAAAGGCAAGTTTTTTAACTCTTGCATTAACATTGTGTTATGCAAGTTTTCTAACTTCGTTCATACTTTATTATGAATGCAAATTTTGCTAAATCCTTGTCTATACGTTATGGTTGGACAAGTGGTCATTGTGCATAACTACTTATGCATGAATTGTTATTGCATAGTCGATACCATTTGATTCGGCTAGACTGAGAAGTAAATATATTTTGGTGGGTTTTTCCACAACTCTTTCCAGAATATATATATATATATTGAAGTTATCCTATGCCAAGTGATTGGTAAGGATTCTCAGGGGAACCAGAGAATGAAAGATAAATGTTTTTACGTCGTTAATTCGACGGGCACGCGAGTTTGCCAATGATTAAACGTAAACACGTTTAATAAATGAATGTTGATCAACATAGAGTACTATAGGCTGATCACCTAGATGTGCTCGTAAGCTATATCAAACTTACAGTCTTCGTGCCGGGTTGTTCCTTTCATGAATGAGAACTAAATAATAGTTCGTGGTCGTTGACCAAGATGGATTCCGAAGAGGCTATAAAGTCATTGGGAATGGTTTTAAAAGAATCAAAATGATAATTTGATTATTCTTAAGTACTTCATAACTATTGTACAATTATTGAAGACCAAGATATATGATTCTTGATTTTGTGGTTTCAAGATATACGGTTTAACTTGTTGAGTTGTTTATGCTCATTCTTGCTTAAAATTAAATGATTTCAGCTAAGTACGAACGGACTGAAGGATTCGGTAAAGACAAAGGCAAGTCCAAGCTGGACGAGTAGTGACCTTTGTAATAGCATTAGTATTAGTATTATATTTATTGATATTATGACACATAACAATGTATTGGTTACGAATACTTGGGAAGGGATTAATAGAATGTAATAATTAGTAAACTTATGCATACTTATTGATGTCCTCAATTGAATGTATGAGTAGATTGTAGCACCGTGTAGCACCATGTCTAGGGTTTGAAGGTACCCAAATTTGGGGGAGTCATAGGTTGGTATCAAAACCGTAGGTTATAAAACTTAAGGGGTAAAAACCTTAGGCTATAACCTGGAGAAGTGAAGTAGAAGTTGGAAGTTAACAAACTCGGGTAAAATTTTGAAAGAAGAAAGTATCCTTAAACATATTAAATATGATATAAACTATTCATATTTGATTGTATACTAATCTAGTTATTTATGTTTTATGTAGATAACAAGAATAATGAGCATGTATAATGAAATACATGAGGTTGGTGAGGATTCAGTCAACTTCATAGAAGTAGTACCTATGCCGGTAGCAGAGATACCTGTGGTAATCTTAGAGGGGACTGATATAGATGAAGAGGACCCGTCCGAATATTCGGATAACTTTGACTTCGCGTCATTATTTAATGGTATGTCAGAGGAGGAGGTGGAGACAATGCCGATTAATATGGTATTGCCTAATGAGGAGGAAGTGGAGGAGTTTGCACAAGGGGAGTCCATGAAAATGCTATTCATGGCAATACTGGACAGAAATGTCCCACTAAGCAAGGAGGTCCGTGACCTCAAGAAGGTGGTGGATGATGTGGTAGAAGATAGAGAGGATATGGAGATCTTTTGGGAAGCCAAGCACGATGAAAAAGTGCTGGCTAAAGATAAAGTCCGGGACTTGAAGCTAGAAGTCCAGGAACTAAAGGCTGAGCTTCTGAACAACAAGAAGTAGAAGATAGGTCGAATGTGCTATATTCATAGGTGTTCGCACGAGGATTACCAGTAACAGATGGTTGAGTATCCTGTGGAGGAGGGACAGACTCGGCATACTATTATCCGGGACATTGTGGCCAGTATAGCCGATGCGGATTACATGAATGTCGTGTTGCAGATGTAATTTTGTAGTATATATAGAAGAGATAGCAATGTAGATAGCTATGTAAATGTTTGTATAGCTAGTAATGACGTAAAACCCTCTTTTGTATAGACAAGGGTAGTCTTTTATAAATCCCAACTTTTGGAAAGTAATTGCGGGATAGTATTGTAAATGGCTGAAGCCATGTAATGTACAGTGTAGTGTTATACTACAAAGAAGCTTTTTAATATAAAAGTTTATTTAAAATGCTTGGCAATGTGATTGAGTTATTATTTTATTGTTAATAATAACCGAATGAAGAAATAAAGAATGACGAAATGTTTTCGTATTAAAAGAAAATGCCGCCAAGAAGACGTACAAGAAATCAAGAAGAAGAACCTCGTAATGAGGAGGAGCAAGGGAATAATAACCCGATGCAAGAATTTGTGAATCTACTGGCTACGGCTCTCAATCGAACGAGAGATACCATACGCACTAATCCTGGGGTAGGTCGGGGGACTACCTTTAAGGAATTTAAGTTAATTGGTCCGCCTGAGTTCTATGGAACTACGGACCCTATAGCAACCCAAGTTTGGGTAAAGGAAATAGAGAAGGCATTTGTTACTGCAAATGTCGGTGAGGCGCAGAAGACTTCTTTTGCGACTTATATGATGAAGGGGGAGGCCAACTATTAGTGGGAAACCAACTAGGGTAGGGCCGAAATAGAAGTGGTTACGTGGGAATGGTTCAAGGAGTTATTCTTTGAGAACTACTTCCCTACGAGCATGCAGGGGAGAATGGAGATTCAGTTCCTAGAACTGAAGCAGGGGACATGACGGTACCCCAATACGCAGCCAGGTTCAATGAACTGGCAAGATTTTCTCTACACCAAGTGGACACAGAGTTGCGGAAGGCACAACGGTTAGAGCAAGGATTGAAACCTTGGCTCTACAATCGGATATCGATTTTCCAAAGTGTTACCTTTGGAGCGGTGTTAGAGAAGGCAGTTATTGCCGAGGGTGGTAGTGAGGTGTTAACCTTATACCACAAAGAGAAGAAGAATAAGGTTAAGACTGAGGTATCAGTTAAGATTGAGGGAGCCAGCGGAAGTGGCCAGAAGAGGAAGGGTTTCAGCTCCGGGAATACCAGAGTAAAACAGGAATTTCCCAAGAAGAAGATGAAGGCATGTAAGACTTACGGTAAGACTCATCTGAGAGTCTAACTCAAGGGTAAGGCGGTCTGTTATAACTGTGGACAGGAAGGGCATATTTCGCCTAACTGTCCTAGTCCAAAGAAGAGCCGCGGTTGTTTTGTGTGTGGATCTATGGACCACATGGCACGAAACTGTCCGAAAAAAGGTTTGGATGGTGGGAAAGGAGCTAGCGGTAATAAGCTGGCGATTGGTGGCGCAGTACCACAGGGTAGATCGACTGCCCGCACTTTTAATATGATGGTCCAAGATAGAGTAGCATCAAGCGACGTCGTAGCAGGTATCATTCCGGTCAACGACATTAATGCATATATATTGTTTGATTCAGGTGCAACGTGCTCGTTTATAGCATGTGAGTTTGCTAAACGATTAGGATTACTCCCCAAAAAACTTGTAATACCTTTAAACATTAAGTTAGCTAACGATGAAGTAATTCCTGTGGATTCGGTCTATAGGAGTTGTTGTGTGGATATTAGAGGTAACAAATTGTCGGTAGATCTTATACCGATAAGATTGGGAGAATTCGATGTAATTCTCGAGATGGACTGGTTAATTAATCATGGGGCAATGATAGATTGCCAAAATAAGAGTGTGAACCTTTGGATTTCTAAGAAACCCAAGGTAGTGTTCTACGGTAGTAAATCACCGGGACGCTCTTGTTGTCTAACCATGACGCAAGCCAGAAAATTGTTAAAGAAAGGATGTGAAGGTTACCTGTGCCATGTTGTTGATACCCAAATATTGGGAGCAACGTTGGAACAGATACCTATTGTCAATGAGTATGCGGATGTATTTTCAAGTGACTTGCCAGGTCTTCCACCTGATAGGGAGATCGAATTTGTTATAGACCTTGCGCCAAGGACGTCACCAGTTTCGAAGGCACCATATCGTATGGTGCTAGTAGAATTGAAGGAAATGATGATTCAGTTACAAGAACTGTTGGACAAGAAATACATTCAACCGAGTGTTTCTCTGTGGGGACCACCGGTATTGTTTGTAAAGAAGAAGGATGGATCGTTGAGACTTTGTATCGACTACCGAGAGTTGAACAAATTAATGATAAAGAATAAATACCCATTGCCCAGGATCGATGATCTCTTTGACCAGTTGAGAGGGGCAAAATATTTTTCGAAGATAGATTTACGTACAGGGTATCACCAATTGAAGGTTAGGGCGGAGGATGTACCTAAGACAACATTTTGGACTTGTTACAGCCATTACGAGTTCTTAGTAATGTCATTTGGGTTGACGAATGCGCCAGCCGCATTCATAGATATGATGAACCGGGTGTTCAAACAATATTTGGACAAGTTCGTCGTAGTGTTCATTGATGATATCCTAGTCTATTCCAAGACAACGGAGGATCACGCTGAACATTTAAGATTAGTGTTGGAGGCACTAAGAAAAGAGAAGTTGTATGCAAAATTCATGAAGTGTGAATTTTGGTTAAAGAGGGTGCAGTTTTTGGGGCACGTCATTGACAAGGAAGGAGTGTCAGTTGATCCAGCGAAGATGGAAGCCGTGATTAATTGGGAGCAACCGAAAACGCTGACTGAGGTGCGGAGTTTCCTAGGTTTAGCGGGTTACTATCGGAGGTTCATTTAGGACTTCTCAAAGATAGCTACTCCGTTAACCAACTTAACTAGAAAGACGGTAAAGTACGTATGGACGGAGAAGTGTGAAGATAGCTTTCAAGAGCTGAAGAAGAGGTTGAGTCAAGCCCCTGTATTATCTTTACCCGATGAGACGGGGAATTTTGTAGTGTATAGTGATGCTTCGCATAAAGGACTGGGGTGCGTGCTCATGCAGCATGGAAAGGTCATTGCATATGCATCTAGGCAGTTGAAGGAGTATGAAGGGAATTATCCTACTCATGACCTTTAACTTGCCGCAGTGGTTTTTGCCTTAAAGATTTGGAGGCATTACCTATATGGGGAGAAGTGTGAGATCTACACAAACCATAAAAGTCTGAAGTATATCTTCACTCAGAAGGAGTTGAATATGAGGCAAAGGAGATGGCTGGAGTTGATAAAGGATTATGATTGTGAAATCCTGTATCACCTAGGGAAGGCGAATGTAGTGGCCGACGCCTTAAGTAGAAAGGGTCGGGAGAAGCTGTCAATGTTAATCGCTCAAGACGAGTTGGTAACAGAGATGGCAAGAATGGAATTAGAGGTGCGATGTCCAATTAAAGAAGGGGAGAAGCTGTTTGCAATAGAAGTTCAACCCACAATAGTGGAGAAGGTTAAAGAAGTGCAACTCAGAATTGAGGAGTGCAAGCGGATAAAGAAGAAGATTGTAGACGGTACTGAGGAAGCATACAGTCTTGATAACGAAGGGTTATTGAGATTTGAAGGAAGAATTTGGGTTCCGTGTGAGCCAGAGTTGAAAGAGGAGATAATGGACAAAGCGCATCATTCAAGGTACTCGATTCATCCTGGTAGTACCAAGATGTATCAAGACCTTCGAACAAATTTTTGGTGGTTAAACATGAAGAGAGAGATAGCAGAGTACGTCAGTAGGTGCTTAACTTGTCAAAAAGTGAAGGCCTAACATCAAGGACCCAGTGGTTTGTTGCAATCATTGGAGATTCTGGAGTGAAAATGGGAGCATATCACGATGGATTTTGTGGTAAGACTTCCAACTACGCAGAAAGGATACGACGCTATTTGCATAATAGTGGATCGATTAACAAAGTCGACTCATTTCTTGCCGATAAGAGTCAGATACAATTTAGATCAGTTAGCTAAGCTCTATGTCAAAGAGATTGTCTCAAGACATGGAGTGCCAGTTTCAAATGTGTCCGATCGCGATCCGCGGTTCACTTTGAATTTTTGGAAAAGTTTGCAAGAGCATATGGGAACACAACTGAGGTTGAGCACGGCATACCATCCATAGACAGATGGACAAAGTGAAAGAACAATTCAAACGCTAGAAGACATGCTAAGGTCTTACGTTATGGATTTCAAAGGAAGTTGGGACGATCATCTACCGTTAGTAGAGTTCGCCTACAACAGCAGTTATCACGCTAGTATAGGCATGCCGCCTTACGAAGCGTTATATGGACGGAAGTGTTGAACGCTACTTTGCTGGGATGAAGTGGGAGAGCGTTGAATGTTAGGACCTGAGATGGTACAACAAACGGCGGAAGTAGTTAAGTTAATACGAACACAGCTAGTACCAGCTCAGGACAGACAGAAGAAGTATGCCGATCCATATCAGAAGAACAGAGAGTTTGAAGTCGGTTCGTATGTATTCCTGAAGGTGTCACCTTGGAAGGGGAAGATACGCTTTGGGAAAAAGGGAAATTAAGCCCTAGGTTCATAGGACCGTTTGACATCTTGAGGAGGATAGGAGAGGTAGCATATGCAATAGCATTACCTCCATAGTTGGGGCATATCCATAACGTGTTTCACGTTTTGGTATTGCATCCCTATAAGCCGGATTACAAGCACGTAATCAAGTATGAACCAATTTAAGTTGAGAAAGACTTAACCTATGAGGAGATTCCTATTCAAGTCATTGATAGGAAAGACCAAGTGTTGAGAAACAAAATTATACCTTCGGTGAAGGTGATATGGAGGAACCACAATGCCGAAGAAGCAACGTGGGAACTGTAACGATTTGAGATTTTATATAATAATTTTAAATATTTATTAAGTTAAATAAATATTTTATGTAAATTATTTATTGAGTGGAATAAATAAATTATGTGATTGTGTGGAGTGATTTAATTAAATGTTATATATTAATTAAATGAATATTTAATAATTTATTTAATTGATGTATATTAATTTTATGGTATAGTTCTAATTTAATTGAGATAATTAAATTAGAGGAGTTATGTGATGAAGTGTTACATGTATTGCATGAATTGTAATTAGCAAATAATTATAATTATGTGACAAATTGTTATGTGATTAGTTGATGTTAGATTTTAATTGATTAAATTAGAATGTTAGAGATTTAATTAGTTAAAGTGTAACATTAAAGTATATGTTAAAAGGATTTATTAAAATAAAGAAAAATATTTTAAAAGGTTTTACCAAACAAGGCCCTTACTTTTGTTTTAATCTTATTTTTTCAAACAATGCCTTAAGTCCTTAAAATTAGTTTTCTTTAGAATAAATGGATTGCCAAACAAAGCCTTGTGGCTTTTGAATTTTTATAACTGATAAGTCATTATGGGAGTAATTGACCATTATTATATATTATTATGTTTGGTCAGTTATAATATACGTATATTAGTCATACACTAGTTTTATTCTAAGTCTAAACTAAAAAAAGAATAGAGAAAGAGAGAATACCAGTGTTTGAGAAGAGAGAAAGAGGAAGAAGGAAAAGGGAGAGAAAGCTTGAGAAGCTAGAGGAAATCATCATCATCATCTTTATATTCTTCTTCATCAAAGCATTAAGGGTATTTCTCAATTCTCTTATATTTTCTATGTGTTATGTTCTTCATGAAAATTGTTCTCTATAAAGTTTCGTTCCTTATAAACATGGTGATTTTTATGTATGTAGATGATATGATGTATATATATATATATCTTATGTTTATAATGGTTATTATATAAATTGTATGTTATAATTAAGGATTTTCAGAATTCAATTCGTTGTATAAAGCATGTTTTAATGGAAAATATATGTTCATATGAAGTTCATGTATTTGGTTGAGTTTTAGAATAAAAGTTATGATTTAATCGGTTGTTAGTATGCCCAATTAGAATTTATTATGATGCTATTTTCAATTATGAAAATATTGCATGTGTTGTGAATGGAATTGGTAGAGAATTGTATTTACAGTGAAATATTTTGTGAAAACTATGTGTTTTTAGAAAAAATCAAAATTAGAGTTTTTAAAACATGGTTTCTTGTTGTTTAAGATGATTTTGTGTCTATGAGCATGTTTATGTATGTTGGAATCATGTTAGAAACCTTAAGTTTATGTTTTTTATGAATTGATATGAATTGCATGAACTGGAATTAGAATTTGGTGTGGAGAAATAAGCCAAATTGGCCTTTTCTCTGCACAATTCGCAAACTTGTCTGCGTTCGCTGGAAGGGGCCAGCCCCAGCGGGCCTATCAAGAGGAAAACTCCCGCCCCGGTGGGGGGGTGGTAGAAAAAAAAAAGGAAACTTGCTTTCTTTTGTATTTTGTAAAGCTAATTTTATGTAATAACTTTTATAGCATGATTAAATATATATTAAAATGCTAAATGAATATTAATAAAATATAATTTGTGATTATAATTTTGAATAATTATAATTTGAGTAAAGGTTTAATTTAAATTATAATTGTTTTAAATTATAATGACTATAAATTGAGTTATTGTAATCAAGTGAATGTAAATTTAAATTATAATATGTAATTATAATTTAATGCATGATTAATTATAGATTATAAATTGTGTAATTATAATGTAATATTTGCATGATTAACTATAAATTATGATTGGTGTAATTATAATTTAGTAAATGTATGACATGGTTTAATTAATTATAAATTATAAATTGTTTATAATTTAATTAAAATAAGATGTAATTATAATTTGAGTAACTATAATTAGAATAAATGTTTAAATTATAATTAATTTAATTATAATTTAATATGAAATACATAATTATTATTTGAGTTAA
Organism: Panax stipuleanatus; assembly: GCA_020205555.1. Lineage (NCBI taxonomy): Eukaryota > Viridiplantae > Streptophyta > Magnoliopsida > Apiales > Araliaceae > Panax > Panax stipuleanatus. The sequence goes on from CM035119.1 coordinate 26,907,623, forward strand.
TTATGTGAGCATGCCTATGTGATGTAATTAAATTATGTGATTATTAATTATTAATTTAATAATTAAATAAGAATGAGTTAACCTAGAAAGGTTAACCAATTATGTGAGTTAGTTACGTGTTAACTAATTTAGATTGTTGTGATTAAACATATATGTGTAGGAAGTATTAAAGAACGTGAATTATATTAGTAGCTTGTGCTTGAGGCAAGTCTTCTAAACCCTAAACTCGTTTATTTGTTTCAATTCAATTATTCATTGTTTGAGATTGTTCTTTTATTGGACAAGTAATTATTGAAAGTTCATGATATAATTAAAGTAACCTTGGCTTATTGTTCAAGCAAGGTTTGAATATTCTTTTGAGACGCTTTAAATTTATTTCTAAAGCATATGTTAGTTCGTAGTTCTTTCACTTACGAATTATTCCAAGTTATTGAAAGTCGATTCAACTAATCCTTAGTTGATGAACGTTAATTCTAAATTACCCTTGTAAGCTTATCCAAACCAAACTTTCTTTGGTGCGGACTTGAATTAAAATTACTGAGTTGAACAACCCTATTATTAGGGGAGATTACTACGCGTAAGCGTTAAGATATTTGTGCACAATACATGGTACGAAGGGCTGATCCCCTAAGTGCAAGTTAAGATCCATAGTCTTATTGACTGTTAAAGGTTTAAATGGAAATGTTTATAACCTAAGACAAAAGTTCAAAGGTCTTATGACCCTCAGATAAATTCTATATTCGAATTTTAATGTTGATAGAGAATTATTATTTAATTCTTTATTGCTGAAGTAAGCTAAGTTATTCAAATTCTTTTTAAAGATATCCTTTCATGTATTTATTATTGTTAAACTCCAATGAGCTATTGTTTGCTCACTCTTGCATTATATAACAATTGCAGCTAAGGTTGATAATGTTGACGTCCCGTCTACGAGTAAAGGCAAAGGAAATCAAAATAAGTGAAGACTTATTTTTATTATTTGAAATGATTGTAATAGACTTTAATGTTATGTTTTTATTTCGGCACATTATTATTATATCAAGGTTAGAGTAACCCTGGGATTTATTTTTAAGAAGGTTGTAACCGTTGTTTTAAGGGAGATTTTATTATTTTGAATAAAGGTTGTATTTTATTTCGAAGTTATGTTGGATAGATATATGTTATATTAGAAAGTAAACACCAAATCATATGGAAACGAAGTACCCTGATTTTGGGGTGTCACAGGTTGGTATCAAAGCTGTAGGTTATGAAACCTTAGGTGGGGGAAAACCTTAGGTAGTAACCTTATAGGTAAGATCGAAAAGATAGATGTGATCGGTAAAGATAATAAACTACCTTATGTGCTATGTGTTTACGTTTTGTATTCGAAGAGTGACGACTCGATATCACGTAATAATGAACTTTAAAATTCTTTTGTCAGGATGACGAACGTTGGAGAACCTAGTCAGGCTAGAGAGGATATACCTCAGGTGCCTAGAGAAGAGGAGCCCCGAGACATCCATGTTGTCTGGGAGCAGCTGGTTAAGAGAGAGCCATCTCCAGTGATCACCATAGTTGGTTGGGAGCGTGAGCTGACTCTTATTCCAGAGGAAGAGGACGAGGACGCGTCTTAAGATGAGGAAGAGGATCCTGAAGATGAATTCCCACCTCACTCTACTAGTGCTGAGATGTACGAAGAAGTTTACAGTAACGTGGAGCTTCATAGACAAGTCAGAGAGCTCGAGGAAACTATCCAGCAGCTGGACGAGACTATCGAGGATATGGCTAGTGATCTAGGAGAAGCGCAGTGGAAGTTAATCCACGTAGAGAATGATAGAGATGTGGCTAGAGCCGAGATAGCGAAGCTGAAACAAGACATCCAGGAGGAGTCGACCAAACGTGCCAGAGTTGAGGAGATAAGCTTAAGGGCTACTCAACGAGCCGATCGAGCTGAAGACGAGGCTGAAGCCAAGAGGGCAAAGATGAGGGAGACAGAGTATGCTTTCCACATGGCTATAGATAGGGCCTAGGATTGTGTTTTCTATTACCCAGCTCAGTTCCAAGGTTTACCATGGTATGTGGTGGACCGAATGACGGTGTTTCAGGTGATGGAAGAGGAACGCAGAGAGGCTGTGCGATGCCTTAATTTGCCTAGGCAGTAGAGTTTTTAATTAGGTATTGCTTTAGTAGTAAATAATGTAAATCCCGTAATTGAGATAAGAATGGGATGACTTAATAATGTAATCCTGCAACTTTTTTGGTTCAAGAAGGAAGATGTAAATAGCAGAAATGCTATCTGCTTGATGTTTTTAAACTATGAGTAATGAATAAAAGAAGTTTATTGATGTGCTATGTGTTCTATGTGAACTGAGTTATTCAAACGTTTAAGTATAAACTTGAAAATTAAAAATTGAATAAAGGATCTAATAATAATATTTTCTTAACAGAAAATGCCTCCTAGAAGAAGACCAACGCGTCAAAACCCCGAGTGTTCGACGAACAACAACAACAATAATAATGATGGGACGAATCCCAACTCGGTTCAGCAGTTAGTGAACTTGTTGTCGGAGCTCTTGCGAATCAGCCGCAAGTGTAGGGTACGACTTTCAAGGAATTCAAGACAGTAGGACCGCCTGAGTTCAAGGGATCGACCAACCCCTATTGAGGCTCAGACGTGGGTGATGGAGATGGAGAAGGTTTTTGACGTAGCGAGAGTAGGTGAAGACTAGAAGACAGCGTTTGCGGCTTCCATGTTAAAGTCAGATGCTAGCTTCTGGTGGCAGGCTAATAAGACCCGAGAGGGAGAAGGAGTCATAACGTAGGAACGTTTCAAGAAAATGTTCTACGAGATGTACTTCCCAGTGAGTTCGCAGGACCAGATGGAGGTCCAGTTCCTAGAGCTTAAGCAGGGAGGGATGACGGTATCCGAATATGCCACGAAGTTTAACGAGCTGGCCAGGTTTGCGCTGAGGGAGGAAGCGAAGCGATGACGAAGTTCAACCAAGACAAGAAGAAGAAGAATGAGGTAGAAACCAAGGCTGGTGGTAGTAGCACTGTTAACCAGAAGAGGAAATGGAATGATAACACCTCTGCTGGGAGTCAGCAAGGAAACCAGCAGAAGAGGAAGTTTGAAGCATGTGCTACATGAGGTAAGAATCACACTGGAGTGTGCATGAAGGGGAAGCGGGTGTGCTTCAACTGTGGTCAGGAAGACCACATTGCGCCTAATTACCCAAACCCGAAGAAGGGAGCTTGCTACACATGTGGATCCAAGGATCACATGGCTCGCAGTTGCCCTAAGAAACTGACGGCAGGGTCAACAAGGAGCGGAGGGAATGGAAGCGGCAGTACCGTTACTATCGCTGCACCATTGCAAGCTGTTCGACCCACTGCACGAACATTCAACATAACGGTGCAGGATGTTGTGCAATCAAAAGACGTGGTGTCAGGTATTATTCCGGTCAATAGTATAAATGCATATGTATTATTTGATTCGGGTGCTACTTGTTCATTCATATCCGATAATTTTGCTAAAACCCTAAACTTACTTGTAGAGGAGTTAGTTTACCCTGTGAACATAGAGATTACAAATAGGGAGGTTATTCCTGTGAGAAATGTCTATAAGAACTGTAGATAGGACATTAAGGGTCAAGAGCTGAGAGTAGATTTAATTTCGATAAAACTTGGGGAATTCGACGTCATACTGGGTATGGATTGGTTGTTCAACCATGGGGCGATAATTGATTGTCAGAAGAAGTCGGTAAACCTTATGACTCCGTCGAAGTTAGTGTTCTATTGGAGCAAATCGCCTAGACAAGCGAGTTGTCTGACGGTTATGCAGGCCAATAAACTTTTGTCGCAAGGCTGTATAGGATATCTAGCCTACATAGTAGATACACGTAAGGAAAGCCCGAAGGTGGAGGAGATATCGGTAGTTAAGGAGTTTGTGGACTTATTTCCGAGCGACTTGCCAGGACTTCCGCTAGACAGGGAGATAGAGTTCGTGATCGACTTTGCACCGGGAACTGCTCTAATCTCGAAGGCTCCGTACCGAATGGCTCCAGTTGAGATGAAGGAACTGATGGTTCAATTACAAGAATTGCTAGACAAGAAGTATATTCAATCGAGCGTTTCTCCGTGGGGAGCGCCAGTCTTATTCGTGAAGAAGAAGGATGGATCGATGCGTCTTTGCATTGATTATAGGGAGTTAAACAAAGTTACGATCAAGAATAGCTATCCTTTACCTAGGATCGATGACTTGTTCGATCAACTGAAGGGTGCTAGGTACTTCTTGAAAATTAATTTGAGAAGTGGGTATCATCAGTTGAAAGTGATAAGGGAAGATATACCGAAAACGGCTTTTAGGACTCGATATGGTCATTACGAGTTCTTGGTGATGTCATTTGGTCTCACAAATGCCCCAGCTGCATTTATGGACTTAACGAACAAGATGTTTAAGCCATTTCTGGACAAGTTTGTAGTGGTGTTCATAGATGACATCCTGGTTTATTCCAAGACCAAGGAGAAACACGCTAAACACTTACGACTAACCTTAGAATCGCTAAGACGAGAGAAGCTTTACGCTAAATTCTCAAAATGTGAATTCTGGTTGGAACAAGTGCAATTTCTTGGCCCCATAATCGATAAGGATGGTATTTCGGTAGATCCGTCAAAGGTTGAGGCCGTAATAAATTGGGATCAGCCGAAGACGCAGTCTGAAGTGAGGAGTTTCTTAGGATTTGCAGGTTATTACTGTAGATTCATCCAAAACTTTTCTAGAATTGCAACTCCGTTGACGAATTTAACTTGTAAAACAGTTAAATTTGTTTGGATAGAGAAGCGTGAAGAAAGTTTTCAGGAGCTAAAGAAGAGGTTGAGTACTGCGCCTGTATTATCTTTGCCGGATAGTACGGGGAATTTCGTAGTATATAGCGATGCCTCACATAAAGGATTAGGCTATGTGTTGATGCAGAGCGGCAAAGTCATTGCCTATGCATCACGTCAGCTGAAAGATTACGAGAAAGGGTATCCGACCCATGACTTAGAATTGGCGGCAGTAGTGTTTGCCTTAAAGATATGGAGACACTACTTATATGGAGAAAAGTGTGAAATATACACAGATCACAAGAGTCTGAAGTATATCTTTACCCAGAAGGACTTGAACATGCGCCAAAGAAGATGGTTGAAACTGATCAAGGACTACGATTGCGAGATACTTTACCATTCGGGTAAAGCTAACGTTGTCGCCGACGCTTTGAGCAGAAAAAGTCGGGAGAAGCTGAACATGTTAACTGATCAGGATCGGTTGATAGAACAGATGGCTAGATTAGAACTAGAAGTGAAGTTTTTGAAGGAATCGGATGATAAATTATTTCAAGTAACTACTGGTTCTACTCTAGTAGACAAGGTGAAAGAAGCACAACTTCGCGATGAAGAATGTGAGAAGATTCAGAAAAGGATAACCGATGGCGAAGAATTCAAGTTCAAGATCGATAATGAAGGTCTGTTACGGTTTGAAGGTAGAATCTGGGTATCGCTAGTACCAGAGGTCAAAGAGGAGATTCTGAGTGAAGCTCACAGTTCTGGATATTCTATTCACCCTGGGAGTACCAAGATGTACCAAGATCTCAGGCATCATTTCTGGTGGCCGAATATAAAGAGGGACGTTGCTGAATGTGTTGCGAAGTGCTTAACGTGCCAAAAAGTCAAGGCAGAACACCAGAGACCAAGTTGACTACTACAACCGTTAGAAATTCCAGAGTGGAAGTAGGAGCACATCACGATGGATTTCGTGGTGGGTCTTCCAGTGACTCAGAAGGGATTTGATGCGATATGGGTTATAGTGGATCGACTGACGAGGTCAGCCCACTTTCTGTCGATCAGGGTTAAGTATAACTTGGATCATCTAGCGAAACTGTATGTGAAGGAAATTATTTCTCGACACGGTGTTCTGGTGTCGATTGTGTCCGACAGAGATCCGCGTTTCACGTCTAATTTCTAGAAACATTTGCAAGAGTGTCTGGGAACGTAATTACGAATGAGTATAGCATACCATCCTCAGACCAATGGCTAGAGCGAGAGACCGATTCAGACGCTTGAGGATATGCTGAGAGCTTGTGTGATGGACTTCAAGGGAAGCTGGGATGATCATCTACCATTGGTGGAGTTCGCCTACAATAATAGTCACCATGCGAATATCGACATACCACCTTACGAAGCGTTATACGACAGAAAATGCAGAACTCCCTTGTGCTGGAATGAAGTCGGTGAACGTCAACTGTTGGGACCAGAATTGGTACAACAAACTGTCAAAATTGTGAAGCTAATCAGAACAAGATTAGTTGCTGCTCAAGACAGACAGAAGAAGTATGTCGATCTACATCGACAGAACCGAGAATTCTTACCAGGAAATTTTGTGTTCCTGAAAGTATCTCTCTGGAAGGGGAAGATTCGACTTGGTAAGAAAGGAAAGCTGAGTCCCCGATTTATTGGACCTTTTGAGGTGTTGCGAAAAGTTGGCGTGGTAGCTTACGAGATTGCATTACCTCCGGAGCTCGAGAATATACATAATATCTTTTATATTTCTGTGTTAAGACCTTACAAACACAATTATAAACATGTGATCGAGTATGAACCTTTGCAATTTGATAAGGACTTAACATATGAAGAAGTGCCTGTTCAAATAGTTGATAGAAAGGAACAAGTACATAGGAATAAAGTGATACCTTCTGTTAAGGTAATCTGGAGGAACCACAGTGCTGAAGAAGCCACGTGGGAACTCGAAGATGTTTTGATGAAATCTTATCCGCAGTTATTTGCATAAAAATTTTGTGTGTAACCCCTTATGTACCGATTCTGGGGACAGAATCCTTTTAAGGGGGGAACAATGTAATAAACAGAATTTTTTTTTGTGTGATTTTGGGGACAGAATCCTTTAAGGAGGAAAGATTGTAACAATTGAGATTTTATATAATAATTTTAAATATTTATTGAGTTAAATAAATATTTTATGTGAATTATTTATTGAGTGGAATAAATAAATTATGTGATTGTGTGGAGTGATGTAATTAAGTGTTATATATTAATTAAATAAATATTTAATAATTTATTTAATTGATGTATATTAATTTTATCGTATAGTTCTAATTTAATTGAGATAATTAAATTAGAGGAGTTATGTGATGAAGTGTTACATGTATTGCATGAATTGTAATTAGCGAGTAATTATAATTATGTGACAAATTATTATGTGATTAGTTGATATTAGATTTTAATTGATTAAATTAGAATGTTAGAGATTTAATTAGTTAAAGTGTAACATTAAAGTATATGTTAAAAGAATTTATTAAAATAAAAAAAAAGGATTTTAAAAGGTTTTACCAAACAAGGCCCTTACTTTTGTTTTAATCTTATTTTTCCAAACAATGCCTTAAGTCCTTAAAATTAGTTTTCTTTAGAATAAAAGGATTGCCAAACAAAGCCTTGTGGCTTTTGAATTATTATAACTGATAAGTCATAGTGGGAGTAATTGACCCTTATTATATATTATTATGTTTGGTCAGTTATAATATACGTATATTAGTCATACACTAGTTTTATTCTAAGTTTAAACTAAAAGAAGAATAGAGAAAGAGAGAATACCAGTGTTTGAGAAGAGAGAAAGCGGAAGAAGGAAAAGGGAGTGAAAGCTTGAGAAGCTAGAGGAAATCATCATCATCATCTTTATATTCTTCTTCATCAAAGCATTAAGGGTATTTCTCAATTCTCTTATATTTTATTTGTGTTATGTTCTTCATGAAAATTATTCTTTGTAAAGTTTAGTTCCTTATAAACATGGTGATTTTTATGTATGTAGATGATATGATGTATATATATATATATCTTATGTTTATAATGGTTATTATATGAATTGTATGTTATAATCAAGGATTTTCAGAATTCAATTCGTTATATAAAGCATGTTTTAATGGAAAATATGTGTTTATATGAAGTTCATGTGTTTGGTTGAGTTTTAGAATAAAAGTTATGATTTAATTGATTGTTAGTATGCCTAATTAGAATTTATTATGATGCTATCTTCAATTATGAAAATATTGCATGTGTTGTGAATTGAATTGGTAGAGAATTTTATTTACCGTGAAATATTTTGTGAAAACTATGAGTTTTTGGAAAAAATCAAAATTAGAGTTTTTAAAATATGGATTCTTGTTGTTTAAGATGATTTTGTGTCTAGGAGCATGTTTATGTATGTTGGAACCATGTTAGAAACCTTAAGTTTATGTTTTTTATGAATTGATATGAATTGTATGAACTGGAATTAGAATTTGGTGTGGAGAAATAAGCCAAATTGGCCTTTTCTCTGCACAATTCGCAAACTTGTCTGCGTTCGCTGGAAGGGGCCCGCCCCAGCGGGCCTATCAAGAGGAAAACTCGCGCCCCGGTGGGGGGGGGGGTGGTAGAAAAAAAAAGGAAACTTGCTTTCTTTTGTATTTTGTAAAGCTAATTTTATGTAATAACTTTTATAGCATGATTAAATATATATTAAAATGCTAAATGAATATTAATAAAATATAATTTGTGATTATAATTTGAGTAAAGGTTTAATTTAAATTATAATTATTTTAAATTATAATGACTATAAATTGAGTTATTGTAATCAAGTGAATGTAAATTTAAATTATAATATGTAATTATAATTTAATGCATGATTAATTATAGATTATAAATTGTGTAATTATAATGTAATATTTGCATTATTAACTATAAATTATGATTGGTGTAATTATAATTTAGTAAATGTATGACGTGGTTTAATTAATTATAAATTATAAATTGTTTATAATTTAATTAAAATAAGATGTAATTATAATTTGAGTAACTATAATTAGATTAAATGTTTAAATTATAATTAATTTAATTATAATTTAATATGAAATACATAATTATTATTTGAGTTAATTATGTGAGCATGCCAATGTAATGTAATTAAATTATGTGATTATTAATTATTAATTTAATAATTAAATAAGAATGAGTTAACCTAGAAAGGTTAACCAATTATGTGAGTTAGTTACGTGTTAACTAATTTAGATTGTTGTGATTAAACATATATGTGTAGGAAGTATTAAAGAACGTGAATTATATTAGTAGCTTGCGCTTGAGGCAAGTCTTCTAAACCCTAAACTCGTTTATTTGTTTCAATTCAATTATTCATTGTTTGAGATTGTTCTTTTATTGGACAAGTAATTATTGAAAGTTCATGATATAATTAAAGTAATCTTGGCTTATTGTTCAAGCAAGGTTTGAATATTCTTTTGAGACGCTTTAAATTTATTTCTAAAGCATATGTTAGTTCGTAGTTCTTTCACTTACGAATTATTCCAAGTTATTGAAAGTCGATTCAACTAATCCTTAGTTGATGAACGTTAATTCTAAATTACCCTTGTAAGCTTATCCAAACCAAACTTTCTTTGGTGCGGACTTGAATTAAAATTACTGAGTTGAACAACCCTATTATTAGGAGAGATTACTACGCATAAGCGTTAAGATGTTTGTGCACAATGCATGGTACGAAGGGCTGATCCCCTAAGTGCGAGTTAAGGTCCATAGTCTTATTGACTGTTAAAGGTTGAAATGGAAATGTTTATAACCTAAGACAAAAGTTTAAAGGTCTTATGACCCTCAGATAAATTCTATATTCGAATTTTAATGTTGATAGAGAATTATTATTCAATTATTTATTGCTGAAGTAAGCTAAGTTATTCAAATTCTTTTTAAAGATATCTTTTTATGTATTTATTATTGTTAAACTCCAGTGAGCTGTTGTTTGCTCACTCTTGCATTATATAACAATTGCAGCTAAGGTTGATAATGTTGACGTCCCGTCTACGAGTAAAAGCAAGGGAAAGCAAAATAAGTGAAGACTTGTTTTTATTATTTGAAATGATTGTAAGAGACTTTAATGTTATGTTTTTATTTCCGCACATTATTATTATATCAAGGTTAGAGTAACCCTGTGATTGATTTTTAAGAAGGTTGTAACCGTTGTTTTAAGGGAGATTTTATTATTTTGAATAAAGGTTGTATTTTATTTCGAAGTTATATTGGGTAGATGTATGTTATATTAGAAAGTGAACACCAAATCATGTGAAGACGAAGTACCCGGATTTGGGGGTGTTACAGGTACTCGAGGACAGGATAAGGAAGGCTTATCCTCATTTGTTTGATTAACTTGTATTGTAATTCTGGGGACAGAATTCTTATAAGAAGGGGAGAATGTAACGCCCGGGAAAATCGAGCGTTTATATAAATGAATTCTTATTTGAATTATTGAATAAAATTTGCTTATTTGTTTATTAAATTGAGTAAGCTAATTGTAGGTCATTTTATAACCTAGAGAATGCAGAAATGAGTAGGATTCTGGCTACGTGCTAAGAATAATTGATATGAATTTATAAGACAAAAATAAAAGATTTTTGAGAATAAAAATATTTTGGGAAAAGACGAAATAGGCACTATTCAACCCTAAGGGCCAAGGTTTGGCCCTAAAGGTTAGGGTTTGAGACCCTAGGCCATTTTGAGAGTTCAAAATATCAAAATGACATTCTGTCGAAAGATTTGACGATAATATATTGTGAAAAGTCAAGTTAGCCGAGGAAAGTTTTCTCTGGAGGAAAAGTACGAAAATCAGTATTCATCCGTTTCTGCTTGAGAATTTATTTTGAAATTCCAAGAAACGCGTAATGATAGGATTTCAAGGCAAGGTGGATTATGTAATAATAATTCGTTTATGGCTCGCGAAGTTTTCGCGTAGGGACTTAAAATCCTAAGCGTTAGGGAAAGTAAAATCAATGATTAATGGTTTACGTATAATAATAAATGATTATTATACGGAAAGAATTTGCATATAATATGAGGTATTATACGAGAATAATATGGAAAGTATACGAATTTTATATGACGTAAATACGTTGAAATACATTGAATTAGAATTAATTTGAATTAAAGTTAATAATTTAACACATGGGTTGAACCGTTTGAAAAACGGGTGGGTTAAACCCATGGGGAAACCCAAGGCCACATGGAGCATGTGGGAGCACAAGGGGGGCCATGTGCTAGCACATGAGAGGGACATAGGCAAGACATGGAGAGGAGGGGGGGTTGAGGAGGTTTGGCCTAATGACCAAACTATCCCAACTCTTGCCAATTCTATAAATAGAGAGCAAATGCTAGCCATTTTGTTGTTTGTGAATTTCTACTAATATCTAGAGAGAGAGAGAGAGAAGGTGCTAGCTTGATACTTTCCTAGACAATCCATCAACCAAGAAGAAAGAAAGCTTTTGAGTCTCCAATACTCAAGCACCAAGAACCTTAAAGGTATAACCATAAGGAATAATATGTAAAACTTTTTTTTTCCTTCAATAGTTAAATTGATAGAGAAGTGTTAGAGGAAGTTTGAACCCTAAGAAGTTATAAGGATGACTTAATGGGCACCTAAGAACCTTAACAAGTCATGCATGATGAGATAATAAGAATTGATGAAGGACTAATGAAGAACTCAATGAATTCATAATAAATGGACTAATGAGAATGTTAAACCATCAAAACTTACGGTCTTCGTGTCGGGTTGTTCCTTTCATGAATGAGAACTAAATAATGGTTCGTGGTCGTTGGCCAAGATGGATTCCGAAGAGGCTATAAAGTCCTTGGGAATGGTTTTAAAAGAATTAAAATGATAATTTGATTATTCTTAAGTACTTCATAACTATTGTACAGTTATTGAAAACCAAGAAATATGATTCTTGATTTTGTGGTTTCAAGATATACGGTTTAACTTGCTGAGTTGTTTATGTTCATTCTTGCTTAAAATTAAATGATTTCAGCTAAGAACGAACGGACTGAAGGATCTGGTAAAGAAAAGGCAAGTCCAAGCTGGACGAGTAGTGACCTTTGTAGTAACATTAGTATTAGTATTATATTTACTAATATTATGACACATAACAATGCATTGGTTACGAATACTTGGGAAGGGATTAATAGAATGTAATAATTAGTAAACTTATGCATACTTATTGATGTCCTCAATTGAATGTATGAGTAGATTGTAGCATCGTGTAGCACCATGTCTTGGGTTTGAAGGTACCCGAATTTGGGGGCGTCACAATCCCAATCATCACCCTAATCTATATTATTACCAAAAGTTATGTACAAAACCAAAGAGAAAATGCAAAGTTCTAAGCTATGGAAGTGGTCTCTCTATCAGAGATAGATAATAAAAGGAGGCTCTCTTCATATATATGCTTTCTTTCTTTCCTTTAGGTCAGTTTCTATGTTGTCTGCCTAAAAATAGGAGGTGGTGTTGCGGCGCCAAGATTAAGCCTTGAAGTGGCGTTGCAGTGCTTGGTCAAGGGCATTAGTCAATAAGTGGGCGTTGCGGCGCCAGTGCTGTAGCACTGAAGATAGGTGAGCTGGCAACAAAGGGGCGCTGCGGCGCCAGATTAACACTAGGAACCGGCACTGCAGCGCCAGTGCTATAAAAATAACCTTTTTACCCCTGAAAGTTGGAAATGACCTGAAAACACTTGTAAAACATATTTTAAGCAACATAATAACAAAATGCTATAAAAACCAACATAAAACATAATGGACATACAATTTCTTAAGGATAAATGTATTCGATTCGCGGGTATAAATTCCACTCATCAGGTATGAATCTTATTCTTGATCTTTTTTGTTGAATTAATAATTGTGCATAAAGGATAATCCGGGTATATGGTTTGTAAAATTTTAAAACTCTGATTTACCAGGCTTCAGCAATTTTAATGCAATTTAATTGTGTTCATAAAACTTATAAACCTAACATGCTGTGTGATAACCCAAATTTTTGGGTAATATTAAAATAAGAATTAAACAAAGAAAATTCTTATTAGAAGATATATTATGTGATATTGTAGTGCACAAAGGAATATGTGTCATGCAATATGTGATGTTGTGTATAATAAATATATTGAAATTATATATTTAGTATATGTAAGTAAAGTGTAGGAGTAAATTATTAAAGAGAATTAGATGGGTAAAATTAAAATAATTTATAATATTAAATTATTTTAATGTGGTAAATTAGTGGCATTAAATATACTTCATGTATAACCATTATTTTATGGAAAAAAAATCATATATTACATTATTAAGTGTCATATATGCATGTATTTAATGTGGTGAATATATTAATATATTTACTATAGTTAAATAAATTGTGAAGGCAATTTTTAGAAAGGAAAGAAAATAATTGGATATATGATATTATGTTACAAGGATAATGGTATAATATTTAATATTATACCAAATGATGTAAAGTAAAAATATGAGATGAGACCCAATATGTAAAATATGTATATTGGTATCAACTAGTTAGTAAACTAAATTCATATTTGAATAAATGATTGAATATATTAAATTATATATTTAATATATAAATAAATTATTTGAAAATAATTTATGGAGAGAAGGAGGAAATTAAATTTAATTATACAATATAAATTGTATAATTTAAATAAGTTATTTAAATTAGGTATTAGAATTAAATAACCTAAATGGTTATTTTTATTTAGTGGTCCTAGTATTTTAATTATATACTAGTGACCTAATCTAAGAGATGTGTGGATCATGTCTAAATCTATTCAATTATTTTGTATGAATATGTGAGTAAGTGAATATGAATATTATGTGAATTGTTTATATTTGTTTATTATATAAACAAATAAAAGGAACTAATGTAATCCTAATTATATATTAGGAATGCAGGATTAAAGAACTTAAAGGTTATGAGATGGGAGAATAATAGTATTTATAATATATACTAATTCTAAGAGATTTATTTTATATATCTCAATTAATTAATTTTATAACCTAATTAAGATAAATTTAATTGGATTAAGAAATTAAATGTACTTGAGTAAGGATTTAAATTCCAATTGAGTATATGAAAACCCTAATTAAATGATTAGGGTAAGATATAATTTAAGATAATAGACCATATTAATTCTTATGGCCCAAACCTTTTAGTTAGGAAGTCCAAATATTTTAATGGGAAAGCCAAAAGAATTAAGTGTTAAGCCCAAGTGAGCCCACTTGTTAAGGGACATGTGGGAGAATAATAAATTATACTAATTTAAGAGATATATTTTACTATCTCAATTTATTAATTTTATACCCTAATTAAAGTAATTTAATTGGGTTATAAAATTTAATGTACAAGAGTGATGATTTAAATTCTAAATGTATGAAATGTAAATCCTAATTAAATATTTAGGGTGGGATAAGATGGAAAGAATTGGACTATGATAATTTTTCATAGCTCAAGAAATTAATTGAAAGCCCAAAAGATTAAATAAGTGTTAAGCCCAATTTTAAGCCCAAATTAGAGAAGGGCATTTTGGACATTAAGTAAAGCATTAAAAAAAGAAAAGAAAAGAAAAGAATATATTTTGGCATGATAAGGCCACATGGCCGGTAAAATGAAGAAGGAAAAAGAAGATAAGAAGAGAAAAGAAGATAGAGAAAAGAAGGATAAGGAAAGAGAAGGAAAAAGAAGAAAGAGAAAAAGGAAAAGAAAAAGAAAGAAGAACGGCAAACCGAGAGGAAGAGAAGGGGAAGAGGGCGGTAGCCCTTGAGGGAGATGGAAGGAGAGAGCAAGGTTCTCCAAGGAAGAAGAAGAAGAAGAAGGAAGGCTTGAGAAAAAGGTATAATCCTAAAACTAGTTTATGTAATTGATTTTAGTTATTCTAAATCAAAGCTTGGATTTATGTTTCTAAACTCAAAAACCATGAATATACATGTTGATGAGTATTTTATGTTTAAATTTTCCTATATTGGGTGTTGATTTGGTTGGAACTCAAAAGAAAAGAAAAATAATTTTTCTAGTTTATAAACCCTAATTTTTATATATTTCAGGAGTCCACTGTTTTTAATCTACACCTTCTTTATACAATCCGTCAAAGAGGGGTGCTAGATGTATAAGTTATCTAGTAAACCCAAGTGGTAGCACTCAAAAATATTGAGTTTACAAGCCGTAGTGGCTGTTTTAGCCAAAACAGTCCCGTTTTTCTGAAAAAGGAATTATCTATTTTGGACCAGTCTAGAATGGGGGTATTTTTGTCCACTTTTTATACTTTAAAATTTTGGGGAAAATTTGGAGTTATAATATCAGAGGTTAGGCAGGTCCTGTAAGAGTTTGAAAATTTTTGGCCATACGGTTTGAGAGTTATGGATTTTACGGCTAAGTGCTATTTTTGGAAGGCTACCCAAATAACTATCTGTGTAGAAGTCCAAAAATTATGAAATTGTTACTGGAAGTATATGTATATAACAAGAGCTTACCCTGCAAATTTCAGAATTATTGGAGTTAATCTCGATTTATGATAAATCTGAGAAGATTTGGCTATTATGGACTATTTAAATATAGTAAATATACTTTAAAAATTCCAGGAAAATTATGTGTTCAATGTGGGACTATATTCTTCCAAATCCCAGAAAAGAAATATTTTTGGGATTGATTTGGTATTTTTCATATAAATGATATTTTATGGATAAGTGAGTTTAGTTGATTATATGATCTGAGAAATATGAAAAATAAGGTTTTCCGACTTGAGACATTAGGCATGCTGTATGCATGTTTGTGATGAAGGTTTGGGTTGGGTGGTGAAGAGTTATGATGATTATGGCATTTTAGAAGGCTTAAATGAGTTAATTAAGGAAAGGAAAATAATTAAAATAAATTATTTATTAATGTGATTAATGACTTGAAATAATTTTATGTGACTAATGATATTGAATTAAGATATTATTAGTAATATTTGACTTTATTAAAAGATTAATAACATTAGCTTGAAATATTATTAAATTATTAATAATATTCGACGGGAAATTTAAATAAGAGAATTAAGTTAATTTTCAATGAAGTTGTTGAATTTGATATTCAAGGAACTATATCATGCTTGTAATAGACTAAAATGAGAATTCAGTGTGCTGAATTGGATTTTGGGTTGCTGAAATGATTTTGATTTACTAAAACTGATTATGGTTTGCTGAAATAGTAATTTCAGGATCCTAAAATGTAAAATAGTTTACTGAAATAGTATTTTCAGTTTACTGAAATAGTATTTTTAGTTACTGAAATGTTATATAGTTTACTAAGATAACATATATAGAAAAAACTTATAAGTATAAGTTATGACATGATTAAAAGATTATCAAAGTATAATGATAATACTAAGACTATAATGTAATGTCTAATACTTAACTATATTAGACAAGTTAATGTAAGATGATAAGAACTTATAAAATAAGTGATTATGTATTAAGTCTAAAGTAGTACAATTGTATTCTGCAATAGTTGATGTATAGTATATGGGCTAAACGATTCCTTCATATGGGGAAGGTATATACGAATTAGTAACCGATCTAACTCGCTGTGAAAATAGTGTAGATGAGACGGAAACTAATTTGTTGGTTGTTTGTGGAAAATCACTCAGTATACTATATTGAATACTATTAAAGGCTCGACGTATGCTAGGTTTAGACTTGTAAATGAATGTGGTGTTAAGGTTATCTAATATTTGACTATGTGGTTAAGTGTTAGATAGTATTATGGAATAAGGTATGTTATGCTAATTGAAAGATCAATCTTATAACTGATAGGTCTTTTCAATAAGGACGTTAACTTAGATTGCGTAGCAGTAATCAACGGTTCAAGCAAGTTCCCTAACTCAAACTCGAGTTATATTTCAAAGCATGTTAGTGAATGATTATTGATGATTATTCACGTCCATACTAATTATTGATTCGCACTTAGTGCATGTTGCATATGTTCATTAGGTATAAAAGGCTGATCACCTTCATTACCATAAGGTCCAGATAAAATTATTCATGATCCTTGTTGACATTAAACATTATTGATTCAGTCATTCAATTATTGACATGTTGATTCATGCTCTTTCACAATTATTAAATTGTTAAAAACTTGAAAGCTTATTATTCTTTCAATCATGATATATCTTTAATGAATTTAAACTTACTGGGCAAAGTAGTTTCTCACCCTTGCTATATCATGATATTAAATTTTAGATTAAGATGAAGACTTGCAGAAGGTCAGAGACAAGAGCAAAGTACAATAATAGATTGTTATACGAATAACTATTTAGTTATCTTATGTAAACCTTTTTAATTATTAAAGGTATGTATTCAGTTAAGGTTAATAGACCTTGGAAAATGTTATAGAATCATGTGAAATAAACAATTTATGTTTATTTGTTCCGCATTAGTTTATAGAATATGTATGATGATGAAGTAGCGTAACGTACCAGGTTCGAGGTTCTAAGGACCAGGATTTT
This sequence comes from Panax stipuleanatus, assembly GCA_020205555.1. NCBI lineage: Eukaryota > Viridiplantae > Streptophyta > Magnoliopsida > Apiales > Araliaceae > Panax > Panax stipuleanatus. The sequence goes on from CM035119.1 coordinate 26,924,992, forward strand.
GGGGCGTCACATGCTGAGCTAAGGGAGAAACTAGAGCATGATGAGTTGAAGTTAGGTGAGCTAAGAGTCAAGTATGAGGCCATGAAGCTTGAATTTGACTTGGAGATCACAAACAAGATCTGGATAGAGGAAGCTTTGGTTTGATCTGGCCGAAGGCTAGATCAGTTTGAGAGCGAAGTTTTGGCAGGTGCAATTAGGATTGAGTCTCTGGGCTTTGCATTGGATATAGCTTTTGGGAGTCTGTGAGGCAGGGATAGGAGGTACCCCACTGAGGATGGTCAGACTAGTCGCTCTGTACGTCATTGGGTAATGGTTAGGGTTGCACAGCAGGTGCATGAGGATGTTGTTCGCCACAGTATGCAGTGATTTCATAGTTTAGTTAGCATATATTGTATATAGATACAGTTAGAACCCCTTTTGTTCATAGGGTTATATATATGATGTGAACCTCAAACTATGAGATGTGGTATGTGATTATGAAACTTCCCCATATTGTATGTTTTAGGGGAATGTAGTTCTTGTAAATCCCATCTTGTGCTGACTAAGTTTTATAGATAACATTTATAGGAATATGCCATAAAATTGTTAGTGTTTGACCCTACTATTTGGTATATGGGTATGAATGCGACATTATTATAACATATTTAACTGAGCTTGAATTGCTCGTTAAATTTTAAATGCTAACACTAATAAGACGTGGCATAAACTGTAAAACACAAAGGAATAATTTGAAGTTTTGTTTAATCAGACAATGCTGCCGAGAAGACAAACTCTAAAACAAAGGGTGGAAGAATCTGTTAATGATGAAGGAAGTCACGTGGACCAGATACAGAACTTTGTAGATATATTAGCGGAAGCAATGCAAAATCAAGCACCAGCCGTAGGGAATCCGCCAGAAAATCGTTTGGCAAATTTTAAAGACTTTAAGGCAGTCGGTCTGCCAGAGTTCAAGGGAACAACAGGCCCAATCGAAGCTCAAACATGGGTGACAGAAATGGAGAAAGCCTTTATTATTGCGAGAGTTATTGAGGAGCAAAAGACGGCTTTTGCTACCTACTTGATGAAAGGTTAGACAAATTTCTGGTGGGAATAAAATTAGAATAGGGCCAGAGAAAGAGTTGTAGCGTGGGAAAGATTCAAGGAATTATTTTTCGAGAACTACTTTCTGTGAAGTATGCAAGGAAGGATGGAGGTTAATTTCTTGGAATTAAAGCAAGGGAATATGTCAGTTTCGAAGTACGCCGCCAAATTCAACGAGTTAGCTAGGTTCGCTCCACATCAAGTGGACACCGAGGAACGAAAAGCGCAACATTTTGAGAACGAACAGAAGCCGTGGATATTCAGTAAAGTGGCTGTGTTACAGATTGATTCATTTTCGACTATGTTAGAAAAAATGATCATTGCGGAAGGAGGAAGTGAAACAATATCAAAGTATAATCGAGAGAAAACAAGAAAAGGAATGAAGGTGGATATAAGAAAGTCAGCAGTGGCCGTAGTAACAACAACAAGCGCTAGTGGAAAAACAATAGTGCCAATAACTCAGGGAACCAACAAAGGAATTCACAGTAGAAGAAGAAGGCATGTAGTAACTACGAAAAGAATAATTCTGGGGAATGTATAAAGGGTAAGGATGAGTGCTATAATTGCGGACAAGAAGGGCATATCGCTCCCAATTTTAACAAATATAAGAAAGGAGGATGTTTTTCATTCGTAGCCGCGGGTCATCAAATTAAGGACTTTCCATTGAAGAAGAGTAATGATGGAGGAAGTGGCAACAAGGGTAGCAATAGCAAGCTAGTTGTTGGAGGGCTAGCTCAACAAAGCAAGCCAACAACCCGAACTTTTAATATGACTGTGCAAGATGCAGTAGCATCAAAGGACATGGTATTATGTATTATTCCAATCAATAATATAAATGCCTATGTATTATTTGATTTAGGAGCTACCTGTTCATTTGTGTCTGATGATTTTGCTAGAAGATTATATTTACCTTGCGATAAGTTAGAAAATCCAATGAATATAGAGATTACAAATAAAGAAGTAATCCATGTTGAGTATATCCATAGGAACTGTTGTGTGGAAATAAGGGGACATAAGTTAAACGTGAATTTAATTATGATACTCTTAGGAGAATTTGATGTAATCCTAGGAATAGATTGGTTATTTAGCCATGAGGTAATTATTGACTGTTAGAAGAAGAGCATACGCTTTCAGACGCCAAATAAGTCTAAGGTTATATTTTATGGTAGCAATTCGCTAAGACAATTGTGTTGTCTGACGATGATGCAGGCAAAAAAGTTGTTAAAAAAAGGATGTGAATGATATTTGGCTCATATATTGGATACTGAGATGGTGAATTCTGAAATGGGATAGATACCTATAGTTAATGAGTTTGTGGACATCTTTCTAAAGGAATTTCCAGGACTTCTACCAGATCGAGAAGTAGAGTTAGTGATTGATTTAGTGTCGGGGACAGCGCCAATATCGAAAGCATTGTATATGATGGCTCCGATAGAAATGAGAGAGTTAATAGTCCAGCTGTAGGAATTGTTGGACAAGAAGTACATTGAACTGAGTGTCTCTCCATGGGGAGCACCTGTGTTGTTTGGAAAGAAGAAGAACGAATCGATGAGACTTTTCATGGACTATAGGGAATTGAACAAAGTGACGATCAAGAATAAGTACCCGTTACCAATAATAGACGATCTTTTTGATCAACTTAAAGGAGCAAAGTATTTTTCGAAGATTGATTTGAGAAATGGTTATCATCAATTAAAGGTGAGGAAGGAGGATGTACAAAAGACAGCATTCAGAACTCATTACGGCCATTATGGGTTTCTAGTGATGTCATTTGAACTGACAAACGGACCAACCAAATTTATAGACTTGATGAACAGAGTGTTCAAGAAATACTTGGACAAGTTTGTGTTTGTGTTCATTGATGATATTTTGGTGTATTTTGGAACTGAGCAGGAACATGCCGAACATCTAAGATTAATGCTAGAGATATTAAGGAATGAGAAATTGTACGCGAAATTTTCAAAGTGTGAATTCTGGTTGAAGAGAGTTAAATTTTTAGGACACTTTACTGACAAGGAGGGAATTTTTGTAGATCCTACAATGGTAGAAGCGGTAAGAAATTGGGGACAACCAAAGACGCCGACAAAGGTTAGGAGTTTCTTAGGATTAGCAGGTTATTATCGGAGGTTTATTAAAGATTTTTTGAAGAGAGCAACGTCGTTAACTAATTTGACAAGGAAGAAGGTTAAGTACGTATGGATGGAGAAATGTGAAGAGAGTTTTCAGGAGTTAAAGAAGCGACTAAGTGAAGCACATGTGTGATCTTTACCAGATAATACGGGGGGGTTTACTGTGTAAAATGATGCGTCTCACAGGGACTAGGTTGTGTGGTTATGCAGAGCGGTAAGGTTATTGCGTACGCGTCAAGCCAGTTAAAGGATTAGGAAAAGGGACACCCTACCCATGACCTAGAATTGACTACGGTAGTATTTGCCCATAAGATTTGGAGACATTATCTCTATGTGGAAAAGTGTGAGATATTTACGGATCATAAGAGTCTGAAGTATATCTTTACACAAAAGGAGTGGAACATGAGGCAGAGGAGATGGTTAGAATTGATCAAAAATTATTATTTTAATATTTTATACCATCCTGGAAAGGCCAACGTAGTGGCAGATGCACTAAGAAGAAAGAGTAGAGAAAAGTTATTTGCATTGACAAATCATGGTGAACTAGTAAAAGAAATGGCTAGAATGGAGTTGGAGGTGAAAAATATGAATGATTCGGAGAAGAACTTGATGGAGATAGAAGCAAGTCAAACCTTATTAGATAAGGTGAAAGAGGCTTAAGGAAATGATGAAGAATGTGGTCATATTAAGAAACGGTTATCGGAAGGTGAATAATTAAAATATAAAATTGATGGCATCAGATTGTTGAGGTGTAAAGAGCGAGTTTGGGTACCTTCAGTACCGGAGCTAAGAGAGGAGATGTTGTAAGAGGACCATAATACAAGATACTCAATACATCCGGGTAGTACCAAGATGTATCAGGATTTACGTCAACATTATTGGTGGCCAAACATGAAGAGGGAGATTGCAGAATGTGTTAGGTGATGCCTTACTTATCAACGAGTTAAGGCAGAACATCAATAACCGAGTGGATTATTGCAGCCGTCAGAGATTCTTGAATGGAAATGGGAACATATCACGATGGAGTTTGTGGTAGGATTTCCAACAACACAGAAAAGTTACGACGCTATATGGGTGATCGTGGATCGTCTAACAAAGTCAGTGCACTTTTTGTCGATCAAGATTAGATACAATCTGGATCAATTAGCCAAATTATATATCAAAGAAATAGTTTCAAGATATGGAGTGCCGATATCAATTGTATCTGATAGGGATCCACGCTTTACGTCAAATTTTTGGATGAGTCTTCAAGAAATAATGGGGACACATTTAAGGTTAAGTACCGCGTCCACAGACGGATGGGTAAAGAAAAAGAACGTTTTAGACATTGGAAGACATGCTCAGAGCTCGTGTGATGGACTTCAAGGGTAGTTGGAAGGACCATCTACCATTAGTAGAGTTTACATATAATAACAGGTATCACGCCGGCATTGACATGGCACCGTATAAAGCATTGTATGGGAGAAAATATAGAACACCCTTATGTTGGGACGAGAAAGGTGAACGTAGACTGTTGGGGACAGAATTGGTGCAGCAGACAGTAGATATAATCAAAGTGATAATAGCTTGTCTAGTAGTAGCTAAAGATCGACAAAAGAAGTATGCGAATTTTCATCACCAAAAAAGAGATTTCGAAGTGGGAAGCTTTGTGTTTTTGAAAGTGTTTCCCTGGAAAGGAAATATAAGATTTGGCAAAAAAGACAAATTGAGTCCAAGATTCATAGGACCGTTCGAGATTTTGAAGAAAATAGGTGAAGTGGCGTACGAGGTAGCTCTACCTTCTGAAGTAGAACATATTCACAATGTGTTTCATGTGTCAGTGTTGCAACCATATAAGCTTGATTATAAGCACGTTATATCCTATGAGCCGATTCAAGTCGAGAAGTACTTATCACATGAAGAAATTCCTATAGAAATTTTAGATAGGAAAGAGCATACGTTATGAAATAAGGTTATACATTCTATCAAAGTTCTTTGGAGGAACCACAACATCGAAGAAGCTACTTGGGAATTCGAGGAAAAGATGAGGAAGAATTATCCAAATCGTTTTTAGTAACCTTATGTTATAATCCCGGGGACAAAAATTTTATAAGGAGGGGAGGATGTAATAACCGGTAATATTAGTGTCGACTTCGGGAAAAATCCTTGGTTTCATTTCCTATGTATTTCTACCCTTATGTTTTCTGTTTGGATTTTGATTGATCTGAAGGGTTAATTTTCAGGAAAAGACTGACATACAATGTCGATGATTTTGAAAAGATTGATTTTATTGGTTCGAATTAGACAGAGTCTCCAGTTGGTATGAGTTAAATGGATGTACCAACTCAATCGAGTTTTAAAAGATTTTATAATATGGCCCAATTACAGGACTCTGTTTAATAGGTCTTGAAAATCGAGATTCATAGAGTTTGGGGGCTTGATTAAGCGGGGGGAAGGTGTTAGGCACCCCTCAACTTTCGTGAAACACGGTTACCGCGTATTTTCAATTCCCTAATCATTATGTGGGTGTGTGTGTTGTAGTTAATTGAGCCTAAGTGCTTTATTTGAAAGTAGTGATGTGCTTCGTTGGACCTTATACGAAAGGTTTAATTTATTTGAAAAGTCCATTTTTAGACAAGATATGAAAGTGATGTTTTGAAAAGAGATTTCAAACCCTTTCGCTCGCATAGGAATTGAAGCCTTTTGATATTTCCATTTTATTCCATATTCGGCTTGATTTGATTTTATTTTCAAGATGCAAAGCATCTTCGACAAAAAAATATATACATAGATGTCAGGGTTCTTTTGGGTATGAAAGCCATCAAAGTGACCCAAACACCACAAATAACGTTGTTACTATGTTGAGACCTTAAAACCGAATAACCGTTTTAAGGTCCCTCTTATTTACATTTACAAAAAGGCCTGCAAGCTATATATACAATTCAAATTTGTCCATCATAGGAATCGATTCTAGATCCATGTAATTAATCGTAGATCCCATGATTCCTAGGCTCAACATATCATTTAAAAGCTTGAAGGGCAGATGTATTGAACTGGAATGCACATTAACATCTAGACGTCGCAAAACAAAGGATTCATCAGTTAAATCATTGCATGTGCGTAACCAAGCTTCCCGTTCCCTCTAGATAGAGATCTAGGGTCGCGTAGTTGCTTAATATTTATAAAACTAGAAAGAAAACTAGATTTAAATAAATCTTAGCCATTCTAGCTCAATTATTCCAGTTTTATAACTTTTGAACCAGTTAAAAGTTAGGTATGACTAGATTCAGATAAATCTAGTCCACAAACTCTACATCAGTACAGATTTACATCCAATGAATAGTTAAAACTGATATTTAATCAAATTTAATAAATAATATATATATATATATATATATATATATATATTAAAGCAGGAAAAAGCCACGGATTCACAATCTAGGCGTGACTGATCAATATAAATATATATATGCGCTTATATATATTAAAGCTGAAAAGACCACGAAATATTAGCAATCTAGACCAAATGAATTAATATAAATATATATATATATATATATATATATATTAAATTAGTAAAAATCCACAGATTTACAATCCAGACATAAATAACGCACACACATATATATATATATATATATATATATATATTTATAATTCTTACTTTTGCCTGGATTGTAAATCTGTGGTTTTTCTAGCATTAATATAAGTATATATATATATATATATTATAGCTGTTAAAAGTTTCAGATATGAAGAAATCTCACAGTGTACAACGAGGAAGGCTTTAAACTACTTTTGTAGATTGAAAACTCTGTTTCCACCGGTTAAAACTTGATATGTTAGTATATATACGTATAGAAGTGTTTACAAAGAACAATATTGAAGTTTGGAACACGGATGGAAGGGTTAAGAGCTGAAACGAGCAGAATTTTCTCTTTTTCCTCCTTTTTTCTTTCTTTTTAGCTGATGGAGGGGTCTATTTATAGACCGAAGGAGCCTCGGGTCAACTCGCGGCAGCCGTGGGTCTACCTGCGGCTGACTCGAGTGGGCCCAGGCTCATGGGTCCTGTCGTCTCGAAGTACGTGCACTCCAACCAACGCGTTGTTTGCCTAAACCTTCATAACTTTCAATCCAAAAATTCGATCGAGGCGTGCTATACCTTTTTGAAAAGCCCTTTCCGAGAGCTACATAATGACATAGGATTTGACCTTTTTTAATATCGAAAAGACTAGTCCATAACCAGATCTTCGAGTCTTCGTAGTCCGTTCGTTGAGCTGTCTTGTGCTGTTTTCACTCGGGATTGACGTTATAGTTCTGCATGACTTTCATGGCAGTGATTTGAATTGATTTGATATTGAATTCGCCAAATTATGTTTTTGCCCTTCCGGGGGTTACTTCTAGGGTTATCGAGGCTTTCGACTATTTCTCGGGGTTGTCTCCGAGGTTTGATCCCAACCGATTTTTTTCTTCCACAAGCTCGTCTCCGAGGGTTGATTTGATATCCCGGAGTTGTCTCTAGAGATTGATTTAATGCTTCAGGGACATCTCCAAAGGTTGAAGGTTGACACGATCTCCCGGGGTTGTCGCCGGGGTTTGATTTGATGTCCCGGGGTTGTCACCGGGGTTTGATTTGATCTCCCGGGGTTATCGACGGGGTTGATTTGATGTTTTGGGGTTGTTGTTGGGGTTTGACTTGATCTCCCAGGGTTATTGCCAGGGTTTGATTTGATCTCTCGGGGTTATCGCCGGGGTTGATTTGATATGCCGGGGTTATCGTCGGAGTTTGATTTGATGTCCCGGGGTTGTCGCCAGGTTGATTTGATGTCCCGAGGTTGTCATCGGGGTTTAATTTGATCTCCCGGGGTTGTCGTCAGGGTTGATTTGATGTCACAAGGTTGTCTCCAGGGTTTGACTTGATTTTCCGTGGTTATAGTTGGGGTTTGATTTGATCTCCCGGGGTTGTCACCGGGGTTTAACTTGATCTCCCGATGTTGTCGCCTTTATCTTTTGGACTTCAAGGGTTGTCTCTGGATGGTAAAAGATAGGTTTGCCCTCCTGCATGGTTAGTAACAAGAATTCAAAAATTTAAGTGTCTACAGATGCCCCTCTTTATCATGTTTATGCAATGCAATGGAATGAACATGATAAAGATTGCTAGACACTGGAAATATGAGACACGCAAATGTAATGCAATGCATGATATGCCATGTTATGGACTCTAAACGTTTTTATTTGGAGTTATTTCCATCCGTATTCTATCATTGACTGCTCCCGCCATTTCTCCTGGGGATGGAGTTGTCAATGATGGTCTCCACTGAAATATCTTGATGTCTACTCGAACGATAGTTTACACAGGCTTTCATTACCAAACTTTCTCGATGCCTACTCGAACGTTAGTTTGCAAAGCTTTCATCACCGGATCTTTCCCAATGCTACATTGGGTTGAAGCCAATGGTTTAAAATATCTGTCAGTGCTACTAAGACTGATTCTACGAAATGTTTGTAGAGATAGTTTCAAAATCCATGCTGGGGAGATTTTTCTATGGCTGATACCACTAGACCTTTCTGAATTCAACATTGGGGTTGTCGCCAACGTTCTTTGTCTTTAGATACGCTTTCTGACTTTTCCTCTGATGGGGATGCTCCTCTTCTGACGAGTGACCTTATTGGGGTTTCTTGATGCCTATCTTGATGATAGTTTACATTGGTTATCATCGGATTCTTCCTGATGCTATATTGGGGCTATCACCAACGGTTTGGATTGTTATCCGGTTGATGCCGACGTTCCTGCCGGGGATAGAATTCTTACTATCTACTCGAACAGTAGTTGATAACGATTTGACCATCACCAAACCTCCTTGATGCCTACCAGAATGGTAGTTTACAACGGTCGACTAAACTTATTTGATGCCTCGGCTGGGGATTTATATAACAGATTCCATCAGCGATCCTCCCAGGAGAAGATATTTTTCCATGGTTTTCATCATCGGATCTTTCCCGATGCTGCGCTGGAGTCGTTGCCAACAGTTTGAAATATCTCACACTCTGACCTTCGTTGAAGCAGTTCTCAACTGTGACGCCCCCAAATTCGGGTTCTCTATCCTCTGATTCAGTGCTCACGATACATCATCATTATAAGCATTCTATATACTATTGCGGAATAATAAACATACATTGTTTATTATAATAAAGTCTTACAAACATATCCCAAGGTCTATTTTCTTAACTTAAACATTCCTTACTTAAGTTAAATATAATAACACAAAAGGTTTATAGCCCATCAAATATAGTATCTCATGGTACATATAAATTTATATTAACTATTCCTGAACCTTTCCTTTGCCCTTGTCCTTCTTGGACGATTCTGGCTTAGCTGCAACAATTGTCATGATATAGCAAGGGTAAGCAACTAATTTTCTTAGCAAGTTTAAATTCAAAGGAGATATATCATGATTAGAAAAGAATTTAGCTTTCAATGTTCAACAAGATAATTGGTTGTGAAAGAACATGAATTACATCTCTATGACTGTGTATTCGAATAAATGAATAACAGATGCTGAGTGATTTTAAATAACCATGAACATATACTAAGGTTGTCAGTATTTAAACTGGTCCTTTTAATAAAGTTTGGTAGTCAAGCGGATCAGCCTTTCCTACCCGGTGAAATATGCATAATCACTTAATATACTAGCAACAATTGTTTTCCAATAATGCTTTAGTAAGACTGTTCTTTTTCTTAGTCAAGAGTCCTTACCATTTCAATTGGTTAGGCACTGCTTTCAAAACATATTTGATTTAACAAATTTAAACATGCTTGATCTAGCTGATACAACTAGCATAGATCCATAACATAAACAGTTCATGAATGAAAGAACTTTAACTAATTCACAGTTCAATAATAATGGAACAGGAATTTAATTGCACAAAGTGCGATTTATCAACAATCAATAAAGTTGTGAATAATAATCAATAACTATTCACTAACATGATTTGGAATATAACTCGAGTTTGAGTTAGAGAACTTGCCTCAATCGCGATCTACTGCTATGCAATTTAGTTTAGCTTCTTAGAGAAAAGACCTATAATAGATCTTTCAATCAGTCATAGCATATAATCACTTATAATCTCTGTATTCCATGTTAAATTGTCTAATATTTAATCATATAGTTAAGAACTAGACATTACGTTCAAGTCTTAGTGTTATTGTTACTTTTTAATAACCTTTTAATCATTTCATTGCTTAATCCCTCTTCATATAAGTTCTTCTTTATTACTTAGTAAGTTAAATACCCCAATCTAGCAGACTGGATTCTAATTCCAACTATCCAGATGCTAATCCAATAATCTGGATTTAAACTGGATTCTAATCCAGCATCCTGGATTACAATTCCAGAAACCCAGACACCAATCCAGCAGCCTAGATTCAAACTAGATTTTAATTTAGTAACTTATTTTCCAATTCAGCAGACTGGATTCAACAGAACTTCAATCCAGCAACCTGGATTCAAACTGGATTCTAATCCAGAAACCTAGATGGCAATCCAGCAAGCTGGATTCTCCAATCTTAACCGAATTATCTTTTTTATTTTTTTATCTTATGTCCACACATAAATACATGTATTCCACACACAAAAATAATATTTCAGAAATTTTTCAATTTCTTTTAGTTTTTTTCAAAAATTAATTTCTAGTTAATTTCTTAAGAAAATAACTACCTCACACTTAACTCTAAAAATTCCCAACCCTTGGCAGGATCTTACACATGTTAACGTGAGTCTGCAGTTTAAATTTCGTGGCCATCGGAGTTATACAACTCCGATTATAGCGATTTTTGTCAAAAAAATACCAATATTGAAAGGGTCATAACTTGCTCATTTTAAGTCGGAATGAGTTCATTTTTGGACACAAGCTACTTCAGTCCATATATTTTCATATACCAAAAGTCCCGATTTTATTTCACAAATTAAGTGTCCAAAACAGTCCCTTATATTTCTGGACAGCCTACTTTTTGGTATTTTTAGACTTTTTCTACTTTGCCAAAAACTATCCATACAGAAATCTACAAGGCATTTTTTAGTGATTCCACTTGGAAAATTTAGAAGACTTATAGATCTAACTCCAGAAATTTACCACACTCAAAAATTCAAAACAAAATGAGAGATATGGTCTTTTCAATTTTAGGTTCCGTTTTCTCAAATAATCAGATTTTCTAACGATGTGTTTTGAAAGAAAACTTTCATGATCTCTTTATTAATATAACCCTCATAGTACATACTAATATACCTTAAGATCAAGGATCCATCATGATCCGTGATCTATTACACCAAACATGCACCAAATCCAAGTAAAACATATTTTATGCTAAGAAAAACTAAAGTTTTCTAACTTTTGAAACATAGCTTCCTTTTTCTTGCTTTTGATCTAACTTTTGACATTCAAGAATGATAGATCTTAACATATAACACTTATACATATGAAGATCTATGGTTTTGGGAAGATGAAACCATAGATTTAAGTTTTGACTCGAATAACTAAAAATAATATGGATAAAAAGTTCTTTATACCTTGATTTGTGTGCTACCCTTCTTGTCCAACCACAATATGTAATAAATCTAGGATGCATCAAGAGTAGAATCCTTCCTCTCCCTTCTCTTCTTCCCCATGAATTTTCTCCCTCTCTCTCTCTTTCTAACTTTTGGTTTGTGAAGAAAATAAGATGAAAAGGAAGATAAACACAAGATAGGATTTTTTTAGCTAGTAAAAACTCTTAGATATAACTTGTATATCTAATTACTTTTTCCCACATCCTTTCTCTATTTCTCTCTCTCATTATTAAACATTTGCTTGCAAGAAAGAGTAAAGTGGTGGCTAGCTTGAAAGTGTGACACATGAGGGAGTTGTTTACCTACTAAAGTGAGTAATCATCACTTTCATCCCCCCCCCTTTTCTTCCTTCTCCCTTGGCCGGCCATATGGCCCTTTATTTTCCAATTTGGTTTGTGTTTTTATTCCTTTATTTAGTTAATTAAATGTCCAACATGTCCTCTCCAAATGGGCCAAGACTTGGGCCATTCCTTTAATGTTTTGGGCTCACATCTAATTAATTTGGGCCATGTAAATTACTATAGTTCCATTACTCTTTTAATTTACCTTACCCTAATTATTTAATTAGGGTTTTCATTCCTCACATTAGTAATTTAATTTATTACTTATGTTCATTTAATTTCATAACCCAATTAGACTTGTTTTAATTAGGTTATAAAATTAATTAGTTGAGATATATAAAATAAATCTCTTAGGGTTAGTATATATTTTTAATACTAACATTCTCCCATACCATAACCCTTAGGTTATTCAATTCTCATACCTAATGTAAAATTAGGTTATGTAATCTTTCTTCTTAATTTACTTTCTATAAAATAAATGAACACATATACCTATTTAGAGTACACATATTCATTTAACCCATTATTCATTCCACACATGTCACAAGGTTTTTAATATCCTAATATTTAATTAATATATCTATTCATAAAGTGACTTAGAATTCTTGGTTATTACATTCTCCCTTCCTTATAAGAATTTCGTTCCCGAAATTTCACATAAGGTTACTCAAAAAGATTCGGATAATTTTTCCTCATCTTTTCCTCAAGTTCCCACGTAGCTTCCTCAGCGTTGTGGTTCCTCCATATAACTTTGACAGAATGTATAACCTTATTTCTTAACTTTTGCTATTTCCTATCTAAAATTTCTATAGGAATCTCCTCGTATGATAAGTCTTTCTCGACTTGAATCGGCTCATATGATATTACATGCTTGTAATCTGGCTTGTACGGACGTAATACTGACACATGAAACACATTGTGAATATGTTCCAGTTCAGGAGGTAAAGCTACCTCGTATGCCACTTCACCTATCTTCTTTAGTATTTCGAATGGTCCAATAAATCTTGGACTCAGTTTACCTTTCTTCCCAAATCTTATCTTCCCCTTCCAGGGAGATACCTTGAGAAATGCATAACTTCCCACTTCAAAGTCTCTTTTCTTGCGATGAATATCTGCGTAATTCTTTTGTCGATCTTGAGCTGCTACTAATCGAGCACTTATCACTTTGATGATCTCCACGGTCTGCTGCACTAATTCTGGCACCAACAATCTTCGTTCACCTACCTCGTCCCAACATAAGGGCGTTCTGCATTTTCTTCCATACAAGGCTTCGTACGACGACATTCCAATGCTTGCTTGATAACTATTGTTATACGCAAACTCCACCAATGGAAGATGATCTTCCAAGATTCCTTTGAAGTCCATCACACAGGCTCTGAGCATGTCTTCTAGGGTTTGAATAGTTCTCTCGCTTTGCCCATCTGTCTGTGGATGATACGTGGTACTTAACCTTAGTTGTGTACCCATTCTTTCTTATAGACTTCTCCAAAAATTTGACGTGAAGCGCGGATCTCTATCTGATACAATGGATACTGGCACTCCATGTCTCGAAATTATCTACTTGATATACAGTTTGGCTAACTAGTCCAAAGTATATCTGATCCTGATCGGCAAAAAGTGTGCTGACTTTGTAAGCCGATTGACAATCATCCATATGGCGTCATAACCCTTCTGTGTAGCTGGAAGTCCTACCACAAAATCCATTGTGACGTGCTCCTATTTCCATTCTGGAATTTCCAACGGCTGTAATAGTCCACTTGGTCGTTGATGCTCTGCCTTGACTCTTTGACACGTTAAACATCTGCTGACGCATTTAGCAACCTCTCTCTTCATGTTTGGCCATCAATAATGTTGACGCAAATCTTGATACATCTTCGTGCTTCCTGGGTGTATTGAGTATCTCGTATTGTGCACTTCTTGCAAAATCTCCTCTTTTAACTCTGGTACTGCAGGTACCCAAATTCTTCCTTCAAATCTCAGCAATCCAGTGCAGTTAATTTTATACTTCAACTCTTCGCCTTCAGCCGACCGCTTCTTTATGTTACTGTATTCTTCATCATTCTCTTGTGATTCTTTCACCTTGTCTAATAAAGTTGGACTTGCTTCCATTTCTATTACTCTATCCGAATCCTTCGAATTTTTCACCTCTAACTCTATTTTCTCCATTTCTCTTACTAATTCTTCTTGGTCTGTCAATGCGAATAACTTTTCTCGGCTCTTCCTGCTTAAAGCATTTGCTACTACATTGGCTTTCCATGGATGATATAGAATATCACAATCATAGTCCTTGATCAATTCTAACCATCTACTCTGCCTAATGTTTAACTCCTTTTGTGTAAAGATATACTTCAGACTTTTGTGGTCTGTGTATATCTCACCCCTTTCTCCGTAGAGATAAAGTCTCCAAATCTTAATGGCAAATACTACTGCAGCCAATTCCAGGTCATGGCTAGGATATCCCTTCTCATAGTCCTTTAATTGTCGGGACGCATACGAAATAACTTTACCATTCTGCATTAACACGCTGCCCAGTCCCTTGTGTGACGCATCACTATACACTGTAAAACCCCCCGTACTATCTGGTAAAGACAACACAGGTGCTTCACTTAATCTTTTCTTCAATTCCTGAAAACTCTGTTCACACTTTTTCGTCCACATATACTTAACAGTCTTCCTCGTCAGATTAGTCAATGGTGTCGCTATCTTCGAGAAATCCTAAATAAACCTCCGATAATATCCTGCCAATCCCAAGAAACTTCTGATCTCTGTCGGTGTTTTCGGTTGTCCCCAATTTTTCACCGCTTCTACTTTCACTGGATCAACAGAAATTCCCTCGTTGTCGATGACATGTCCCAAAAATTGAACTCTCTTCAACCAGAACTCACACTTTGAAAATTTCGCATACAACTTCTCCTTTCTTAATGTTTCCAATACAATCCTTAAATGTCCGGCATGTTCCTCTTCAGTCTTCGAATACACCAAAATGTCATCAATAAACACAACCACAAATTTATCCAAATACGGTTTAAATACTCTATTCATCAAGTCTATAAAAGCAGCTGGTGCGTTTGTCAATCCAAATGACATCACTAGGAACTCATAATGGTCGTAATGAGTTCTAAATGCTGTCTTTGGTACATCCTCCGTCCTCACTTTCAACTGATGGTAACCAGTCCTTAAGTCAATCTTAGAAAAACATCTCGCTCCTTTAAGTTGATCAAACAGATCGTCTATTCTCGATAATGGATATTTGTTCTTGATTATCACTTTATTCAACTCTCTATAATCCATACACAACCTCATCGAACCATCCTTCTTCTTTACAAACAACACCGGTGCTCCCCACGGAGATACGCTAGGTTGAATGTACTTCTTATCCAACAATTCTTGTAGCTGGATCATTAACTCTTTCATTTCTATCAGAGCCATTCGATACGGTGCTTTCGCTATCAGCGCTGTCCCTGGTACTAAATTAATCACAAACTTTATCTCTCTGTCTGCGAAAGTCTAGGAAGTTCTTCTGGAAAGACATCCCCAAACTCATTAACTATAGGTATTTGCCCCATGTCCGAATTCACAACCCGTGTATCCACTACATGAGCCAAATAACCTTCACATCCTTTTTATAACATTCTCCTAGCCTGCATCATCATCAGACAACTAGTTTATCTTGGCAACTTGCTACCATAAAATACAACCTTAGACTTATTTGGTGTCTTAAGGCGTATACTCTTCTTCTGGCAATCTATAACTGCCTCGTGGTTAAACAACCAATCCATCCCTAAGATGACATCAAATTCTCCTAAGCTTATCGGAATCAAATTCACACTTAACTTATGTCCCCTTATTTCCACACCACAATTGTTATGGATAAACTCTACAGGGATCACTTCTTTGTTTGCAACTTCTATGTTCATAGGGTTCGTTACATTTCACATGGTAAGTTTAATCTTCTAGCAAATTCATCAGATACAAATGAACAGGTAGCTCCCGAATCAAACAATACATATGCATTTATATTATTGATCGGAATTATACCTTACACAACTTTCTTTGATGCAACTGCGTCTTGCACAGTCATGCTGAAAGTTAGGACTGTCGGCTTGCTCTGCTGCGTTGGCCCTCCAATTGTTAACTTTATGGTGCTGCTCTTGTTTCCACTTCCTCCATCAGTATTCTTCTTGAATGGGCAATCTTTAAATCGATACCCCGTTCCCCCATAAGAAAAGCAACCTCCCTTCTTTGGTTTAGGACAATTCGGTGAGATATGTCCTTCCTGGCCGCAGTTATAACAAACATTCTTTCCCTTCGTACACTTCCTAGAGTGATTCTTTCCACACTTTACACATTTTGGCTTCTTCTGTGGTGTACTCCCTTGTTGAGTTCCCGATTCGTTAACACTGTTCCACTTGCGTTTCTTAATGTTACTACCCCTGCTGCTGGCACCCTGATTTCCACCTTCAATTTTCTTCTTGTTCTTTTCTTGGTTCTATTTGGACACTGCTTCACTACTACCTTCAGCAATGATGGCTTTTTCTAACAGTGCTAAAAATGTAGTAATTTGTAGCACTACGACCTTGCTGTGTATCCACAGCTTCAGCCCATTTTCAAACCTACGCGCCTTCTGTAGTTCTGTATCCACCTGATGAGGTGCGAATCTGACCAACTCATTGAATTTTGCTGCATATTCAACAACTGTCATGTTTTCTTGCTTTAATTCAAGAAACTGCACTTCCATTCTGGCTTGCATAGCCTCCGAGAAATAGCTTTCTAAGAACAACTCCTTAAACCTGGTCCATGTTACTACCTCCATTCCGGCTCTAGCTTGGTTCGTCTCCCACCAGTAATTAGCCTCACCTTTCATTAAGTAGGTATCAAAAGCTGTCTTTTGCTCTTCAGCTACCCTAGCAATGATAAAGGCCTTTTCTATCTCTTTTACCCATGTCTGAGCTGCTATGGTGTCCGTGGTTCCGCTAAATTCTGGTTGTCCTACAGCTTTAAAATCTTTAAAGTTTGCTAATCTATTATCAACTTGATTCCTTGCTGCAGGTGTACGAGTTCGTATAGCTCGAGCTATCATATTGGTGAAGTTCTGCATTGGGTCATCTTGATCCCTTTCATTGTTCACAGAACGTTCCTCCCTCTGGTTACGATTTTGACGTCTTGGCGGCATTATCTAGTTAAACAAAACCATACATTATTCCTTGAGTTTCTTTATATATCATATCTTATTAGTGTTACATATTACATAACTTAACTCAGGTAATCATAATGGTTTTAGATTAACAATTCAGCTTGCTGTATTCACAGTTTAGTTTTACTATTTTACAATGTAGCTTGCTAGATTTTAATTCAGCTTGTTAAATTATTATCCAACTTGCTGGATTAGCAATTCAGCATTATTAGATTACTATTCAGCTTACTGGATTTACATTTTGGGATTATTGGATTACTATTCAGCTAGCTGGATTCACATTCAGCTTGCTGGATTTACATCTTGGGATTATTGGATTACTAATAATCAAATATAAAGCTTACTACCTTACTTTCTCATATCTTAACACTGCATTTATATTCATATCCCAATTCTTAGTGACTCACACTTACATGCTTGGAATATTTTTATAAATGCTAACTATCCCATCCAAAACATCCAGAGATGGGATCTATCAAAAGATATACTCCCCTATACACATAAATGGGGATACATCAAACAAACATACTACCTCACACAGTCTGAGGTTTACATCTAGCATAAAACCCTAATAAACAAAAGGGGTTCTACTGCATCTATATACAATAGAAAACTACTAAACTATCACTGCCCATCTGGAGGGGGTGTGCCTGCACGCTCCTGCTTTGGTGGAATGAGTCCATCCATAAGTCGACATCTAACAGATCGACTCGACTGGCCTATCTCTGAGGATCTCCTCACTCCTGCCCTCTGACCCATGTAAGCGGCATCCAGTGATCGTCCCAAAGTATCCACTCGGACCTCACTAGCCTCCAGCTTCTCCTCAGGCTGGTCCACCATATTGGATGCTCTAATCTATACTTGCTCAATCCTAATCTTATCGGCAATTTCTAGATCGAACTCAAATCTCATGGCTTCATGCTCAACTCTTAACACTCCCAACTTTATCTCCTCTTGTTATAGTCTCACTCTTAGCTCAGCATTCATCTCAACCATCTGTGTAGCCAAGGTGGTCTGCACCTGCAACTGTATCTTCATCTCAGTAAGTTCGGTCTGAGCTTGATATGCCAATTCTTTGTACTGAGTCTCAGTGAATTGATGAGTAGCATACTCCTGCTCTAACTGTGTTACTCTATTCTCCAGCGCCATGTTCTCTTCGAAAAGTCCTCCATAATATTCTCGTCATTCTCATCATTATCCGCTTGATCCTCTATCAGATCTATCGGCTCCTGATCGACGGTATGGCTATCTTGTCCTTCCTCAGGCATCTTATAACCAAACAAACACAACATCAGTATCACAATAAAATATATTCATTGATAAAATGAAATAATATTTTATTATGTACTATCTATACTAGATGAATCTCCCCCAATCCATCTCCTAATATACTCTATACGAGTTTTCTTCTAAGGTTATAACCTAGGTTTTTCATCCTAATGTTTATAACCTACAGCTTTGATACCAACCTGTGACGCCCCCAAATTCGGGTTCTCTATCCTCGGATTCAGTGTTCACGATACATCATCATCATAAGCATTTTATCTACTATTGCGGATTAATAAACATATATTGTTCATTATAATAAAGTCTTACAAACATATCCCAAGGTCTATTTCCTTAACTTAAACATTCCTTACTTAAGTTACATATAATAACACAAAAGGTTTATAGCCCATCAAACATAGTATCTTATGGTACATATATATTTATATTAACTATTTCTGAACCTTTCCTTTGCCCTTGTCCTTCTTGGACGATTCTGGATTAGCTGCAACAATTGTCATAATATAGCAAGGGTAAGCAACTAATTTGCTTAGCAAGTTTAAATTCAAAGGAGATATATCATGATTAGAAAAGAATTTAGCTTTCAATGTTCAACAAGATAATCGATTGTGAAAGAACATGAATTACATCTCTATGACTGTATATTCGAATAAATGAATAACAGATGCTGAGTGGTTTTAAATAACCATGAACATATACTAAGGTTGTCAGTATTTAAATTGGTCCTTTTAATAAAGTTTGGTAGTCAAGGGGATCAGCCTTTCTTACCCGGTGAAATATGCATAATCACTTAATATACTAGCAACAATTGTTTTCCAATAATGCTTTAGTAAAACTGTTCTTTTTCTCAGTCAAGAGTCCTTACCATTTCAATTGGTTAGGCACTGCTTTCAAAACATATTTGATTTAACAAATTTAAACATGCTTGATCTAGCTGATACAACTAGTATAGATCCATAACATAAACAGTTCATGAATGAAAGAACTTTAACTAATTCACAGTTCAATAATAATGGAACAGGAATTTAATTACACAAAGTGCGATTTATGAACAATCAATAACGATGTGAGTAATAATCAATAACTATTCACTAACATGATTTAGAACATAACTCGAGTTTGAGTTAGAGAACTTGCCTCAATCGCGATCTACTGCTACGCAATTTTGTTTAGCTTCTTAGAGAAAAGACCTATAACAAATCTTTCAATTAGTTATAGCATATAATCACTTATAATCTCTGTATTCCATGTTAAATTGTCTAATATTTAATCATATAGTTAAGTACTAGATATTACGTTCAAGTCTTAGTGTTATTGTTACTTTTCAATAACCTTTTAATCATTTCATTGCTTAATCCCTCTTCATATAAGTTCTTCTTTATTACTTAGTAAGTTAAATACCCCAATCCAGCAGACTGGATTCTAATTCCAACTATCCAGATGCTAATCCAACAACCTGGATTTAAACTGGACTCTAATCCAGCATCCTAGATTACAATTCCAGAAACCCAGACACCAATCCAGCAACCTGGATTCAAACTAGATTTTAATTTAGTAACTTATTACCTAAGTATATACTATATGTATATATATATATATATATAACACTAGTAAGTTGAATGCAAGTTGCTGAGATTATTTGCTTGTCCCATAATAAGAGACGCTTCTCTCCCACACATGAACTCATGAAAGCTTATGCTACTTTATACCTCTTCTCTCAAATTCAACAAAGCCTAGCATATGATTTCAAGGGGAGTGGGAAAAATAGTGTTCTTCAACTACTCTACCAACTCATTTCATTAACCACCATGTTCTTGCTTCTTCCATTAGTTTGAATTGGTGAGTAAAAACATGGACTGTATAATGAATTACCTATATATATAGTTTCCCTTCTCCTTCATTTCATTTGATGAGTATTTCAATTGAGTTAAGGAGGAGTTAATATTGAAGCAAGTGTAATTCTAAAGTAGCAGAGGTATAATTCTTATCATTTCCCATTCTTGTTCTTCCATGTCAATTTCTCGGTTACGTGAATTAAGTGTTAATTGAATTGTAGAATATGTTTGTTAAGTGTTATATAACATTACAAACATGATAGAACTGCATTATGGTTGGTATAGAATTGAATTGTTGAAGGAATGTTGAGTTGGTTTTTGTTAACTGCTTAGCAGAAGCAGCTTCTCGTCTGGCCGAGCCCCGGCACAGCTGCGCCAGCTTTGTGCTGCGATGTAGCGCAGCTGCGCCAGGTCTTGAAGTTTGAATTCTGCTTCTGTTAGTTTCTACTATATGTTAGCATGTGGTACCACTTAGAGCAAGCATAAGGACATGATTAATCTGCATATATGAGTACGTTGACGTAACATGAGCATGTATAATTATGTTAGTACACTCTATTGATGAAAAGATTTATAGTTTACAAAATGAACTTAGAATTTTTAAAGTGAACTTTGACATATCCGTAACCTATGTACATTCTGAATTTGTGAGCATGATCATATGGTCTAAATAGCACGAAATGCAAGTCTAAAGTGTTGAGCATACACTAGCATACATGATTGAAGGATAAGACGATTTCAAAAGAAAAACATAAGAACTTTGAAGTGAACTTGACAAAACTTGTGTCTTTTAAGTTCTGACTTTTAAGTATGTATATGTGACTTGGATATGTGTTTTATGAGTTATGATTTCGAGATGCCTTGCATGTACTAAGTTGACTTAGTGTAATTTTTGATGAAAACTTAGAATTTGAAAGCTAATATCATCAAACCCTGTGCGAGTTACATTCTGATCACGCGAGTATGCATATTAGGATTCATTATGCCTATAGACATATTGACATGAGCATCTTTTGGTTAAACATGGACTTTACCTATGCACGCATATTCAAGAAAATGAATTTCTAAAGTATAAACAATGTGATTAAGGTATACATATGTGGTATACGCACGAGCATGCATATTAAGTATTGTTTAGTCTCTATATGTGGTACTATGACTTTAGTAGTTGGCCCTTGAGGTATGAACTTAATTTGCTTAAAGTGTAAGAATGTCTAGCATAAAATCGTATAACTTTGAATTGGACTTAGAATGAGCATGCTAGGTTTCAAACTCAAGTTAATAACCTGATAAACATGTGTATTTGTTTAATGTCAGTAGTTTGCATGCTAGAGAATTGACTTGGATTGTAGCAGAATGACTAGTGAGTGGCGCAGCTGCGCCATTCCTAAGGACAATACCAGGGCAGCTGCACCAGTGTGTTTTCAGGATTGGTGCATTCTGCTTCTTTCCTGATTATGTTAGTGGACTTATATTGGTGCTTAAACTACAAAATATGGTCTGACCCCTATCGGTATATGCTTATATGAGATAACAACATAAAATGACAATGTAGCATGATGATTAGATTCTTATAAGGGTGAACTCATACCAGTTTAAACAATACTAATTGAGAAACCGACTTATTTATGTTAGGTCATTTCAACGCTATTTAATTAAAGCTAGATTTATTTGTAGCTGATCAAATAGGCAAATTCCCTGACTTACACTCTTTATTGTGCAAGTTTCCTAACTTCATTTAATTGTTATATTGAATGCAAGTTTCTGAACTTCAC